>CM066730.1:12142500-13342500 GCA_033961575.1 Aselliscus stoliczkanus
GCTGCAGCCCCTGCTGCAGTGGGCTGCCATAGGCTACAGTGAGTGGCCCGCAGCCAGCGTGAGCGGCTTGCAGCCAAGCGTGAGCTGCCAATAGCCGCGGTGAGCGACATCCAGAGGCCAGCGACAGATCTGCCTCATCCGGGAAGAGCACAATGACGATACCAACAGTGAAGCAACATCCTCCGCAACTAAACTGAAGAACAAAAAGACAGCAACTTGTCTGTTCCCCTTCCCCGATTCCCCAACACTGTTCCCCTCTGCCAATTCCCCAATAAAATCTTAAAAAAAAAAAAAAAAGCTGTGATGAGTTGCAATGCAAATCAATAAATTTAACTTATCATTATTTAATATCTAAAAAATACAGTCTAAAACATACAGTCTAGATGGTTCATGTGCTACGATGTCCAGCTTCGCCACCCAGCAATTCACAAATGCCGTTCCTGAGTACTGTTTTGCTTATGGCTTTTACCTATAGTGCACTCATTCTATGGTAAACCACTGAAGTCGGCTCAGATTCTGGCTAGATTGTAAACTTCCTGAGGGTGGAGACTGTGTGTTTCTCTCTTTGCAGCTTCATAGTCCAGCCTGGCGCCTGTCACTGATGGATTGATTAATTTATTCAGCCTAAAGTCTTCATTTTGCTGAATTTGTGAAAATCAGTCAACAAGCATTTGTTGCTTCCTGTCCTTCCTCCTCCCAGTGAGAGGATCTTTCAGATATTGATACACAAATGTGACCCACTTGGTTGAGAACAGGGTTTGCATTCTGGAATGGATAATATAATATATAAGGTGGTACGTAAGTTCCCGGTGAACTCTGGGCATATTTCACAATCCCCATGCACTTTGACCTCCAAAGTGCACTCTCACCTCTGCCCTCTCTACAAATCACCTTACCTATCATTTCTTTGAGATTGTATGCATGTTCTTAATGCCAATCTTCTCCACCTCCAGCTTTGTTTGTAATTCCCTCCCTCGCTCTTCTCCTTCCTGTCTCAGGAAGGAGTGTTTGCTTTCCAAAATTGACCCCACCACCATTCACGTTGCTCTTGTTCCCACTGTCCCCAAGAGTTTGTTCTATCATTTGTCTCATCAGTCTGGCTTCTTCAAGTTACTTCTGCCAAAGGACAAAACTAAAACAATTTAGTAATGAGTTTGATGTCCTTTATCCAAGGGAAAACAATCCTGGATGGGGGAGCGCAGTCCCTCACAAGCAATGGAGCCTCTTCTCCAGGGATTTTGGGTAAGAGCAAGTTTTATCGAGCATTAGAAGAGGCAAAGTAAAAATAAGGCATAATTGGCTAGGAAGTTGGGGATTTCCTTACAAGGCTAGCAGACCCCATTTCCCAGGGTAAGGTAAGCTAGCTAAAGTTGAGTTGGAGGATTGTGACTAGAGTACGTTCGGGTTTCTTGACAGGTGTTTCCCGTAAATGCAGGCTGATTTAGGTTCAGATCTGTGACATGGGTTGGGCCACTGGGGTGGTCCTTGTTTTATGTGTATGATATACTCATAGATATAAACTTTATCACTTTTTTCCATGAAAAATTTCTCTTTTTTTTAAATCCTTAAACTCAGCTTCTTCAAGCTGTCATCACTGCTTGTCCATATCTTGAAGAAAAAATACCAGTCCAGTCCATTCCTGCTGACTTTCCTTCATCATTTATAATTTGACTTGAAAGGTGGTTCAAATCACAAAATATTACCTGATCACCAAATCTGATGGATTTTCTCATCTTCCCTTCAAACACTTCTCTCACACAAATTAAAGGCACCTAGTTTTCCTTGTATCCTTTTATTTCTTTGTTCTCAACCAAACTCTCCAAGTACTGGAATGACTCAGAGCTTTGCCCTCAGGTTTCATTGTCTTATACTCCCTAAACATCTGTGTGAATGATTCCCAAAATTTTATATATCTAGTCCCAGCAGCATAATGTTGTCATGACACAGACCAAAGTTATCACATTGCTCCCCAATCAACTCATCATTCTTGCTTTCTGTTCATTGCATTACCATATTTCCCCAATCTCCTAAGCTAGAAATCTTGGAAGAGCATATTCCAGTGGTGTGATGGTAAATGCCCCCACCCGAAAGCTGATTTACAGTATTTGCTGGTTTCCATGGTGTGAATTAGGGGTTGGCTAACTTTTTCTATGAAGGACCAAATAGTAAATATCCTAGGCTTCCAGGTCATGTGGTCTCTGTTGCAACTACAGTTGACCCTTGAATATCATGGGGGTTAGAAGCAATTTGGTGGCATCTGGTAAATTATAGCCTTTGTCTTCAAAAAATCTAGAAGGAAGAAGAGAAGACTAAATAACTATAACCAGGAGACCAAGTGAGGAAAGAGGAAAGATGATGTGGTTTTGGAAAGGAATACATAGCCACTCAAGAGGATCAGAAAAGACATTTGAATGGGGAGTTTTTAATAGATGGAAATTGGAGGTAATCATATAACACCATCCAAAATTAACAGTTATGAAAGTGAGGGGGGATACCATTGACAATTACTCCAGGAAAATAGGCATAAGCTGGCCAATGTAGGTTAGGCCACAATATCTAAAATAGAGTGAGCTTGCACGCAGTTGAAAATCCACTTATAACTATAGTACTTAATTGCTGCTGTAGGTGAAAGCAGCCAAGGACAATACACAAATGAATAAGCATGGCTGTGTTCCAATAAATTTTATCTATGTTCACTGAAATTTGAATTTTATATAATTTTGATGTATAATATGTCATTATCTTCTAATTTTTTTCAACTATAAAAACCATTCTGACCTCAGCTACACAAAAACAGCTAGGCAGTGGTTTGCTGATTCCCAATGTAAATAGTCCCATGATGATTGATTTCAAACTATTAGTAATTGTGGCTTGAAAAATTGGTGAAAATTTACTTGTTAGTTCTAGCTAGCTGGAAAACTATGGCACTAGCAAGATGTTCATAGGTGTTAACTTGTTTTGTTTTTTAAGTTCCACTGTCAAATTTGTAAAGGCAAATCAAGTAAAAAGAGTGTGTACAGCTGAACTTCTCAGAACCTTGAATTTCCCCCTGTGTGTTATGGCTCTCCAAGAAGATATGTGGAACACAAGTGTTTCCCAGTGGATTTGTCCAACAGCTAGAAATGTCTCTCTGTGAGGCATTTCTCGGGTGTACAATTTGGAGGGTGTTGGTTTCGGTGATATTTTAAACTCCCCACTTTTCCTTTCTCCCATGTACAATCAGATGCCAAGCCTGTCTTCTATTCCTTCATTTGCCCATTGTCATTCTCACAATCCTAATTCAGCTTTCAATCAGTCTTGTCTAAATGAGCCACACTTCCCAACTGGTCTCACTCTTCATTTCTTAGATGCTGCTGCTAAACCAATCTTATTAGAGTAAATCTCCTATTTCTGGCCTGGACCACTGCACTGCCTCCCCCTTTGGATCTCTGCTTTCGCTCTGACCTGTTTACTTCCCACATGGTTGTCAAAATGATCCCTTTAAATTGTAAGTCAGAACACATCACTCCCTTTTGGTGACATATCATCGGAAGGACTTTTTATTTGGACATAAATGAAATGAAGGCATCAACCATGTGGACATATGAGGAACACAGTACAAATACTGTGTTTGGTGTGTCTGGGGGCAGTGGCATGGGTGGAGACCAAGGTGTAGGAGATGAAGTACAGAGGTAGCTGGGGCCAGGTTACCTGCCTAATGGCCTGACCTGGATGGTCCATTCCCCAACCTCTGCTCTCCCCAGTGGTCTATGCAAATAGAGGGTCTGACTCATTTCTTCCCCCTAACCTCCACTGGCCAGCTTATGCTTATTTTCCTGGAGCAATTGTCAATGGTATCAACTTTCACTTTCATAATTGTTTAGTTTTGGATGGTGTTATATGATTACCTGTCATCTAACTCCAATTTCTATCTATTAAAACTTTCCCATTCAAATGTCTTTTCTGATCCTCTTGAGTGGCTGTGATCCATTCCTTTCCAAAACCACATCATCTTTCCTCTTTCCTCTCTTGGTCTCCTGGTTATAGTTATTTAATCTTTTCTTCTTCCTTCTAGATTTTTTGAACACAGATACTATGGTTTACCAGATACCACCAAAGTGCCTAGGACAGTGCTTTGCACAGAAGTGAATACTCAATTCCTATGTGATGAATGATAAATGACTGACTGACTGACTGGCTAGAAGTTCAAAGGAAGCATCCATTTCCGGTGTGAAAAGATTGAGATTCGTAAGTTTGGGTCCATGTCTTCATAAAAATTTTAGAAAATGGTGAATTTCTATGCCAAATTATTAAGTGGAGGAATTGCTTAAGAGTTTACAAACTACATAGAATAAAATATTGTTCAGCTAGTTAGTGTAGAACAATGTTTTCTAAGATATGTTCTCAAAACACCATTTAACCTTGATGTTAGTGAGGTGTTTATCAAAAAAAGGAATTAGGAGGTAAATTAAGGCAGTGTTGTATTAGAGCTCAATAAAGCTTTCAGTGTATTTGATTGTTAATAGTGGGATTCTCAGAATTTCAAATAGCTGAATGTGCATTTCAGATCTATAAACAGGGGTTATAGTATCTAACATTTTCCAAATTTAATTGATATGCCACTTCTGAATCCTTGTGCCTCTTTTTCTATCTTAGGTAAATAGTGATTCAGAGATTTTAAGATTACTTATAAGTATATTTCTACTATGTTCATCTCCCAGGTTAATTCTAACTATGAGTTGTTAACAGACCTTAAAATCATATGAAGCAGTTTTCCCTGGCATTAGTTTCTTAAATGAGGCCTCATGATACACATGACCAGTTGGCACTCCATTCATGCCTATAAAATATGAGGCCTGTAACACTGTCCAGCTGAGCTCAGTCCCCCAGTCTGGATAGTTCAGCCTTTATCCTTTGCTTTTTATTACTACTCTTGCTCAGAGGTTCATAAGTTCATGCTGAATTATTTTGCTTTCAGTGTTCCTTCCTCTTCTCACTCATCCTGCACAAGCACCCGTATTCATACCCTGGACAACCCTCAGTGGTCTTCCTTTACCTACAGTCATTTCTAGCTCATTCATCTAGAAGCCTGGGTGCTATGTAAAGAGTACCATAGAGTAATATTATATTCTAATAAATATGCTAGAAAAATATCTGTAGGAGGAAGACTTTCTGTTGTGTATAACACAAAAATCACAGATTGAACACATCTTTTTTCTTTTTAACATCTTTACTAAGTTGATTGCATAAAAGATACACATTCTCATATTGACAATTCTTTTTTTTTTTTAAAGATTTTTTATTGGGGAATTGGGGGAGGAGAACAGCTTTGGGGAATCAGGGAAGGGGAACAGACAAGTTGCTGTCTTTTTGTTCTTCTGTCTAGTTGCAGAGGATGTTGCTTCACTGGCCCATGTTGGTATCGTCATTGCGCTCTTCCCGGATGAGGCAGATCGGTCACCGGCCTCTGGATGTCGCTCACCGCAGCTATTGGCAGCTCACTCTGGCTGCCAGCCGCTCACTGTAGCCAATGGCAGCCCACTGCAGCAGGGGCTGCAGCCTACACTATCGCTGGGGCTTGCACAGCCCAGCTCCAGGTGGAGCTGTTGTTAGCTGTAGAGGGCAGTGTCACTGGCCCTCATACTTGGGATCCGAACCGGGGCCGCTGGCATCCCAAAACCAGCTCTTAACCAATGCATCACTCGGCCGGCCCGGACAATTCTTGTCACGAACAAAATTAACAAAAGTAAGGCACTAGCAAGATGTGCTTCACATACAATCATGTGGTTAAGAGTAGAATATCCGGCTCTGTACAAAACAACATTAGAAAGCAAAATGTGAGTAAGCCCTGTACTCAGAACATAGCTAATGTGTGTGCAAAGACAGTATACCCATACAAACATTAAAAAACTTGAAATCTGAATCTCACTTATTTCTCACAATATCAATACTAAACTCAAAATAGGAACTTCATTTAATCGAAATGTTAAATGTTTCAAAAGTAAAACGCAAGCTTAATTTTTTTAACTCTCTGAATAGTGTCTGAAAAAAGGGTGGATTATATTTTACTCTATCTACTTGCAAGGAGGCTAAGTCTCAGCCAGCACTTAAGTGGTAAGACCAACGAAGGACAGCAAACAACTACCACTAAGAGTAATGCCTATAGATATCAAAACATCCAGTGAACTATGTTCCTTCTCTTATACAGCAAGTCTATTAAACAACCAGCATAATGGAAGCTTAATCTCATGAGACAGAATTACTAAATTAATTATACATCTATCAGAAGTCTTTAACCCTGCTCCCAAAACAACTTTAGCACACCTATTAAGTACTGCAGGTCATTTAGAAAAACAGAAATAAAACATACACCCAGTCTTTGCCATTAAAATTTTTTCATAACATATAAACAATGTTCAGATATAAATTCTGAACTGTTTTTTCTAAATATGATTTATGTAATCAAAGCTTTCTTAAACAAAGACAGTTCTTAGGTATATGATCTGTACACACTTATGGAAGTGTATATTTCAAATAGAGATTTTCTTCCTATTATGATATGACAATATAACTCTTTTCTGAGTGATAATATATGTTAAGGCTTAAGGTGTAAACACTTTGGAAGGCAAACAACTTAGTGAAGAAATTACCGTTCATTTAAAAATGTGTGTCATCTCATAATAGGCCCCTGAATTTTAAATTAATATGTGAGAATACATTTACATTTCAAATTTCCAAGAAGGGCACAGACTTTATGTAAAAAGCAGCAAAATTTTAAACACACCAATTAACTGAAAAAACCATTACTTTTATTAAAAACAAATGTTTCTCAAGATGTTGGCAACAGGTCATAGTATAGACCTATTTCATACATTGGGCTTCTCCCTTTATTTATATTCCGGTAGGAGGTGGAAGACCTCTTTGGGTGTGGGAAGCAGAAGTATTTGATGGACTGTGTAAGCTGGCCTCCTTGTACACAAACCATGCATTTCCTCCCCAAAATATCATATTCAGAAAGCCGAAGAGCACAGATACATTTAGGGATCCCATACTAGTCACAGAGACAAAAGAACACTTCACTCTGTTTACAAGGCACCATCTCCTGGACAATACTGTGAACTGTGGCTACTTTAATGTCTGTAAGAGCTTTAGGCCAGGCTGAAGTGCTCACCAGCCACAAGAAAGTGGCCATGAGAGTAACAACGAAGTCAACCATGGGAAGTTTGCGATTGTCCTGATACAGGTTTGTGTAACCAACATAGAGCAGAAGAGCAGCAATGCAGTACAGGAAGACAAAGACTGCAAATGTCACGTAGAATTGCACAGAGGAAGAGTAATCACCAATAAGGACTTAAATTTTCCAAACGATTCCACACGCATTTACATCTGGAAGTGCCTTAAATGATGCTTGATTCAACCTGAATGGATATCCAAAAGAAGCTGTAATGGTTTTATTTTCAGGATATTTAGTAGGACAACTCACTAGAATTTCTGTTTTGCCCCTAAAAACCTCCACAGATGGCAAAAGGAAAGATAGAAGCAATCTACTCAAGGACCTTGATGAGCCGAGCAGCTCCTTGAGCAGGTTCAGGTTGAGCTGGAAGGAGGACTCCTCTGAGGGAAGGAGGGAGAGAAAGTGGGGACAGCAGGGCGGAGGCCGAGGGGGACTGAGCAGACAGTGCAGCCCAGTGGCGTGGAAGGGCAAGCACATCTTTCTTAAGACCATATTGTCATACTAAGCATGATTGGCTATTGCCAAATTTTTTTTTTCTGGAAATTTCTTGCTGCTTGTATTTTCATTGTAGCTACATGTTAAGCTTTTAAAGAAAATTTTATGAGATACATTTTTTAATTTAGAAAACCCCACCTAATTCGTTCATTCAGGACACTATCACTACTGTTTGATTTTTGCAAGATTATACCTAATCTGTCTCATGATCAGAGACAGCAGTTTCAATACCACAGTCAAGTACCAACTCACAGCCTGTTCCCATCATATTTTTTTAAAACATAACCTTCCACTACTCTGCTCCAGTGTCCCCTGCACCCTTGCTGCTCAGAGTGTGGTCACAGAACCAGCAGCCTAAACTCAACATCACTTAAGCTTGTTAGAAATAATGATTCTCAGGCTCCACTTCTTCAAACCTGATGAATAAGAATCTGCTCTGGAACAAGGTCCCCCAAGCACACTAAGTATGAGTAGCGAGATGGGAGACAAGCCACTTAAATATTAGTTCTCTAATTTTCAAAGAATAATCTCTCATTGAGGACTTTGTGGTAATTAAATGAAACAATGTATTCTGTTGACTGTGAAATGCATCACTAATGTGAGTTAAATGATCCTGGTTTATTCACTGTCCCTGCTTGCTCACACACTTTTCTGTGTCTGAACCTTCCCTCTGCCTGGAATGCCTTCTCTCCTTTTCCTCGAAGTACCTGAATTATACCCATTGTGGGCTGAATTGTGTTTCCCCAAATTTATATGTTAAAGTGCTAACCCCCAGTGCTGTAGAAAGTGGCCATTTTGGGAGATAGGGACTTTAAAGAGGTGATTAAGTTATAATAAAATGAAGTCATAAAGGTGCGTCCTAATCCAAAATGACTGGTGTGAATATGAGAAGAGAAGTTTAGGATGCAGACACATACAGAGGGCTGAGGACCTGAGAAGGCCTCTGAAGAAACCCACCCTGCTGACACTTTGATTTCTGATTACCAGCCTCCAGAACTGTGCGGGAATTTCTGTTGTTTAAGCCACTGAGTCTGTGGACTTCGGTATGACAGCCGCTGCCAACTAATATATTGTCTTTCTTGGTGTCAGCTCAAGTGCTTATCCTCTCCAGCCTCCTGAGCCCTCCCAAGCCACTCCCACACAATTATATTGGGTGGATTTTTAATTAACTTAACATACGTACATGCCATATGTCTTCAAATATGTATTATGGTTTTGGATACTGGGAAAACTTTATGCAGTATCCACCCTACTTGCCTGTGAATGTCTGTTAATCAATATACACCGGGGGTGCCAAAAAAATGTCTACAAGTGAACACTTTGGTCAATGTTGCTCAAGCAGTAGTTTGCTGTAATCAGAAGTGTCTGGATGGTAGCCACTTTGAGCACCTCTTGTAATTACAGAAGTCAATCGTGACTTGTATTCATCTTTTGTTATTGGTATATATTGAGGATTACAATTTTAATACAGTTTTCCTTTCTTAAAATGTGTATGCATTTTTTTGGCTCCCTCTGTATTTGTTGATTGATTGGTTGAAAGCAGAGTACAATTATTCCTAGTCAAGTGTGCTAGCTAGCCTAAAAATATTTATCTCTGTAGATAAGCCAAACAGGTTTGGACTGAAGCCTGTATGAAGCATATATTGGTGCTAGTCTCATAGTTTAATATAGGTGTTTGTAAATTACTGTGGGAACAGTGAAGTTTTTAATGTCTTGTCTTTGAATTGGCTTTGAAACTTTCTAACTACTTATTTTATTCAACTCTCCAGTCCCACTCCACCCAACAACAATTTGGGGTAAGCAAAGAAAATGTATTGTTCCTATTTGAAAGATTAAAAGCTGAGGTTCATAAAGGTCAGGAGGCTTTGCCAAGGTCCCTAATCAGCTGGTAGTCTAGAATGGCAAGTAGGCCCCTGGCTCTTTGACAACAAACAGGCCCTGTGATGGAACTGTCACTGAGTGGTCCTCATAAGAAAAAAAACACATTTTTCTTACCCCAACCCCTAAAAAAACCCCACAACAAAACAAAAAAATTAACCAGAGCTTGCATGTGAACAAGCCAGAAACCTTATTTTTCAACTCTTTATGCCACAACTTCTTAGATTTAAAACCCCAAATTGAAAGCAATCTCCATAGAATTTCTCTGGGGAGAAATGACCTACTTCAGCTTCTATTCCTCCTTGTAGTTGCTCTGAGCCTTGGGAATTACCTTGTCCGTGTATTTCCATTCAGAATGAATGCTTTAATATATTTCTGTAATCATTTGTTGCATCAGAGAATATTGTTTCATGCATATTAAAGACTTGAGCATGTAATAGACCAGTGTTCTGACTAATAAAAGCACTCAAAGCATGTCACTAGTCTTATTGCTTTTCTTGGCTTCAGGATAGATGTGTTTTATTTGGCAAATAATAATAAAAATAATGATGAAGATAATAGTGCTTATATTAAACAAAGGGAATTATTTTATTTTAAAAAGGTGCCATAGCCTTGTATAGATCATTATTCTTTTTAAAGGGTTGACCCTCTACCTTATTTCCAGGGTGTTTTATTCCCCATTCAGGCAAACCAATCACTAAGTACTAAGAACCTTCTACGTGACCAAACACCATGTACAGAAATTATAAAGATTTAATCCTTACCTAGAAGGTCTTCTGGTCAGAGTTGAGTCTATAAGACTTTCAGAAAATTAGTAAAAAATAAATCACATGCTCTCAGAAAACAGAAGAAAAGGGCTTCATAGAAGGGTGGGGCTTCAGTGGAATTCTGGGAGAAGAAAAAGATTGGGATAGGAGGACAAAATGAAGGAGAGAATTTTGGGCAAGGGAGAGGAATATGAACAAAGGCACAATGTTGGGTATTCATTTAATAAAATTTACTCTTTCACTCATTGTTCTAGGTGAGGGGGCCACAGAGATTAGAGACCTGGTTTCTGTTTTGGTGTCGAAAGCAGAGTAGACTGTAGCTGACTGCATGCAGAGTGATGAGTGCCATGCTCAAGCTGAATGTGGTCTGCTTGTTGACCTCAGAAGAGAAGGGCTATGTGGCACAGTGTAGGGAAGGGACAAGAGGATAAAGGAAGTTTTCCCACAGTTATTCATGCCCAAGAGAAATCTTAAGACAAGAAAGAATTAGCCTGAGGGAGGAGAGGAAGAATATTCCAGGCAGATGGAATCATTTGGTGAAGGTAAACAGGAAAGAGAACAGAGAACTCGTTACATGTCCCAGTGTAGCTGGAGTGGATGTGTGTGCCAGGAAGCTAGAGATACCGGCAGGGGTTGACTAAGGAAGACCCAGTAAATCATAGCAAAGCATTCTGGTTTTACCCTGAAAGCAGCATGGAACAAATGCCACACCTATAGAATAGCAAGAAGGAAGAAGCCTTGCTTAGGCCTCTATGGAGACTGAAATGTGTGTGCATGTGCGCGCACGCATGAGAGAGTGTTTGGAAAGGAAAGGTAAATGAGGAAGTTTGAATTTGAGCTGGAAGCTAATGTAGCCACTTCAGGTACATGTTCTTGTTCTGGCATTCATCTTTATGAGATTCATTTGATGTGAGTTTCATGCACACAATAATATGCAGTCAAAATAATCATATCAGATTGTGTGAATGGGAGCAATCAAAGTCATCCTCACTGATTTAGCAAACATCATTAATGATGACAGGTGGAAAATGAATGAATGCTATGCCCTTAATGATCTCAACTAATGCCAATCTTTCTGAAATAATGTTTTGTCCCAATTTCTCATGTGTTTAAATTTCTTGTATTAGATAATATGTATTGAAGTGAATGTAAATATCACAACTAGTACTTTTGGGGGGTATTTTTCATCCTTGTTTATAGATTCAAAAATCCTCAGAATGGCTTTACCTGGCACTGTTTTAGAATTGTGAAAAGTCAGTGGACATTGTCTTTCTTCCTTGATTTTAATCAATCAAGAATATTTGGAAGGTCTCTCACAATAAGGTAATGCAAAAGGGAAATGTACAAGAGAGACTAAGAGTGGAACGTTTCATTATGATTTTTCAGCATGATTCTGAAAAGAATGTCACACAATCTTGCTATTCAATTTGCCAGGCTGTCAAATGCCCTTACAACTTTCCCACCCACATGCCCTGTGGTTGGATGATGCAACTAACGGTATCTTTCTCTATGACTTCAGGATTTGTTGGCGAAAATGGAGTGTACTGTCATTTAAGAGGCTTTATACCTTCCAGGAGTAAGTAAATAAGTATTGTCAGTATGGATCCTCCTACAATTTAGGAGTGAGGTCTGGAAATGATGAAAGGTGAGGGAGATAGTATCCGTTTAATCTAAGAGACTTATGCAACAGACAAAAAAGCTTCCTTTTGGGAGAATTTTAAAGGACCAAGATAAAATGAAAATTAATCTAAATTGCCTAAAAATTATATATAGAAAATTTATATATTGAAAGAATAAGATTTTTTTTTTAAACCCAGTATTTAAGAGTTTAGTAAAAGTAGATTAAGGGTCACAAATCTCCAAAGAAACTGTTGGGGGAAATATGAAATGTAATAAATAGGAAAGAGTTAGTAAGTGGTATATCTAAAATAATATAAGATAAAAAAAATAAACCATGGTTACATTAATCTAGTTCATGTCAAAAAAAACCTGGAAAAAAGATTCATGGTAGAAAGAACACATAAATATATTGCACTCTAATAAGGTTTAAAAGTGCTGGCATTGGAAAATGAAAATAAAAGTTTTAAAATATATATTATAATAAGTTCTGGAGATATGCTTATGTTATTTCTTTCATTAGAAGTACCTTACATAGGAGTTCAGAAATATTTTACCACCCACACATCAACTACAGCTTTGCTCATTGTATTAATCAGCTCAGGCAGCCATGATAAAATACCACAGACTGGGTGGCTTAACCTTCAGGCCTTTATTTTCTCACAGTTTTGAAGGCTGGAAGTCCAAGATCAAGGTGTTAGTGTTGGTTTCTGGTGAGATCTCTCTTCCTGGCTTGCAGGGGGCTGCCTTCTCAGTTGTTCTTACGTGGCCTTTCCTTTGTGTGTGTGTGTGTGTGTGTGTGTGTGTGTGTGTGTGTGAGAGAGAGAGAGAGAGAGAGAGAGAGAGAGAGAGAGAGAGAGAGAGAGAGAGAGAGAGAGAGAGAGAGATCTGGTATCTTTTCCTCTTATAAGGACATCAAATTAGGGCCCCACCCTTATGACCTCCTTTAACTTTTATTATTTCTTTTTAGGTTCTGTCTCCTTTAATACAATCATATTGGGGTTAGGGCTTCAATATATGATTTTTGTGTGGGGTGCAATTTGGTCTATCACACTCATCAACTCTGAGAAGTTGATGAGTGTGATAGACTGAAGTTAATAACTGAAGTTAGTGAAATTCTTACTAAGAAAGTTTCTTCTTCTACTGTGTTACATATTTATATATAAATATTTTTAGTTACATAAGTTTTTTGCCAGGTGTCATTTGTAAATTTTAAATGCATTTATAATAATATCAACAACATCGATATATTTCTTTGAAGGTTAAAGCAGCATTATAATGAAAGCAGTGGATAGTAGTCTAGGCTGGGACACCTAAATAGTGAAGGAGAGGTCTAATAAAGGCTAGGAATATGGTGATATAGATGTGAGAATCAGCGGTAGAGAACTGAAGAAACCCTGTTCAGGTTTGTTTCTTCAGGGAGAACAACAGGCTTGGCTTTTTTTTTTTTTTTTTTTTTTTTGAGGGCAGTGTCACTGGACCTCATATGTGGGGCCGAACCGGGGCCGGGGCCGCTGGCTTTCCAAGCCAGTGCTTAACCACCGTGCCACTTGGCCAGCCCCCAGGCTTGGCTTTTAAAAGCTTACATTGTTATCTTTCTCTTGCCCAGAGCTGGTAAGTGGAAAAACATGGTTTCACAGATGGCAGCTTGGCTGGGAGTCAGAAATCGCTATTTTGCCCTCAATCAATCCTGCCAATACCTCAGAGGAAGACTTTAGATAATTTTCATAATCCCTGGAGCCCTTAGTTTCCTCTTCTCCAAAGCAAAGTGTACATCACAATAAGGCCCAGACTATCTTATTCCTAACGGTCTGGTTTCTATGACTCTAAGACTTACTTCCGGATAATGCATATACCAGTTCTAGTGTTACTAGAACACTTGCTATGTAATAATATATTAAAACTTTCCTGTGTTTATGAGTCTATTTCTGATTTATTTACTTGTTTGTTTTGTTTGATTAGGTACTACTTTGAAATTTTCCCGTTTTCCAGATGAGAAAACTGGGATAGATTTATTGGGATTATCACTTTGTGAGGGGTATAAATGTCTATTCATTATGTTGTTCTGTACACCTGAAACTAATAAAAAATAAAATAAAAATACATAAAAAAAATCTTTCCTACCCCTCTCAAATGTAAGTAGCCTTATGCCCAATGTGATTGAACTTTGTGGTATAATCTGGAAACACTGTAATCTGAGAAGCAGTGAAGAGGAAAAAAAAAAAAAGAATATTGTATAAAATCCAAGTAAATGGCCATATTTCTATATGTCTGTTATGTAGTTAGCTCATTATTTAGAAGTAATTTAATTTTAATTACTCCAACACTGTTTCTGCAATGCTCATGTTAAAAAGTATAGAGTAAATTTAAGCTTTGTGAGTTTAGAACAGAATTTCTTTATAAGCATTAGTTTTATTTAGCAAATACTGTTCTTAGTTTATTAGAAAATACAAAATATGTACACATATATGAGACATATGTCATCACAGAATGACATATCATTATATGGCCATTATTCGGACTTCTTAGGAGATTTCATATATGGATGGCATCCATATATGACAGATGTTAATCAAATTGCATATCTCAATCTCTTTCTCAGAAAGATCACTTCCCATAGCCTCCATCAGTCAATATTAAGGGGTGGGCACATTGTCTAATTTAGGCCAAGCTCATACTCTGACTTGAGAGCTTCTTGGTTAGTTGGACAATGATGTGACTTCTGAAGTCTTGCAGGTGTAGGGTGTGGCATTTCCTCTAGGGATATTCTTTTTTTTAACTAAGCCACCCTGCCACCTGTTGGCAGCTCAATGGTGGCTCAGCTCAGACTGGGCGTCGAACTGCTGTTGCTCAGAGCTCAGCTCGCACTCTTGAATGAGCTTTTAACCAACTGAGCCACTTGGCCAGCCCTCATTTAGGAATATTCTTGATTGAGAAAGAGCTAAGAAAGCTGCTCTGTAGGAAGAAAAAAGAGAAGTAAGAAACTGCTAAGGGGACAGAAGGAACCCAAGGAACTGTCTGGCCATTTTTGTCCCTCTTTCAGTCCCCTGGGAGGCTAGTTGGCAATTCCTATCCTTGGGTTCTTTTAAGAGATACCTCAATGCCCTGGTAATAAATCCACTCCCACCCTCTTGACAAAACTACTTAATATGATTGTGTAGTATTCACACTCAATAATCCTTTTATCATGCTTACCTTGGCAAACTGCTCTAGAATTTAACCATATCTCTTTGCTTATTTTGTCAGTGTCCTCTTATTTGCCACCCCCACCAAGAAAGTAATTGTGTATAGTTTGCTTAACACTTAGCAGTAATGTGCTAATCTGGCCAAGCCTGGCCATGGACTGAATTTTAATGAGCTTCTAACCCCAGTTAGTAATTTGGCACAATTTCCAACAAATGCATGCCACTGGCTAAAAGGAGGCAGTTAGGTTTTGGAACTCCATCACTGGAAATCCAACTGAAAATGCCAATAAGTGTAGCTTAATAGCATCAGTATGGGAAATGTATTATGTTCTTGTTGTTATCTATGAAAATTTTACATCCAGAAATGTTTTACGACGATGATTCCCAAACCTCACTAACATCAGAATTACCAGGGGAAGCTTTTTAAACATAAATTCCTGGGCCTGACCCAGAACTATGGAATAAGAACCTGTGGTATATGAGGCTCAGGAATCAGTGTATTTATGATTCCATAGGTGATTTTGAGGTTAGACATGCTTAAGGACCACTGTATTACTCTCTCTCTCTCTCTCTCTCCATATATATATATATATATATATATATATATATATATATATATATATATATATAAACTTGTAATTGTAAATAACACACCAATCAATATAGAAAAATCAATCAATTGTATTTCTATATATCAACAATGAGGGCCGTCCGAGTGGCGCGGTGGTTAAACACTGGCTTGGGAAGCCAGCAGCCCCGGTTTGGGTCCCACATATGAAGGCCAGTAACACTGCCCTCAAAAAAAAAAAAAAGAATTCAACAATGAACAACTGGAAATTAAAATTTTAAAAAGTGCAATTTACAATAGCACCCAAAACATGAAATACTTGTATAAATCTAATAACATGTGAAAGATTATATATTCATATATTTATATATGCTTAAAGCTACAAAATACTGATGAAAGAAATCAAAGGAGACCTAAGTACATTGAAATATATACAATATTCATGAATTAGAAAATTTAGTATATTTATAAAAATCAGTTCTTCCAAATTCATGTATATTTCAACTCAGTCCCATCAATATCCTAGCAGCAATTAAAAAAAAGAAATTAAGAAGTTGATTGTAAAAGGTACATAGAAAGACAAAGGAACTCAATTAGACTAAACAATCTTGAAAAAGCAGAACAAACTTGTAGGACACACACTGCCTGATTTTAAGACTCATTTTAAAGTCACACTAACCAAGGCAGTATAATATTGATAAAAAAATGGACATATAGATTGACAGAATAGAATAGAGTCCAGAATTAGATTAATGCATATATAGTCAATTAATTTTTGAGAAGAAGTACAATGACAGTTTAGTGGAGAAAGTAACTTCTTTCCAATAAATGGTGCTGGAACAATTAAAAATCCATATGCAAAACAATGAACTTTGACCTAGATCTCACATTGTAGGTAACCATTAACTTAAAAAGGATAAGTAGACCTAAAAATAAGGCCTGAAAGTATAAAACTTCTAGAAGAAAACAGAAAATTTTTGTGATCTTGGGTAAGGCAAAGATTCGTTGGAAATGATCAAAAGCATGATCTTTACAAAAGAAAAAAAAAAGATAAATTGGATTTCATTAAAAAAAACCCAAAACAACAACAACAACAACAACAACAACAACAACAACAACAACAACAGTAAACCCTGCTCCTTGAAGAACATTGTTGAGAAAATAGACAGGACAAACACTGGAGAAAATATTTGCAAAATATGTATCTGATAAAGAACATGTATCCAGAATATAAAATAATGTGTATCAATAATAAGGAAACAACCAATAAAAAATGGACAAAAAATTTGAACAAACACTTTACCAAAATAGATATACAGATGTCCAATAAACATATGAAAGATAGTCAACATCATAATCATTATGGAAATGCATATTAAAGACACAATCAGATATATTTATACACCTATAAGAGTGGCTAAAATGTAAAAACCTTATAATACTCAGTGTCAGTGAGTATTCAGAGCAGCTGTAACTCTCACACATTGTTGATGGGAATGCCACTTTGGAAAACAGTTTGGAAGCTTTGGACATAACCCAACTGTCCATAAACAAGTGAAATGCTAATCTATAGTACATCTATACAATGAAATACTACTCAGCAATGAAAAGGGATAGCCTGCTGATACATGCCACAATAGGGATGAATTTCAAAGGCATTAGTCTGAGTGAAAGGAGCCACACTCAAAAGGCTTTCATATTGTCTGATTCCATTTTAAATGACATTCTGGAAAAGATAAAACTATAGAGACAGAAAACATATTGTTGATTGCTAAGAGATAGCAGGGAAGAGAGGCTGACTGCAAAGCACATGAGGAAATTGGGTGGGGAATTTTGGGGGTAGTGTAATGATATGTTGCATTACTCTGTGTTTGTTGACATTCACAGAACTGTATATGAAAAAAGGTTAATTTCGCTGTATGTAAATGATGCCTCAATAAGCCTATTTAAAAATAAAAATAAAATGAAGACAAGCAAAATTCCGGTTTAGTGTGTCAAGGTATATGTATTTTGCTTTCAGTTCCATCATTTCCAGGAACCTAATTATTTTTTCTTTTTCCTCAAAATCACTAAGGTAACAAATGGGCTGCCATTCTTTCCTGCTGTGGTAATTCAAAGAGGACAGTATGTTACGTACCATGCTATTTGCTGTTGAGAGAGGCTTACAGCATCTACTATTATTTATTACAAGGATTTAGGACATAATGAAAAGGTCCCTGCCTGGCTGCAGTGTGATGTTTACAGACTGGGATAGATGGGGGAGACAAAGACCTTTATGTTATGTTTCCATTATATATCAGACAACCTGTGGGATGAAAAAAACCCATCAACAGACCTACAGATAATGTTTTTGGAGAAATCTCATTTAAAAAGTCTTCAGATTTAATTAAGATGTAAGATTGCATACCAATTTTTGCACTTACAATGGGCATGGTTAAGTCGTTCTTAGCAAGTTGGCTTCTGCATGTATTTGCACAAAAATCTTCACAGAGGAGAGCGAAACTCCTATCATCTTGGGGTACCTGTGTGCCTTTAAGCAGGTATTACACTGAAAAAAAATATTAGTTAATCTCCAGAATGCCATCAAATAGTTTAGTATTTGGAAGTACGTAACAAATACAAAAGACTTGAGAAATACTAATTTAATTGTAAAAAAAAATACTCGTATTTAATTTCTAGAATTTGCTATCTCCCTGTTGGACCTCAAATAGGTTAAATGAATTGCCCGCAGCTGTTAAGTGGCAGGAATCATATTTAAACTCAGGTCTTCTGACTCGAAGGCCAGGACGCATTATATCGCTTTTTCTCTTAGAAGTCCACGAATGTGTATAAGCCGAGATGGTGTGGTAAATCACACCTAGAGATGGCAGCAGTATTTCTTTCTTCTCTTGAACTGTAGGGCTAAGCTGAATACAACAATTTTAAAATTAATTCTTACTTGGCACTCCATTATCATCAGATGGATTTAACTCAGCTACGTTTTTAATTTTTCAAAGTTTGAAGATATAAGCACGCGATTTTCTTTTCTTTTATGACTTTTTAAAATACTCTAGAAAAGAGGAAGAAAAATCCTTGGTAACATTCTTCACCAGAGCATTATGTATTCTTTCTCGTGCCTCCCACAAGCCTCCTGATTCTCTCTTTCCAGTTCTTTTTTGGACCCCTTGGGGTTCATCTCCTCTGCTTGCCCATTAGATGCTGGTATTTACCAGAGTTCTGTACTTGAGCCTCTTTACTTCTCAGTATATGGTGTCTTCTAGGTCATGGGTTGGCAAACTTTTGAGATGGAAGAACCTTCAGGGGTCGGCAAATTGCAGCTCACAAGCCACATGCGGCACTTTGGGTATGTACATGTGGCTCTGAAGTAAAATTGAAAATGAAAATAAAACTATCAGAGTTTCATTTATAATGTTCCTTTAATTTTTCCTTATTTGTAAAACTATATTTATGGCTCTCGAATAATTTTTAACTTGTTGTGAGGGACAGGATTGGCTCTTCCAGGGGTCAGCAAACTTTTGAGTTGAAATGTACTCAAAGAGCCTCATGTGGCTCGGGAGCCGCAGTCTGCTAACCCCTGGGATAGATCACCTCATGCATTCAGTTTCCACTACCATCTGTAGGCTAATGAATTCATCTTTGGTACACAGACCATTCTGACTTGCAGAATCATAGATTCCATTTCTTCTTTTTGGACAGCTCTGCCTGGATGACTCACAGAAAATGAAATCTCAACATGCCCCAAATGGAGTTCATTGCCTACACCCTGCTGTGCACCTCCCACCGCTCCTCTTATATTCTCTGTTGTACATGGTGTTAGGCCATATTTAGGCTAGGAGCAGAAACCTTATATTAAAAGTCATCTTGTCTTGCTTTGTATTTTGTACCTGCCAACTTGTGTTTGTCTCCTATGGGCTTAGAATCAGCAGCCTGGGCAGTCCAGACAGCAGCCTGGGGGCCAGGGTATGGAACCGGAAGGCTTGGTCATGCCCCAAAACCCTTTGTTGTGAGAGACAATGTAATGAACCCCCCACCCCAGAAACATGGAAGGGGGAACAGCCTCATTTACCCCCTCCTATAAAATTCCATACCCGTTTTTGCTCAGGGAGGTTATGGTCTTTTCTAGCCTGATCTCCCACAGCTCAAACACACCAAATAAATTCTAATAGACCAATTTTGGTCTCCTGCAACTCTTTGCTCCGGCTGTGCCTAACACATGGCACCCGGGAATCCTTCTAAGTCCTTTCCTTCCACCCTCATATCCAAGTTTTCACCCAGTACTACCATTCTGCCTCCTTTATATCTCCCAGTCTTCCCCTCCTCTGTAGCCCTTTATCATAGCCCTCAGCAAGTCTAATCTGCATTATTCTGATAAATCTCCTCACTAGTCCCTCCCACATCAGCTGTGTCCCACAGTCATTCCTGAGGCACATGTTACTTCCAGCTGGAAGTTCCACAATGGCTTCCTATTCCCAAAAGGCAAAGCCCAAACTCCAAGGCCTCCTCCACCTTCCTCTGCAGCTGGACCCTAATGAAAATCTGAGTTTCAGCTGCAGTGAACTACCTGCCCTTAGCTGCATGTCCTTTGCTGTCAAATCATATGCAGTTATTCCTTTCCTCTTCGTCTCTGTCCAGCCTCTTAGTACTGGGTTCTTAGGTCTCTGCCTTTAATATCCTTGTCATTACGAATTTCATCAGCAATGTTATACGTATATTTAACATTTAAATTTTTTTTTATTTCCCTGTTCCCTCCCCCAACAGTTTTTCAGAACGAGCAAGGAAATCTTTTAAATTAGAAAGCCTAACTTTTGTTAAAAAAACTCTAATGAATAACTAATGACTTTTTCTTTCTTGTACTTTATTTTTCTGATATGGTTCAGATGAATATAGGAATTGTAAAACTTCAAAAAATTATTATTCTTTTAAGTCTATTCATATTTGCAAAGCTTTCAATTTTATGCATAACTCACACCGGAAGCAAGCTTGGGGGCTGTGGATTTACTGCCAGGTCTGGACTAAAAGATTAGGCCATTCCTTGCCTACCATAGTAGACTTCTTTGTTCCCTTCTTTTTTCAGAAAATAATACAGTTTTACATTTACTGAATAATTGAACAGGTGGTACACAGCATTCCATATACATATCTCAATCCTACCTACTCTCAATGTAGTTTCCCTATTATTGTCATCTTTCCCTAGTGTGGTATAATTGTTATGATTAATGTTCCAATATTGATACATTATTACTCACTATAGTCCATAGTTTACACTCAGGTTCATTCTTTATGATGATGTACAATTCTGTGGGTTTTGACAAATGCATGTCAAAATGACATGTATTCACCACCGCAGTTTCACAGTTTCATCTGTGCTTCATTGATTCATCCATTTCTTCCATCTCCTCTTCAACTCTTGGCAACAACTGATTTTTCTTCTGTCACTGTCATTTTGCCCCAACAGTATATTTTAAAGCAAAGATTTCATCATCTTTTTAGGCACATCTCTGTTTTCTTAAAATGAAGAAAGAATATCTTCATGAAATTTAAGTTATTTTGCATGGTCAGGAAATGTTCACAGACTTACTTTTTTTTAGTTAGCTTGAGTGCTTTTCAAAGACCTAATTGCACTTCCTACTGTCATTAACCTGCAGTGAATAGATTCTTGGTTAACAAAAGCTATAGGAGGGACACTCACCCTTGGGGAATAAATGTGGTATATAATCTAGGCAATTTCCATTGCAATGGTCAGTGTTACCATTTTCTGTATTTTCCCATCAGAACAAAACCCAGCTGTGACTGTTCAAACTGTAGACCTCAGCACTGCTCATTTTCAAATAGATACCTTCACAAATCATTTCAAGATGCCACTCCCATTTTAATTTGAGAGGGCTGATCCAAGAGAATGGAGTGCATGCTTATCACTATTTTCTTGGAGTAAATGATCACGATACCAGTTTAACAAAGAAGCTGAAAGCAGAACTCAGCATTACCACCCACAATCAATAGGCAAGAAGCCCTGACTTTTGTTGGGCCTCATGGTAATCATTTGATGGAAAATAACTTTAAAGGGACATAGAAGAATCAGAAGTCTGCATGGAATATGATCAAAGTTAAAAGAGAAATTTCTTTTTATTTGAGAAAGCAAGATATTTTGTGTAAGCCTCACTTTTAGGAGAAACTGAAAGGGCAACCATGTTAGCAGCAGAGTGAATGGTATGACAGACAGTGGTCAGACTAATCAGTTAACAAAAATGAATACTTTTATAGTGCTTCATAGTTTTCTAAGTGTCTTTTCTCATATCAGTTTTGATACAAGTTATTCTTTTCAAATATGTTATTAATATATAGCAGTGTTTTAAGATATTGAGAATCTATTGCTCAGAGGAGCAGAGCACAGTGAACAGAAATGATCCTATGGTGAAAAGGTAACTGCTTTCCTCTTCCTCTTTGCTTTAGTGAAATGCCAGAAAGCCTGCTCTTTGAGCTGAAAGTATGATGTGCTAGTCTCAAACTATTTCAGTCTTAGCCAAGATGGAGTTTGCACATGCATTTTCTGTAACTGGAACCAACTCACATTAGAGGGGGAATAAAGTGTATGATTCATAATAAGGAATTGTTGCCTTTGAAATCACTTCCTACCATAATACTGGCCACTTCATTACAGTGGTAATTAGTAAGAAAAAGAGAAAAAACAGAAATGGCCATTTGAAGAGGAAATTAGTGCTTAATTTCCAAGACTGTTTTAATGGATGCAACACTGACAGGATTTTATATTTAAATTGCAAACCGAAGAATGATAAGACTAGTGTTCCAGATCTGTCTTCTAAATGAAAACACTAAATGCAGCATGTGATGAAAAAGTGTCTGATGACTGAATACATCCCTTAAATTTAAATATACTGTCTTTGAGGGAGGGTTTAGAAAAATAAACACGTGTATGTAGGTAGGCATGTGTATATGTAAGTTATACTCACTTAATTCATCCTTAAACATTATAGTTTTGCTTTGCCTTTTTTGCCTTTGGAACTTCTTGAAAATGGAATCATGCAATTTATACTCTTTTGTACCTTTGTTCTTTAGGCAATTGTATGAATGTGAAATTTATTGGTTTTCATATTCATCCCATTACATGTATTTACCACATTCTCCCCTTTCCCCTTTCTACTATAGGTAGTTCCTGTATCTGGGTGGCTTTCAGTGTTTGCTTTTATGAATTATACGGCTCTGAATATTTTTTTGTGTGTTTTGATATACACATGCATACATTTCTGTTGTTATGTGTGTGTGAGTGGAATTTCTGAGTCATTGGGTATACATATATTCAAATTTGGTAGAAAATGCCAAATAGCTTTCTGAAGTAGGTGTGTCAATTTACATTTCTACCAATGATGTATGAGAATTCCTCCTTCTCCACATGGTTGTCAACAGTTAGTAATTATGATCTCTTTAATAGTAGCCTTTCTGGTACATTTGTAAAGGACATTCACTTGAGGTTAAATTTATATTTCCCTGATGACTAATAAGGTTGAGCACCTTCATATGTTTATGATCATTTGGATGTCATCTTTTGTAAAATGTCCCAATTTGCTTTTCAACTTTTGTATTGGGCTGTCTTTTTTCTTATTGATAGCAGAGGTTCTTTTTCTGATCCGAGATATGAGCTCCTTCTTGGTTATATGTATGGAAATTTCTTCTCCTACTCCATGGCTTGCAGTTTTACTTTCTTAGTGATAGAAGAGTAGAAAAGAGTATAAATAGCTCCCACATGCACTTCATCCAGCTTCCCCTAGTATTAACATATTTATCAAATATATCCAATACTTTTCAAACTCAGATATTAACATTGGTATGATACTATTAACTAAGCTAGAGTTTATTCAGATATCACCAGCTTTTCCACTGTTGTTCTTTTTCCGTTCCAGGATCCAACTCAGGATACTATGATGCATTTAGTTGTTTCTCCCCTTAGCCTCCTCCAGACTGTGGCATTTTCTCAGTCTTTTATTGTTTTCTATGTATTTGACAGTTTTAAAGAAGACCGGTCAGGTATTTTTTAAAATGAACCTGAAAAGTTATCCTAGAATTCTTCCTTTTCCTGTGTTCCCCCTTCCCATATTAATCACCTCCTAAATATCTCTACTATCTGTTCCTTCTTCTCTGGCCCCAACTCCCTGGTGCTTCTTTGGTTCTCAAAAGTTCTTACTTAGACTTGCTTAAATACTTCCTCTTAGAAAAAGCCTTTCTGAATAGTTCTATCACACTTCATTGTTATTCACATTACAGAAATTACTTTACCATAATTCTATTCCCGCCTTTCTTCTCACTCTGAGACAACTGAGTGAGGGAGCTATGGCATTTATATGTGTATAATAATATATTCTAAGAGCCTTGCAAATCACTCAGCTATTTGGTGAATGAATGAAGCAATGTGACTTGGGTCAATGGATGACATCAAAAACAAGCAAGCACAAAAAAGAGAAGCCTACTATTTCCCCATCATTACAATTGCAGATAATGCATCCTTTTCAGTGAAGGGGTCATGTAGGTCCATGGTTTGTTATTTATTAACCTTTCTGAAAAGTCAGTTCAGATGGGACTATTAATTTGAGTGGACTTGTGCCAATGTCACTTTAAAATAGAGTTAAACCATTTATGATCATCTCTGCTCTCTAGAAAAAAGTCTGTGTTCATGCAGCTATAATGAAGTCTTCTGACATTATAGCCACTTCTTTGAATATTTACATCTATTTGGAAGATATTAGTGAAATCATAATACAATTGAAGTTGTATGCTTAGAAAAGCTTAGCATCATGTAATTTGAGTTTTGAATTTTATAATTTCAAATTATGTACTTATTAACAAAACTATCTTAAGAAAGAAAACAGTTCTGTGGTGAGGGATTTAAATCATCCCTTTTTCAATGTGGTGGATAAAGTGTAGTGAAATCAAGCAACTTATGCTAACTCTCATCACATCACTGACAATAATTGAGGAGTATTGATTCTTAATTCTAGATTCTCCTCTTGCTTATGGTGGTAACACCATCTCCAGCTAACATAGAAGAGTCACATAAAATCATTAAGTATGACTTCTGACCTGGCTTTTACATGCTGTATATTTTTGAATGCCCCTTGTTAACTACCTTTAATTTCTACACCAGCTTTAGGTTTAGTTCCACCTTGGTTTCTTGCTGGTGGAGACAAATGGATCTTGGAGTTCACAGTTTAGCAAGTCAGATTCCATTTGGTTCTCCTCAGACCTTGCAGTCTATATTCTCTTTTTTCCCTCATTTTATTAAGCTTCTGCCATATGTCCCATTTCCAGGGATGTCTTCTTAGCCTTGACCACACTAGCCTTCGCTCCTTGTTTAGCACTTCTATTGAAATTCAAATCCTTTGATTCTATCTCCAACCCTCAGTTGCCCCTAAATGCTTCTCCCTAAGATTGAGTCCCATTACCAACTGGTCAACTAAGCACCTACCTGTAAAAGAGGGTCATGTCACTGATGCATTGTCTGATCCGCTGATCAGGGACACTGAGCAGAATATCCCTTCTCTTTTGCCTTCTATATGTCCATTCCTTCTAAAACCTGGTTGAGGAGGCCAATCTCCTGAAATGGATTAACAAGTACACCAACAAGATTGACCACTACAGACCTTGGAAAAAATCTTGCATAGTTTAAGTGGGCCAGAGAAGGTATGTGGTGTTAAGTCCTTCAGGAAGACACAAAACAAGAGAGGGTGCCAATCCTCCTAGCCTGGTGATGTGGTGGCTGCAGAGGGTGGAGGTTCAGGAATGGCGGGTTAGCAAACAGGCATTACGATCCAGAGTCAAAGAAACTAATTCAGGTCTGTTGTGCCACTTTCTACATGTGAACCTGAGGCATGTCATTGATCTGGCTGAGGCCTGTTTCCATGTCTGCACAACAGAAATGATCTCTGCCTTTCTTATTTCACAGGGATTTTTACAAGTGATGCTTCCTCCACAGTGCACTAGACCACAGCAGAACTGGAGAATCTTATAAGGTACATGAATTGGTATCATCTCAAAAAAGCAAAACTTTAAGGTGAAGTAACGTATTAATAACAATCTTATCAAATCAATCATAATATGAACTTTAGTTTATTGTAATGACTTAATTCTATTTCATATTTCCTTAATTTTCTTTCCAAAGGATTTCAAATCTATATTCAAATTGTTTACCATTTTACAACTCATGCTGCTTTAATTTGAATTTTTACCAATTTCAATTGGTAAAATGAACCAGTATTTTAAAAATTAAATTAAACTAGAAGCCAGCAAGTTATTGTTTATATGGATTGGAATGGTAAATTGGAGAGTAGTTAGTTAAATCATTGACACAAAGAATTGGGAGAAATTCTCTTTTAATTAGTCTTGGCTCCTGTCAAGATGGTGAATTAGCATAGATTTCTTAAAACCCTGGAGAAACTATTGGGGGGGGGAGGAAGAAAAAGAGGAGAAAGGGAGAGAGGGGGCAGAAGACAGACAGACAGACATATGGATTCTAGGAAAAACAAAACTTTACCAAAAAGTGAGATGTTCTAGGAAGGCTGATGTATGATAACATTGGAGTGTGGACTATATGTGGAGGAGGGAAGCATTGTGTGGATGGTGGTGGGAAGGCTGGAGGGAAACTGCCAATACCTATGCTAAGGCGTGCAAAAGAAAGGTGACTAAAAAGCGTCCATCACTAAAAACAGAATGATTAGAACAGAGAGCTCCGGAATTTAAAATAGCCATAATATAGTAGTTCCCCTAATCCACAAGGGATTTGTCCCAAGACACTCAGTGGTTGCCTGAAATCACAGATAGCACAGAGTCCTATATATGCTGTTTTATTCCTAATACATATGAGTATACATCCTACACAAGATACATATTAATAAACTTTTCCAGAACATATTAAAAAAATAAATTCCCAAAT
Organism: Aselliscus stoliczkanus; assembly: GCA_033961575.1. Classification (NCBI taxonomy): domain Eukaryota; kingdom Metazoa; phylum Chordata; class Mammalia; order Chiroptera; family Hipposideridae; genus Aselliscus; species Aselliscus stoliczkanus. Next base: position 12,169,163 of record CM066730.1, read on the forward strand.
ACTCATATTCTGTTGAGTCAGAAATGAAACACAATATATACTTGAATTGCTTTTTATTCCTTTATTTTTTACTGGCATTAGAAGAAAAAAAAGATGAGTCCTGCAATGAGATCTATAATAATCAGACTCCAAGGTCTCATTTCTATCATCATTATGAATAATTATCTACATTTCTTTACTTGTTTCATCTATTTAAATCTTATCAATTGTGTTAAACTGATTAAAATGGTCTAATTAATTATGTTTGAGAAATTTGGGGGGTATCACAGGATTAAGATATTTAATAAAACACATTTTGTGATTAAAGTCTCAGAAGAATCCCTTAAGTGTTAAGTCCTACTTCCTGAACCCTCTGTAATGCACAGTTCATTCTGAAGCAGCAGTAAATCACTGAAGTGAACATTTTCTTCATAATGTCACTATAAAATAGCATAAAAAATATTCTAACTACATGCCATGAAATTAAAACAACAGACCATGACTCTAGGAAATTATGGGCTTATCTTACTTTTGTGAAGATTTTTAAGAAAGTAACATTTATGGAGAAAGTAATGAATATTAAATCTTTTATACATCTACAATGATTAAAGGACTCTTTTCACTTATACCAGCAACTGTGCAATGTCAGATTTCTGTTCTGTTTGGACTAAGAGACTCAGACTCTCTTAAATCTGAGCAGGTCACACAGAATGAGAAGTTTGGAAAGCAAATGGGAAGGAATCAGGTGAACATTATTCAAATATTTCAAGATGTCCTGAGATTGAAAAGTCTGGGGTTTGTACTCTGAAACTTGATACTCAGGTGTGGTCCACAGACCACAAGCATCAGCATCTTGTTGGAGCAAAATCTCAGGCCACAGCCAATCCTACTGAATTAAAATCCTCCTTTTTAAAGATCTCCAGGTGATTTGCATGCACATTCAAGCTTTAGAATCGCTAGCACTATGGAGATTTTTTTTTTTTTGAAACTTAATGTTAATAGAACTCCATGACTGGAAGAAAACCAATAGTTATGTGTTTTATAGAGATCACAACAAATTTTCTCTAGAATGGGTGGGTTTCTTAAGAGTGGAAGTTATAATTGATTCTTTTTTGGACCTTCAGCATCTCATATAATGCCTGGCTCATATTTGGCCCAGTGAGAATGAAGGAATATTTAATAAAAAGAGAGCAGCCAAGTCAGTGATGCTACACAATTGATGAAAAAGTTTTAAGATGGTTGGTTCTATGGGCAAGCACAAGGGCATTCAATGGGGACACATGAAAACAGAATAAGTGAAAATATGAAACATTTTTGCTCAAACACATAATAGGAAAAAAATTACCATGTGCTTAATTAGGAAGCACACAACAAAGATTTTGAGCATACCGTGTTTCCCTGAAAATAAGACCTACCCATAGAATAAGCCGTACCATGATTCCTCCAGGATATGGAGGGCACGCACCCCTCACCTGAGGGTTTTATGCCCCATTTCAGGGAGAAGGGTGCCTTTTCCACAAACTCCTTCAGTTTAAAATATTCATTCAGTATGCCAACGTGCCATATTTTGGCATATAAAGTCAAGCTATGGCTTATTTTCCGGCTAAGTCTTAGTTTTGAGGAAACAGGGCATGAATAACCTGATAATTTGATAACTATGGTTCACAGAGCAAATGTGATATTGGAATGCACATGTATTTTCATTGGCCCATTATCTTGGTGAAATGTTAGTAGAATTCTGTGCTGTTCGACCAAGAAAGAATATAGAATATAAAGTGGATTTAAGATAGAAGTCACTTAAGAAAATGAAGAGGCAGAGAATACTAATAACTATTTAAAAATGTTTGTTAAGCATAGAGCCTGCAGTGCAGTTCTACCTGGAGTTAGATCAGGCTTCACAGGGTATAGGCAGTCTCCACAGACTGTCTCCTCACTGGAGACGCCAGTTGCAAGTTCTGAGGTTCCCAGGCTACTTGCACTGTTACCAGCTGGCTACAAATTCGAGGGGTTCCCACTATCTCCTCAGGTTTGACTGTTAGAACTCACAGAATTCAGGGAAGGCACTATAATTTCCATTGGTTTTATTTTATAAAGGATGCAAGTCAGGACCAGACAAGAGAACCAGGGGGCAAGTTTTGGGAGTTACAAACACGAAGCTTCCATGTCTTCAGGATGCATTACCCACCTGGAACATCACTGCGTATCTCCAACCCGGAGAGATCTCCCAAGTCTTGGTGTCCATAGTTTTTAGTGGGGTCTCATTACACAGCCATGACTGAATAATTAGTCACAGGATTGAACTCAATCTCCAACCCTCTTCCTCAGAGGTTGGGCTGAAATCACATGGCTCAAACCCCCAACCCTACAGTCACGCGGTTAGCCTTTCCAGCATGACGAACCTCCACCCTGGCACCATCTAGGAGCCCACCACGAGTAACAAAGACACTTCTATCACTTGGACAATTCCAAGGATCAGAAGGTCGCTTCCAGGAACCAGAGACAAAGGTCAGCCAAATTATTTATTATAGAACATGGCCTTGAAGGGTTCTGGCTAGGCTGATTTACCTCTAGGTCAAATCTTAGTATAGTGATCTAACAAGTTAGCCAGATTCTTCTGCTATGTTATTTTATTGCACAGAGCGGACATAATATGGCAAAATTCAGAACATCAATTATTCAATATTTTTTGGTTTAACAGTATTCTTTGATGATTAGTCTTCATGACACAGATATTTACTGCATGCCTACGGTACGATAGCCACCTAATGTGAACACAGCTGAAGAAACAATTTATATTTATATTCTGCTTTAAAAAAATACATCCCTCTTCATTTAATGTTCCAATTAAATGATCCTTGCTTATTCATTTAAGTATGTCTCACAAATTCTTTAGAGATACCTAATCACTCATTATGTTACTTGGAGGTAAATATTCATAGTGGGGTCCAATAGACAGAAAATATGTTTTGGAGTATGACAGAACTGGGCTTGAAACCCAGTCCCATCCCTTAGCAGTTATGTGCTTGTGAGCTAGGAAGTACTCACCCTAGTCCTCAACTCTGCAATGGTGAAAATGAGAACAAGAATAATCACATCTCGGTAGAGAGGCAACACAGTGGCTAAGGGCATGGACTCAAATCAGACTGCATGACAGACAGACAGCTCTGACTCTTTCTAGCTATGTCAGGTTAGGAATGTCACTTACCTCTGCCACAGCTTCCTCATCTGTAAAATGAGGATAATAATACTTACCTTTATAGGATGATAATACCCTCATAGAGACGTTGTGCGGATTAAATAAATTACTGCATATAAAGCCCTTATAATAGTGCCTAAAACCTAACAAGCACTTAAATATTAGCAACTGCAGTTATTATTTTTAATTCCTTTGTGATTACTTATTTTGCTTTTTGGGATGACATAATATTAATAAAAGATCATATAAAATCTGGCACAAATACACATTCAAATGTTGACTTTCTTTACCATAGAAATTATTCTATATTTCAGACTATTAATTAAAATGACTCCATGGATACAAATAAGTGAAGTTTATCTCCACCTGACGACAGGTAAAAAAAAGAAATGGAATATAAAGGGTTAAGTTGGAAAACTGATTTTTAAACAGCACTAAACTGTTTAAATGGGGCGATGAGGGGTTTGTAACAGGCATAGTAGTAAAATATTAACACAGTGTGAGGATAAAAGGATGCCCTGATAAGTTAAAATTGTAATATTTTTTCAGGGATTTGGGAAAATTTACTTTTTTAAAAGTGTAGATCTTATTGTTTTAGAAATTAAGGCAGCATACTGAAGTGAAAATTAAGATTCCTTTCATTTTAAAATATGAAAACTTCAAAGTGATTAATTACCATTTTGGGGAGAAAAACTCACAGTATTTTAACATATAAGAAAATCAGTCAAAATTCTTTATGCTAGATCCTTAAATTAGCATGGGCTCTGTTGTACCCACAAATACACATAACAGGTTAAAGTCACCATTAGAATACAATGAAATTTTAAGAACTGAGATTAAATATTCCAAGTATATTATACTGTAAAATATAATTGATATTGACAATAGCACAGATCCTGAGCTATTTTAACGAACACTACTTACACGGAAAATGAAGATTAACAGGATTTTTAAAAACATAGTGGAAGCAATTCCAAAACTCACTGATAAAAAATCAGGGCCAAAATCTTTGAGTTTAGATTCAAAACTGTGCAAACAATATACTGTATACATTTGCTATGTCTACTTATATTTCTTAAATTTATCCTATTCATCTTCAACCTGCCAAATTCCACTTTTATAAGAAAAAAAAGGTAACAATTTTATTATTTTATAATCATTTAAGACACCAATTATTTTTCCTTCAACTAGATAATCCAAAAGATTAAATCTTTTAGCACTTCTTTGCCGATGGTAGTAAATTTTTCTGTGCTACATACTTACAGGAGGCAATATAATGACTTCTTTTACTATATTGTCTGTATTTTACAGAAAAAACACATTTTCTCTGAAGAATACTTTTAAATTATCAGAGAAAAGCCTAAGTTTTGCAGTTTATGTAAAGCCTTTCTCCACCCTACACTTCCTTCTTGATAACAAAATTCTATCAATACATTCTTCAAAAAAAAATCACAGAATAATTTTTATTTGTAATGAAGTTATTCTCTCTAGACCATCAGTTCACTCTTATAACAGAGAATCAATTTACATAACACCACCAAAATGGAATGAAAACAATCTTTTTTATATATAAAATTCTTTGCTACGTCATGATATCTAAATAGTCTTGCAACATGGTCCAATCCATTTCCAGTGAAAGTCTCAATAAACTGTGAAGAATTACAGTCCTTCATATTGACATTTTATTCTAAGGTGTGACAGATGCTGCTCTCTTGATTGCTTCAGAAGTCACATAGTCAAACAAGAGCTCTGAAGAAAAGGGCTGACTTCATATGCAATCCAGTCGCAAACAGATAGCGAGCCTTCAGATCCTTTGGTTTTTATAATAATCCCTTTGGAAAGGTAATTAATTGATGCTTGTTCCTTGGAATTCTGTGTTAAACAGCACAAATCACTAACTATACAGTCTGTGCCAACGTCCTTGACTTTCTTGCTTCTACTGTTTTGTTTATTAGATCATATAGTGATGGTAGTCTTATTTTATCCATATTTTTGCTGTAAACATTGAGAAATATACCAAGGACAACTAACAAACCAGACCATATGTACCTAAGAGAAAGAAATATGGAAAAATAGATTAATATTAAGGTAACAATTTATTATTAACCACAGAATTTGGTGATGAGTTCACAAAAATTATACTGTAAAATGAAATTTTACTACTGGGAGCCTACAATAATAGCATTAAAATAAAAAGAGCAATTTTAGATCAGATTAGACACAGGGGTCCAACTAGTTACCGAGTTGGGTAGAACATACAGAGATAAAAAGGGGCATATCCTGAGAAAGGTGAATTGGCCAAGATTACTATAATGCATACCTACCACATACAGAAAGAGAAACTAATTATGGAAAACAAATAATACACAGATAGAAATTTATTTTGCTGTTACCTTTAAGTTTATGCATTGATTATTTCTAGGTTTGAATCTTTTCAACTCCTAACCAGTATAAGTTTAAATGATGCTAATTTCAGACACATCCCAGACAGTAAAGAAAATAGTAAAGGCTTTCACAAAAAGCCACAAAAGAACTAAATAATTAGGGCATAACTTACAGGATACTTCTCTACCTCAACTACTTTGTAGGAAAAGGCAGCAAATAAATGACAATTTAAAAAACTACATGTATTTCTGAAAGTGATTAAAGTTAGAAAGCACTCATTTCCCCAGCGATTGTTATCTCTAAGAACTCATTCTGGGGCCAGCCAAGTGGCGCGGTGGTTAAGAGCTGGCTTGGGAAGCCAGCGGCCCTGGTTTGGGTACCACATGTGAGGGCCAGTGACACTGCCCTCAAAAAAAAAAAAAAAAGATTAAAGAACTCATTCTGCAAATACCGGGGGTGGGGTGTGGGGAGGGTGCCAAAAAAATGTATACACATGACCTTTGTTCATCTTTTGTTATTAGTATATACCGAGTATTATTGTTTTAACAGTGTTTTCCTTTCTTAAAATGTGTATACATTTTTTGGCACCCTTTGTATACTCACATGAAAGTACATATAGTTATTGCAGGAATTTTTGTAAAAGCAATAGCTGGAAACACCCTAACTCTATACAATTAGAGGGCTGGCTAAATAATTTTCTATAATCATGCTGTGGACTACTTTGCCTCTCTGTATGTTTCAGATACATCATTAAGTAACACACAGAATGGGCGTATGGAACCTTAGATATTAAAAATATACATCCTTGCCTTGCTTTCATTAAGGTAAAATTGCATTTCTACAACCTATGTTAAAGTTTGTTTTTCTATTTATTGATGGAAAAAGCATATTTGAAAACAACAGTGACAGAAAAGACGAGTTTGCAAGTATCCTTATTTTTAGAGACTATTATATAGTACATATGCAAACAGAGATTGCAAAGAAAACACAGTGAAAAGAGACCTGGCGAAGATGGACAGCACAGTACAGTAATGGAAAAGAATGTAAAATACAAGTGATTGCATTTAACAACCAAAGAAAAGCTAGGTGCTTTTTACCTGATAATTTAAAAAACATATTAAAATTTACCCAAATCTGGTTAGATGATGAGAGAAAAGGTGGCAACAAGAAAAAATATTTTCATGACTCTTCAGTTTTCTTTAGACAGAAGTTCAGAAACCTTTGTTTTTTTTTTAAATATAAGCTACTATTAGCACAAAGAAAATAGTTCAAACTTATGATAAAAATATCAAATATAAAGTTAGAATAAAATTTATCAGCGTGATAATCAATTTGATCAAATTTTGATAATAAAAATTTATCAAACTTATAACAAATTAACTTTATCTCAAGACTCACAACATGGAAGTTGCCCAGTGGCCAAGCCCAGGTCACAAATCTAAACCTAAGTCAATCTGCACTTAAGGGAAAACTCACTGTCGAGGAAACCTACACACAGCAGTCACAGTCCTCCAACTCAGCTTTAGCTAGCTTAGCTAACCCTAGAAAATGACCTGCTAGCCTTGGAAGGAAATCCCTAACCTCCTAGCCAATACTGCCCAGTTTCAGTGTAGCCTTTTCTAACGTTCTATGCATCTCACAGTTGCCTAAGATCCCTGGGGAAGAGGCTCCACTGCTTGTGAGAGACTGTACTCCCCATCCATGGATTGTTTTCCCTTGAGCAAAGGACATCAAACTCGCTGCTAAATTGTATTAGTTTTGTCATTGGACACTTCCATTAAAAAGTAAAATATAATAAACTACAAATATATATGTACTTTACATATATAGATATACACATACATATATATGTGTATACATATGTGTATATATGTGTGTGTATATCTATCTATATATATAATTTATATATTTGCACTAGGGCAAGGGAGAATGAATCCCTTAATCTCACACATCACTCACATTCATTTACTTATATTGAGAAGACGGTCACATTCACACTGAGACTCTGGTTAGTCAACTTAAGTGTACAAAATGATTTCTTCAAAATAATTACATACATTTCTGAAACAGAAGACAATAAACTAGGGGTCAAGATGAAAAATCATCTTTATAAAGAATTAAGGCTGTTTAAGAGGAAACATAGAACAAAGTATCTAAAAGCAGGGAAACCTGTTGAATTAAAAAGTACTTACTGAAGTGTGAATGGCTTAGCAAAGAATATAAATGAAAGTACAATGGTCATTGCTTTTCTTCCTGTTGTCACTGTAGGGAGAGAATGCTTGGTTTAGAATGTGCCTATTACCTTGGAAATATTTTGCAAATCATTCATTAAACAAATATTTACAGAACCTACTATGTGCCAGGATCTATGCGAGGTGAAACAAACAATGGAAAGCAAAAAACAAACAAGACGTCACTATTGCCACTACTATGGAGTTTATAGTCTAGTAGGGATATAGTCAGTAAGTAACAGGTAAATGATAAAGTACAGCTGTAATAATTACTTGATGGAGGTAGGTCATCCCTTAGATTTACTTTAGCAGGAAAGAAAGGCTTTCCCAAAGAAGATATGATGAGGTAGAGCAACCATTATCCTTTAAAAGTAGTAATCTAAAAGGATTAATACCTTAATAATAGTGGTCATCTCTGGATAAGATGATGAGTCATCTTTACAATCCTCTTCACATATCTATATTAACTTTTACTTGCCCTTCACGTTATGACCTCCAAGTCTGCTACAAGGACTGAAACCTTTCTTCCTTCCTTCCTTGTCCCACCCAGGTAGAGACAGGGATGCTGCATGTATCTCCCATTATAGGTCCTTATATCCCCAGACTCTATAGTTCCCGGCATTGAATGTTCATTGCCTGAATGAACGAACACCAAGTGAAACCTTTGGAACATATGCCGGAGCCTTATTCCCCAAATCTATTTTCCCTTTTGCTTTAGTAAAAAGACCCCTATTTAACGTGCCATGCCTTCCAGCCTCTCCTACAGCTAGTTGTGGTCCTGTGGTTAAGTTCTGGCCAATGAAAATGTGAGCAGAAATACTGTTTCTAGGAGTGTGATTTCAAGGACGTTTCTTTCATCTTCTCTCCATCCCCCTGCCTGGAATGAGGATGAAGATGGCAGAGCAGACAGACGGAACCTAGGTTCCTAATGAGCGTGGAGACACCACACCAGTTCAGGAACAGTACATATAGCAAGTGGGTTAAGAGCACAGGTCTGGAGCCAGACTAACTCAGTTGGATTTCTGACCCTGCAACTTATGAGCTGATTGACTATTGGGTAAATTACTTAATGTAACCTCTCGGTGCCTCAGTTTACCTATTTGTAAAATGAAACAATAATAATGCCTACTTTATAGGATTATTTCAAGATTAACATAAATAATATATGTAAAATACATAAAATGGAGCCTGGTACATAATGGCTAGTACATGTTACCTATAATTATTATTACCACCTCTGGATTTCTTTTACAAAAGAAATATAACTGGCCTGCACCTTCAAGATAAGAATGGCATCTTACATTTCTCAGTACTAACCACAGGACTCAATCAGTACATACCAAATGATATCAGACCCTTTTTAAACAGTTATAGTGTTACAAGCAAAATTGAAACCCAGCCAAGTATATGAATTTGCAACGTTTCTGACAGCATGAGGTGACTTGAAAGATTAGTGATACGGCCTTATCTACAATTAAATTCCCTCTATATACCATTATGGATATAAACTTTAAAAATGAGAGTCATATGTGAGCAAATAAAGAGAAAAGTTAGGAAGCAAATATACTTTTACAAAGCGAGAGGTTATTTGTTCATTGTTTAATTAACTCTGTGATGTTAACATAAGTCTCCTAAAATCATGGAAAATTAAAGTCAGGTAAATGAGGCCGGCTGAGTGGCGCGGTGGTTAAACGCTGGCTTGGGAAGCCAGCGGCCCCGGTTCGGGTCCCACATATGAGGGCCAGTGACACTGCCCTCAAAAAATAAAATAAAATAAAATAAATCAGGTAAATGACTAATGTATATATGCATTATGGATGCAATTATATCAATCTGTGCTAGAGACGATCAAGTCCATCAACCCATCACCACACAAAAGAGAGAAATGAAGCCCAGGGAAAAGGAGAGACTTACTCTCCAGGTCACACATCATTAAATGTCAGAGCTGGGACTGGGATCCACCTGCTCGGATGTCGCAAGCCAGAGCTCTTCACGACATGCCACACTGCTTCCAATCCTGGCTTCAGGGCTCTCTCCATATAGGAGCATTCGTCATCTGTGCCGTTTGTTCGGCAAACGATACAGGTAGCACAGGGAGTCACCTGCTGCTCTCAGTGGGCCTCACCTGTAGCCCCTCACCTGTTGCCCTCACTCCTCCAAACAGAACAAATATAATTTCCATTCCTCTAAAGTGTGAGGAAAGTCTGTGCACAGAGCAGGTGCATAATAATTATTAGTGAAAAGAGAAACTCACTTGGTTGATGTCCTAGAAAGTGTACAAGATAAAGGTCCAAACTGCTTTATTTAAAATACACCTGTCATACTTTAAGTGCAACAAACATGGAATGTTCAGTTACAATGTATATAGGCAGTAATTTTCTCTGAAGGTATTCATCTCATCATAGTTTTTAATAAAAAGTTCTTTTAATGTATTTAAAAGTTACTATTTAAATATATATTTGATTTTTAAATTAAAGCTTTAATAAGAAATTAAGATCCAACATCATTTTTCTCTAGAATTTTAAAGAAATACCATAAATCAAGAAATAAACTGGTGAAATATGACAACTTTCTTTCTAATGAATAAGTAAGATACTGCCCTTATCATTTGGAAAAGAGCATAAGAGAAAATTTAAATGTCTATTTCTTAATCTAAGGAAGTATATCATTCCTACCTGTTACAGCAAGAAGTGCACCAAAAATTTTAATCAAAGCCAGAACAAAGGAGATTCCAAAATACCCAGTAAGGGAAAAAAGGAAAGCATAACCGTAGGTCCGAATTAGATTCTGTAACATACAAGAAAGCCTGTTAGAAAAATGCAAAACAAACCCTGAGGTATTCCAAATGAAATAAAACCACAGATTTTAATCAACTTCTTGAGCAATAATAAGCCATTCAACAACGCAGTCAAGCAAAGATTCTTATTTAGTTGTGATTTAATGGAAAAATAATGATGAAATTTAAAATCCACAACTTGTACACCATGAATAGCTTAAAAATTAACTTAGAGGGTAGAGCAAGGTTAAAATAAATTTAAATATAAATCATTGCAGTTTTGAAATAATTTCTGATCTGCATATAAAGGAGATATCAAATTACATGAAATAGTCTTTTTGAACAAACGTAATTAGAAATATAGAGAATAATATTTAATGGAAGATGATTATTTTTTAGAATGTGATTAGTGTTTACCTTTGAACAAAATGTTACTGCAGGGCCTAATCCATTAGTGCATGTCAATCCGAATAAAATATACACAAAACCAATTGAATACGAATACAAAACCTAGAGTAGACAAAAATAAAGTGGGAAAGTGCTATCAAACCAAAGGTGGAAAATGAAGGATTTTCAATATGTGGCTCAATTTATCTACTCAATTAAATTTATAGAACAAACGACTTTTAAAGTAACATCATTGTTTCAACATGGGTTGACTTTCTGGAAATAATGATTGATCCTGTTTATAAGTCTATACTCTATTTTATGAACAACATAACACATCAGTACTGAACTTTCCATATATGGTTACATAATTATTCATTTTTTGCCTGGCTTAATTACTGAATTCAAACCAGATTTTAATGTTGGGATTCTAAAAACATACATAAACAAAACAAAAAAAAACTTTAAAGTTACTATTAAACATGAAAAGAAACCCAAACATTGTGCAGACATTAAAATATAACAAAAATGAGCAGTATATGGCATATCTTTTTTTTTTTTTTTAAAAGATCTTATTGGGGAATTGGCGGAGGGGAACAACGTTGGGGAATTGGGGAAGGGGAACTGACAAGCTGCTGTCCTTTTGTTCTTCAGTCTACTTGTGGAGGACACTGCTTCACTGGCCCATGTTAGTATCATCATTGTGCTCTTCTTGGGTGAGGCAGATCGGTCTCTGGCCTCTCGATGGCTGCTCACAGCGGCTCTTGGCAGCTCACACCGGCTGCCAGCTGCTCATGATGGCTGCTGGCCACTCACTATAGCCTATGGCAGCCCACTGCAGCAGGGGCTGCAGCTATGCCGTCCCTGGGGACTCACAGCAGCCCAGCTCCAGGTGGAGCTGTTGTTTACCATCTTAGCTGTAGAGGGCAGTGTCACTGGCCCTCATACATGGAATCTGAACCAGGTCCGCTGGCGTCCCAAACCAGCTCTTAACCAACGTGCCTCGGCCAGCCCGGCATATCTATTTTTTAATGTCCCAATTTTCTTACCAATCTTTCTACCCCAGTTTATTATACTTTTCATATGCACAATCATCATCCAATCAAACTTAAGGATCTGCTATATGTGTCAAGTACTATGCTAATAATGCTCCATATGGATTATTCCACTGATTTTTCACAACCAACCTATGAGATAGGTACTTTTAATCATCATTTCAAAATTTGCGGTTGAAGAAACTAAAAATAGAGACATGAAGTCATTTTCCCCAAATAAGAGCTAGTAAAGCTAGGATGTGAACTGAATGAAACTATCTTAGACCAGAGCCTATGGCCTTAACCACTGCATTACATTACCTTTCTAACTGCCTACACTTCCTTCATCCTCTCACCTTTACCTTATCTGGGAAGAGTGGTGATGATGATCAAGAAAACACTGAGCAAGATTAAAGTCCCTGTGTTCCTAGGGACTCCTCAGAGTATCCCCAGCCTGCTGACAAATTTGCAGGAGGAAAAGCCAGTCCTATATATTATATCCTTGATGCAGTGTATTCTGTCTGTCTAGCAAGGTGGTTGGCTGTAACATTAATGTAGACACACGCACAGCAACTTTCCTATATGCCATACTGACCAGTAAGAAGGTATGTTGGAAGAAAAGGCATTATTTGTATTAACAAGGGCAAAAATGTGAAAACACCTAACAAGAACTTCAAAAGAAATATGCTGGACTTATATGAAAAAAACTTTAAAATCTAAGGGCCATTTTAAAAAGAATGCTTGAATAAAAGGACTTATTCTTGGACTGAAAGAATCAACGGTATAGATGCCATTCTCCCTAATTTAATTTATAATTCAATGCCATATCAATCACAATACCAATGGGATTTCTAGTTTATTTGGGGATATGAACACCACGAATAACTACTGGTAGTAACATTTTGAAAAACAAAAGGAACAATGGCAGTGTCCTAACAGATGGTAAATGTATGATAAAGCTGCTGTCATCACATGGTTCTGATGCAGAAATAGATTCAACAGAATACAATCCTGAACTCTAGGACAGAATATGAAATAGTAAAGAAGGCACTTAAAGTAAGCTGAAAAAGTAGATTATTTAATAAATGATATTGGGTTGAGTGAAGAACCATATGGAAGGAAATTGTTAAAAAGTTTTGGGTGGATCAAAGATTTAATAAAAGAGGATATGATAAAACTAGAACTCAGGGGTAAAATTCTTAAATCTTAAGAGTCAGGAAAGCCCCTTTCAATCATAATACACAGCCAGAAGCCATAAAGGAAAAGATAAACTGGACTGCATAAAAATTACAAACTTCTACATGGAAAATAATACCAAACACAAAGAAAGGAGAAAAATGACATAATAAAGCATTTTTTAATATGTAAAAAACTATTAATCACTGAGGAAAAATTTATCAAATACTATACAACAAGCTATTAATGGTGGTAGTAGCACTTTTATGTTCGTTTTACCTTCCTATGTTTGAATGTATCACTTTTACGAACATAATGATAACCTAGTTTAAAAATGCAACGCAACTCTTTGATAGCATAACTATTTCATAAAATGAAGTATACCACCATTTTTAAGTCTGTATGAAGTGAAGAAAAAAACCATTCCAGTATTTACCATTTCTGAGTTAGAAGCATTATGCAGTTTCATGGCTTTCTCTTGAACATTTCCAATGACAGCATCTGCACACAGCGCCAGGGAAATAAGGATCACACCTTCGAGAAGGCAGAAGAAAACAACCTCCTTATTTAAACATATGAATGATAATCAAGATTTAGCAGAGATTTAACTGGGCTGAAAAACAAAAGCAGATCTTAAATCACATTTTTTCAGTAAAGCAAAGTATTTTTATCCACAACCAGTTAAAAAAGGCACTTAGGTAATGTTATTAAAAAAGGCAAATCAGTAACTAACACTAGTAAACTACATTGACACTGTCACCAGTATTGGGCTGCACTGTCATGTAAACAATAGCTCTGCTTTTAAACCAGATTATATGTTTGAAAGGAATAATGTACTAACAAATATAGACGAAATTCGTAGAAGCTCTATTGGGATTGGTGGTTAGTCAGTTAATTAAAAAAATCAGATTAGGAGGGAAAAATCATTAAAAAATTACCTATATTATTAAAATTCTCATTTAAACCACATAAACATACATGTAGTGGCCAAGGGCTTTTCCTTGAGTAGGGGTCCCAAACTAAAATTCTGCACTTTCTCTTTTGTTTAACACACATTTTCTATGGTTTCCCAGTTGTTGTTTTTTTGTTTTTTTTTCAAGTTATTATTTTTATTTTATTTTTTTTTGAGGGCAGTGTCACTGAGCCTCATATGTGGGACCCAAACCAGGGTTGCTGGCGTCCCAAGCCAGCACTTAACCACCGCTCCACTGGGCTGGCCCCAAGTTATTATTTTAAAGTACATCAAAACCTTAGGAACTTATGAAACAATCAGGGAGCAGAATCCTTTCATATTTTTATGATATCCCCCAATTTTTAGTTCATTCACACCTAATAGTGATTTTCTTGACTTGTCAACCAAATTGTGTCAATTAATATAGCTTTCACAGAATCAACTCTTTCTTCAAACTCATTTTTGAATGATTCAAGTAAATATTTAATTGCTGCATAATTATAATAACAGATACAAATGGCCTAAACAAGTCCAGAAATCAACACACTTACACAGATGTGCACGTCTACCTGAGAAGCAGGGCCTTAATGCAAGTGTGTAGGTCGCTGGTCACCACCACTCATGGTGCTTTACAGAAAGAAGGAAGAGCAGCCTGGGTTACACCTGTGAGTCTGATGGAATTTAAGGGCATTTTCTCTTTTTATTTTTTTTAAGGTATAAGCAATCAAAGGTAGCCGAAAAAATATATATACACATACTTGCACTTGAGAATTTTCAAGTTTTCAAACTTATTCTTCAATTTGACTTTATATCATCTAAGTTAGGTATGTATTACCTAATCATACATTTTTATTCTCAAACTTGATTCTGAATGCTCTTTTACTTGTTTCAAATATCAAATCTGTCCTCAAAGGAAAAAGACACAGTATTGTTGAAGATGCTGAAAACAGTGGTCTAGCTCCGAAAAGGTATTGGAAGACATTCCAGAAATGTTCTGAACAACAGCAACAGCACAAATACTTCTATGAAAATACCTGAATTGCATCCTCAGGGAAATGTTTTAAAGGTGGACAATGATTTGAATAAGTCAATCTGATATATTGCCTTTATACAATCAAAGTTTTATTTATGTCTATCTTAGCCATTTTAATAGTTTACCTAATCGCCTTTAGATAATATAGATCAGGGATTGTGATAAGTGCTCATCAACTCTTCTTAATGATGAAGTATAGTTAGGCTCTAATTCTCTTAAAGAGGGTATTTCCATGGAACTCAGAAAGGGTTAGCACTTAAGCTCCAGTGAGAAGTTACAGAGCCCTTCTGCCATCATTATCATGAAGACCATCATCACCCCACCCCACCATGTGTATGTGCTTCCACATCCATCATTATATCATCTCATTCTATCTTCACTACCTTTGTGTGAGGCCAAATACCACCATTATCTCTGTTTTGTAAGTGAAGCACAAAGGGTCTGGCCATTTAGTCATGATTATATTTTTAAGTGATTCAAATAGAATTGGAGGCCTTGTTTCTGCAAATTCTGTGTGTTCTCTAAAACTGCGTTTTCATAAGTAGAAGAGTCGAGTTCCTCAGTTTGCAAATATAATCTTCCTTTTAGATTTGCTGACATGAAAACAATTGTTTCTAAAAAATCTAATCATGTTAAAAACGTCCGCAGAGTAAAACTCATTGAAGTGGTGATCCCTTGCACTCTGAACGATCCAAGGAGTACGTACAGTAGATTCTACCAGATCTTCTGGTTGGTAAAGGGCTGCTCCAAAAGGCTGAACTGGCTATATTTAAACCCGTCAATGTAACCTAGTTAACAAGGTTAGTAAAGAAGGCTGACTAACAACTGGTAGGAACATTGAAACTGATGTTAATGGTTTTCGTTATGCAATACTTTTTTCCTCATAAGTAATTACACTTACTATACTTAGTACTTGCTGATATATACCATGTTTCCCAGAAAATAAGACCGGGTCTTATATTAATTTTTGCTCCAACAATCTACATTTATTCATTTATTCATGTTCAAAAACCTACATTTATTCAAACAGTCATGTCTAGCTGATGATCTTAACTGGGGCTTATGTTTGGGGTAGGGCTTATATTACAAACATCCTGAAAAATCATGCTAGGGCTTATTTTCCAGTTAGGTCTTATTTTCGGGGAAATACAGTACATATATTTTTTCTGTTCTCACAGAGTTCCTTTGAAGACTTAGATATTTTTTTTTTTTTTTTTTTTGAGGGCAGTGTCACTGGCCCTCGTATGTGGGACCTGAACCGGGGCTGCTGGCTTCCCAAGCCAGCGCTTAACCACCGTGCCACTCGGCAGACCAAGTTTCAATTTTTTTTAAAAAAATGAGAATAAAAACAATTACTGTGATTCTCCTATAACTCAAGTATATAGTTCCAATTCAGCTCATAAGAAACTGATCTAGCATGTACCTGACAAGAGAAGATTTTGACTGGACAAATACATGAGAACTAAAAAACAATTGTTATATATCCAGAGTTATAATATTTCTACTACATCTTAATTGGAAAGTCTGAAAGCTTCATGTTAGATATGAGAATCACGGTTGTCACACCATCATTTAAAATTCTCATGAAACTGTAAAAATTCTTACTCTAAACCAAACTGCCTACAAAATCTAGGAAGGCAGTAAAATTCCTTACCCGTCAGGTTGAACTTTGGTGCAATTGTGCTATCGGCTAGGGTAAACCATATCAGACCAAGGCTCATGCATACTGCAGCAGACACATCTGCCACATTATACCGCTTTCCTGTGTAAAACAAAAGTAAGTCAACCTCATTATGCAAATACCCACTTAGCATAGTTTTTGATCTATGTCTTTAACCAAGTTGAGCAGGAATCTGCTTGTATCCAATATCAAAAACATGAAAAACACTTAGGTCATGGCATGAGATAGTCACAGAAGGGCTTTTTAAGATTAAATTACCAGTGAGTACCCATATGTCCTTATAAGTTAGATGATGAGATTTTATCTGTTGTGGTAGTGAGTAAATATGAACATTAAAAAAGTTTGTGGAAATTAGTGCCTTTGTTTCTCTTCACGAATAATATAAAGCTATGAATTTTCTTACAGTTTCTAAGTTTACAAAATAACTAGAGTAATTATTCAGGCTATGTTTTATTTGCAAATACCATCATTAAATAATGTCTAGGTTGGTGGGGATTAACTTATTTTAGAATATCCACATTTATTTTAAATAAAGAAGCCATGTAGGGTAACTTTTTGGAAGACTTGTAAAGAAATATTATATATGCTTAGTCAGTTATGACGTTAAATGTGGTTTTTAATAGGGATTGAGATCATTATTTTTTCCTGCACGAACAGTCATCCTGAAGTTATATGTGAAGTAGTTGACGTACATACTTTCATTTTAAAAGGCTTTTTTGGAAGGTATCCAAGGCATAAAATGAAGTCAGGCTAAGAACATTAGTGATACAGAAACACTTGATTATGAAAACATGAATATTCCTCATGGCAGTTATATGAACAACTTGTTGCTATCACTGCTGCCTCTCTAACTGTCTGTAATCAGGAAGCCAGTCGAGTTGGTAAACAGGCAGTTATGCTTCATATGAGAATTGCCCATTTGTATAATGGAGGTAGACAGTGGAGCCCTGACAGTAGAACAAAGAATTGAGAAAAGGAGCTTTCCAGGTACTTCTGAGCTAGGCCTTCAATGTGTGAGTATAGTATTTCTGGAAACATTGTTGATTCCAGATTAAGAGAATAAAACAAAATTTTACCTGATTTCAAATTGTTGATTTCAGATACTAAGGTGTATCACAGAAGTATCAGCATTTTTATACCTTATTTATATAAGATAGCACTCAGAACTGTTACAACATCTAGAATGTTCATTAAAAATATTAACCGGAGTTTAATGCTTTTCCTATGCTAGATGCTGTAACGTATCTCCTGGTTTCAAACAGTATGAAAATATGTCATTACTGTACCTTGAATAAAAACTCCTCCTAGCATAACAGGAATCAATTTGCAGCACTTGAAGATGACTTGGGTAGGGTAATTCAGGTAGCCCAAGGAAGTGTTTGATAACCCCATAGTGCCCACAGTTAGAAAAGCTATTATCATGTAGGTTTTTCCTGGTATTCTGTAAAAGACAATTTTTAAAATCTTCATTTTGGGACCCAATTCATGCTATTGTTAAGATTGTATGTTTATAATATGTAAATGTTTAATTACTCTTCTTATTTCTGTTTAATATTTTAGAAATATTGGTAAAATATCACTATTTTTAAAGTTGTAACAGTTTACTTATATAAAAGCATGTTGGTAAAAATGACAATTCATCCTTACTTAATCAATCATAAGTGAGAAGTCTCAACTGTGTGAAAAAGTAGTATATGAGAAAGTTAGATTCTTACTGAAGGTATAAGGTATAAAAAATGGTTAACAGTAGCTCTAGCTACACATAAAAATTATCTTGATTAAATTTAGAAACCAAGGGTTGAATTTTTAAAAATATTGGCCTCTATGATGGTAAAAGGCACCTTAACTAATTTTTAACTTCTAAATTGTTCTGCTTCCTAATTTTCCATCTAGCATTAGGAAAAATATTGTACATCCATCTATTCTGCTAGAGTAACCTGAGCAGACTTTCTCTAGAAAAAGTACATGGTGGGCCGGCCGAGTGGTGCGGTGGTTAAGAGCTGGCTTGGGACGCCAGCAGCCCTGGTTCGGATCCCACATGTGAGGTCCAGTAACACTGCCTTCAAAAAAAAAGAAAGAAAAAGTACATGGTGGTTTAAAACTACACAACATTTTTATTACCATAATAATATCTTATGATTCACCTCTCTCTATTCTATAAAATGTTAAAATAATCAATTTTCAGATGACGACTCTCTCTCCTTATGATCCTAAATCTTCTACTTTGGTTCTATGTGGATTTCCTAAAAAAAGATTCTTAATTTGGCATCTCCAGAATTTTGAGCTGTCACTGCGAGCATATGCTCACTTTGACTAGCTATCTACTGGTCTAAAATAATAATCTTACACTAGTGTGACTAAAACAGGAAGCACTATCCACATAGTTAGATTATGGTGCGTACTTAAGATCTAGTTGCACTCTGGCATTTGCATTCATGTTTAAATCAAGGCAACACAATTTTAAAATATTTTTTATATGGTTAAATGTAAGGCAAAATAATTTACTGGGAAAATTCAGTGCAAGTGCATCATTTCCACTCTGCAATTTTGAGGCCTTTTCTAAGTTACTAATACAATAGTCAACATTAAAAATCCACATGGAAGGCCCAGCCAAGTGGCTCAGTTGGTTTAGAGCTCGCTCAAGAGTGCGAGCTGAGCTCTGAGCAACAGCAGTTCGCTGCCCAGCCCGAGCTGAGCTGCAGTTAAGCTGCCAACAGGTGGCAGGATGGCTCCGCTAAAAATAAATAAATAAATAAATAAATATTCACATGGAAACAATCTGGCATGTCTGTATGTGTCTGTGTACATAAACTCTGACTTTTAGGCTGCTTGTGGGATTTACCCCTCAGTACGATTATCAGTGGAGGACAGCATTGCTGTCTAAGTAATGATAGAAGTCATAGGCAAACAGTGCCCAAAAGATAAAAAATTCAAACCAGAAAAATCACAAGGAATGAAGATTAGAAGAGCAGCATAGTACAAGTAGGGAAAAAAAAAAAAAAATCCCAGGAAGTCTAAATTCAAAAGGCTCTAATTCTGAGAGCGACTTGCTATATGATCTCACAAGAGTCCCAGCAGTCCTCTAGGTCTCTGCCTTCTCACCAGTAAATGATGAAGTTAGATTTCATCATCTTGCCTCTAGGATTCTCACTGTTTCTATTTTACACCCTCGTTGCTTACTTCCTTAGATATGGTGGGGAAATTTTAACTTTACAAGGCCTTCAAAACCAATTTGATAGATTTTTATTAAAACTCACATAAAGTAATGAATAATAAAGTTACAAGATACGCTTTGCTGAACAATAACAGGTAGTATATTTAGAGTATTACAGTTTATAATGTGCTTTACCACACATTATCACATTTGATCCTCAATACAAAACAGAGAGAATTTAAGAAATTTCCCTGAGGTCTTGACAGTGTAAGAGGCTATGCAAGAGTCAAAATCATGTTTTCTGACTCCAAATCCTGTACTCTTTCAAGTACACTGGTATTCATATAAACACAGGAAGAAAGAAAAAAACTAAGCAAAGGTCTAAAAAGCAGTGCCACTTAAATTCAGAGATGGTTATATACTCAGAAATAAAATACATGATTAGGCATATTTTCATTGTAACATACCTTTGAAGACTTTTTCTAAAGTAGTTTTTCATGTGCTTTGGAATGAAAAGGTTTCAATTCATAATTGTATTTGTTATACATCTATAAATTCTTCCACCAAATTCCTTCACCTATGTTTAAATCAAACACAAATGATGTTCCCTTTAACTATGTAATGTCATGTGGTTTAAAGGTTGGGATAAACATGGCTGGAGGACTACTCTCCATCTCGTTTGGGGAGCTGAGAGGTCTAACATTGAGCAGGTGTAATTTCTTTGTGACTTTTCATTGAATAGAGACAGCATTAGATTCTTTTATTTTAGAAGCAATCAGAGGTCCAGCAGTTTGTAACAGGTAACAAATCATCAGGCTTCTTGATATATGAGTCTTGACAGATATATTTAATTACTTCCTATTCTATCACCTATGGCTAAGTCTTGAAGATTTCAGAGCATGAAAATAACAAAGAATATATCCTCAGATTCAGGCATGTTTAATATCACTGCTATAATAATTTATTGGCAATATAGAGAAGTTGAGAGGTAAAATTATACTCATGAAGAAACACTGGTGGTACAGATTTAAATATTTAATTTCTTAGTTGCCTTAATACAAACATCAAAAATATTTGTGTAAGAAAAAATAGCTGTGAAAATTTTGTATTTTCGCTGAAGGATTAAACATGTATAACAATGAAGACAGAATGTCAGTATAGTATTCGAGCTCCTTATTACATTTAAAGTGCCCAATTTATACATGAACTACTCACTTATTAGTGTCTGATATGTCAGAATAACCACTTTTACATTTCTGAAAATGTTATGTTCATTTTTCTAATCACTTTTTGTTTATAATCAGAGATAAGGTTTTTATTGTGCATTGTTCCACATGCCATTATAAATATTTTGGTATTTCTCAAACCTAGGGTGGCCAATTTAAAATATACTGTTAAACAAGCTTCTTCGATTTTGATGAAAAGGAATGTTGTAAAATTTCTCTGATGTTTAGCAAAGCAATCTCAGCTACAAATGTGGCAATATTAAGTGGAATATAGCCCACAAAAGAAAACATAACTATACATTTTAAAGCCACTATAGAAACAGGTATTGATATTTCATTTCACCACTTTGATATAGTGGCACTGTAAATCTTTCAGTGATCACTCCTATTTCAGTGAAATTTATAAAAACACATATGTACATCTGAATACTTTCTCCCGTTTCAAGAAGATAGTTACTACAAGTTAAGCTAAACTACATTTTTCATTTGATAACGTTAGAGATCACTTTTTTCAGTGTATAATGAAATATCATATTTAATATTTTCAACAAGTTGATTATACTGATAAAAAATTCTTGGGTATTAGATATGTTTTGTTAATGGGAAATGTATATTTCATGTATAATATACCTGTATGTCCAAAAAGCAAAACAAAAAATTTAATTACCACTAGTGAGCTTAACTGTCAAAAAAAAAACAAACAAACAACCAAAAAACCTACATACCTTCTCCTTTTGTCCTGAATAAACTGAAGCTCTATAAGGCCAAATATGGAGTAAAATGCAAACTGTACTAAAGTAAGGTACCAGCCATAGGACTTAAAACCCTCCATTGAAAATATTAATTCCTGTCAAAAGATACATGAATACTGTTAATTTTAAGAAGCAGATAAATTACCTCATAATAAATTCCTAAAAACACAACATTTAAAGAAGCACTCAAATCACAACTTCACAGAGGTAAAATTGGCGTAGTTAGGAGGCCTGTCCAAAGAACTGACAATAGATATTCCAGGTATGAAAATCAAGAAGAAAATAAAGAAGAGGGAGAACAGCTATGAAGCAGCATTATTTTATACTTTTCTCTGTTTTTATGAGACCAAAATTGAAAGAGTTGCCCAAAACAATGATTAATGGCAGCTGATTCAAGAACTCATTTATTATTCAAAAAGCATGTTTCATTAGAAGTCTATATCTCAGGCCTGTTTTTCTATAGTACTATAATCAGTTCAAATCAATGTTAATTTTTGAAATACATGTGCCACAGATTATATAAAACTTCTCCTTGTAGAGGAAATGGTTACTTTGCCTAAACATAATGTCATACCATGAAGTAATACATTAATTACTGACAACATTCTTAACTCATTAAGAGGCATTCTGATAAAGTTATCTGGCTTAGTTTAAAAACAATCAAACTTTCATATATATATTTAAACTGTATTTTAAATAAAGTTTAAAAGATGAGATTTATGTATACATTTCTTTTAATAAAAACTAAATATAGCCTGTAAATAGACCCTGAACTAGATTTTATACATTTTGGATACTGTGTAACTCCCCAAATTTAAAATTCATGTTCAAGTAAGCCTGCAAAGGATTTAGGATTTTTCTGGTTTATGAACTGTAAAAAATGAAAATACTTTTATTAAGTACTTTGGCATATATACAGAGGATGCCCAAAAATGTATACACATTTTAAGAAAGGAAAAAACTGTATTAAAATTATAAATACATACTCAATATATACCGAATACAAGAGATAAATACAAGTCACATTTGACTTCTGCAATTACAAGGGGTGCTCAAAGTGGTTACCATCAGTGTAATTTTAATACAGTTTTTTCCTTATATAAAATTAGCTATATATAGCTAATTTTATTACAAAACTCCATTTTCTTTAAACTATTTTAACATGCAATTGAGTGTAAATTAGTAGCAATGTCAGTTTTCACAAAGTGACAGTGATGTTACAAACATAATTATCAGTGGTTTATTTAATTTTAAAAGAAACTTTGCAAACATTAGTTACAAATTAAAATCTCTGATAACCAAATAGAAAAAAAATTAACAAAATTGGTACCGTAAGCTCCCAAATCATTTTCTTTTGCATTGGCTAACTTTGCTCCCAAGCTACTTGGTAACAACGACACTTTTAAGGAGGAAAAAAAAATGTTTTCCAGCAAGAAATTCCAATCTTTAGTTGATAAAATTTACTATTTTTCATTGTGCTATCTGAATTTTTGTATCATCTTCGAGTGGGAAAATCAGTTACTATTATAACTAAGATTTTTAATTCATGTTTTTACACTACTACTCTTCATAGCATTTTTATAAGCTAAGGAATAGTCCCAAATCACCTTCTTTATTTATACCTTTTTATATTTCATCTCTGTAAGGCATGGAAAAGACACACTGATTAAGCTCACTCTGATTAATGCTACAGAATACCAAATATAGTCTGTGTTTTAAGAAAACATATCACTTTCCTTTTCTTGAATTATAAAAGGTTCTCTCATGTTAGAGAGTTACATAGACAAGTAAAGTTCGTACCACTGAAAATACTAATGAACTGACCATTAATAATATTAGTCCATTCAAACACTCTGGTTATACTAGCCTAGATCCTCCCATCCAGCCCATGCTTTGAAGGTCAGAAAATTGCTTCTGGTTAAACGTAGTACACCACTCTATGCCACAATGCAATGCAAATACGAGACAAATTGTGGCAATGTTAGAAATGTTTTGTACAGGTAAAAAAAAAAAAAATCACAGAAAAATAAGGTTCTGGCAAAGTTTGATTAGAAGAAAAAACCAACAAGAATGAAAACACAATAGGTGCTTCAAAAAAGAATGATTCAATTATTATGGAATTAGATACTCCTAGAAAAATACAAAACAACCTGATATGCTTTTGCAAGTGACCTGTTAAGTTCCAAAAATCAGGAATGAACTGGAATATGGCTTTTGTGATTTTATTTAATTTTATTAGAGAATTATGCTCCAAAATACCAATCGATACTTGAATCATTCTCTTAAAAACTAACACATTTGCAATTATTACCTGCATTTTATTAGATATATTTCAAATTTTTTCATAATTTTAATTTTTAAGATTATTTCTACTTCCTTCCCCTTACTTACAATATTTAACTCTGAAATTTTAAGAAGCCCTTTTCTACTACTATATTTAAAAACTCAAATTTGCAAATAAAATACTATCCTATAAAAAAATATCTTGAACAAAACTATTAGTAACTATCCTTATTGACCTTAATTTTTATAATTAACATTAACAAATAAATTTTTACCTGTAAGTATCCATAAATGAGGTAAAATACAAAAACTCCAGCAACACATATGAAAAATTGAGTAAGTTTGTTAAATTTGCTGAGATTTATGCCAAGTACTACAATGTCATCTATTGACTTGATGTGTGGTGACATTGTTTGGGTTTTGGATGGGACACTTATAGAAATAAATTTCCTGGAGTTGTTGAACTTCAGATCCATTGTTCTTATTTTGCTGCATTCAGTGCTTCCAAAGTTATCTTTTGTTGGTTTGTTCTCCTTTCGTCAGTTCTTCTTTTGCTTGCTAAATCCTAAAGAAGGAAATAAGGAATTTAAGCAAAACATTTGGAGCATATTTCAAATCACACTTTAAAAATTATACAGGTAAGTCTCATTCTCTCTGGATATTAACATCTTAATTCCCCTACTCAAGTTTCCAACCAACCAAAAACAGTATGTCAACTCTCCAAACAACTGATCTTAACCCGATAAAGACCAACACATCATTAAATTAAATATGTAGCATTCTCATTTCCTCAGCAACAGAACAGCTAATCTTGTATTTATTTCATCAAAGGAGTAAACATGCCTTTATGTTTTTATATGTAGTAAGGATATAATTTTTAAAGCCCATGATAGTTTATGCATAACATCTTCAACATGGATGTCAATTTTTAATTGCATAAGAGTAAAGAACCAATGTTCCTTTAAAATACTATGACAATTGTGAAATATATTTGCTAATGACATTTTAAAATAAAGTCAAAGTAAGTTACTTAAAAAACTAGTTTTACCAGACTATCAAAAGGATAATATGCTTTAACACTAGTATCTCTTAGGTAAAAAGAAAATTCTTTCTTCCATTGGAGAAAATCATTTTAATTTAAAAAATCTATGGGGCGCTATTGTTCAATGGGTACAATAGCTTCAGTTACACAAGATGAGTAAGTTCTAGAGATCTGCTGTACAACATGGTACCACAGTTAACATGGTGTTGTGTGCTTACATATTTGTTAAGAGGGTAGATCTCATGTTAAGTGCTCTTAATCACACACACACACACACACACATACACACACACACACACACAGAGTTACACACAAAAAAAATGTTTGGAAGTGATAAATGTTTATTACCTTGAGTCTGGTGATGGTATCCAAACTCATCAAATTAAACGTGCAGTTTTTTTTTTGTATGTCAATTATACCTCAATAAAGCTGTTTAAAAACAAAAGAAAACAGTTTTTGGGATTGTAAAACACTGGAAAACACAACATTTTTTGTTAGTCTGTGAAAAAAAACAAATCATGAAGCCTCCATAGGCTTGTTTTCATGTTGTTTTCTCTTTCGATTTATATAAACTGAGAAATGAATTCCATGTAAAGGCTGAAGAGTGAAGAATTATGCAAATTAAAGAATAAAACAACATACGAAAAGTCTGTTATCTTCCTAGAAAAAAAAAATCTCACTGTTACAATCCCAGTGGGAACTAAAATTTAGAGTCTAGTTGAGGGAAAATGGTAATTTTGACAGTGAAGGCTCCTCTGGAAATCTTATTAAAGAAATTGTCATATGATGGTTTAAAATGGTAAGAAGTAGGATCACCTCTTCCTGGTCACTTCAAGTGGCTAATTTAGAGATTAAGTAGGTCCTAATCAGTAATTTACACTTGGGGCCAAGGCTTTGAATACAACTTGTCACTAACAATACTCAGGCATCAAAGAGTACTTGTTTTACAGGGAAACTACCACAATTCAAACAGAAAATGTTTAATTTTAAAAAATTTTACTGTATTTCTTTTCCTTTATCTGTTTTTTCTTCTTTATACAATACATTGTTCTTGCTTCCCACACTGTTTCATTGTCATCTCTGATTAAGACTTTTAAACCGTCATGTAGGAGACCCTTGAGAATTGACTTTCTTTACAGACTTACTTTAAATGATCTTGAATGTAGAAGAAAAAAAAAAACTGAACTACTTTCTGTATGTGTAAGCATGGATATAGAGTACCATTCAAATAAATCTGGCCCCACACAGAGGGTTCTAAGCTTCCTCTCCCTCTACTTATTTCAATCAAGCCTTAAACCGCTTACAATGGACTATTAAATACATCATGGACTCTCAAAGACCCTTGCCTTTTGTTCATGATGATCTTTCAGCCTGATGTCTTCTTTCTCTGGGTCAGGATTTGAAGATGAGCTGTAATGTTCCATCCTTTATGACACCATCCATAATTCCCCATTAGGAGAGAATGGAACTGGAAAGGCAAGACTCAAATCTTATTTGTCTCTGCATTTTTGATATTCGTCATACTCTGCACCCAATATTCAGATGAAACAAATAAACTAGCTGTTCTACTGGATGCCCTTAACCTCAGCTTGCAGTCACACCCTGAATATGATTTTTAAAATGTACTGTGGTGTTGGCAAACTTTATGGGCAAAACTAAAAATCTTATAGAAAACAGAGAATGAGAGGAAAGTAGATAATGATTATGTATTTACAGAGAGAGGGAGTAAATAAAAATTCTAGAAGACCTCTGCTTCCTGATTTTATTGGTATCAAAAAATTTTGCCCCAAATCACCTTCTGCTGGGATGTTTGTAATTTAGCAAAATGCCTGGCATATTTTAATGACTCAATGAAATTATACCTGATAGTATGAGGAAGCAGGACGGCATGGTGCCTTTTCCATATGCTTTGGTATTTTGACAGATCTAAGTTCAAGGCCTGGAGGCTTGTTAGCGGAGGAGCCTTTGAGCAAATTATGTAACCTTTCTGAACTTTCAGTTCTACATCTTTAAAAGAGGGGTAAAAAAAAAAAGTGCCTATCATAGGATTTTTGTTAGGACTAAATGAAATAATGTAAAAGTGCCTGGCATATAGTAAGACAGCCCATAAATGTTAGCTATCATTATTGACCTTTTTAGAAATATCACTAGGGTGATAATGGTCTGCTGAAGCAGATGCACTCCTTTGGTATGCAGCTGGAAATATGAATCTGGATTTCCAACTCGCACTTCTCTCCTGAGATCCATATCTATATTCCCAAATTCCTTTTGATATCTCTACTCATGAGCTCCACTGGCACCTCATTTTAAAAGTGTCCAAAGTTTAACTCATTATTTTTCCCTCAAAACAAACCTGCATTTCTTCATATTATATACTCCCAATTCCATTTAATGGTATCAAGCTGAAAATTGAAAGTTATCTTAGATTCTTTCCTTTTCCTTACATTCTATATTTTGCTAAGATTGCTATTCACTCTACATCCATATATCTAAAATCTGTTCCTGACCCTACCATCAAGCAACCGTTTTCTCTTGCCTAGATTACTAGATTAGCCTGTTTATAATCTCTTCTCCCTTTCTGATACATCTCTCGTACAGCTCAACATGAATTCCAGTCAAGCTGCACCTCTGATTAAGGACCTATAAATTACAAACTGGTTGATCCTCTGAACTCTCACAGCACTTTATATGTACTGTTATAAATGCCTAAATCATAAATAATGGTATAACTTTTTTGTTTTTATGTCTGCTTCTCCTACAAGTTTATAAAATGCTTAAAGGAAGAGATAATGTCATCTTCATGTGGAGTTCTAGCACATAATAAAAGTGTAACACTCTAAGGAAGGACTCTACTGCAGTTAGTAAACATAATTTAATTAACAGTATCCCTCTTCTTTCCAATTCTTTACCACTGTGTGTGCCAGACACACAGTTAAATCCCCACCCCCGTGCACTGTCACTTGAACATCTGTGCCAGCATACTGACATCTCTACTGACATTTCCCAAAACGCATCTAAAATGAACATGGAAATCCATTCATTCCTTAGCCTACTTGAGGCACCAGCCCAGAAAGCCTGCTCTTTAAGACCTTGCATTTCAAATGCAGTTTTATTAATCAGAACATCACTGGTCAGGTCATATGACTAAAGAAGGAAGACACTGTGAGCTCTGATACCCAGTAACTGGGATCCTAAATGTTTGCTATATCCCTTCCATTTCAGACACTAATGATAATATTAACCAACATCCAAAGAAATTAGGCCAATGTCCTCATGGTGGAGGAAAAAAACCCTCAAGCATAAAATTCAAATCCACGTTAAATGATCAATATTTTGCTTTGCTTTAGTTTATAGTAACCCTTGAAACTAACTACAAAAAACCCACAGCTTTGAATCACTGTCTGAGGCCTCTTCCTAAAGTCAACACATATATTTAACTTTAGTTTCTTGAAAGTAAAAATAACTGTTAAAATTGAATAAAAGGTAGCATTTCTAGTACACAGTTAAGTTAAAAAATTATAAATAACTGGTGATAACGATGATTTACAATGACCTACTGAAGTCAAAATTATTCAGTTAAATTAAAAAATTATAAATAACTGGTGATAACGATGATTTACAATGACCTACTGAAGTCAAAATTATTTCAGTTAGTTTCTTAATCGAGTCTTTTCAAATCTTTAGACTAAAAGTCTCCCACGATAAAAGGGTAGAATATGGAAAAACTGTCATGTCAGTGTGAATGTACCTGAAAAAAGCTTGAGTTTGAGGGCCGGCCGAGTGGCTCAGTTGTTTAAGAGCTCGCTCAAGAGTGTGAGCTGAGCTCTGAGCAACAGCTGTTCGAGCTGAGCTCTGAGCAACAGCTGTTCGAGGCCAGCCCGAGCTGAGTTGCCGTTGAGCTGCCAACAGGTGGCAGGATGGCTCAGCTAAAAAAAAAAACAAAAAAAAAACAAACAAAAAACTTGAGTTTGGAATTGTCACACTCAATACAAATAAAAGAGTACTGCCATTATATCTAAATTAACGGCTCTAGATACTAATCATAATCTAAGTCCTATGGGGAAATTATAAAACTGAGAAACCAAGATTCTGTTCCAGTTCTTTGTACATACTTTATTACACAACGTTCAAGAAACCGTGTGCTAATTTTCAAAGGCTATTCTTTTTTTTTGCCCGAAAGGAGAGAACTAAATTTAGGAATTAATATAGGTATATATTAAGAAACTAAGTACAAATAACACTCATCTAACTTATTTTCAAATGCTGCTATATCTCCCTCTTCCAAGTCCCAAACTATCCCAGTTCACTTAGAAAATGTTTACCCAAAAAACAATTCTCAACACGTGATATCCTACTGTAGAAGACATGAATAGGCCCAACACTAAAAAAACCTCTTATCACCTCAAATCACCCCGCCCAAGAAAAATAAAATGGTGGTGGGGGGGAGTAGAATTAAGATGCAAAGACTGGAGGAATCGGCATAACTTCTAGTGGAATCTTATGACATTTAATAACCCGGCAAGAGCGATCACGAGCACCGCAAATCAAATGAGCAGCGGAGCCCCGCAGTCGACGCGGAACCCGGAAGTGGCTCTTCCCTGAAAAGCAGTCCTGGCGAAACCAGGAGACTGGCGCTTCTTCCCAGGCCCAGGCTGTAATCTAAAAGACTCCGCTACCCGCACCCCCTGTACGTGTCCTCAGGCCTTCGGGTCCACAGACCCGGGCCTGAGGGAGTTCTCTCCAGCAAGGGGGCGAGGAGCAGCAGGTGCTTCTCCCTAGAAACCACGCAGCAGTTTCCGTTCTTTTAAAAAGCAAATGATCCGTGCCTCAATCCCGACCTCATGCTCTCTCCCCGCACGCTCACTGTGTATGAGGGAGATAGACAGTATCAAGGTTCTCCGGGGAGAGGGGCTCTGAGTCCCAACAAGGCGAAAGGCCCGGGGCACGTCCACGCCAGGGCCAGTGTATCACCTGGAAAGGGGATCCCAGCCTAGGTGGCGCCACCCGAACAAAGAGTCTCCCCCTCCCCAGGTCCGTTGCCATCACCTCCTGCTTGTCTTCTTCGCCCACTGCTGCACTTGCCACCGCGGACGCCGCCTTCTCACAAGGTGCTCGCGTAGCCGGCGCCGCCGCGCCACTTCCGCCTTTGTGTCCCTGCGCGCGTGCGCAGCTGCAGGCCCCGCCCCCACGGCCTGCCTCCAGTCGCGCGTGGCGTTGGCACGGTTACCTCGGGCGCTTGCTTGCTCTTCTCCCGGACGCGGGGACGAGCGCAGCCAAGGGGGGCTCAACGTGCGAGGGCTGTGCTTCTCTACCCACTAAAAAGGGAGTACAGGCGGCTATCCCTGATCGGGTTGAGCGTTCTCATCCTCCGATCGGTGCTCCGGCTTGTTGCTGGGCCTGAGGCTCTGAGCCTCTGCAGCCTTCCGGGTTGCAGCGGCCTGGTACTCTCCAGCTCCCCCAGCCCTGGAGTGCACGCGCAGGGGGAGACGTACAAGTCAATGGCTCTGCGCTGAAATTGGAGAAGGCGGCCAAGTGCACAATGTTGAACCCGCATTTAGAACCCCGGGGGGTTCCCTCTTCCCCCTGCTTGATCCAAATGAGATGGACCCGTCGCCGGCGTGCCTTCCTCTGTTTCCATGTTCTTGCATGAGTTACACCTGCTTTCTGGTGAAGAAGTTATAATTCAGCTTGTAGGTACAGCAACCCAGTCCTTGAAACGTAACAGACGTGTTGCCAGCTTAGTTTTGACAGTGTCACTTATTACTCGGAATGTAAATCCCATAGCCTGACCAGCCATCAAACTCCTACTAAACATTTACCCTGCATTTAGGGCTACATCTATGGGATGTAATGATTTGAAAACCAAGAAGGGTGATAAGTTGTTTTTAGGTAACACTAAAATGACATGGAAGGCAAAGATTACTATAACAAAGTTGGAACATTTTTTGGGTGCATTCTTTGGATACCCAGAAAGTAGTGAATTGGATTAACATATATTAGAATCCAGTCAGATTACTATAACAAAGTTGGAACATTTTTTGGGTGCATTCTTTGGATACCCAGAAAGTAGTGAATTGGATTAACATATATTAGAATCCAGTCAGGTACGTACAGCTTTTAAAATTTCACAGACATACAGAAAGGACAGCGTTTGTGTTTTGTGTTGGATGTTAGGGTTTCTGTTGAAGCGCAGCAGATACCTTCTACTGTAAGGGGGTCTGGCTTGATATTTGCATTTAGTCCTTACCAACTTTGCTATGTCAATGTCATCCATATTTTACAAATATTGAAACAAAAGCTTAGAGAATTTAAATTTCTTAAAGAAATAGTAAATGATAAAATCTTTCAAAGATGCCATACTGTTACCTGAATAGTGTGGATTTAATACTACTCTGTTAGGTATTTAAACAATATTTATTGAGCTCCTATTAAATGGACATGTACATAGGTTATATACATAACCCATAAGTTACAAGTATGAGCCCCATGCCCTCATGGACTTATGGATACACATGAAAAAGTAAATGCCAGTATAAAACATTTTACAGTATAAATGT
The DNA here is from genome assembly GCA_033961575.1 of Aselliscus stoliczkanus. NCBI lineage: Eukaryota > Metazoa > Chordata > Mammalia > Chiroptera > Hipposideridae > Aselliscus > Aselliscus stoliczkanus. The sequence continues at coordinate 12,201,007 of CM066730.1, forward strand.
TTTATATAAAACAACTTACAGTACAAGAAATGTCATCTGCATGGACAATTGAAATAACCTTCTAGCAGGTCTTTCTACTGCCCTTATTTCTCTACATCTGAATGCAGCTGGAACCATCCTTTCAGAGACTGTGACAGAATATACATTTCTCTGCTAAGAATTCCTTTATGGCTTGCCATTTTATTCAGATTAAAATTCAAAATGCTTTTTGTGGCATCTAAGAAAGAACTTGACATGGATGGACCACATCCACAGTTATTCTTCAAAGCCCATCTAACTCTCTCTAAGCATCAGTGCTCTGGATTTACTGTTACTTCTGCATGGAGTGCTACCCTCCCAGATATCCCTAAGACATGCTCTCTCACTTTCTTCGGGCCATTGCTCAAAGGTAACCTGATCAGACAGTTCTTCCGTGACTACACGCACACATACACCCTCATCCTGCTTGTCTTCATAGGAGGTATAATCGCTTCCTGTATATTTGTTATTTGTTATCTGTCTCCCCCAACTCTTTTGTCCTATTGTTATGTTCCACAAGAGCAGGAATTGTGTCTCATTTATTCACAGTGTATCACCATCATAGTGCTTGGCACATAGCCTGCACTCAGTAAATATTCAGTGAATGAATATGATTAAGTGCCAAATGAGTGTTAAAATAGTAGTATGGACATTCAGAAGAAGTAAAATATTGGCTTGAATGGCTTAGGAAAGCTTCCTTTGAAAGGCAGAACCTAAATAATTCAAATGTGTTTGGAATGGGGAAAAGAGCAAAGGAAAGGGTAGCTCAAAATAAACAGAGGCATTAGACAAGGCTGTAATTTAATCTACAGTAATGCTAATATGCTGATCTCTAAAAGCATAACAAAAATAGGAAAACTACAAATAGCAGATCTGTGAAAATTCACCTGGCTTCACCAAGGACTAGTTTATAATTTCCTTTAGTGAGATATTTTTGTAAAGCCATTCCGTCTGCTTCACAAGATGTCCTGATGAATTTAAGTTCTGGTTGCCCACAGCAGCAGCTTCAATAACACACTGTTTTGTCATCTTTTGTATCTTTTTCCCTATTCCCTCACTGCTGCTTACTAGGATATGACCACAAATGATCTGACCACACACAAGTAGTTGTCTTAGGTTATGCTTTGGGGGGAACCAAGCTAATAAAGTTGGTGTAAGAAGAAAGCCTCAAATGCAGCCTCTCAGGTCTCTGGAAGTGGGTCACTCACCAGTCAGATGGGAACAGCAATACTTTCTGGTGTGCTATGGAGTCACAATTACCAAGGTTCTTCTTACCTGTGATGGATAGAAGATAAGCATGAAACAATCTGCATGGTAGTGCTGGCACTTGAATGGGAAATGTAAGGATGAGGAAATGTGCTCCTTTTTTTTTAGTTTCATGATTAGCCAGCTTGATATCAACTCAGGACTCACCATAAGAGCTGGAAAGCTCCATATCAGTATTTAAAGAGACCCTCATCTCTTGCAACCACAGGACAGACTGCTAACCATCCGGTTCAGGAGTTATTTATAAGGGTGACAGGTCTCTATGCTAAAGTCCTGATAGGGGAGGAAAAGGAAGGACCCTAAGACCTAAGAAGGGGACAGTTGTGTAGGCATTATTAGGAACATTAACCCTTAAATTTCCTTGAGCCCTCTAGGCTGTGAGAAGCAACTTCCCCTTGTTCAGCAGAACAACTTTCCCTCACCAGAACATCATGAAAAGGCTTCTTCAGAGACAGGTGACTGACAAGACCATGCTTGTCCTCAGGGTTTGCTTCAACCTCCTTCATTACATCCACACCAAAAATTAGTGTCAGCTTTCAATATTGTCTAAGTGGGAAAGCGCAGCCCTGCTTTTGGGAGGGAATAGCTTTGTCACACCAAGAATCACTAGGTCTAGCTTGTGACAACAGACAGTGACTAGGAGAACACATGCCAGAATCCAGGAGCTGATATTGCAGGTACTGGACTTGGGAAGGTGGAAAGGGACAAAAAGAGATTTAATTACATAAGAAGAATCTCTGAGACTCAGAGTTTAATAGCAGGGTGAGGACACCTAGAATCAATCCCAATGCCCTGCTGAGAAGGTTCTTTGACGCTCGAAAGTAAAAAATCTACAGTCGACGAAGCAGGGATATTGAAATGGCCTTGAGAGAATATTGAGGAAAGAATCAGAAGCCTTAGGGAACTGATATTTTTGGAATGAATTTATTATGTGAGAACAAAGAAACCAGCATCAGACCATGTTCCCTGGAAAGGCTTGGTGGACATTGCCTTCAAGGAAGCAATGCAGAATACACTGATGAGAGGCCACTGGTATCTTTGAGAAGCTTAGTGTCTGTAAGCCAAGGCTAAAGTAGGAGATGCTTCTATGGAATTAGGATCCCTAATACATCAATATGGACAACAGAAGCCCAGTGACAGCCTTTAACCAACAGAAGCAAGGTATATGCAATTACCCAAACTAGCAGCTAAGCCAGAGTGGCAACCAGGTCACTTTGGCCTGTGGGCTTATAAGCAAGTGTTCTAAAGATGAGACAGATGTGTATCCTAAGCACATTGTTTGCCTTGAATAATCTGAACACAAACAGAAGAACTAGTGAGCAAAAAGCTGACACTAACTGCCTTAACAAAAGTAACCTCACACTCAGACTTGTCACTAGAGGGTGAAGCCAGGTCCCTTGAGGAAGAATGCTGCAATGCCTCCAGGAATTATCTATAGTGTTCTCCAGTACATCCCCCAACGAACCAAAAGCCATTTACCCAAGGACAAGCACATGGAGCATAGTGAATTAACAGATTTTCAAGCACTGCTTGACATGGACTAAACTGACACCGATACTAAGCATTCAAAATGGAGACCAGGTGATAAAAGGAATTCAGGCCAAGTCTGTCTCACCGTGTGACCAGTGGGTCTGTGAACGCCCCAAGGTTTAATTGATGTGCTTAGGAACTGATAGAGCCCTCTCTAGTCTGTGGTAAGAGTTATTACGATAGGAAGGGACAAGTGGAAGTTCCTGAAATTACCTCCCCTCCCTGGTCCCAGATAGTAAGTCAGAAGCTTATTGCACCCAAGGAGGAATTGCAGAAGTTGCACTACTGGCAAAGACTTTAAAAATGTAGGGATGATGACCTCCATCATATACCTATTCAGTTCATCTTTTTGGCCCTTGAAAAACTTAGATGGATTGTGGTGCACATTGGTAGATGTGTCCAGGTTGTACCTCTAATAGCCTCTGCTATTGTGCCAGATAAGGTATTTTTAGTAGAATAGATAAAAACAGCCTTTCATACATGTTATTTGGTTATTACACTGTCAAATTCCCCATTGGTAAAGCACTTTGCTCCTTTGTGAAAGTGATTTCAGTACACATTCACTCTCTTTCCCTAGGCCTAGGATGACCTTCCCACACTGTTGACATTGAGTGCTGTAAGAACTTTGCTTGTCATGAAGTCATCTATATTGTTGACATTATGCTAATTGGACCTAGAGAACAGAAGGCAAATGCTGGATATTCTAGGAAGACACATGTGTGCCACAGAGTGGGGGATAAAACCTATAGGGATTCAGAATCTGCCAAAGTTAGGAGAATCTGTTTTGGGAGTGTCTGTGGCATCTTCTTTTAGTTTTGCCTGAAAGGCAAATTTGGGACAAGAACTTGTGTGTAAGTTGTTTGGAAAGTCAGCCCAGGAAGCAGAAGGTAAATAAGGAGAGAGAACAAAAGCAAAGGCAGTATTGGGGTTCATATGGAGCGTGTTCCCTCAGAAATGGAAAACCTGAAGGACTGGAATTTGGAACATTTCTCCACAGCTCCTGTTCCTCAAACTTCCATTTATATGAACTTGACCTTAAAGACATATGTAGTATCACAGAGCATCCTGAGGCCAGGCTCAGTGTCTGCTGGACCTGAAACACTGTAAGTACAAAGTGCATCTGAGCACCCACAAAAATGTTAACCAGACCTGTGGCTTAAATCAGAGATTTGCTGAAGGGATGATGTTGTGTGGGCACAGAAGCATTGGGTACATCCTTTAAAGAGAAGTAAAAGCTATTGCATTTTGTGTCCCCTATCACAGAAAAAAGAGATACAGCACTTGATGGCCCCTTGATTTTGGAGGCTGCTTATACCATACTTAGGAAAACTGCTTCAATTGTTCATTAGGTGACTCAACTTGCAGCTCTCAGTTGGCCCCAGAGCAAGAGAGGGCTCTGTAGCAGATTCAGGCTGTGCTGGATTGTCAACTGTCCCTTGAGCTGTGTGACCCAATAGATTCAATGGAACTGGAAGGGTCTGTGGTAGATAATGTTGAGTGGAACCTCTGGAAACCCCAATGGAAGAATCACAGTGCAGACTGGCTGAACAAAGGCCAGTCCAAGCTTTCTGTAGCAGAGAACTGCTCAACTCTGATAAGCTACTGCAATGCTCCTGGGACCTAGCAGAGACTGGTTGATGACCTTGGGACACCAAGTGCCTATGAAATAGCTGTTGTCAGATTCAGACTCACTGAATTGTGAAGTCAGGTGCTGCAGCAATCTGCTGAAAGAGGGAAATGGTACACTAAAGATCAGGCCTGAGCAAGTCTAGTGGGTGAAGGAAATGAGCGAGTGGGCCAGACTCATATGAACTACCTCTGTTGCACCAGTGCCTCTCCTCAGCTCACACCTATGGCCTCAGGACAGTCTTCCGTATGACTAATTAATGAAAGAGAAAACGATGACAACAACACCGAACTTATTCCAAGATCAGTTGGCTGAATAGCTTAGTATGAGTTGGAAACATACTCTGCTCTACTGCAGCCCCACTCAGGGGTGGCCCCAAAAAGACATTGGGGTGAAATGCTCCCAGTGGACAGAGGTGTGAACAATTGATTGTCCGCTTAGTCTGAAGGGAAAAATGGCCTCTCCTTCCTGCATAGTGTCTATTTTTGATCAGAAACCAAGAAGGTGTAAAACTGGCAGATGAGTTGCAAGGAGATCTGGGGAATAGGCATGTGGTAGGCCTAATGGAGTGGGCACAGAATCCCGAATCTTTTTGTCTCATTCTATGCCCTATCTGGAGCTTTTATCATGGAGGAAGCTCTCAGTAAGCAAGTAGACAGGATGACTTATCCAATGTGCCTTTGTTTTCACCTGCTTCAGTGCTTGTCTGACATGCTCATGGACAGAAAAACCCATGATGTTAGTGAGGGGGCACATGGCTGGCCAAGCAGCTGAAACCCCTGCTTCCTAACCTTGAGTATTAAATCTGTAGAGACTGCATTTTCTCAGTCTTACCCAATAATGGCTGGTATAACTACTGTCCCTTGGAATGTCCAGCCTGTCAGCAGCAAAGACTGATGGTAAATCCCAAAGGAGAGCACCCAGCCACTTGATTGATTGCATAAGAGTCCTTCCTTCTTGGAGAGAGCAGTGATTTTTGTCTTTAGGGAATTGACACCTCTTTTGATATGAAGTTTTCCTATTCACAGTGCCTCTGCCAGCACTACAATCTGACAGATTTACAAAACCCCTGATTTTCTGACATGTTGCCTCTGACCCACTTTATGGTAAAGGAGGTTTGACAATGGACACGTGATCATGGTATCTACTGGTCCTACTGTATATTGCATCACCTGCAGGCAGCTGGCTTCATAGAACACTGACATGGTCTAGTGAACATCAAGTCTCCTGTTCAGGAACAACACCCCAATAGGGATGGGAGACCATTGTCCAGGATAATTATATGCACAGAACCAACAGCTGATAGACATGGCCTTGTGCTCCCAATAGCTAGACTATACGAATTTGGGAACCAAAAAGTGGAAATAACATTGGCGTCTCTCACATTGCATCCCAGTGACTCAATTGAGAATTGGTGCTTCCCATTTCTCTACTCATTAGAGGTTCATCATGGAAAAACTCTTCTACTAGGGACTATACTAGGAACCACTAAAACTGAAGTTATAACTACAGCTTGGTCATTTGGTGCATCACACTAGTGGACTAACAGGTGGAGAAGAAACCTGGATTCTTATCGGGATCTGCTACATAATAGACCCTGAGTATTATGAATTCTATTCCACATAGTGGGGACAAGGGGGATATATGTCTACGAAGCTAGAGGATTCACTGGGGTATCTCTTGGTGTTTCCATGCCCATAAAATTGGTGAATGGGCAGTTGCAACAACAATGGCCTAACAGAGGCAAAGCAACTAAGGATCAAGTGTCTCAGTCACCCGCTGATAGGCAAGCAATCAGATGTAGTGTTTCCCAAGGATGGGATAAATCTAGAATTGATGGTGGAAGAGGGAGACAATGGCTATTACCTACAGCCTCAGGACAGATTATAGCAGTAGGATCTCTAGCTGATTCTATTAACCCTTGGGTATTAAATCTTCTGTAGAGAGTGCATTTTCTGAATCTTACCCAGTTACTTCTTGCTGACAATGTCTTCCTCAAACTTGTATTATGTGGTTTTGTTTCCTGCTTTTCTGATGCTGCAGAGACCTGAAGGAGTTCATTGCATACCCTGCACACAAACATACACATGCATGCGCTTGCACATACATACACAGACACACACACAGCTGTCCCTTGGAAGGTTTGGGAAGTTAACACCTCCAGGTAATAATCTACCAATGGGGGATGGGCACCTATGGGTAAATGCTACTGCCTTCCATCCCTTAGGAGGACAATTTTGGGAGGACATATTTATGTTTCTCAGTTCCTTAGAACTGATGTTTGTCCTGGGCAAACACCTTGCATAGTGTTAAAACTCAGATTCTAGAGTCAGGCTAAATTTAAATCCTTGCACCATGACTTGCTTGTTGGATGTCTTTAGGCAAATTACTTAATTCTTCTAAGTCTCAGTCTCCCTGTGTGTAAAATGGGGATGATAATAGTACTTACCTGATTATTTGTTATGATGATTAAGTGGAAAAGGTTTAAGTGGTTAGCACAATGCCTATCATCTGATGAATCCTCAGTAAATGTTAGCTATTATTTTTATTAATATGACCTACTATAATTATACTTCATCCATTGTATTTGCATATTATTATCGTCCGCTGCCTCTTTTCCATCTCTGCCATAGGAAATAACCTAGATAGCATTTTTAAGCTAGACAATTCATTGGTAGATGTGTGGTTTCAGATGCAGTGAATAGAAAGACTAGTTAATTCAATTTTCATTAAAGATTTTAAAATAAATATTTATTGAGCACTTACTATACATGCTACTGGGCATTGTGGACATGCCCATAAGACAGACATGGAAACTTGCCCTCACAAAGCCCACAGTCTTGTAATAGGGACAATATTTACACAAATTGTTACAACGTGATTAGTGTTAATGATGAGAATTAGGGACAGGATATGATGGGAGTGTATGCTATGCTAATGAGGCTATGGCTCTAGGTTCAACTCCTCTGTAGGTTGGTTGGCTTCCAGGGCTACAGGCTCTGCTGTGCTCTCTCCCAAATGCACAGAGGCTCACAGAGCTGGTCCACTTGTGGACTCCAATCCCCACTCACCTTCTTTCCCAGCACTGTGGTGAGAAGTCTACATAAAAAGTTAGCATTTGGAGAAATATTTGAGCTGAAGAAGTATTTTACTCCTTTAGCACTTGGTTTGAGAGTCTCTTTTAGTACAAAAAGTTTTTTTTTTTTTGTAAAAAGTAATTTAAGACTCTTAGAAGATGATTCCTAAAATGCTTTCTATGGCGGATTGGTCTTCTTAAAATGAAGTTCCTTTCACTTCTTAGAGCAATGCTGTCTAATAGAAATATAATGTCCACCACGTATGCAATTTAAAATTTCCTGCTAGCTACATTAAAATCTTAAATGGAACAAGTAAAGTTAATTTTAATAATATATTTTATTTAACTCAATATAGACAAAAGATTATCATTTGAAAATGCAATCACTATAAAAATTTATTAATGAGATATTTTACTTTCTTCTTTTTTTTACATAAAGTCTTGAAAATCCATGTGAATTTCACACTTCTAGCACATCTCCACCAGAGTAGCCACACTGCAGGTGCTCAAAGCACATTTGACTACTGGCTACCATGTTAGTGCAGTTTTAGAGCATTTTGATTAATTCTGGTGATACATTTGGAGAGAAATGGAGTTTAAAGAACTAGTGAAAATCCGGGAGCGGGAATCAAAGGTGCATAGAGAAAGGAGAGAGAAAAGAGAACCATCAGGGTAGTATGGCTGAGAAGAGGCTGTGGAGACAACATTGGTATCTTATTGGAATTAATTAATTATAAATTAAGTTCTCTAATTTGTAATTCTACCACTCCAACTTCCTGAAAAGCTTTAGTAAATCTGCGTTGCTCATTAATACCTCTCTGCAGGTGGACTGTTTAAGGTGAACATAGAGAAGGCTAAATTCTATAGTCAGCTTGGAGAGAGGTAATAGCTGAGACTGTTCCCGGGGATGCAGGAGCAAGTGGGTGGAACACTGTTCACTCCTGTTTTGCCCAAGCTGAGCCCTTCCCCTACTCCTCTACTGCAATGTAGTTCTTGAAGGGTTTATGGCACAACTGCTCAGCCTAAATACCTTCTCTTTATCACATGGCTACATCTAGAATCCTTGAAACCCAGCTTCATTCATTCTGAAACTGTCTTCCTCCTTGACTTCTGTAATATAATACTGTACCTCCAGTTCCTCTTCCTCACTCGTTGGCCTCTAAATGTACCATATTTCAATCTTCGTCTCCCTGATCTTTTACACAAATTCAATTTAAGGCTACAAACTCATCTCCTGTATTTATACTTGTATAGTTAACTGTTCACCTATGCTTTGGTATCATTTTTCAAATTGCTCACTAGACATTGGATGTAGTGATACCTTGTGATCATTCTAAACTTGACCTCAATTTCTTTCACTAAATGGCATTTTTCCTTCACTTCTTTATTTCTGTCAATGAAACTCATTACTTTCTACCTCTATTTCTTTCTCTTTGTACTTGGACACATTGGTCCATCTTCTGTGTAGGTAGCTTTATAAGCTTTCTATTGCTGCTGTTACAGGTTACCACAAATTTAGTGACTTAAAACAACTTTTTTATCTTTCTCTGGAGGAGCGAAGTTCAAACTAGGTCTCAGTGAAGTAAAATCAAATTATCAACAGGTGTGCATTTTTTTCTGGATGCTCTAGGGGAGAATTCTTATTCTTGCCTTTTCACGCTTCCAGAGGCATTCCTTGCCTCATGATCCCTTTCCATCTTCAAAGCCAGCAAAGGTCAGTTGAGTCTTGCTCATGTTGCATCATTCTAACACTGACACTTCTGCCCCCTGTTTCACATTTAAGGACTCTTGTGATTGCCTTGGGTCCACCCAGATAATCCATAATAATCTCGCTATTTTAAGGTCAGTTGATTAGCAACGCTAATTCTATCTGTGGCCTTAATTCCCCTTTGCCATGTGACATAATTTATTCACAGGTCCCAGGGATTAGGATGTGGGTATCCTGGTAGAGGGGCTTTATTCTGTTTACTACAGTATACTTGCCCCCTGACTGGACTTCTGGAAGTCAGTCTTACCCACTGTATTAAACTGTGTTTCCCCAGAAGCAGTCCCAACACAAGGGTTTACATGAAAGTTGTTTATTTGCAAAGCGGTTCCTGGAAATACTGGTAGGGAAGTGCGAAGTGAGACAGGGAGGGAAGGAAACCAATAAAACTTGATGTTTTCAGGCAGATTACGGTTATGGGCATCTGAGGCTCCATCCCATTGCGGACCTCTGAGAGGCTGTGTAGAACAGACTTTTGAGTTATTTTTTTCAAGGAGTGAGGAAGCTTGGGTACTTATCCTCCAGCTCCCTCCCATTGGATGAGGACTTTCCTAACACCCCAGCAGTTCACTTCAGCCTTCCCCATGCCAGCAAGCAGAGCCAAGTGGGCTCATTAGGAGGTCTGTAGGGGGTCAGTAAGATACTGTCAGTACCCTTCGCCCAAAGGCAGCAGTGACATGCCTGTGGTTGAACAACACACTGTTATTGATTTATTGCAATGAGGGAGAATGCACATTATGGAGGATCTTTGGGGCATCTTAGTAAGGGAGCATTAGAAAGGACTTAGAGGATTTGAGCTCTCAGTTAGGTGATCTGGGGGAGGGTTTCAGGAAGTGGGGACTTGCTCTGAGAAATCCAACAGAAATTTGTCTGTTGCCAGGAAACAGAGCTGGCTCTGACTAGGTACCTTCCTAATTCTTACCTAGAGGGAGAGAGGAACAAAGAGAAGCTAAACCTATAGTTGATAAAGAAGTAGTTGTCACTTACATGAGCTCAGACGAGGGGATGGTTGGGCATTTTGGGAGTTTAGACGATGTTCTTGTTTCTGTCTGAGTTCACACATGATTACTGAGTAGTTGAGTTTCTGTTCTGATTCATCTTGTTCACTGAGTGGCTTTATCTGATGGTGGTCTGTGAAATTGCCCAAGTCCCACAGGACAGCTGTCGGGCTGCTTTTCTTTTTCTCAGCACTGTGGTCATGTACTAAAATGGTATGGCCAAGACCAGTGACACACCAACAGCATCTGCTACTCCTTCCTGACTTACCCCATTGTACAAATTGATGAGATGAATATTGATATTTCTACAATACCTCTTTCATCAAAGCTTTACCATCTATATTAGTTTTCTATTGCTGCTAAACCAATTACTGCAAATTTAGCAGCTTGAAACAAGATCCATTTCTCAGCTCACAGTTCTATAGATCAGAGGTCCTGGTTTGGGTTGGCTGGGGTTTCTGCTCAAGCTTTGACAAAGCTGAAATCAAAGTGTTGGCTAGGCTTGTTACCTCTTATGAAGCTTGAGGTCTTGCTTCAAGCTCATTCAAGTTGTTAGCAGAATCCAGTTTTTGGACTGAGGTCCTGTTCTTTGCTGGTTCTCAGTTGAGGAGCTACTCTCAGCTTCTGGAGGTCACCTGTAATTCTTGCCATGCAGTCCCCTCCATGTACAAAGCCAGCAAATGGCATGTCAAATCCTTCTCATGCTTCAAAAACCCAATTTACTCTGTCTCTGACTTTTAGGCGTAGATTGTGAATACTCATATGATTAGGTCTGGCCCATAAAGATAATGTCCCTTTTGATTGATTAGTAACCTTAACTGATTAGTAACCTTAAGGACATCTGCAAGAGCCCTTTTGCCATTTAATGTAAGATAATATTCATTTTACTCATATCCCATCATACTCATAGGTTCTGCCCACACAATGGAGCGGGTCATTAGGGATCATCTTAGATTTCTACCTATCAAATCGTGATTTGAAACAATAACTGGTTTCCCCTTATCTGTGGGGGTGAGTTTGATTTCCTTATTCTGGTTTTTAAGACTCTAAAGAATCTGGAGATTTATTTCCCGTCTTTTGATTTTTTGGACCCCATCCCTTCAGCCAGTCTAATCAGTTTATAATCTCCTATCTAGTCACTTTGTTGTCTTTAGCTTACATTGTGCATTCCGTTCTTAGCACAACACAGAAGGCTTTGTAGGATCCAACCTTGATTTCCTCATTAGCCTCAGATCCCACAAGTCCAGATACAGGGAACTTCTAGGATCTTTAATATTCCAGGATGTTTCTTCTTGCTGCTCCCTAGGTCTTGGAGAAAGGCTCAAACACATATGACCACATCCTACTTGAAATGGACAAAAGAGCCCTTGGTTTACGTACCATATCCCATCTTATTCAATCATAGAAGAAACTGATAAAACTGTGGGATCACTACACAACACATTTCTGAAGGTTTTGATTTAACTATGGACATGCATGATTGATATTAGAATTGCAATGCATGCATATGATCATGATAAAATTATTTGCTATTTTTTATGCTAAATTATTTGAAAAATTTAGTCCAATTGTACTGTTGATAAAAATATTCATTATTACATGCAGTAAGGTTAAAATAGATCCACAGCAATGAAATCAATAATGACAAAGATAAATTCAAAATTATTTACAATTATAAAGCAACAATAAAAATAATTAAGAACCATAACCAATTCAAGATTGATGATGCAGTTTTTAACAACTTTTATTGAGGAATAATTACATAAACTGCACATACTTAAATAGTCCAATTTGTTAATTTTTTATATATCTATATATTCATACAAACATATTCAAAATTAAGATAATTTAGTACCTCCAAAGATTCCTCCTGTCCTTTTATATTCTGTCCTTCCCACCCATCCCTGCCTCTACCCCTTCTGCAAGAAACCATTAATTTGCTTTATATCATTATAAATTAATTTGAATTTTTTAGAATTCTAAATGGAAACATATCTTATGTTTTATTGTCTGCCTTTTTCAATCAGATTAATTATCTTCATATTCATCCTTGTTGTGTTTATTCCTTTTTATTGCTGAGTAATATTTAATTGAATGCATTGCACAATTTATCACTCCACTTGTTGGTGGACATTTGGGTTGTTCATAGGTTTGGGTTGTTAAGCATTGAGCTATCATTGAGCATTTATATACTAGTCTGTGTAGTTGTGGATTTTCATTTCTTTTGGGTAAATATGTAGAAGTGAAATAGCTGGGTCATATAATAGGTGTCTAGTGAACTTTATAAGAAACTGCCAAACTGTTTTCCAGAGTGGTTGTACCATTTTGTATTCCCATGAACACTAGGTGAGAATTCGAGTTGCTCCCTTGTTTGCTAATACTTGATATGATCAGCATTTTTTAAAAAAAATTAAATTAATCAGGGTGATATTGGCTAATAGCAGTATGTAAGTTTCAGGTGCACAGCCTTATAAAACAACATCTGTGCACTCCATTGTGTGCTCACCACTCAAAGTCCAGTCTCCTTCTGAAGCCCCTTTCATTCTCCCCCCATACCCTTTCCCCTCTGGCAACCTCTGTTTTATTTTCTGTATCTATGAGTTTGGTTTTTATTTGCTAAGATACATGTACCCCTATGTTCATTGCAGCATTATTCATAATAGTCAAGACATGGAAACAGCCTAAGTACCCTTTGACTGAAGATGAGAAAAACAAGATGTGGTACATTTGTATAATGAAATACTGCTCAGCCATCAAAATATGAAATATTGGCATTTTGTCAGTCTTCTTAATATTATCTTTGTAGATATGTAGTGTTATCTCACTGTGGTCTTAATTTCCAATTCCCTAACAACTAGTGATACTGAGCATCTTTTCATGTTTATTTGCCTCCTGTGTATATTGATGACGTGTCAGCTCAAATATTTTGTCCATTTAAAAAATTTGGTTTGCTTGTTTTCTGCATTTTGAGAATTCTTTATATATTCTGGATGCAGGTACTTTTATCAGAAATTCCATTTTAAAATGTTCTCCTCTGTGTTGAGTCTTGCTTTATTATTCTCTTTACAGTTTCTTTTGAAGAGTAGAAGTCCTTGTTATTTGTTTTTGTCTTGAATTTCTTTATTGATTTAATAACAAGGAAAGGTTAGACTTACTACTTACTGCAGTTTCCGTGTACATTTTCCCTTTTAAAAGAAAGATCATCGTACGCAGTCTGATAATTATATTTACTAACTCATCCTACAAAAAGAGCTACATACCTCATTGCTGAATATCACTACAGTCACTTTCTAAGTACTCCCCTTGGGAAGCTATGCACCAACACCAGCACTTAGTCCACCTTTCAGGGCAATTTTGGAAAAAATTTTTCCTGGAACAGCCATGAGTGCTGTCGTCGTATTACCTTTGATGTCCTCAATGTCATCAAAATGTCTTCCTTTCAATATTTTCTTTATTTTCGGGTAAAGAAAGAAGCCAATTGGGGGCTAGATCAGGTGAGTAGGGAGAGTGTTCCAATACAATTATTTGCTTACTGGCTAAAAACTCCCTCACAGACAGGGCTGTGTGAGCTAGTGCATTGTTGTGATGCAAGAGCCATGAACTGTTGGCAAAAAGTTCAGGTCATCTAACTTTTTCATGCAGCCTTTTCAGCACTTCCAAATAGTAAACTTGGTTAACTTTGTCCAGTTGGTACAAATTCATAATGAATAATTCCTCTGATATCAATAAAGGTTAGCAATATTGTTGCAACAATTTGTGAACCTAATTGTCAGAACTTCATGTAGCTTAAAGGTTAACATTCTGTTTGTCATCTGGCTTATTTATGCATTGGTGGCTTGCGTAGCTGAAAGGTATGGCCATGGCCACCCTGTTTCTTCTTGAGGAATGTAAAAATTAGGAGGTGGAATTAAGATTTGCTTTTCGTATAAAATAAAACATTCTAGAAAGTAAGTCAGTTTTATACCTGTTCCTCCAGAAGGTCATTCCGTTTCACCAGTGGACAATTTATTTGCTACAGAAGGCGGAAGAGTCTTTAGCAAGTATAGGATTTGACATCTATGACCCAACATAATTTGGCTTCAGTCAAACTTCCCAGTCTTAGCTTTCATTACTTAACGTTCCATACCTGGTGAATAGGTCAAACTGGACATTTGCCAGTTCCCATATGATTATTTTCTTTTTTTTAAAAATAAAGATTTTTATTAAAATATAACTAACATACAATATTAAATAAATTTCAGGTGTACACCACAGTTATTCAACATTTATATGCCTAAAGGAATGATCATCATGATAAGTCCAGCAACCATCTGGCACTGTACCATGCTATCACAATATTATTGACTATATTCCCTATGCTGTACATTACATCCCCATGACTTATTTGTTTTATACCTGGAAATTTGGACCTCTTATTCTCCTTCACCTTCCCCCTCCCTTTTTAAATTTTTTAATTACAGTTGACATTCAGTATTATTTTATATTAATTTCAGGTGTACAGCATAGTGGTCAGACATTTGTATAATTTAAGAAATGATCCCCCTGACTAGTCTAGTACCCACCTGGCACTGCACATAGTCATTACCATATTAATGACTATATTCCCTATGCTTTACTTTACGTCTCCATGACTATTTTGTAACTACCCATTTGTACTTCTTAATCCCTTTACCTTTTTCGCTCTGCCCTGAACCCCCCTCCCATGTATTACCCCAATAAATCTAGTACCTATGTGACACAATACATAGTTATACAACATTATTGATTATATTTCTTATGCTATACACTACATGCTTATGACTACTTTGTAACAACTAGTTTGTACTTCTTAATCCCTTCCCCTTTTTCACCCATTTCCAACCCCTCTCCCATTTGGCAACCATCAAAATATTCAGCGTATCTATGAGTTTGTTTCTGTTTGTTTATTTTGTTCTTTAGATTTCACATATAAGCAAAATCACATTGCATCTGTCTTTCTCTGTCTGACGTACTCCACTCAGCACAGTACCCTCCAGATCTATCCATGCTGCCACAGATGGCAAGAACTCACTCCCTTCTATGGCTGAGCAATGTTCCATTGTTTATATGTACCACCTCCTCTTTATCAATTCATCTATCAATGGACATCCAAGCTGCCTTGATTTCTTGGTCATTTTAAACAATGCTGCAATGAACATATGAATGCACACATCACCTGGAAGTAGCATTTTGGATTTCTTGGGATAATTACCCCGAAGTGGGATTACCAGGTCCTTCTTTGTCTCTTCTTATAGACTTTGTGTTCTTTTTTTTTTTTTTTTTTTTTTTTGAGGGCAGTGTCACTGGCCCTCATATGTGGGACCGAACCGGGGCCGCTGGCTTCCAAGGCCAGCACTTAACCACCGCGCCACTCGGCCGGCCCTATAGCCTTTGTTTTAAAGTCTATTTTGTCTGATATAAATATTGCTACCCCAGCTTTTATTTTTTTTTTTTCCGTTTCCACTTTCATGAAGTATATTTTGGCCATCCCTTCACTTTCAGTCTGTGTGTGTCTTTTAACCTAAAGTGAATCCCTTGCAGGCAGCATAATAAGAGTCTTGTTTTCTTATCCATTCAGCTACCCTATCTTGTGATTGGAGCGTTTAATTCACTTACATTCAAAGTAATTATTGATAGATATGTAGTTATTGCCATTATATTTTTCACAGTTTAGATTTTTTTGTTTGTTTGTTTTTTTAATTTTCATCTTAAAGAAGTCCTTCTAGCATTCCTTGTAATACTGGTTTGGTGGTGATGAACTCCTTTAGCTTTTTCTTGTCTCGGAAGCTCTTTATCTGTCCTTGGATTCTGAATGATAACGTTGCTGGGAAGAGTAGTCTTGTAGGTGCTTGCTTTTCATCATGTAGAATATTTTATGCCAATTCCTTCTGGCCTACAAAGTTTTTGTTGAGAAATCAACTGACAATCTTAGGGGAGCTCCCTTGTAAGTAACTTTTTCTTGCTGCTTTTTGGATTCTCTCTTTGTATTTAAACTTTGCCGTTCTAATTATAATGTTTCTTGGTATGAACCTGTTTGGGTTCATCCTGTTTGGGTCTCTCTGTGCTTCCTGGACTTGTATGTCTATTTTCTTTGCCAGGGTAGAAAAGTTTTCAGTCACTATTTCTTCAAATAGGTTTTCAATCCCTTGCTTTCTCTCTTCTCCTTTGGTACCCTTATGATGCAAATGTTGTTACACTTGATGTTGTCCCAGTGATCTCTTAAACGATCCTCATTTTTTTTTGATTCTTGTTTGTTTTTGCTGTTCCAACTGGGTGTATTCTGCTACCTTGTCTTCCAAATCACTGCTCGCTTCATCTAGTCCACTGGGGATTCTTCCTAGTGCATTCTTCATTTCAGTTATTGTATTCTTTACTTTTGACTGGTTCTTTTATATGGTTTCTGTTCTTTTTAATACTTTCTATCTCTCTGTTGAAGTTCTTACTAAGTTCCTTGTGCATCCTTATAATCATTGTTTTGAACTCTGTATCTGGGTAGGTTGATTGCTTCCATTTTGTTTAGTTCTTTTTCTTTTCTCTATTTTTTTCCTGTTCTTTCATTTGGTATGTATTTCTTTGTTATCTCATTTTGGCTATTTCTCTGTGTTTGTTTGTATGTATTGGGTAGGGCTTCTATGTCCCCCTATGTCTTGGCTAGGTAGTCTTATATAGTAGGTGCCCTATGGGGCCCAGTGGAACAGTCTCCCTGGTCACCTGCTCCGGGTGCTCCAGAAGTGTCCCTTGTATGGGTTTTGTTTGCCCTCCTGTTATAGTTGAGCTTCGGTTGCTATTGGCATGTCAGTAGGTGATTGACCCTCAGACTAACTGGCTGTGGGCTTTGGCTATGTCCACAGCTTACAGGATGCTGTGCAGTGGCTTACCCCACAGAGTGTGATTCTCCTCAACTGGCTTTAGTGCCTGTTGAGACCACCCTTTGTGTGTGCTACTTTTGGGGCTAATTGGGCAGTGCTGTGCTGTGGTTTGAAGCCAACCTCCAAGTATGTTGGTTCTGGGACTTCTTGGGAGGGGCTCCAGTGAATGCCCATGTCACTCACTGACTGTGACTGGCTAGTGACTACCTGGTAAGAGCTATGAAGTGATCAGTGGTTGTTTGCTGTCTTTGCTAATACTGAAGCACACATCCTCCAGTATTGGGCCTGGCGTAGCTCCACATAAAGCCAGGACATCCCAAGGCCTGCTGCCACCTGCCAGCTCCCTTAAGGTTTAGATACTGATAAAGCCTTGTGTTGGTATGCAAGTTAGGTGAGGCAGGGTCTCAGGAAGTCACTAGATTGGGAAGAGTTGTGGTCACTAGGTTAATGTAAATTCTGGATTGGTGCCAGTGCTGAGCCTGAAGCTACTCAGCAAAAGTCTCAGATCACACTGAGTCCAGTCGTCACCTGCCTGGCATCTGTTGAACTCTGATAGTTTTCCAAGAAAGAGTGCAGTGCATGTGGAGCTGGCTGCTCTTGGAGAAAGTGCCTTGGTATTGGGGGCGTTGGGTGGGGTGGGGTGTCAGTGAGTCAGCAGGACTGTGTGGAGCTCACCAGACCAATCAGATTTAAATTTAGCCATCAGCATAGGTGGATGGCTCAACACAGGAAAGATGGCACCAGCCTGCCAGCTGGACAGGAAGAGGATCCCTCACAGGGAAAATGCTGACTGTCCTCCAGCCTTTGTCTGGAAGCCACACAAGTCTGCTCCCCGTATGTCTCCAACACCACCTGAGTTACTGCCCCTCCACTGGAGCCCAAGCTGTGAGTGCCTGGAAGTGAGAGAAACTGTTTGCAGGTCCTTTAAGAAGATGCCTGGGTTCCTGCTGCCTTCTGTCCCACCCAGATGGTTGGAATCCCCACTGATTTTCACAGTCAGCTTTGGGGGCTTCTCATTCTGGCACCAGTGCTCTGGGCTGGAGAGGTCACTGTGGGGCTGGGGTCCCTTGCTTCTCTGGGGGAAACTCTATGGCTGAGATATCCCTCTCGACTCTCTATCCCCACACTGAGGTTTGGAGTTCGAGGTCTCCGCCCTTCCTACCAGGCTCAATGTGGCTTCTTTATACCCTTAGGTATAAAACTTCTGTTCAACCAGACTTCAGATGGTTCTCCAGGTTGAATGTTCTATAATTTAGTTGTAATTTTAATGTGTTCACAGAAGGAAGCAGACACAGTGTTTATCTACTCTGCCATCTTGGATCTTCCCTAGAAATTCTTAATTTTGATGTGGCTTAATTTTTAATTTGTTATTAATTTTTGGTAGATTGCATTTTCTGTGTCATATCTCATTAATCTTTGCCTAGCCCAATGTCACAAAGGTTTTCTTCTGTTTTCTTTGAGAAGTTTATAATTTAGGTTTTACATTTAGGTCTATGATCTATTTTGAGTTAATTTTTGTTTATGAGGTCTTTAGTTTGATTTTGTTTTTGGAAATTTATTTTCATTGGATTTGGAATTCTAGAATGACAGATTTTTTTTTGTGATACTTTAAAGATGTTGTTGCACTGTCTTTCTGCTTGCATTGTTTCAATGAGAAATCTGCTGCTTGGGACACACTGAAGGTGAGCATTATTGCATTATTCTTGTGGAGTTTCATTCTTGTTGTTCATGCATTTTCTGAACATAGATTGTGACCATTCAACAACTACAGTACATTCTTTTAAAACAAGTTAAACTTAATTTCTGTCTAAAAGTGATTGCTTTATATTTTCAAATGAATTCAGTAGAAATGGTCCTCCACAGATATAAAGGACTTTTAATTTTGGATATGTGCAGATCCAGGGCACCACATTGATGTTTTAAAAGACAACCTGACACCAGGGATTAGATGGGGCACCTCTGAATCTTTGGAATAAAACAGTTGCTACTAAGCAAAACCAATTCCCAGGCAAATCAGTCTTGTACCTATTCCAAAGGGAGAACTATCAAAAGGAAAGCTGTACCAACAAATTTCACCCAAGATACCTATATGAAAATAAATGTTAAGTCATTGATACAATTAAATAACAATTTATCATTATCATCAAAGCTTTTGTTTGACTATAAAATGTATCATTGTTTATTACAGAATTGTTTTTACTGACTCTGTAATAAATAAGGTGAAAGATTTTATTATTGTACTAGCCTGATTTGTGGAAACCATGCTAATTTTTGGTTAATTATAATTGCAGTTAAAGGCAATTTACTATATTTCATACTAGAAAGTAGGTAGAGATTTCAAATTAACATTTAAAATACATTATAAAATTCACCAAGAAATTAATAATGTAATATCTAGACACATTAAATAATATATAAATAATATACATATGTAATTGACATAGAAACTTCTTTTAAAATACATTGTATTTTTGCATCTCAAAGAAACAAAGAATTGAAGAACTAGAATGAACTTTGTTCTATTCTATTCTATTTCTCTTTAAAACTAATATTGGACCAATTCATGATAAAAAAATAAGTATTTACCAATTTTTATTTTTAAGCACTCTAGAGAAAAATGTTTCTACAGTTCAATAAATACAATTAAATGAAGGCTAAAGAGGTATATGATATGGTTATTTCCTTTAATCTTAAAGTATTGTGTATAAGGTTTAAAGAAATAATTACTTATTTCAGCTTAAAAGCTAAAGCCCTTAAATTGAAATATTATAACCAATGATCAGAAAAGCAGCCTAAAAAACTATAATGATAAATTAATAACTATAAAACAAGTATTAGCTCACTTTTCTGTCATTAGTGTTAATGACTCAGTCCCCTTAGTTTCCTTTGTTGTATTAAAAGTATCATGATGCAGTTCTACATATAGACTTGCTTAAGATATTTGTGTGCATTCTTGTTATTCTTATACAGAATAAGAGTAAAATCAAGGGTGAAAGTTAATGTGATGAAGGTTTTGGCAGTTCTTTGAATTAATCTTAAAAATGAGATTTTGTCTTTTCTTAAAAAAAAAATTGTTACTCAACTATGTTTACCACTTATTGTCTCTTCTTTGAATCATATATCTGTTATACCTATGGTTGTCAATCTGCTTACACCATATCATAAAAATTTAGTATCTTTCTACTGGAGTTGTTACTGGGTTATTGTTCATTTTGAAGGTAGAATCAATTCCCTACATTACTAACATGATTATCAAATTTAAAGCAAC
Organism: Aselliscus stoliczkanus; assembly: GCA_033961575.1. NCBI lineage: Eukaryota > Metazoa > Chordata > Mammalia > Chiroptera > Hipposideridae > Aselliscus > Aselliscus stoliczkanus. The sequence goes on from CM066730.1 coordinate 12,221,442, forward strand.
TAGCTGAAGTCTCTTTCACCAATAACCCTTTTAGCAAGTACCCTCCCCACCTCTGAAGTTCTTTGAATTGATTTTCATTGCAACTGTATAATATGTGACTATGATTTAGCTGCCTTTAGTTTAATTTCATCACAATAAACTTTCATAAAATATGATTTTATTTATATATTTATATAATGTCCAAAATTATATAATATATATATATACCCATATATATACATATACACAATGTATATTGTGTGTGATTATTTTAATGTGATTTAAGTCTTAACTGTAATGCAAACTCTTTTAGAAGTAGAATGGCTAGCTTGCATTCATTTAAACATTTAGAATTATCTGCAATAGGGCTAATATGGAAAGAGAAATATTACTTGTAACAATAGTCTATTGAGTTAATTTTGGGGGAAAAAGGTTGGAGACAAACATAGCTTGAAGAAAAATTATAGCATTTGGTTTATTCCATTTTAACATACTACAATGTAGAAGGTGATGTTCTTCCTTACCTCCCCGCCCCTCTCCCCATTTTTTGGTCTTCAGTTTGCTAAAAATACTGGAATAAAAACAGTGTATTTTCTTTTTTTTAAGATTTTATTGGGGAATTCGGGGAGGGGAACAGTGTTGGGGAATCAGGGAAGGGGAACAGACAAGCTGCTGTCCTTTTGTTCTTCAGTCTAGTTGTGGAGGACGTCGCTTCACTGGCCCATATTGGTATTATCATTGTGCTCTTCCCCGGTGAGGCAGATCTGTCGCTGGCTTCTGGACGGCTGCTTACCGCGGCTATTGGTATCACTCCGACTGCCGGGCGCTCACACTGGCTGCTGGCCACTCACTGTAACTTATGGCAGCCCACTGCAGCAGGGGCTGCAGCCTACACCATTGCCGGGTCACACAACCCATCTCTAGGTGGAGCTGTTGTTCACCATCTTAGCTGTAGAGGGCAGTGTCACTGGCCCAAGCCAGCTCTTAACCAACGCACCACTCAGCAGGCCCAAAACTGTATTTTTTAGGCTTATGAGATAACAGGAGAAGTCTGGTCACATGTGTGGCAGCATAAGGCGCTGAGGGACTGGAATGAACGTAGCTGGCACCATAATGCACGTAGACATTAGGCACAAGCTCTGTTTCCAAGGGCATGTTGTTGAATATAACCTCTGAAGAATACCTAATTCTGGGCAGATGTTTTAACAAATAATACTCAAATAATCTTAAAGGCCAGTCTTTTTTTTTTTTTTTATAAGTGGCATTCTTCTCTTATATTAAAGGCCATTCTTGATAGGAGCTTTGAAAATACCAAGAGTTGTGCACAAGCTGCATCCTCTCATTAAAATGGTTGAGTGGCCATATCCGCTGATCATTATCCATTATTATTTCTATTGGTTCTGATATAAGAGTATAGTGTCGTTATTCCTTCAAAGCCAATAGATTGCCACAGTATTTTCAGCTATCTGAAAGAGTAAAGGTTATCAGTTACATTGCAAATTTTATCTTTTTGTTACCTGTGGGGAATTGACATTTGTCATTCTCCAGTATTTTATCTTTTATCAAATGTAACATCAGATGTTTCAATTGCTTTGCACACATTTGATGAGGATAAGATATTTGGATACTCTAAGTAGCCAACTCAGTTTTGTATTGAATCAGCTACATTAAGCAAGATGCTTCCTCTGAAAGTTAAATAAGAGAGATGGCAATAATGAAAAGATTCATTTTGCTTCCGAAAATCTAAGTATCCTGCTGGGATAAGAGTTTTGTAGCAACATGGTCTGACAGCTGGTTAATTAATAAGCTTTTTAACACCTAAGTAATTGTAAATAAACTGAATTGGACTTGTTTTGAGATAGCACTTATCACCAGCTATGCATATCTATTAACTTCTATGTGAAACTACATATATATACATATGTATATCATACTCTGCATGTATATGAATGTTAAATGCTTTTGATATAAATTTAGAGTTGTTTAAAAGGTTTTTTTTTCCTTTCTGTGAAACAGGTAATTATTAGCAAGATATTACTTAAAAACATTGCTTAAATTAAATCTCATTCCTGGGTGTGTGCAATAATTATAGTATTGATGATCTTTGAGCAAATTGTGAGGGAACAGTTTAGCAAAATGAACACTACCTGGAAATCCAGAAATCTGAATTTGAATGGAGGCTGTGCTACTGTCAAGCTCTCTGACCATGAGAAGCAGCAGCCTCTTAAGGATCCCTCACCATTCTCCTCTGTCAAGTAGATTAACATTTCTCTCTCTCTCGGTCCACCATGAGTCCTATACTCTTTCCCTCTCCTGCAGTAGGTTATGAGTTCTTAGAAGGCATGACTATGTCATCTGTTTAATCCTCACTGTCTAATATAGTGCTTGCCGTATTAGGGGGCACTCAGTAAATATGTGCTGAATGAACAGATTTGTGTATGAGTGTTAGAATAAAGTATTTCAATGATTTTTGCTTATAACGTGATATTTAGTTGGTATAGTTATTTAATATGACCAGGACTACTGACATGGTCAAACATTTGGGCTGCTTAATGGCTAAACTGCTCCTTCTAGCTCATGCACTTCCCTATAGAGGGAGCAATAGCAAGAGAATAGCCAACAGCCGCTCACACTTGAAGGCAGAAGTGAGTGGTCACAGAGCTCTTAGATGCCAACAAATAAGTTAATGGAAACAAAAGGAATTTTCTTTGCATGAAAAAATAACAGAAAAATGTAAGAAACATTGCAGACATAAATAGCATCATTTCTGGACTAAAAGGAACAGTTTATGAGGACATAATTTCTTCCATTAACAGCACTTGGCTGTATATGTTCATCTTTGTGCATTTATAGTGAGTAGTAGAAAAAGAAAAGCCTTTACAGAACAAACTAGTTTCTTGATCTATTGTTTTATTTCATAAAATCATGTAATTCGAAGTTTTGGGCAAGCTTCTTGAGAGCAGGGTTGATGTCTAATACATCTAAAATTTCTCTATCATCCAATCAGTGTCTTCTCAAATAAATATTTGTTGACTACATCAATAAAACATAAGCCTGGTTCAGGCCAGTTTCTTAACTGTCCTATATGAATATAATGTTCATGATTAGTAGGAGTACACCCCCAATAGTATTTCTCCTTCTGAGCCTTCATTCATTTTGTTTCACTAGCCGAGACTATGTCCTTTTCTCCAAATCCCACAATCCTTCAAATTTGATCTACCTTTGTGCACCTCATTATTGTCTTTCTCTTCCAATTTCAGTGTCTTTTAGATACCTTAATACTAGCTCTATATAATTTACACTATATTATTACAAATTTTTATCATATATATGATGCCGGAGGCTCCAGGGGATGTCCTGAAGCCGACTCAACCCAGAGCAAAACCAGGTTCTTGTGTTCACATGGGAAGGAATTCAAGAGTGAGACAAATGTAGGAAGTGCAGGGAGTTTATTAAAGTGAAACTACACAGTAGAGAAAGAAATGCAAGCAAACTCAGAGATCAGGTCGTGACAAGGAGGTCTTGATTAGGGTTTTTATCTCTCTTAGGGGCAGGAAATTGGGAATGTCAACCTGTCTCCTCTTTAGAGGTTGGATCTCTGATTCCCCCCACTTTGTCCTTATTTGGTTCCTCCAGAACTGTCATGGCATCAGGTGCATGATAGGAGTCATGGTAACTGCAATGTAATTGAGATTATATTATTAATATTAGCTAAAGGTCTGGTCCCAGTCATGGATATAGGCTCTGCAGAGGTGCCTCATTGGGTATCCTGGAAGGTGGGTTGATACCATAGGCTATCTATCCTGCCTCATATATATACACAAGCATACATACACTTTTTACACATGTACAGGGTTCACATATATCCCATGACCACCAGTTTCTCCTATTATTAACATCTTGCATTACAGTAGTACAATTGATTACAATTGATGAGTCAATGATACATTATCATTAACAAAAACCCGTGATTCGCCTTTGTGTTTATTCATCATTATGGTACCATACAGAATAATTTTGCTGCTGTAAAAGCCTCCTATCCTTCACTCACTCCCCCATGAACCCCTAGCAACCACTACTCTTTTACTGTCTCCATAGTTTTGCCTTTTTCAGAATGCCATATAGTTAGAGTCATACTAGATGTAGCTTTTTCACTGGAAGTATGCTTTTGTTAAGCATATGCATTAAAGTTTCCTCTATATGTTTTCACACCTTGGCAGCTCATTTCTTTTTATTGCTGAATAATATTCTGGTGTATGGATATACCACAGTTTGTTTATTCATTCCCCTATTAAAAGTCATTTCTGTCATTTTCTAAAGAATAATTTATCCTTTATGCAATGTTTCAGAGATCAATACAAGAGTAAAATCTATAACTAATATAGTTTATTATTTCCAGAAACAAAAGAGATTTAAAACTATGCCTCATAGTGAAACATTTAATCAAAATCTCTAGCTCTGAGATAAATATATTTCATCAATATATGACAATATTTATATATTTAAAATAAACATGCTCTTTTTCTAATAAAAACCAAATTAAAAAAAATTATTTTCTGCATAATCAAGATCTCCAAAAGCGTGAGAGTGTAGATAGAAATGTTTTATTTTTTTATGGATGTTTATCTCATTACTTCTCTCTCTCTCTCTCTCTCTCTCTCTCTCTCTCTCTCTCTCTCTGTCTCTCTCTCACACACACACACACACACACACACACACACACACACACACAAATATTAGTAAGAAAGATTTTAGTATATTTTGTTAAGGCAGATATTGTAGGGTCCTACAATTTACAAGGGAAACTTAGAGTCATCTGGCCCAATTGGTCAGTGATATCTGAATTTCTTTTCTGACATTGAAGACAGGTGATCTTAGAGCATGGTTTGAATATGTGAAGTGATAGGAAGATTACTCTCTCATGAGTCAATGGGTTTCACTTTTTTAGATAACTCTCATCATTAGAATGGTCTTCCTTTTATTGAACTGAACTCTGTTTTTCCATATTTCTACCTATTCATTCTAATGCTACTTGATGAATCATAAAGAATAAATTTACTCTTTGCCCCAATGACAGCCATTTGAATATTCAAACTATAGCTATTATGACCCTTTTCATATTAAACTTCTTAAGCACCTTATCATCTTAGACATTTTTCCTCTAAATGGTTGTGCTAATGCCACCCTTTCAAAAACATTTTATGGCTACATACCCAAGTTTTTCTCATTAATTAATTAATTAATTCACTATTTTTTGAATGTTTACTACCTGCCACATGCTGTGTTAGACACTGGTAATATAATGGTAAACTAGACAAAAAGCATCCTTCCGTCATGGAACATACTTCCCCATGTCAATACAGCTGAACAAAGAGCAAAAGTAAGTGAAATAAAATGGGATGATAAATTGTGAAAAATGTTATGGAGGAAACAGAGAAGGGTCTAAGACACAGACTAATGGGGTTGGGAAGCCTCTTTAGAAAGGTGTTCAGGGAAGGCCAGCCTGAAGAAATGTCTACAGAAGAGAAAAAACCTCCAAGGAGAACATTCCAGGTAATTGTGTTCACATTTATAAGTATGCTGAGGTAAAAAGGAGTTTAGCCTGTTCTAGGAACTGAAAGACTATCACTGGTACTAGAATGCGGTGAGAAAAGGTTCATGTGGTTTAAAAATATGACTGCATATGTTTCCCAGAGATGAAGCCTAATCCCTCCTTTAAACCTGGGATGGACTTCGTAATGCCCTTCTAATGAATAGAATTTGACAGAAGTGATGTAATATGGTTTCTGAAGCATAACCATTAAAAAAAATTGTGTCCACTTGGCTCACTTTCTCTTGGATAGATCATTTTGAGAGGTCAGCCGCCATATTGTGACTCAGCATCCTGTGGAGAATCCCAAATGGGAAGGAACTGAGGCCCTTGCCAAAAGCAAGCACCAAGTTGTCAATGTGAATGGCCCATCTGAATGAGCCAATTTGGAAGTGGACCCACCAGCCTCTGTTGCCTTCAACATCGTATGACTTTAGCCCTGGTCAACATCATATCTACAACCTCACGAGAGACCCCAAATCAGGACCACCCAGTTAAGCACTTCCAAATTTGTGACCCACAGGAACTGTGAGACAAATCACATTTATTGTTACTTTGAACCACTAAGTTTAGAGATAATTTGTTGTGCAGATGACTGATAGAGAAAGAATGTGTCAGTCAGATAGTTTCTGTCTTCAAATACCGTAAGTCCCAATTAAAAACATCTTAAACAATGAGGAGTTTACTGTAGCACATAATAAGAAGCTCAGAAGCAGGGATTTGTAGCAGCAGTTCCAGTTATCACCTGGAAGAGAGAGGCATTTCCTCCTGTGTTTGTTTGTTTGTTTGTTTATTTTTAGTTAAAGTTTATTGGGGTGACAATTATTAGCAAAGTTATATAGATTTAAGGTGTACAATTCTGTAATACATCATCTATATATCACGTGTGTTCACGACCCAGAGTCAGTTTTCTTTCCATCACCATATATTTGATTCCCTTTACCCTCATCTACCATCCCTTTCCCCTCTTACTCTCTGGTAACCATTAAACTGTTGTCTGTATCCATGAGTTCTGTTTCTTCATTTGTTTTTCTTGTTCTTTTGTTGTTTTGTTTTATATACCGCATATCAGTGAAATCATATGGTTGTCTACTTTTTCTGTCTGACTTATTTCACTCAATGTTATAATCTGTGCTTATATAAGGAAAATTGTTCCCTCACTTTTTGTGGCCAGAACTGGATAAAATATCATCCTTAAACCAATACCTGGCATATGAGATAGAGAGAGCAAAGGCTTTGGATATGACACCTAGATTTCTAGCTTAAGCATCTAGAAATAAAGTAGTTCTATTTTCTGTTTGTTTGTTTTGGTGGTGTGGGGAAATCAAGAGTTCCATTTTGTGTATGTTAAATTTGAGATGTCTATAAGACATAAAATTGAGATGTCAGGGAGTAGTTGGATATTTATATTTAGAGTAAAAAGAGGAAATAAAACTGTAAACATGATCAGCAGAAAGATGGTTTTCGAATACCACCTTCTTGGTAGATGACTTGACCTTGGGGAAATGGATGAGTGGTAACAGAAGGAGGCCCAGAGCCAAGCTCTGAAGAATCTCCACATCTCAGAGCTGGGTAGGAGAGGAGACAGCAAAGAGAAACCTAGGTAAGTAGGAGGTAGGAAGGAAGGCAGAGAGTGGTGTCCTGGAAGGCCTCAGTGGCAGCGTTTTTTTTTTAAGAAAAGGGAGTGGTTACCATATTTTGCCATGTATAATGAGCACATTTTTGCCAAAATTCATGAGGGAAAAATTAGGATGCCCATTATATATGAATAGTACTAATTCCATATCTATATTAAATTTTTAAAATTCTTTTATTTATGCTTATGAGTTAAAAGTGTAACTCTAGAAATCTATAATGATATCCGTATGCAAAATAATACCCTAGAATACAATAATTGGTTTGTGGAACGTATGACAAACTTGCAATGCGGTCGAGTTCTTGGCCTTCTATGATGCATAAATATCGTAAATTTGTTACCGGCACATAAAATTTCTTGTACCTTGTATCTGTTTTGTGTTTTTTAATTATTTGTTACATAATATTTCTTATACCATAGTATGTTAAAAAATAAATGCTAAAATTCCTTTATAATACATACAAACAAGAACCTAAATGTAAACAAATAAAAATTTGAATTAAAAATTAAAAGATTATTTCCCTGAAAATTGGGCCAAAAATGTGGTTGTGCATTATCCATGACAAAATATGGTAATTCTGTCCTGTTTGCCAAAAGCTTGAACAAAATAAAGACAAGAACGTGATCTTTGAATTTAGCACAACAGTTTCTGTGAAGTGGCAAGGAAGGAAGCAGATGCATAAGAGGCAGAAGGATGCATGGGATAAGAGCAAGTAGAGACAACACACAAATATCACTCCTTAGAGAACTTCTGCTGTGAAAGGGTGAGGATATCTATAAGGGGATGTAGGATCAAGGAGAAAGAGGCTGAAGTCAGTAGACACTAAAGCCTAAAGCACATCTATATGCTAATGGGAACTTTCCCTTAAGAAAAGAGAATGATTGATAATGCAGGAGAAATGAGGGGCAGCTGAAGGTGTAAAATTGCTGAGAAAACACACATACATTTATGCACATCCATATGGAATTTTAAGATTAATTATTTATTAGAGTACAAATAGAATATCCATTGTTTGGTGAAAGAAATTTAAGCAGGATGTTGGATCTATTAACTATGTTTTGTTGAGACAATTTTGCAAAGTCGCTAAAAATCCAGATTCCTAGAAACAGATTGTTAGGGTTTCAAATTAGCTGTGTGACTTTGAGGAATTTATTTAACTTCTCTGTGCTCCTCTTCTCTAATTTATAAAATAAAGATAGTAAAAAAGTATCTGCCTGATAGGATTGTCATCAAAGTGACCTAAGTTAATATATGTAAAGCCTTTAAAGCAGTGCCTGGTATATGGTAGATAATTTATGTGCCAGGCTCTTACTTTCTAGTATTTGTTGGGTTTGGTTCCACTAAGTAACTTAGGCTAAAGATGCAGTTTTCAGGAAAAAGTTATTGATTTAGATTTTATTATTATTTCTACATTAATTCTTGGGTTATGTGTAGAACTTTATGAAAAGTGTCATATATTGAGGTGCAACCTCAACTAAGAGAGTGAAATTTACATTTTGAAAGACAGTTATTTGAGAATTAGTGAAAAACAATTGGGTAGTATTTGGTGTTTCTTATTTTCTGCTTGTTGGAACCGTTGTCTTGAAATATAAAAATCTGATAGCTAGACATTTATCAGAAAGCATCCAAAGAATATTTGGAGATAGGCAGTCAGGTGCTAAATAAGACAATATAATATGAAATAGAAGATGGATACAGATCTTGTACTACACAAACAGCACTTTCCTCCTCCCCTATCAAATGTTAATTCCCACCTATGTCTGTCTAGTTGTTTGCAGGAGTCTGCAAAGAGAGAACATTTATAGGAATTAATGCTCTGTGGGTATACAAGACTGCGACCCTGAAGAACTAAAAAAGCATGAATAAATGTATTCCAATTACAGGCTAATGCCAGTAATGGGTTTAGAGTACTTAGAGGTCTGCATCCGTTCTCTGATAGCCTGCAGACATTAGGGGCCCCTCATGACTCGCCTGCGATGTAGGCATTATGGAGTGATTTTTACTTTACTGCCTTTTCCATCAGATCATCCCCTTTCTTTCACACACAAGGTTAATTCACTTCTTGATCACATTATTTCCTCGCTGCTCTTTGACAATATAAAAATTCTGAGTGGACAGCTCAATCCCTCTTCCATCTCAGATTTGATTGTTATGGTATTGCCTGGCGTCCCTCAGAGGCCTCCAGCAGCCTTTGCTGCACTTTATGACACTTAAATGGCTCGGCTACAATTTCTCCATCTATTCACGAAATGCTGTTAATAACTCATTTCCAAAGAGGCCCTTCTTTATGTCTTGGCATTAAAGGAATTTTTATTAGGTGCCAGGATAGGTGACACACAGCCCCAGTAACCAAAGAGTTAATTAATCTGTTGAAATTTATTGCCTTTTATACTGCACTCAGTGTGACAGTCCCTAAGAGAAACAGATACTATATTTACAACCCGGGTTGAAATATTCAGTAATATAGTCTGCATACTGACCTACTCCATCAGTGTATGCCTTCTGCTGGAATATCCATTAATCACAGAAGATGAATTTGTGTAATCTATCTTCTTCCTTATTCTGAGATTCCAATAAATATTGAAATAATAATTTATTGATTACCTTGCAATATAAATGTGTAGTAAAGTCACCCAAGACATTTGCATGGTAATGCATTTTGGAAGTCCTTGGCATTCTATGGGAATGAAAGGAAAAGCTGTGATAACAATGACATGGAATACTCTTGTGGGCAAAACACCAAACTTATTTTTTTTTAATTACATGTAGAGCAATGGTAAGGTAGTTTTGAATTACCAAAAGTCCTAACCACAGCTACAATAATTGCATTCTAGTAAACAACATGAGTATTTATTATCACATTTTCACTTTTATCTTTTTTGTGTATTATCCCCAGAATATTTTAGATCACAAATAATTTTTTTGTGTCACCTTTTACTTGTAAATCCCCTTCTTTCCTACATTAATGGGGCAAAGATGAAAAGGGTATAGGAATGTTGGGTGCTATTTTCCATGTAATTCCAGTAAAACCTCTGGGACCATTTAATAAATTATTCAAGGTGAAGCATATATTTCATAGGACTTTGGCTTGGATAATGATTTGGGTTCTCGTTCTAAATCTAAGTTCAATTCTACAATTTTTATGAGTTTTTGCTATTACTTATGGGGCATTCGTTTTGTCATAATGCTAGGATGATGATAATTTTTGCCTCAACTCTGATTTGGTCCAGGAAATTGGAGAAATGTATGAAAGGTGTTACAGGACATGGGAAGCTGTGTGTATCAAGCATAATTATTTTTAGAGAACTGAAAACTCTGTCTTTGCATGTGACTATATTGTAAATGAATTTAGGCTGTGTTGGGTAAACATGAGCTGAATGACTGGCATCATCTGTTCTGCACAGGTACCACCAGCAGCATCATTACACTTTAGAGCTTGTTAAAGATGTATTTCTAGGTGAATTCAATCATGTACAGTTCATGTAGCCCATTTCCAGTCTCCTTGATAATTTATCTCAGTTTTGGGCAGTACTTTATGATCAAGATAACTCTTCAGAGCGGATAAAATTCTAATGCTGGAGGTTTGTTTTCTAGTGCTTTACTGATAAAGTTAACCAGATGGTAAAATATAATAGCTTGGAAGATCCAGTTTTGATATACAGTCAATCATTTCTGGAATGAAAACAGAAAAGCAAAAAAAGAACAGAACTTTTTATATTCCCTTCATGGTCATGAAATTGAAAATACACTTTTTGGGGGAGGATAAAGTAGCTCATCATAATTCTCCTGATGTTCAAGCCTCTTGGTTACATATTTCTAAAAGAAGGCAAAATATTTTGAAAATTTTGCTATACATTTTTATATATAGTAAATTCTTATCACATTTTTTTGAATGAAAAATTATGAAACTTTCTAATGTCACCTGAAAGTATTTCTGATGTAGATTTCAGAACAAAATATATTTTCTTCAGTATTTTTACTAAATATGATACGAATTAAGTCATATGTTTCTTCTAAGTTTATTTTATTTTGGTAAAACCTCAAGTCAGGGACTATCAATGTATCATAGAATTAAGCAGCCTTAATCTCTGTTCTGCTATAACACTTCTAATTTGGCACAGACATTATTCTTTGAAGATGGAAAACACACAGTTTTTCATCAGGTTTGCTTTCTGTTGATTTGAATTATTTTAATTATGGATATATGTCTTTAAGTATCTCACAAAGGAACTATGTCGATGCACCAAGCTACAGATATTTATTTGGTGATTAGGCGAGATGGCATATTATCATGTAATTGCTATACTACTCTTTTTTGGGGGTCTTTTTTTACTTGTCAGTAACAACAGTTGCTCCTTGTTCTACTTATATAAAGTTATATTCTGATTTAAGTTGTCCCTGGTGTTTGGCTAGTTGGACTATTCATTTAAAGTATGCTATGTTTTATTACCTTATCCTCCATGGTATTTTACATTTTGGATTGACTGATTCTAATACCTTTTTTACAGTAGTATAACTTCACAGTAACATAACCTCGGGAATCCATTAAATTTGGCCTTTAAAACACTGCTTTGTTTTTCTCCATACAGTAGTGAAAAGCTGTGGCATATTTGGGCACCCATATTGACTCTTTTCCTTTTTTATAGCAATGCTACTTTCCCTTTCCTTCTTCATTCAAATCAATGCAATATAATATATATTTATTAAGCATCCATTACATGGCAAGTGCTGTGTTAGGTACTGAATATATGAACTTGAATAGGCATAATTGCTGCTGTCTAGCTGTTCAGAGTGAAAGTCTGTTGAGTGAGACAGAAAAGCAACAGTGGTTTTTAAAAACTTTTTTCTCCTTCACCACATTAATTCCTTAATTTGAGAAATAAAGTCAGGTAATTTTGGAAGCTAGCCATTTATTGAACCTTCATTCCAGGGCAGGCACTTTTTTAAGCACTTGAAATTGATTATTTGAGTACTGAATCTTAACTAGGCTATGAGTCAAGTATGATAGTTGTATCATCCCCGTTTTACTGATGAGTGAGTGAGTTACAAAGATGCTAAGTGACTTGCTGTGGCCCTTCTAGTGTACTTGAGGAGTCACTGGAACGTGGGCACTTGGGGCACTTGACTACTCACTCTTTTTGCTTTGCAGGATGAGATGTAGGTGATTGAGAGTAAGAGTTACCATTCTATTGTGTATTTATTGTCCCATTCTGATTATTGAATCCTTTTCTTAGAAACTTGCAATGCCCTTCTATCATATAACAAGTTCTCACACATACACAAGACTGTCCCTAGGCTCTGTTTTAGTCTTAGGTAAACCCATTCCTTTGGTTTATTTGTCCATTTCTACCCTAGTCTTACACTATTTTAGTTGCTATAATTTTATAAAAGTTTTAATGTCTGATTGAGTGAGACTCTCTGTTTTTCTTATTCAAAATGTGTTTTCTGTTCTTGGTGCCTTACTTTTTGTTAAATTTCTTTTTTATTGTGATTTTTATTATGCACACAAAAGAATACATAAACATTTATGTTTGGTGTAAAGAATGATAATAAAGAGAGCCATCATGAATCTATTATTGAGGTCAAGAAGCAAAATTTGGCCATGATAGTCTTGTTATGAGCTTCCTTGATTTCATTCTTTTTCCAACCTTTCCCTTTCTCCCAATGATAATAAGATCAAGATTTCTGTTTCTACCTTTTCTGTGCTTTTTAAAATTGTTTTCCGATCTATGTGAACAATTATTTTTTTGTTTTAGTTGCTTGTAATATTTATATAATGAAAACAAATTTTATGTAATTTTCTCTAACTTATTTATTTGTGTAATGTGATCCTTTGGAGATATAAGGTGTGATCAAACAGTATCTCTGGTGAATGTATAAATGAAAAAATTATTACAGTAATAAACACATTGCCATTAATCCCCCTCAAAATACTTCCCCTTACTTTGAACACACATATCCTGTCATTCTTGCTACTTTCTGAAGAAGTTCTGGAAGTCCTCTTTCGTGAGTGTCTTTAGTTGCATTGTTGTGACTGCCTCAATGTCCTGAATCATTTTGTCTTTGGGGAAGAGCCAGAAGTCATACAGTGCCAGATGTCATGAATAAGGTGACTTGAGGACACATCATAATGTTTTATTTGACAGAAATTGCCATACCAGAAGCAATGTCTGACACAGAGCACTGTCATAGTGGAGGATGAAGTAAAGACATTCATGAAAGAGGACTTCCAGAACTGCTTCAGAAAGTGGCAAGAACTATGGGATAATTGTGTTGGAAGCAAGGGGGTTAATGTCAATGTGTCTTTTACTGTAATAAATTTTTAAAATTTAAACATTCACCACAGTTTTTGATTACACTTCATACATCTATGTTGATGTAAATAGCTGTAGTTAATTTATTTTCACTGCTGTATAACATTCCATTGTATAAATATAACAAATTATTTTTCCATTATACAGTTGATTGATATTACACCCATTTCAGGTTTTGCAATTATGAGCAATGCTGCTATGACCCTGCTTGTATACATATTCTGGTATGCATGTGCAAGAATTTCTCTCAAGTATACACTAATAATGGAAATGCTAAATCACAGGGTGGGCACATGTTGAATTTTTTAGGTAATGTCAAACTGTTTTCCAAAGTGGTCGTACCAAATTATATAGCTGTTGGCAGGATGTGGGAGTTTTTGTTGCCCTATGTTTTGCCAACACTGTGTTGTCCAAATTAAAAAAAATGTTTTACAATTCATGGGGTTAAAACAACATTGCAGGGCTGGCCGAGTGGCTCATTGGTTAAGAGTTGGCTTGGGAGCATGAGCTCTGAGGAGCAGGGCTGTCAGTTCACATGGGCCAGTGACCCTGCGCCCTCTGTGGCTAGGATGGTAAACAACAGCTCGACCTGGAGCTGGGCTGCTGTGGGTTGCCAAGGACAGTGTAGGCTGCAGTAGGTCTGCAGTGGGCTGCTGTAAGCTACTGTGAGTGGCTGGTAGCCTGCATAAGCCTCCGTGAGCCGCCTTGAACCACCGAGAGTGGCCGTGAGTGGCGGGCGACTGATCTGCCTCATTTGGGAAGAGCACAATGATCATAATATCAACATGGGCCAGTGGAGCGACGTCCTCCACAACTGGACTGAGGAACAAAGGGACAGCAACTTGTCTGTTTCCCTTCCCCGATTCCCCAATAAAATCTTTAAAAAACAAAACAAAACAAGAAAAACTAATATTGCATTATAACTAAATTTTTATTTCTCTGATTACTAATGAAGTTAAACACTTTTTGGCATATAATTTATATATGTTTATATATATATAAACATATATATATTAACATGTATATTTCTGTACTATTGATATGTGTGGATTTAGTTAAGCCATCGTTTGATTTACATTATGTCTTATCATTCTATTGTTGTATCTCCACTTTTTTTAGATTAATTCCATATCTATCTATCTATCTGTCTGTCTATCTATCTATCTATCTATCTATCTATCTATCTATCTATCTATCTATCTATTCTGTAAAGTGCCTGTCCAAAGCTTTTAATATTGGGTTGTCTTTTTTCCCCTTGATTGATGAGTTGTTTATATATTCCCAAATCCCAATATGAGCTCTTTTTCAGTTATATGTGTTACAAACATTTCCTCCTAGATTGGAGCTTATGTTTTTACTCTATGACAACTTTTAATCATCAGACATCTTTAATTTTAATATAGCTGAATTTATTAATATTTTTCTTTGTAAATTGTACTTTTTGTGTCTTGCTTAAGAAACACTTTCTACCATACGTCATAAAGCTACTTTCTCATATTATCTTTTTAAAGATTATGCTTTCGTCTTTCACACTGGTTTTCAATCAATCAGTAGCTATTTTTTTTCGTGTGTGTGTGTGTGTGTGTGTGTGTGTGTGTGATCATTATCAAAGTTATGGTAGCCTCATAAACTGAATTGGTAGTAATTCCCCATTTTTATTTTCTGAGAGAGTTTGTGTAATGCTACATATGCGTTTTCCTTGGCTATTTGGTACATGCCCATGTAAAGCCATCAGGGTCTGGTGTTTTATTTGTGGAAGAGTTTTAATTGTAAATTAAATTCCTTAATAGTAACAGGACTATTAACATATTTATTTCTTGTGTTAGTTTTGGTAAGTTGTGATTTAAAGAATCTACTCATTTCACCTAGTTTTCACTTTACCATCATAAAGTTGTACATAATACTATTTTATTATCTGTTCCATCTATACAGTTTCTGAAGTTGCTCCCCTTTTTTATTCTTGAGTTTAAATATCTATCTTTTATCATGATTACTCTTGTCAATGATTTGTTTATGAGTTTTTTCAAAGAGCCAACTTTTGGCAGTTTATCTTCTCTATAGAATATTTGTTTTCTAGATCATTAATCATGTTTTTCTACATTCCTTGGGCTTATTCTGTGGTTCTTTTCATATTGTAGTATTTAATGACATCAATTTCCCACTAATTAGTGCTTTAGTAATTATACATCATAAGCTTTCATTTTTAGTATTTTTTTATTTTAAAACCTTAAGAAGTATTTTTCCAATTTAACTATGAATTCTCATTTGACATATAAGTTATTTGGAAGAGTATTTTAATTGCTAAACAAGTGATGTTTCCTTAGTTACCTGTTTGTACCAAATATTAAGATAAATTTGTTTGCCATCAAGACTTTCCTATGCATGATACAAAATCTTAAAAACTTGTAGAGGCTAGTTTTGTGATCTAACACATGGCTCACCACATTCCATTGCATAGACATTTCACATATGACCTGTAAAGAATGTGTCTTCATCAGATTTAGAGTACAGTTCTGTATAGCCATTAGCTTAAGGTTGTTAATTGGACAGTCATATCTTCTATATCTTTACTGATTTTATAGATAGTTATCTTAAAACCTCTCACTATAACTGGGGAGTTGACAATTTTTAACTTTACATATATGGAGGCTATGTTATTGGTATTCATACTTCTTATATCTTCCCGGTGAACTGACATTCTTACCAATTTTTAGCAACCTTTTTATGTCTGGTAATGTGTTTGACTTTATATTATATTTTGCTTGGTGAATATATGTTTATGACACCTTTCTTTTAACTAGTAATTGTTAGAGATACATTTTTCATTATTAGATTCTGGTCTTCTGTGTCTTTGTGTTTTAGGTGTGTCTTTTTAAGTTAGCATATAATATTTAAAATTTTAATCTTACCTGACCATCTTTTTATTTGATCTGAAGGATGTCATCCATTTACATTTTTGTATTATTAATATATTTGTATTTGGTTAAGCCATTTTTTCTTTACATTATGCCTTACTGTTTCTAGTGTCGTATCCTCCATTTCTTTGCCTTCTTTTGGATTAATTTCTTTTGTTTAATTTCATTCATTTTTTTTCTCCTCAATCTGTTTGGAAGTTACTTGTTCTGTGTCCATTTTTCAGTCCATAACCTGACTATTTTAATATGCATTCTTAACAAAGCCCAGAGTAAATTAGTAATTATTCTTTACTCTTGAGTCATATAAGCATTTTAGAATACATTAATTTTGATCAGCCACCTCTGAAATTACATTCAATTGTTGACAAGTATTTTAGTTTCAACTTAAATTATAAGTTATTATTATTATTTTCATTTTGTCAATTTAAAAATATTTTTCTCATATATCTTCTAATATTTTTTATTACCAATGATTCTTACAGAGTAGATTATTTTGGGAGGGTCATTTTCATTCTATTTATAAATTTATGAAATATGCCTTTATTAAAGTCTTCTGGTGATAAACTCTCTACCTTTTATTTGATAAGGTTGTTTTTTTTTTCCAGATGTCTTGAGTTTTACTGTATTGCTTTTCTAGTTGAGGTATAATTGACTCATATATTTAATTAGCTTCAGGTGTACAACATAATGATTCAATATTTATATGGTGATCAGTTCTTTATTTCTCCCTCTTTTTTGAAAGATAGTTTAATTGAGTAAGAATTATATGTTCAGTAAGAGATAATATGATCACAATGAATGAAAAGGTAGTAAATCTCAGGATAGAAATATAAATTATGAAAAAGAACTAAATGGATATCTAAAATAGCAAATACAATGTTTGTATTAAAAATAATCCTTTAAGGGTCTTAAAAATATATTTGAGTTAAAACGTAAGTCAGTTTACTTAACAGTGATTACTATAAACTATTTCATCTGCAACTAAAGTGAAAAAAAATAGAAGCAATGAACAAGTCCTTGTGGAGCTGTTGTAGCCATCTTGACACATAGAAGTATTACCCCACCCAAAATTTGGTTCCGATGTCAAGACTGATGACACTACACACACCAAGAGGTTATGAATATATTTATTACATACAGGACTGTTTGGGAGATCTGGGCAGGTTGCTCAAGCTGATCTGAAAAGCGCCAAAGAGAGTAAGGAAAAGGTAGTGGTTTGAATCTCCTGGTAGTGCCTAAGGGAGCTTTTTAAATCAGCTTCTCCATACGTGGGACAGAAGGGGAAGAAAGTATGGCTTGGCTTAAGAGCTGTCAGAAGTTAGACATTAATAATTGAAGCCAGGGCTAGCCGAGTGACTCAGTTCATTAAGAGCTCGCTCAGGAGTTTGAGCTCTCAGAAACAGGGTCGTGGTTCGATTCCTGAGCTGCTGCTGAGCTGCCAACAGGTGGCAGGATGGCTCAGCTAAAAAAAAAAAAAAAAAAAAAAAAAAAAAAAATTGAAGCCATACTCTTTTACAGAGACAATATCAAAATGTGTAAAATATAGTAGTTGGAGTTTAGGAAGCAGAGAATAAAGAGAATGTTGCAGAAATAATGTTGGAAGATATGTCTGAAAATATCCAAATTTGCCAAATGACAAATATACAGACTCAAGAAACTCACCAACTCTAGCATGATAAGCAGAAAGAAAACCACAGCCAGTCAAGTTGGTGGAAACCAAAAGTAAAAAGAAAAATCTTGAAAGTTGCCAAATAAAAATTACACATGTTACAGACCAAATACCTAGAAGTGGATTAACTAGTCAAATGAAATATCAGTCAGGGACCAAACAGGAGAAGAAACCACACAGTAATTTAAGCTGTGGAAGTACAATATAGAGAATTATTTAACTATATAGGAGATTATATAGGAGAGTAACTATGTAGATGTAAAGGGAACTCTAAAGGGTACTCTGACTGATGGAGAATACCCACAGAATGATGAAGTTTTGGGGTCTCTCCCCAAAACTGGAACTAGGCTTCATTGGAGAAGGTATTGTTTTTATGTTGCAGCACATGGCTGGCGGAGAAGTTCATTGGGTTGCTGTGGCCAGAGCTGGTCCACAGCTGCCAGGTAAGCAGGAAACATAGCTCTGAGGTGCAGGTGAGCTGAAGAAGTGCGACAGATGCACAGAGGCAGTAAGGTTGCTGTTATGCAATGGAGGTCTTCATAACATAGTGTCCACATCAGAAGGGCTGTGGTAAGGTGGTATTTTGGCCCATACTACTGCAAAGGGTTTGCATATCTGGGCATGCTACTGATGCAAACACCACTGAATATTTCTCCACACAGGTGCTCCAGATGGGCTATGCAGCAAGAGCAAGATAAAAACAGAAGCCCAGCAAACCAGAGCCAAGAAGAGTAGCTCCTTTTCCCTTCAATATCTCTCTAGCACCCTCTACTACCACAGCTTAGTGTGCAGTCCATTATTGCAGAGCAGGGTCTGAAAGACAGATTTGAAATTAAGAGGCATTGTAGTAATAACTGATATGTATGTTTAAATCTATAAGAAATTGTTAGGCTCTTTTCCAAAGTATTTGTACTATTTTTCATCCACAATGTATGAATGAGAGTTCCTGATGCTCAATGTCCTCATCAGTGCCTGATATTGACACACTTTAAAGTTAACCATTTCAATGTATGTGTAGTAGCATGAAATTTTTTTATTTGCATTTTCCTAGATTAATAACATTTTTATGTAGTTATTTACCATCCGTATATTTATTTTGGTGGTCAGTCCAAATTTTTTGCCTATATTTAAAGAATGGATTGTTCTTCTTCTTATTGAATTGCAATTTTATATATATATATTTTTGTTATAAGCCCTCTGTTAGATTTGTGGTTTGTAAATATTTTCTCCTAGTTTGTGACTCGACTTTTCATTTCTTGTTGTCTTTAGAAGAGCAGATGATTTAAATTTGATATAGTTCAATGTATCAATTTTTATGGTTTATATTGTCTTTCTCTGATTCTAAGACATCTTTGCTTAACCTAAGTTCACAGATATTTTCTTCCAGGTTTTCTTCTAGACTTTTAAATAGTTTTAGCTTTTATGTTAGATTATTGTACAACTTGTATTCATTTTTGAGAGATAGTAGTTGATATTTGTTTATTTCTTTATTTATGCATATAGCTCCTAATCATTCCAGGACTTTACGTTGAAAGAACTTTTCTTTCCCCACTGAATTGCCTTGGTGCCTTTGGAAAATCAATTGATCAATTGAGACTTAATTGAGAAAATCAATTAAGACTATTTGCTAAAATTTTGTTAAAGCTTTCTGCATGGATATTCTTCAGGAATATTAATCTTTACTTCTATGTTCTTACCTGGAGTTGCCAACAAATTTCGAGAGCAGAATCCTCCATATTGCCAAATCTTCCCAGGGCTTCTGACACCAACTGCAACTTTCAGGAGTTCTCAAAATCACCTGCAGGTTTGATAATTTCTAGAATTCACAGAACTCACTCACAGCTATATATGCACAGTTACAGTTTATTACAGAGAAAGGATACAGTAAATAAGCCATTGGAAGAGATGCATAGTGCAAAGTCTTGGACGATTCCAAACAGAAGCTTGCATTGCCCTAAAGATACATTATCCTAGCGTAAACTATCAGTGTGGTCTGAGGGTGCCACCATAAATAATAAAGACACTTCTATCACCTTGGAAATTCCAGCTGACTGAAGGTCATCTCCAAGGTGCTGTGGACAAAAGCCAGACCTCTCTTTTAAGCAAGGCCAAACTCTACTGTACAGTTATCTTGTTCATAATGGTCTTATAAAAGTTAATAATGGTCTTATAAAATGATTTTGGTGATGTAGAACTGGAACTATTTATTTCTCAAATATTTGGTAGAATTTACCAGTGAAGTCAGCTGATCCTGGAATTCTCTGAGGGAAAATTTTCTGCAAAGCCAATATCCTAAACAGATATAGGGAGATTTATGTTATCTGTTTATTCTTGAGGAAGCTTTAGTAGTTTGTGTTTTTGAAGGAATTTTCTACTGTATCTGAATGGTGAAATTTTTAGCATAGACTCATTCATAATATTTAATTAGTTTTAATGTCTGTGAGATCTGTGGTTATGTCCCTCTTGATTTCTGCTTTCATGTTTATTATTTATTTTGTTCTGTTTACTTTTGGTTTATTTTATTTTTATTTTTGGTTTTCTTTCTAGTTTCTTAAAGTGGAAGCTTAGATTATTGACTTGGGATGTTTCTTCTTTTATAAGTACATATTTAATGTTTTGAACTTCCTGCAAATACTTTTTTGTTTTAGACAAATTTTTATGTATTGTGTTTTCTATTTTAGTTCAGTTCAAAATATCTTAAAACTTTCCCATGTCATTTCTTTTTTGGCCTATGAGGTATTTTGAAGTATATAGTTTACTTTCCAAATATTTCTAATATCTTTTGTGTATTGATTTATATTTTTAATTCTATTATGACAAGAGAACATTTTTTGTATGGTTTTAATCATTTTACATTATATGTTACCTGCTTTATGATCTAAAATATGGTCTACCTTGATTAATTTTCTTTGTGTACTCTTAGAAAGAATGTTTATTCAACAGTTTTGGTGTGGAAGATCCTGTAAATGTCATTTATGTCAAGTTTACTGACAGTGTTAACTTTAATATCTTTGTGGATTTTCTTTATTACTATTTATCAATTATTAAGAAAAACGTGTTGAAATCTACAACTATATTTGGTGATTTTCCTATTTCCCCTTTCAGATCTATGAATTTTGCATCATACGTTATGGAGTTCTGTTATGATCTCTTGATGAATTGAACTCTTTACCATTAAAAAATAACTCTATCCCTAGAAGTAATGCTTGCTCCAAATCTTTGTCTAGTGTTATAGCCATTCCAGCTTTCTTTTGGTTCATATTGCATTGGCATACTGACTTTTTATATTCATTTATTTATTTATTTATTTTTAAAGATTTTTATTGGGGAATTGGGGGAGGGGAGCAGCGTTGGGGAATTGGGGAAGGGGAACAGACAAGTTGCTGTCCTTTTGTTCTTCAGTCTAGTTGTGGAGGATGTTGCTTCACTGGCCCATGTTGGTATTAACATTGTGCTCTTCCTGGGTGAGGCAGATCGGTCGCTGGTCTCCCGATGGCCGCTGGCCCCTCTCGATGGCTGCTCACAGCAGCTATTGGCAGCTCACTCCAGCTGCCAGCCACTCACGCTGGCTGAGGGCCACTCACTATAGCTTATGGCAGCCCACTGCAGCAAGGGCTGCAGCCTATACGTCGCTGGGACTGCCCTACAGCCTTTCTTTTTAAATTTATCTTTAGCTTTATACTTAAAGGGGCTTCCTTATAGGCACATAAATGGAGCTTGCTTAAAAAAAAAAAATCTAATCTTATAATCTCTGCAAGTGAATTGAAATATTTAGATCATTTGCTTTTATTGTGACCATTGTCTTGTTAAACATAAATTTACTTTCTTTCTGTTTATTTTCTACTTGATAGGTCTTTTTTTTTTTTTTTTTTTTGCTATTTTCCCCTCCTACTTGCCTATTTTTGAATTAGCAGATCAATTTCTATGATTCCATTTCTTACAAATATTGACTTATTAGCTATATTTCTTTTTCTTTGGCTGCTCTTGAGTTTAGAGTATACATTTTAAACTTACCCCATACTACTTTTAATATATTACATTACAGCATATATGAAGCATATATGAAGAATCTTACAATACTCTGCTTCCTTTTAGTTATTTATTTATTTTTTGAGGGCAGTGTCACTGGCCCTCATATGTGGGACCCGAACCGGGGCCGCTGGCTTCCCAAGCCAGCGCTTAACCACCGCGCCACTCGGCGGGCTCTACTTCCTTTTATATTCTATACTCCTTTTTATTATTGTCATACATATCATTTCTACATATTATAAATCTCACAATTCATTTTTATTATTATTTTCTTTTTTTTATTATTATTTTTCTTTAAACCATCAATCAGAAACAAGAAAGAAATTATTACCACATATTTACTATTTCTGCTGTTCTTTATTCCTTTGTTAGGAACCAAATTTCCATATGGCTTCATTTTATGTTTTATTTATTATTTTTAATTAAGGTTATTGGGGTGACATTACTTAGTAAAATTACATAAGTTCCAAGTGTACAATTATATAATACATCATCTATGAATTGTATTCTGTGTTCACCACCCAAAGGCAATTCTCCTTCCATCCCCATGTACTTAATCCCCTTTACACTCTTCTACTACCCTCCTTTCCCTGTTACCTTACGGTAACCACTAAACTGCTGTCTGTGTCTATGAGTTTTGTTTGTTTGTCTTGTTCATTTGTTGTTTTCAGTTTTATATCCCACTTATATGTGAAATCATATGGTTCTCTACTTTTTCTGTCTGACTTATTTCGCTTAGCATGATTATCTCAAGATCTATCCATGTTGTCACAAATGGCAGGATTTCATCTTTTCTTATGGCCAAGTAATATCCCATTGTATGTATGTACCACATCATCTTTACCTAATTATTTATCGAAGGACACTTCAGTTGTTTCCATGTCTCCACTGTGAATAATGCTGCAATGAATATTGGAGTACATATATCTTTACAAATAAATGTTCTCAGATTTTTTTTTTTTTGTAGATACCCAGAAGAGGGATTGCTTAATCATATGGTAATTCTAGTCTTAATTTTTTGAGAAGCCTACATACTGTTTCCATATGGCTGTACCAATTTACTTTCCCACCAGCTGTGTTTAAGGGTTCTTTTTTCTCCACAACCTCTCCAACACTTGTTATTACTTGTCTTGTTGATAATAGCCATTCTAACAGGTATGAGTGAGGTGGTATCTCAATATGGTTTTGATTTGCATTTCCCTAATAGCAAGTGAGTTGAGCGTCTTTTCATATATTTGTTGGCTGTTTGTATGTTTTCTTGGGAGTAGTTCCAGTCCTCTGCCCATTGTTTAATTGGGTTGTTTGGTTTTTTGTTATTGTGTAAGGCTGTAGATACTTGGGTCTTTATATATTTTGGTTATTAGCTCCTTATTGGAGGTGTTGTTTGTAAAAATCTTCTCCCATTTGATTGATTGCCTCTTTGTTTTGTTGATGGTTTCTTTTGCTGTGAAGCTTTTTAGTTTGATACAGTCCCATTCATTTACTTTTGCTTTCACTTCCTTTGCCTCATAAAATCCTCTCAGAACCTAAGGTCCGTAAGTTTAGCCCTTATGCTTTCTTCTGTGCAATTTATTGTTTCAGGTCTTATATTTAGGTCTTTGATCCATTTTGAATTAATTTTGGTACACAATGACAAGATAGCAGTCTAGTTTCATTCTTTTACACATGGCTTTCCAAATTTCCCAGCACCATTTACTGAAGAGGATTTCTTTCTTCATTGTATGTTTTGGGCTCCATTGTCAAAAATTATCTGCCCATATGTATGTGGATTTATTTCTGCGTTCTTCATTCTGTTCCATTGGTCTGTGTGTCTGTTTTTCTACTAATACCATGCTGCTTTGATTATTGCCTAGCCTCATCTCCACCTTATCACTAGGATTAGCCTCGGTGTGCCTCTGCCACTCAGGAACTATCTCTCCAGTTCTCAGGGTGTAGATATTGTGCCTTATAAGCTGACTCTCACTGCTACAGTTGCTCCTGGAGGCAGCTGCTAGCTCTGGAAGGATGCAGGGAGGTGAGCTCTGGGAGGGTGGGGGTGGCGGCCAGGCTCCATGGCTTTGTTTTCTGCCTTGAAGTGAGGGCTGCTAGAACATAACTGTTGCACTTTGTGTTCAGTCTCTGTCACTGAGGTCTCTGCCCCATCACTGGATTCAGCCGTATTATATGTTGATCTCTTAGCAAAAATGCTCCTGGGCCACAGAGAGTTCACCTGCAATCTGAATCCTGCCCTTTCCCAAGGCTTTCAGTGAACTCCAGGCTGCATCTCTGTCACTCATCTGTGCTCTTCTCCCTTCCCTCCCCTGTTCTCCCTGATTCACCTACCCTCAGATGTTTCAATTCATAGATTTCTCAGATATGTTTGTGTATTGCGCGGGGGCTCTTTTGTTGAATTAATGCTGTTTAACTTGTAACTTCAAAGGGAGAGACCAGTGGGACCCCTGATGCTGCCATGTTTCTGGTGTCATTTTATTTTTGCCTGAAAAATTTCCTTTGACATCTCTTGTAGTGTAGTACTACTATTGATGATTTCAGTCAGCTGTTAGTCTGAAAAATTATTTTATATTTATTTTTGAAAATTATTTTTGATGTGTGTAGAATTCTGGACTGATAGTGTTTCTCTTAACATTTTAAAGATTTCTCTCCATTGTCTTCTGAATTTCATAGTTCCTGATAACTCTGTTTTCATTCTTCCAATAGTTCTTCTGTATGTAATGCATCTTTTATCTCCAACTGCTTTCAAGATTCTTTTTGTATTACTGGTTTTAAGAAATTTGATTATTATGTAGGTTAGCATAGAATTTTTCACATTTCTTCAGCTTGGGCTTCACTGAACTTCTTGGAAATATTTGATTTTAGTTTTAATCATATTTGGAAATTTTTCTTTTTATTATTTATCCAAAAATACTTTCTACTTCCTTGTCTTTTCTGGGAATCCAAATTTACATATGCAATATTTCTAGATATTGTTCCATAGATCACTGATGCTCTGGTAGTCTCATTTATTATATTTTATCTATATTTTACTTTGGATAGTTTCTAATACTATATATTCAAGTTCTCTAAAGTTTTCTTCTCTAGCATCCAATCCATTATTGAGTCCATCCAGAATATTTTCCATTTTATATATTGTATTTATCACTTCTAGAGGTTCCATTTGGGTGTTTAAAAAATATATCCTTTATTTGTCTTTTCATCATGTTATGGATCTCTCTACCTTCTTGCACATAGAACTCATATTTATTATAGCTGTTTTAAACTCAATTTTTATAAAGATTTTATTGGGGAATTGGGGGAAGGGAACAGCATTGGATAACTGGGGAAGGGGAACACACAAGTTGCTGTCCTTTTGTTCTTTGGTCTAGTTGTGGAGCACACTGCTTCACTGGCCCATGTTGGTATTGTGATCATTCTGCTCTTCTCAGGTGAGGCTCTTCTCGGGTGAGGCACATCGGTCATCAGCCTCTGGATGGCCGCTCCCAGCAGCTCTTGGCAGCTCACACTGGCTGCCAGCCACTCACCCTGGCTGCTGGACACTCACTGTAACCTATGGCAGTCCACTGCAGCAGGGGCTGCAGCTATGCCGTCCCCAAGAACTCACAGCAGCCCAGCTCCAGGTGGAGCTGTTGTTCACCATCTTAGCTGTAGAGGGCAGTGTTACTGGCCTTCACATGTGGAATCCGAACCGGGGCCACCAGCATCCCAAGCCAGCTCTTTAACCAATGCACCACTTGGCCGGCCCTTAAACGCATTTTATGCTGTTCTTTGTCCTGTTCTATTCACTTTATTTTCTTCTGTTTATGGGTCATATTTTCCTACTTCTTTTCATGCATGAACAATTTTTTTTAATTAAAACAAATTAATTTTAATAGAAAGTAATCTTTTTAAAAAAATCTTTCATTGTGAAATAAACATTTTTTTTCTTAAAATTAGTTTCAGGTGTACAACACAGTGCGATAGTTATACTTTTTACCCCTCAAAGTGACAAACCCCCTCCCCAGTTTGCCACCCCACCTCCTCCCCATATCATACATATCTATTACAATTCCTTTGACTCCCTTCCACAGTATACTCCATAGCCCATGACTATCTATATATTCAATTATAGTTGGCATACAATATTATACAACATCAGCTTCAGGTGTACGGTGCAGTGATCAAGCCTCTACTCCATCCATGAAGTGTTCTCCCTAACAAGACATGTGACCATCTGACACCCCACAAAATATTTACAACATTATTATATTCCCCGAACTGTGTTTCATATCCCTGTGGCAATACTGTAGTTGCCTCTTTATGCTGTCTAATCCCTTCCTCTTCTCCCTTTTCCCCAGCCTTCTCCCAAATAGCAACCCTTAGTTTTTCCTCTATATCTATGAGTCTGTTTCTGTTTACTTTGCTCATTCATTCAGTTTTTCAGATTCCACATATAAGTGAGAGCCTATGGTATTTGTCTTTCTCAGACTGATTTATTTAACTTAACATAATAGTCTCTTCACAACATTATCAATTACATTCCAGAACTTCCCCCCCATAGCCCTGTGGCAACATTGTAGTCACCCACCTATGCTGTCCAAAACCGTCCCCCTCTCCCTCATCCCCATCTCCTCCCAGCCAGCAACCATCAGTTTTTCATTAATATCTGCTTGATATGATTTCAATCTTCTTAAATTTACTGAGACTTGTTTTGTAGCCTAACTAACATGTGGTCAATCTTGGAAGATGTCCCATGTGCACTTGAGAAGAATGTATATTTTGTAGTTTCAGGGTGAAATGCTCTAAAAATATCGACGAAGTTCAGCTGGTCTAAAGTGTCATTTAGGGCCACTCTTTCCATGTTGATTTTCTGTCTAGAGGACCTGTCCATTGGTGACAATGGGGTGCTGAAGTCCCCTACTACAATAGTGTTACTGTTTATCTCTGTCTTTATGTCTGTCAAAATCTGTTATGTATAATTAGGAGCTCCTATGTTGGGTGCATACATGTTTATTAGGGTTATAGTGCCCGTCTTTGTCTTTTATTGTAGTCTTCATTTTAAAGTCCATTTTGTCCAAAATAAGTACTGCTATTCCAGCTTTTTTTTTGTCATTTCCATTGCATGAAATATCTTATTCCATCTGTAAACAGCATATACATGGGTCCTATTTTCTTATCCACTCAGCCATTCTCTGTCTTTTGATTGGAGCATTTAGCTCATTCACATTTAAAATTATTATTGATAGGTGCATATGGATTGCCATTTTGTTATTTGTATTCCTGGTCTTCCTAGCTTAGCTTGTTTTCCCCTTTCTTTTGTTTAAAAAAGCCCTTTTAGCATTTCTTGCAATGCTCGCTCAGTGGTAATGAATTCCTTAAACTTATTCTTTTCTGAGAAGCTCTTTATTTCTCCTTGAATTTTAAGTGATAGCCGTGATGGGTAGAGCAATCTTGGTTGTAGGCCTTTAGTTTGTGTCACTTTGGATATCTCCTGCCACTCCTTTCTGGCCTGCAGAGTTTCTGTGGACAAGTCAGCTGTTAGTCTAATAGGAGTTCCTTTTTATGTAACCTGCTGTCTTTCCCTTGCTGCTTTTAGGATTCTGTCTTTGTCTTTAACCTTTGCCATTTTAACTATGATGTGTCTTGGTGTGGACCTGTTTGGGTTCAGGCATATATGTTGATTTCCTTCACCAGGGTAGGAAAGTTTTCAGTCATTATTTTTTCAAATATATTCTCGACCCCTTGCTTCTTCGCTTCTCCTTCTGATATTCCTATGAGTCGAAAGTGTTTGCACTGCATCTTGTCCCATAGGGCTCTTACACTATTTTCATTGTTTTTATTCTTTGGTCTTTTTGTTGTGCCAACTGGTTGATTTCTGCTATTTTGTCTTCCAAATCGCTGATCCACTCCTCTGCTTCATCTACACTACTGGTGATTCTTTTGAGTGTGCTCTTCATTTCAGTTATTGTATTCTTCAGTTCTAACTGGTTGTTTTTTATTGTTTCCCTGTCCTACCTTATGTTCTCACTAAGTTTGTTAAACATTCTTATCATCAGTGTTCTAAACTCTGTCTCTGAAAGGTTGGATCCCTCTGTTTTGTTTAGTTCCATTTCTGGAGGTTTCTTCTGATCTTTTACTTGTGACATGTTTCTTTGTTTCCTCATTCTGGCTGTCATTCTGGGATTACTTTGATGTATTAGATAGATCACCAGGAGAGCCCTGGCTGGATCACGCAGGCACACAGCTCAGGGCCCAACACTCCCAGGAAAACTCCCAGTCTCAGCCTGTCCCAATCAGCTGCTCGCAGATCAGGCCAAGGAGCCCAACAAACAATCACCAGCCTAGCAACTCAGCACGCGCAGTGCGGAGAGCATGAACCCATGGCGGCTCGTGCACACCTGTGTCTCAGTGAGCAGCTTGTTGGAGCCGGAGCGCGCCCACCAGGTATTTCCCCGGCAACGCAGCACAAGCCAAGTGGAGGGTGGGGATCCAAGGTGGCTTGTGCTCTCCCGGGTCTCAGTGAGCAGCTTATTGGAGCCGGAGGGCACCCGCCCAGCATTTCCCTGGTAACGCAGTATAAGCCGGGCACACACGCACTCCTGCACCAATTCCACCAGACCACTGAGGTCCTGGACCTGACCCTCTGTGGGAGGGCCCAACCCTGACAAAATGGTGCCCTCCTGTATACCACTCATGTGCAAACACCAGGGGAACAATAATCCCCAAACCTCCAGCTTCTGCACCAAAAGTGCTCAGTTCAGTCCATCCCCGCAGGATCCTGGGCCCGGCTCACACAGCTATTCCCTCCAACAGGAACGAGGTGAGTGCTCACCTGTGAGCGAGCCTGAGTGCCGGCCCCACTGATTCTCTAGCTGTTTCAGCCTCACCGAGCTGGGCAAAGAGAGTCATCACTAATTTCTACCACCTGCTCTTCCTGGCAAAGGAACTCTGGGCTGGTGAGCTTGGTGTGTGACTGGAGGGTCTCTACCCCAACTGGAGAAGCCTCCCCACAGATGGAGCTTCCCTCATGGGGTTCGCCCTCTCTCGTCTCTGCCCCTCCTACCAGACGACGTGACCTCCTCTTTATGTTCTTTGTTTAGAGGTTCTGTTCATCTAGTGTTCCGGGGACTTCCAGGGTTGAATGTTATATAAACTATTTGTAATTTTGGTGTGATCCTGGGAGGCAGTTAGCACAGCGTCTGTCTATTCTGCCATTTTATCAGAAGTCTAGAATGTAATTTTTAATGTAAAATATAGCTGACTCTGGGTGGTGAACACACAATGTGATATATAAATGATGTACTACAGAATTGTAAACCTGAAACCTATGTAACTTTACTAACCTTTGTCACCTTAATAAACTTTAATTTAAAAAAATGGTAAGGAGTGTTCTAGCTCTGAAAATGTAGGCTTCACTAACCTGGATCAAATTGATATTAAAATATTAGACTCATATTGGAATGCCTCATTTATATCTATATTTTCCTCTGAGACTTTTTTTTGAAATATTTGAAAGAAGAAAATAAATATACATGTTTTTGACCAAATAATGTGGCCTACACTAATATCATCAGGAAATACCACTGTTGGACCATGATAACATTTTTGGCTACACAATCAGTAACTCTAGCAATAACTTGGACTCATTACTGTTAAGTGATGATGGAACACTAGACTCTCCACACAGCATTTTCTGAAAGAGGATGTGGACCTGAAAAATTTTTTTCTGTAATGCTTGGCTAGAATAAAGTGATGGCTGCATAAAAATATTTTTGCTAAGCTGCCACTTTCCTGATCATTTGGATAGAGAAAAAGAGAAGGATTTTCTTGGAACTTTTTGTTATTATTTGCATCTGTTGGCATTTCTGCTTTTCTGGTTTCTCCAGCCGACATTTTAGATATATTAAGCAAAAAGAAAACCTGGAAAATTCACTGTTGTGATGTTCCATGCGTCTGCCTTCTTCTCTCCACATTTTAGAATCTTCTTATGTTTTATAAATAATGTCCAGAGTTTTTTTAGTTGTACTCAGTTGGGAGAATAAGGAAATGTATTTATTCCATCTTGTCCCAGAACCAGGAATTATGCCTAATAATTTCTGTTTGGATATTAGATAATATGAACTTTGTGTTCTTTGATGTTGATTTTTTAAAAATATTCCTTTAATTGTTACTGGAATTTGTTCTGGGATAAAATTAAGTGACTTTAAAAAAGTTTTGTTCCTAGGCTTACTTATAAGTTTTGTTAGAGTTGGTCCAGAGATGTCTTTGGTCTAGGAGTAATTTGACTTCACTCTTTAGAACTTTACCTAATGCCCTATATATTGGGATGTCTTTCCACATTGTCTAATGAGAAAGTGAACTATTCCCATTCCTCTTTGTGAGGCTATTCCTCCTACTCTACACAGGTAGACTTTTCCTGACGTTGTATAACATTCTCCCACTCATGCATAGGTCAGTTCTTAGCCAAAATCTTTAGGGGATCCATCTGCAAATTTCTAAAGGGACTCTTTTTCTGTGTAGCTCCTTTGATATTTTGTCCCCAAACTGTAGGCTTCTTGGCCTCCCTAAACACCACATACTTTCTCTTTAATTCATTTAGGTCATGAGGTTCTATTTGAATTTCTCCTCCCTTTGCTCCAGTTTGGAAATTCACTTCAGGCAGTAAGCTGAGGAAATTGTAAAATCTTTTTCACCTCCTGTGTTTCCCCTGTTATCCAACATTTAAAACCGGTGTATCATACATTTGTTTGGTTTTCTAGTTCTTTAAAACAGAAAATAAATCCTTACCTTCTTAATTCTTCCAGGTTGGAAATGGAAGGCCTATCCTCATTCTTACAGCATCATTTTCCTCCTTCTGGTTTCAATTTTCTTCAGTTAACTTTTTGTTTCAATTACTTTTCAATTACTACTAGCAGGTTTATTTTTATCTATCTATCTATCTATCTATCTATCTATCTATCATCTATCTGTCTAATCTATCAATCAATCATCTACTTTTGTTTGCTTTTTTGTTTGTATTTTTGCCAGAGTGTCGTACTTCAAGTATTTCATTATCTGAAAATATCTTAATTAGGCTAATATGATTAATAAAATGTAATTGAGTTACATTTTAGGATAGTATAATTCTAGGGTTTCAGTTAATTTACCATAGTACTTCAAATCATTTTATTCCATAATTTAGCATTAATTTTTACTAATGAAATGTCTGCTGTCAGCCTTATGATGTTTCTTTCTATATAAGTATGATCCCTTTTGCCCTCATCTACCATCCCCCTTTCCCCTTACCCTCTGGTAACCACTAAACTACTGTCTGTGTCCATGAGTTTTTGTTTCTTTGCTTGTTTGTCTTGTTCCTTTGTTGCTTTCAGTTTTATATACCAACTATCAGTGAAATCATATGGTTCTCAACCTTTTTTGTCTGACTTATTTCACTTAGCATAATAATATCAAGATCCATCCATGTAGTCACAAATGGCACTATTTCATCTTTTCTTATGGCAGAAAAGTATTCCATTGTGAATATATACACCACATCTTCTTTATCCAATCATCTATTGAAGGACACTTTGGATGTTTCCATGTCTTGGCCACCATAAATAAAGCTACAGTGAACATTGGGGCACATATATCTTTATGGGTAAATGTTTTCAGATTTTTTGGTAGATACTCAGGAGAGGGATTGCTGGGTCACATGGTAATTCTATTCTTAATTTTTTGAGGAACCTCCACACTGCCTTCCATAGCAGCTGCACCAATCTGCATTGCCACCAACAGTGTATGAGGGTTCCTTTTTCTCCACAGCCTCTTCAACATTTGTTATTATTTGTCTTGTTGATGATAACCACACTAACTGGTATGAAGTGATATCTCATTGTGGTTCCTATTTGCATTTCTCTGATGATTAGTGATGTTGAGCATCTTTTCGTATGTCTATTGGCCATCTGCATGTCCTCTTTGGAGAAATGTCTATTCAGATCCTCTGCCCATTTTTAAATTTGATTGTTTTTTGTTGTTTTTGTTGTTGAGTTGTATGAATTGCTTATATATTTTGGATATTAGCCCCTTATTGAAGGTGTTTGCAAACATTTTCTCCCATTCAGTTGGTTGCCTCTTTATTTTGTCAATGGTTTCTTTTGCTATGCAGGAGCTTTTTAGTTTGATATAGTCCATTCATTTATTTTAGCTTTTACTTCACTTGCCTCTGAAGTCAAATTGAAGAAGGCGATTTGACCTGAAACAAAAAAGCAAAAGAATTCAAAACCATGAGTAGTATTATGAACAGATAGACAGAAGCAGGAAATGGCTACCCCTACACCAAATAGGAAACTATACATTTGACATAACATTCAGGATAAAGAAGAAAAAAAACATTTCAAAAAAAAAAAAGAGGAAAAAGACAGCTTGTTATTGCAATGCAGAAATCAACTTACAACATAAATGGGGATAATTTATGACAACAAAAACATAAAAGGATAATTTTCTTGTTAATTCAGAAATTGAGTTTTAAATTCTGTAACTATGGTTTGATTTATAGAAGTTCTATGTGTTTTCTCAAATATCCTGTTTCCATAATTCCTGGTCCTTTCATTATGTTTCTATTACATCTTTTATATCCTTACTCATTTTAAGACTAAACCTACTTTATAGTAAGTCTCAGATACTATGAAATACAGCTTCCTTACACATTATTGTTCTTCCTGTGATTTGTTATATTTGGCAATGAGATCATCTTTAGAAGGAATTATTTGTTCTGTGGAGTCCAGTATACCAGGAATTGTCAGTGTATTCTTTCAGAATAGATTATCAACATAAGTTTCAGAGCATATAGTTTGGTGGGGCTATCAGTTATCAGTTTATTTAGTTTAAATTAGTATGTCTACTTCACCTATAATGTTTTGTTGTTCTATTGTTACTCTACATTTTATTCTGAATTTTCTTTCTGCCCAGAATATTCCCGTTTTATCATTTGTTGTAGGTTGAGAAATCAGGCAATCTAGTTTATGAGTAGTTTACTTAAAGTGCAATTGCTTTTGAAAACTTCTTTGACTATGTGGGCCATTCTTTTCTGTTTATAAATCTTTTTTAATTAAAATTTATTGGAGTGACAATGGTTAGTAAAATTATATAGGTTTCAAGTGTGCAATTCTTTAATACATCATCTTTATATCATGTTGTGGGTTCACCACCCAGAGTCAGTTCTCCTTCCATCACCATATATTTGACTCCTTTTACTCTCCCCACCCCCTTACCCTCTGTTAACCACTGAATTATTATTGATGTATATGAGTTTTTGTTTATTTGTTCATCTTGTTCCTTTGTTGCTTTCAGTTTTATATCCCACAGATTAGTGAAATCATATGGTTCTTGACTTTTTCTGTGTGACTTATTTCACTAAGCATAAAAGTCTCAAGACCCATCCATTTTTCTATTTATAAGTCAGGATATTCGAAAGTGTTGAAGATACCTGAAATCTGACTTTTAGTTCATTAAAATAATAATGATTTTAAAATCATGGAATTTTTATGTGATAGAATACCAGAGAGATACTCCTTCTCTTTTATTTTCTAGATGTGGAAATTGAGATCCAACATAATTGGCTTTAGGTCACATTGTGTTATAGCTGGGTGTTCCTAAATTTGGTTTTCAAGATGTCACTGGTCTCAGTTACTAGTCATTAACAGTCTTAGAATGGCCCACCAGCATGCTTAACCTCTTTCTGACTCACCTATCTTCATAGATAACTTGTGCTAGTTGATACAATAATTATAAACACTGTCATTTATAAATTTTCCCTCAAATTTTAAAATGAGAATCAGCTTTTTTCCTGGTCCTATTAAGAGCATGCCAAATGAAAAACTCCAGGTAATTATTATTTTTCAGATTTTTCAAGCTATGGTTCAGGCTATGCTGTGTGTTGGGACTCTAATATTTTTTGAAATAATAAACATTGAGTTACTAGTCTAAGTAATTTCAGAGATTTTTTTCATTTTAAAAAATAAAATAATGTAACCTAAAATCTTGCTTTCTACCATTCTACATCTATCATACTTCTACACTTCCTCTATTACTAGGTAAATATTATTTATTACATGGTATTTTCTCCAACCCCTGAAGTGGAGTTGACAACATTCTTTTCATTATTGTAAAATTGAAGATGCTAACTTGTGCCTAGTAAAGAGGCTGCAATGAATTAGGAGACCTCCCAAATGCTGCTGAATAACTAAGTGGCTCCTTAATAAGGTATATAAGATGAAAGAGCCAAGATATTTTCATGTGTGTAAAAATGTTGGGAAATTTTGTTACCGTATTATTGTTTCATATACTGCAAAATTTAAAAAATGAAAAACTGTTACAGCCAAGTTGTTGAAATTTTAGCTTAAACTTAATTCACAATTATAAAGTTGTTAGCAAAATCTAAAATGAAAAATGATTAAAAAATGACAATATTAATGCATGACTACTGAAAATAGCTATATATGTATATAAATCTTGACATTATCAGATTGACAGATAAAGCATGTCTGAATTTTAAAAGATAAATTAAAAATACATATTTCTAAAACAAGTTAGGGATATGTTAGCATTAGAATATGAATTATTGTTAGTTCATGTGTACTGTAGTCCACTATTGATCTTATATGTTATTTATACTCTCAAAGGGAAAGATTTAAAATACCTGTTCTTTAAACTGTGAGCCTATTCAGTGAACTACTGTTCATTTCTTTCTGTTTTATTTGATGTTACAATACAGTTCAAATTTTCCACATAGCTACTAAAATAATTTTATTTTCTCTTTTTTGACCTTATACAGCATTTGAATAACGTTTTACATTTTCTTTTTCGATGTATTCACTAACATAGTATTTTAGTAATACCCCAAAAGTTCAATTACAACTAAACGTTATATTGCTGGGACTTGGAAAACTTGGAAAGTGTCCATACTTGAAAAGCCCAAATGGAATAAACTCATTTAAAAGTTGGAAAGGCTTCAATTCTTGTCTTAGATCAGTGACCAACTTCAATGCTAAACAAATTACTTCATTTCTCATCAATTAAATTGAAATCATAGTTTCTTTTACTTTAATTTTGTGGTGAAAATAGCATGGAACTAAGTAAGTG
This sequence comes from Aselliscus stoliczkanus, assembly GCA_033961575.1. Taxonomy (NCBI): domain Eukaryota; kingdom Metazoa; phylum Chordata; class Mammalia; order Chiroptera; family Hipposideridae; genus Aselliscus; species Aselliscus stoliczkanus. Next base: position 12,256,667 of record CM066730.1, read on the forward strand.
AAAGCATTTTCCAGTTAAGATTTTTACTGAGCAAAAATCAAGAATTGAAAGACATGAGACTAGGTTGAGAATGAAATGCAATAAAAAGGAAATCATAATAAAGAGTTGCAACAGAATTAAATATACAAGAAGAGTTTTAAAACACATGAAGCAGTCAGGAGCAACAATGGTGTTGCAGATATACAGAAACAAGCAGATAACTGAGAAATATAGAATCTCAGAATGCAGAGGTAAAAAAACACCTGTGAAAATGAGGAGAGAGTGAGTGACAACTGAGGTGGACACAGAAGTGAAAGCCAACGTTTCAATTTTTGAGTGTTTGAAATAGAGGGCACAAATGCAACAAAGGAAACAATGAGAATTATAATAAATAGGTACTTTGTTTAACTGAAGAAGCATGTGTGTGTAAAGTGTGTGTTGCAAATTAAAAGTATTTGAGACATTATAGGCAAAATCAATGTAAGGAGCCATACTTGGCAACAGACTAGGGCAAAATGTTACATCATTATGTTAAAAACAAATTCTATAGGCTTTCAACAGAAAAGGAGTAATAATGTGTTTTCTATTATTAATCATACACTGGACCTTATCTAAATGCTTTGGAAAGTTAATTTGTGTTTGTTTTTTTTTAAAACTTCTTTATGCTACAGGTACCTTTGTTGATTCCACTTTACAGATGAAGTAAGTGAGGCTTAGAGAAAATAAGATCAAATGTTTCTTGGTATTTAAGTGACAGGGTCAGGATGTGAACCAAATCCTTGGTCACTATGACTTAGGCACTATGCTTTACGCAGCCTTGATGTATTTAAAATAAGCTCAGAAAAGTCCTCAATAAAATCCTGGCAAGCAAAATGCAGCAGCATATAGAAAGGATTATATACCATGACCAAATGGAATTTACCCCAGAAATGCAAAATTAATTCAATATATGAAAACCAATCAATGTAATATATTCATAGAATAAAAAGGAAAAGAAACACATCATTTCAGTAAATGCAGAAAAATATTTGACAAAACCCAATGCCTTTTCATGATAAAAACACTGAATAGACTAGAAATAGAAGGAAACTTACTCAATAAGCTAAAGGGTATCTATAAAAACCCTACAGCTAACATCATACTTAATAGCCAAAGACTGAGAAGCTTTCCCTCTTAGATCAGGAACAAGACAAAGATGTTCACTCTCACTACTTCTATTCAACATTGTACTGGAAATTCTAGTCAAGGAAACATGGCAAGAAAAAGAAATATAAGGTATCCAGATTGGAAAGAAAGAAGTAAAATTATTACTATTTCCAAATCACATGATCAAAAATATAGAAAACTGTAAAAAAATACATGAGAAACTATTAGACATAATAAATGAGTTGAGCAAATTGAGGGATGTAAGTTCAATATACACTTGTAATTTTATACACTAGCAACGAACAATCCACAAATAAAATTAAGAAAAAAATTCTATTTACAACAGCATCAAAAAGGCTAAGATATGTAGCAATAAATTTAACCAAAGAAGTATGAGATTTATACATGGACAACTATAAAACATTGTTGAAAGACATTAAAGATATTTTTTAAATTTCTGAAAGATAAATAAATGGAAACACATCCATGTTTATGGATTGGAGGACTTAATATAGCCAAGATGGAGATACCTCCCAAGTTGGTCTCCAAATTCAACATAGTCAAAATTTCAACTGCTATTTTTCCCCCACAAAATGGAAAACTGATCCTAAAATTCCTATGGAATTGCAAGTGGCACTGAGTAGCAAAAACAATCTTGAAAAAGAAGAATTAAGCTGGAGGATTCACATTCACTGATTTTAAAAACTGTACAAAACAAGAATAATAAAACCAATGTGTTACTGGCATATGCATATATAGGTCAATGGAATAGGATTGAGAATCCAGAAATAAACCCTTACATAGGAGGGTTCATGAACTTGTTACAAATATGTTGCTAACATCTTTTGATATCAGAGGGATTATTCATTATGAATATGTACCAACTGGACAGTTAACCAAATTTACTACTTGGAAGTGCTGTAAAGCTGCGTGAAAAAGTTAGACGACTTGAACTTCTCACCAACAATTCATGGCTTTTGTATCAATACAATGCACCAGTTCACACGGCACTATCTGTGAGGGAGTTTTGAGCCAGTAAAGAAATAACTGTATTGGGACACCCTCCATATTCACCTGATCTGATCCCCAATGACTTCTTTCTTTACCCAAAGATAAAGGAAATATTGAAAGGAAGACATTTTTATGACATTCAAGAAATTAAGGGTAATATGACGACAGCTCTGATGGTCATTCCAGAAAAAGTTCCAAAATTGTTTGAAGGGTAGCCATTGGTGCATAGCTTCCCAAGGGGAGTGGTTTGAAGGTGACTGTAATGATATACAGCAATGAGCTATGTAGCACTTTTTCTAGGATGAGTTCATGAACTTAATTGTCAGACCTCATCTATGGTCAATTGATTTTTAATAATGGTGCAAAGACTGTTCAATGAATAAAGACTAGTCTTCGCAAAAAATGGTGCTGTAACAACTATTATAGATACCCACATGCTAATGAATGAATTTGGATGCCTGCCTGACACCATACACAAAAGTGAACTCAGAATGGATTGATGACTTAAATATAAGAACTAAAACTATAACATCTTAGAAGAAAACATTAGTGTATATCTTCTTGACCTTGAACTGGGCAATGGTTTCTTAGATGTGACATCAAAAGCACAGTAGAAAAAAAAGATCTATTGGACTTTATCAAAATTAAAAACTTTTACACATGAAAAGACACTACCAATAACATGAAAAGACAATCTGTAGAATGATAAAAAGTACAGAGGGTACCAAAAAAATACACACATTTTATGAAAGGAAAAAGCTGTATTAAAATTATGCTGATAGTAACCACTTTGAGCACCTCTTGTAACTGCAGAAGTCAAACAGGACTTGTATTCATCTTTTGTTATTGATATATACTGAGTATTACAATTTTAATGTACTCAAAGTGGTTACCATCAGCATAATTTTTTTTTTTGAGGGCAGTGTCACTGGCCCTCATATATGGGATCTGAACTGAGGCCGCTGGCTTCCCAAGCCAGTGCTTAACCACTGTGCCACTCGGCCAGCCCCCATCAGCATAATTTTAATATAGTTTTTTTCCTTTATTAAAATGTGTATACTTTTTTTTGGCACCTTCTGTTATTTGTAAATCATGTATCTGATAAGGGCTTAGTGTGCAAAATATATGGAAAACTCTTATAACAACAATAAAAAGATACATAAACCAGATAAACAATAGGCAACAGTTTGAAAAGACATTTCTCGAAAGATGTATAGGTGGTCATTGTATACATGAAAAGATGCATACGTTTATTTGAGGAATATAAATCAAAACCACAATGAGGTACCATGTCATACCCACTAGGGTGACTATAAAAAACAAACTAATAGGGCTGGCCGAGTGGCGCAGTGGTTAAGCGCTGGCTTGGGAAGCCAGTGGCCCCAGTTCAAGTCCCACATATGAGGGGCAGTCCTCAAAAAAATAAAAATAAAATAAAAACAAACAAATAGAAGTTAACAAGTTGAGAGGTTGTGGAGGTATTCAAACATTACTGGTGGTAATCTAAAAAAGGTATAGCCAATTTGGAAAACAATCTGGCAGTTCCTTAACTTTAAACAAAGATTACCATAATATAACCAAGCAATTCTACTCCTAAGTGTACATCCAAAAGAACTGAAAGCATATGATTATACAAACACTTATATATGAATGTTCATAGCAACATTATTCATAACAGCCAAAAATTATAAACAACACAAATGTTTATCACTTAATGAATGGTTAACAAGCCATACAATGGAATATTATTCGGCCATAAGAAGAAATAAAGTATTGATACCTGCTACAGCATGGATGAACCTTGGAAACATTATGCTTAATGAAAGAAGCTAGACACCAAGGCCACATATGATATTATTTATACAAAATATTCAGAAAAAGAAAATCCATGGAGACAGGAGGTATATTGTGATTTCTAGGGGAGGAGGAAGGGGGAGTGACTAATAATGGGAATGGGCTTTCTTTTTGGGATGACGAAGAGGTTTTGGAATTAGATAGTGGTGATGGTTGCACAATCTTGTGACTATACTGAAAAATATTGAATTCTACAATTTAAATGGTGAATTTTATGGTATGTAAATTATTATGTGTTAATAAAAAATGAATATTCTAAAAAAATCAGCTCAGACCAATCTGACTCATATTTCTCAGCGACAATATTAGAAGTCTGGAGTAAATATGCCAAATGTTGAGACAAAAAAGTTGTGAACTATAATGTTTTCCACAGGTCCACCATATTTCAAGTGTCAAGATAATTTATGATTTTGAAGATGTATCCTTGCCAACTGAAGGGGATAAAAATTAAGAGATCAGTGGGCTGATGATGGAATAAAAATACAGTCAGTGTATTTGGAGTTAGTTCAGATAGTGCAAGATTGTACAACAATGTAAGAGAGTTTAAGGTGTAAAAATTTATTTTTAAAAGATAGACGTAAACATAAAAGGTAATGTTGGTATAATAAAAACCTGGTATTGAAATCTGAGATGATATTTATAAAGACTGAAACAGGTTGAGGGAAGATTTTTTTCAAATAGGAGGACTCAAAGAAATGTCCTTGTTGTCACTCTGACAATTAGATAAACATAAATTAAAATGTTTTGGAAAATCTTAATAACAACTAACTGAATTCAAAATTAGAAAAAAAAATCTTTCAAAAGAAGCAGCTGACAAATAGCAGACAATAATGTCCTTGTGGAAAACAAAATAGAAAATAAAAAGCAAAAGAAGTGTAAAAATAGAAAACACAGAACAAAACTAAGACAAAACATAATATTTACCACAACAAAAATGAATACATTAAAAAGACAAAGACTCAAATTGAAATAGGCAAATTAAAAGAAATAAAACAAAAAATAAATCAGGGCTTCAAACATTAAAATCAGGCAAAGGTCAAAATAATTACAGGGGTAAAAGAAACCATTTATATTGTGAAAGCTAACAATTTACAATGATAATAAAAATAACATTACTCTTTGTGCGCTGAATAATCTATCATCAAAATATACAAAGTAAAACTATTAAAATATAAGGGAAATGATGGAAACATTTTTAGTCATAGATTTTTTTTTGTTTTTTGAGGGCAGTGTCACTGGCCCTCATATGTGGGATCGAACCAGGGCCGCTGGCTTCCCAAGCCAGCGCTTAACCACCATGCCACTCCGCCGGCCCTAGTCATAGATTTTTAATTGCTTTTCGCAGTCTATGAGGTCAAGTAAGTATATAAAAAATCAGGGAAATATTATTAAGTTTCACTTAATAGATACCTTTTGGAACTCTGTAGCCAACATATGTAAGCGTACTGCTTTCTATGCCATTTGAGCATTCATAAAAATTGATAATTTCTGAGGCCAGAAAGACATACCTTAATAAAGTATTCAAAGAATAAACATTTTATCATAGGTGTAAAAATGAAAATTAGTAACAAAGATTCAATTCCATGAAAAACTACAATTTGATCATTTAAAAATCAGTTTTATTTTTAGCTCTTCAAATTACATATTAAGTCAAAAAGAAAAAAATAAGAATTTAATGTATCAACTCATATCCAAACCATAGTGCAGGGGAAAATATTTTGCTTTTACTGGCTTCACTATATAATATATTTAAAGTCTGGGTAAATGAAGTACATAAAGATATGAAAATAACTTAAAGGGAACAGCAGAAATTAAAAATATGAAAGAAAAAATTAATGAATTATAAAGTAGAAATAGTTGAATTGATAGAAGTATTCGAAGGACTATTTTTCTAAAATACTCAGCTAATAGATCAGCCTCTATCAAGACTAACAGGAAAACCAGAAGACACAAATCTATGTTAGTATAGACCTACAAATAATGATTACCAACAATATCACCAATGACCTCATTTATTGAGCACTTTCTATAGACTGGATACTGTGTTGATGGCTTTATACATGAAATTGTTAAGAGTTTGAAGTCACATTTTTTGCATTCAGATTTTGTAACTATAAACTATTAGCTATCTCTATTCCTTCTTTCATAAAATTATGATAATAGTAGCATCTACTTCAATGGGACAGTATGAAGACTTTATGTGATAAACATGTAAAATGCTTACAGCAATATATAGTATACTTTACACAAGTTCTTAGCTATAGGTAGGAAACATATCATTTAGAATTGTATTTGATGCAAATAATTATGTCCTCTATAGTAGCTTAAAAAAGAATTATATTTTCCTCATGCAACAAGAACTCCAAAAGTAAGCAGTGTAGAGCTGGAGGGACAACTCAACACTATCATCAATCACCAGGACTTCTTTGTATATGTACTATATACAATGAAAAAAGTAAATCCTGCCATTTGCCACAACATGGATGGACCTTGAGGACATTATGCTAAGTGAAATAAGCCAGACAAAGGCAAATACTGTATGATATCGCTTATTGCAAAGATCATATCTGTGGTTACCAGAGGTGGATTTGGGGGTGTGGGAATTGGATGAAAGTGATCAAAAGATACAAACATCCCATTCTGAGAAAAAATAAGGTATAGCAATAAGAGATATAAAGTACAACATGATGACTGTAACACTGCTGTATCACATATTAAAAGTTGCTAAGATAAAGTTTTCATCACAAGGAAAAAACATTTTTTCTTTTTCTTAAATCTGAATGAAGTGCTGGATGTTAACTAAACTTATTATGGTAATTATTTGACAATATAAGTAAGTAAAGTAATTGTATTACACACCTTAAACTTACACAGCACTGTATGTCAATTATATCTTAGTAAAATGGAGCCTCTGTGGCTGCCACCCTCATGGCCATAGGTTGCTGGTACAGCTCCAGGCATTGCATCTGCAGTCCAGGCAGGAAGAAGGGAGAGAGTGGAGAACTTCATGATAAATAAATGTGTGGGACATTTCCACATAGTAAGCAACTGTCCTGCCCCTTACTGCCAAAAGTACCTCCATTGAGGTACACAGATTGTTGAGGAATATTAATAATCATTTTAAAAGGTCATTATCAGTCATGAAGAGTTCCAATAGCTAATAAATACTTGTACCTATGTTCTCCCCTTTTTATAGCAAGAAGCCTGTAAATGAGTGGACGTTTGAATAATGGCTTTCCAGTTCCCATTTTCTGTGTATCAGCTTTATCAGAATGTTAAATTTAGGCAACTTGCTTTAAAAAACATAATAAAGAACGTATCATTAGTGTACATGGTGGCATTTGTAAAGATCTCTAGTCAAGATACCATTTACTATGTCTCATTTTGTCTCTTGCTGGGTTGGTTAAGGGAAAGTGTTTTGTACTGAGAGAATGCTGAAGAAGTTGTATTATCTCCAGTTTGTGTAAAAGCTTCTCTCAGACAGGATTGAGCCAGGACATTTCTAGAGTTTTAATCCAGAGGATGTCATGTGCCAATATTTTTTTCTCCAATATTTCTTAACAGTCTTCTGATCAAAATGTCATTTAAAAATCTTACCTAAAATATCCAAATAGCCATAACTATTAAAATGGGAAGGTTGAGTCCTGGCAGCTAAAATATAAAAATTTAGTGTATGACAAAAATATTTCATCAGAACTTTCAAAGGAAAGGAGACACTTTCACTGGAACTAAGAAGTCCTATTTATAAAGAGCTGTTCTCCCCTTTTTATGAGCTGTCTGCTAAGCTCAGAAATGGTAACACTAATTTCATATCCCAATTTAAAGAGTATTTTCTTGTTTTTATGTCTTTCCAGGGAAACTGGCCTCCCACTCATGAGGGTATTTTCCTATTTCCAACAGATGGAGAGAATCCTGTGATTGTAAACCCTCTATAAACCTGGTCACTTGGCCTAGAGTTCCCTTGAAAGCACGTTTCAGGATTTGCAGGCTCTGTCCAAGTTGGCTGTATTTCTCTAGTCCTCCAAGAAACTGCTGGAAAACTGCCTTTGGAAAATTAGTAGCAGGATCAGCATATCGTGCTTCATAGTTTTATTATTCTGAGACGTTATGCCTTTGACCAGTAATGTACCCCAACCCGGTTTGTTTTGGAGCGTGGGTCTGGAGCCAGTGTATGAGTATATATCATGCAGAACTCTTGCCTCTTAATTAGCTGGGTGACCTTGAGCAAGTTACTTAAACTCTCTTTGCCTCAATTCTGTTACAAGGGTGATAATAGCAGTTCCTTTTTTCACAGAGTCATTGTAAGGATTTGAATGAATCCTGATATAAGTAAGTGCTTAATAAACATTATCTCAATAAATATTCCTGCTTAATAAATTAAGCATATATATGTGTGTGCACATATATATGGTACCAAAAAATGTATACACATTTTAAGAAAGGGAAATTGTATTAAAAGAGGTGCTAAATGTGGTACCATCAACATCCAGACACTTCTGATTACAGCAAACTACTGCTTAAGCAACATTGACCAAAGTGGTTACTGGTATACATTTTTTGGCACCTATATATATAGAGAGATATATACTAGAATCTCTCTTGGGGCAAATATAGTGAAAAGTGTTGAAGGTAAGTGGTGTGCAATCTCCTGGGCCTGTGTGTGTGTTTGTGCCAAGCTTTGTGAGAATGAGGTTTATTTATTCTGGAAGCAAGAAGAAAAGAAAGAAGAAAAGGGAAGGAGAAGGGAGGAAGGAGAATGAAGAGAAGTCAGAAAGATGGGAAAAATAGAAATTGCAGGGCCCTGTGAGCTCTCAGGTGGTGGGCAGTCAATAGACATTTGAAAGTTGATGCATCTGACAGCACTTCTTATACTTCAATGTGCACATAGATCATGTAGGGGGATTTTGTTAAAATTAAGATTGAGATGTAATAGGTCTGGAGTAGTCTGCATTCCTCACAACTTCCTACACGATGCTAATGTTGTTGATCCATGGACCATATTTTAACTCTGATAAGAACTCTTTAAACTTATGTGTCTTCCTTATCCTGCAGATTTTGAATTTGCCAGCCTCCATCTTTGTGTGAGCCAATTCCTTAAAGTAAGTCTGTATATATGTATTATACTACCTATTAGTTCAATTTCTCTGGAGAACCCTGAACAATAAACTGTGTCACTGTCCATGCTATTTTAATCCCCAGCTGCACGAGTAGATGCAAAGTTCTCCAAAGATGAAGGGCTCTATGATGGAAAGTGTTTGGATCCGTCAGTCACCATTGAAAGCATGTTGTTCAGCACAATGGGACCTATATCAGACTTTGTATAAGCTCTCAATAAATGTTCTGTTGTGAAGTCACCAGAAAAGAAAATTAAGTTGTACTCCTTTAATAAAATACAATTCTAGCTTTAAAAAAATCTCATTTGATTTTTAATGTGTTCAGTGGTAAAATCCCAATGTTTTAGCTGACTTGAAGTTCAAGATCTCCGTCCTGTTCCTTCAGTGACCTTGTGGTGGGACAGGTGGGATGCAAACTGCCTCTTTCCAATGGGACTTTAGTGCAGGAGGCTCCCCTCCATCCCTGCATCACTGGGAATCTCTAACCCACAATTCCTTTGACTGAGTTTCTTTATTTCCCCACAAAGTCACTTTCTAAGCAAGCAGCCATTGAGGTTGGCCACATTTTGTCTAGGTGTCTTAGGTGAAACTAATAAAGTCTCTACTTTATTAGCAGTATTAACCTCTATTTTATTAGCAGTATTAGTAGAAATTAATATTTCTACTGTGATCTCTCCCTTCAGGTGAGATTTACTTGGGCAAGATCTAAAGCACCCCTATCTTGGCTGTTTCTTGAGTGGACCTCATCTTGTCCATGGGCAAAACCTTGTACAGCCTTTGCCTAGACAGATTCCCAGAGACCAGGCCATTCCCAATGGAGAAACATTTCTTTTGTGCACCATCAGGGAAGATAGCCAGTCACTGATGCTTACTTTTTGGATTTTTCAGGCTTGAATCAGACACCAGCCCACTGAGCTCCCTTATCTCCAAATGGCCCCTCTGAAGGGCCTCTTTTATGGGTGGAGGAAAGGAGCAAGCACACTTAACCTCTCCCTTTTGGACAAGGACACAGCACAGCTCTCTCTGAGAAGACTTCTGTCTCAGATTCAATTTAACCCAACTTCTTGAGTGAATTAGACTTTTATAACTAGTTTTCTAACCACCATTTTGCAAGTTCTGCACAGAGGATCTGCGAATGCATTTTGGAATGGAGTGGATGGCACAAAGCTTGATTGGACATACAGTCAGGCAAGCCATGCTTTGCAGAAGCAATCACCTCCTAGTCACGGAGGGTTTATACAGTGATGATGATTTTTCATGATTATCTTTCTTAATTGCATTTTGTTCAAAAAGGAAAGGTTGCCTTTTTTTTAAATGACGTAAATTCCTCTTTTGATCTAGTGACAACTTATTTTGTCATCAATTATCTTGGGTCTTCAGAAAAACTGAGTAGCCCCGTGCTATTAGGAGTATTTTAAAAACATGAGTGTTTGAATTTATAAAATATAATGGGGGCAACTTGTGTATATTTAGTTCCTTATTATTATAACTTGAATATCAGTGTGAGTTCATCTTTGTTGGTTTTTAATAATTCATTTGCTCATTCTGAGAGCTTTTAAACTTAATTTTAAAAAAGTAAATATAAAATAGGGTATTTGAATTTCAGTTATTGTTTGCATTAATGTATTCTCAAATTAGTAAGTTCAGTTCCTTTAGTTGCTTTTATTTCTTAATATTTCAAAGCCCATGTGTCCACAAATCTTAATTTTAATAGAATTTCTTATGTTAGACTTCCTTCCTGCACACAGATTTATAATATAAATTAAGCAAAGAACATTTTATAGAAGGCTTTGGTGAAAGTTTATTTTCTCTTGAAATTTTCACTAATATGTTTCTGTTTGTTTGTTTTTTGTCCAGAATAGAAGAACCTACAGGGAGATTTAAATTGTTCTAATTAAGAAAAATATTTTTGAGTTTATAAATCTGATGATTTAATTCTGTAGTTGTCCTTCATAATACTTGCAAGGCTTAGCAAGATCATGAAGAGAAATTGCATTTCATTCTAGAATCTGTGGTAGAAATCTCAGGAGTTTTATCTTTGTAATTTCTCATTCTTCTCTGTAAGAACACCAATGCTCATTCCACCATCTATGAATAATTTGAGTTGACAATTCAAATATATTAACCCCCAGTGACCTCAGAGCAATGAAACCCCTTGTATCTTATTCTGAAGACTGGCAAACACATTTAAATCACATCTACATTACTGAAAAATTTTACAAATGAAAAGCTCAATGAACTGTCTTGCAAAATAATTCCTAGATATTTTAACCTGTGATTTCTGAATTATATTGCTTTTATCTTGAAATAGAAAGTATAGTAAATTTTCATTGTGTCAGATCTGAGTTTAGAACTGATGGAGAAGACGATCCTGTTCAGATTCAATCGTAAAAATCAAACTACCCTCCACCTTTGGCCAGAAGAGGGAAGCAGCTGACTGCATCTGGAGCATGTGCAATGATTCCAAGAAACTTTTGTACTTCAAATTAATTACAACTCAACAATGTCATAGTTAAAATAATGCATAACTCGTAAATGCTATCTTGTAAAATTATAGCTCTATCAGTAATGCATTTACTTTCTCTTTGAAAGCACTGGTTTCTCTCAGACTTGTGTTTGTGAAATTTAATGAATGCTTGCCAACTCACTGTCAGTCTCTATGTTAAGTAAAAACATTACCAATGGATTTGCAAATCAATTAACAAAACAACTGGAAGGCCCACCCTATGGTTTAGGGTGTAAACTTTTGCCTCTGATATAAGAATGTTATTTCTTAATTGTTCTACACAGTTAAATGCAAGGCCATGGCCACATATGATGATATATTACATTTTTACCTCAGGTATTTCTCATATTAAATAAGTTTTTATCTTTTCTGAATTAGGAAGGAATCAGTCCCTTAAATGGCTCTCTTTTTATTGTCCTGTTCTTGTTCCATATCTGGTGTACTTGTTGATACTTAAAGTTCATCAAAAATGTTTCCCTAAATTATTTTGTATTCTAAAAGTTATGTGGAGTAGAGAACCATGGAAATTTTTTTCTGGATAATTCAATTAAAAAAATTAAACATCTACTATTGAGTAAACATAGAAATTTAGATATTTCTGTATTAATAATTTCACACATCTCCTTTTTATTCTGAGTTGATACTAACTGTACTTACACATCAAGACACTTTTACTAAGACAATGGAATGCTAAGAATTTGATTTGCTTGCCTCATGATATTGTATTCAGTTAGGTCTTAAAGGAATAAGTTTACCAGGTGACCCCTTGTGAATTTATTGTTCACTGTTTGTTCAGTTATTGACCTAGTTTTAGTACGTAATGCTGGTATTCAGTTTCTTCTCTGTAGTTTTTATTCTTGAGTATATTTAATTTTTCTATTTTGTCTTCTTTTCACTCTGATTTAACCTCATAGTATGAATACTACTATAAAGAGCCTAAAGGAAAAACATATACCCAAAATGGCTAGAAATACATATCATTAGCTCAAAATCTGTACTGTATTTAAGTGAATAAACAATTTGTGACACATTAAAAACGCCCACAAATTCTTCGAAATTCCTCCCATCAGAAGTGGAGGTCTGTGCTTTTCCCTTGAATCAAGGTAGTTTCTATGACTACTTTGATCAGTAGTACATAGTGGAAGTGAAGTGGTGTTGGTTTTCTGACCAAAAGTTTAGTAGGAGACTGGTAGCTGTTTTTCCTTGTTCTTTGGAGTCCTTGTTCTGGGACTCCAATTGCTATGTTGTAAGAAGTCCAAGCAGCCGTATGGAGAGACCCATGTGAAAAGGAATAGAGGCCTCTGGATGAGCTAGTTGACAGCCAAAATCAATTTACCAGCGATGCAAAAGAACTACCTAAGTGTATACTTAGCTCCAGAGCAGCTGCCCCATCACTTGTATGAAGCAGAACTAAATCGTCCATTCTGAACCCTGCTCAAATTGCTGATTTGTGAGCAAAATAAATGATTTTATTTATTATATTAATGATTTTGCTTTAAGCCCAAAAGTTTTAGTGTGGTTTCTAAATACAGCAATACATAATTCTTTTTTTTTTTTAAGATTTTTATTGGGGAGTTGGGGGAGGGGAACCAACAAGTTGCTGTCCTTTTGTTCTTCAGTCTAGTTGTGGAGGTCTTCGCTTCACTGGCTCATGTTGGTATTATCATTGTGCTCTTCCCAGGTGAGGCAGATCGGTCGCCTGCCACAGCCTCTCATGGCTGCTCTTGGCAGCTCACACCGGCTGTCGGCTGCTCACACTGGCTGGTGGCCACTCATGGTAGCTTTGGTAGCCCACTGCAGCAGGGGCTGCAGGCTACGCCATCGCCAGCCTGCCACTCAAGGCAGCCCAGCTCCAGGTCTAGCTGTTGTTCACCATCTTAGCTGTAGAGGGCAGTGTCACTGGCCCACATGTGTGATCTGAACTAGGGACCTGCTGCTCAGAGCTGGCGTCCCAAGCCCACTGCTAACCAATGCGTCACTCGTCACTCGGCCTGCCCAGCAATACATAATTCTTCAGACACAATCTTCTTTCAGGGAAGTTTGTTTATAATAAATGATATAAAATTGACAATTTAGTCTTCCACAGCTTCTCATACTGTTGGGAGGAAAATGTAGCAGTGTAGGCTTATAGTCACTCTTAGGGAAAATAGAAAACTATTGCGACATTTTAATTTTTCCTTTCTACAACACCACTTCAGGATTGCAGTGTTGACTGTTAAATTGCTGGTGAACACTCTCAGTAAATGTAAAATCTGTGCAATGTACCAAGTACAACTGTGTCTTGCCACCGTTTGCGCACCATTTGTCCACTTATATTTTAAGAGTCTCATGCTCTACCGACTGAGCTAGCCAGGCACTCCCATGTGCACTTATATTTTAGAAACACTAATTTAAACTTATTGTACAACGGTGTTCCAAGTTTGTTCCAACAACCTTAACTAGCAAACTACAATAAAAGCAGAGAGCAGTAAAAGTTGAACAACACCCATTTTTCTCTTCTCTGTTTGAAAAGAGCCAGCAGACTAAAACTAGAACACTTATAGGGATCTTTCTGATTCTTTTAGAAGGTGTGTTTCTCATTTCATACCATTTTGTTTATTGATTGATTGACTGATTGTAAGAATTTGAATAAATAATTTGTTTTAACAGTATTAACCTGTAAATATCTTCTGAATTAGCAGAAAAACGTTGTGTCTACACTGCATATTTATTTATTTATTTTTCATGAAATTTATTGGGGTGACATTGGTTAGTAAGATTATATAGGTTTCAAGTGTATAATTCTATAATACATTAACTATCTATTGCATTGTGTTTTATAAAAATAAACGGCGTGATTTATTTTTATAAAACAATTCTTTTTCAGGGATCGAAATACACATTTATACTTACAGCAATATTTCTCAAATGTTAGCAGGCGTTAGACTCATCTGGAGGGCTTGTGAAAACACAGAATGTAGGGACCCAAGCCCAGAGTTCCTGATTCATTAGGTCTGAGTTAGGACCCAAGAATTTACATTTCTATCAAGATCCCAGACAATGTTGGCCTTGTTGATCTGGAAAACTCACATTGAGACCCTCTGGATAAAAGAAAATAATTCATAATAAATGCTTAGTACATTACTGGTTGCCTAGAAAGTAAATGTTAGCTATAATTACCTCAGGTACAAATTTTAGAATTAACAAACAGTTGAACAGTAAACATTTATTGAATGTCTACTATGAACTAGGCACTATGTTAGGATTGAAGATGTTTTACCCTCGTCTTGTGGGGACAAATAGAAAGGAAATAGCCTGCAGTTGGGGTTTATGGAGACCTTCCAGTATAAGGTGTGATCAAAAAATACAATGCTACCTCAGACCTAATGAATCAGGAACTCTGGGCTCAAGTCCCTACCTTCTGTTTTTTCACAACCCTTCCCGACCATTCTAATGCCTGCTAATGTTTTAGAAATTCTGCTCTAAGTATAAATGTGTATTTTGCTCCCTAAAAAGAATTATCTTAAAAAAATAAATAGTGTGATTTATTTTTATAAAACTCATGGAATGACTTTGGAAGTATTCCTTCCTCTTCAATTTTTTTGGAATAGTTTTAGAAGGATAGGTAGTAATTCTTTAAATGTTTGGTGGATTCTCTGTGAAGTTATCTGGTCCTAGACTTTTGTTTTTTGCAATGTTTTTGATCACTCATTCAATTTCATTGTTAATAATTGATCGGCTCATATTTTCTGTTACTTCCTGGTTCAATCTTGGAAATTTGTATGTTCTAGAAATTTATACATTTCTTCTAGTTTGTCCAACTTGTTGGCATATGCATTTCTTATAATATTCTTTTATTATCCTTTGTGTTTGTGTGGATAATTTTTCCTATTTCATTTCTGATTTTATTTGGGCTCTGTCTCTTTTTTTCTTGATGAGTTTGACTAAAGGCTTATTAACTTTGTTTTTTTCTTTAAAGAATCAGTGTTTAGTTTTATTGATCATTTCTATTGTTTCTTTAGTCTCTACTTCATTTATTTCTGCTTTGCTCTTCAGTATTTCCTTCATTCTCCATACTTTGGGTTTTGTTCTTTTTGTAGTTCATTTAGTTATAAAGTTAGATTGTTTATTTGGGATTTTCCCTGTTTCTTGAGGTAAACCTGTGTTGCTATAATCATCCCTTTTAAACCTGTTTTGTTGTATCTCATAGATTTTGGAGATTTGTGTTTCTATTTTCATTTGTCTCAAGATATTTTGTCGATTTTCTCTTTAATTTTTCTTTGACTATTTGGTTGTTTAGTAGCATGTTTATTCTCCACATGTTTGTGTTTTTCCAGTTTTCTTCTTATAGTTGATTTCTAGTTTCATACATTTATGGTTGGAAAAGATACATTATATGATTTCAGTCTTGAACTTGTTAAGGTTTGTTTTGTGGTTTAAGATGTGATCTTAACAACCTGGAGAATGTTTTATGTGCCTTTGAAAAAAATGTGTAATCTGTAGTTTTTTGGGAAAAAGTTCTATTGTATCTATTAAGCCATCAGCTCTAATGTGCTACTTAAGGCCAACATTTTTTCATTGCTTTTCTACTGGATGATCTATCCATTGATTAAGTGGGATATTAAAGTGCCCTACTAGTATTGTAATAATGTCAATTTCTCCCTTTATGTCCTTATATTTGTTATATATATTTTGGAAATCCTATACTGGGGTGTACATATATATGAATGATATATTCTCCTCTTGGATTGATCCCTTGTCATTATGATGCCCTTATTTGTCTCTGTTTACAGTCTTTGTCTTAAAGTCTATTTTGCTTGATATGAGTATTATAACTCTAGCTTTCTTTTCATTTCTATTTGCATGGGATATCTTTTGTAATCCCTTCACTTTCACTCCTGTGTGTGTCTTTGAATCTGAATTGAGTCTCTTTTAAGCAGAATATAGGTGGGTTGTTTTATTTATCTATTTGGCTACTCTATGTCTTTTTTTCCCCAGATTTTTATTAAAAATGCAGCTAACATACAATGTTATGTTAGCTTCAGGGGTACATCGTAGTAATTCAACATTTATATATCTAAAGAAGCGATCACCATGATAAGTCCAGCAACCATCTGACATCTTACCATGCTATCACAATATTATTGACTATATCCCCTATGCTGTATATTACATCCCCATGACTTATTTGCTTTATACCTGGAAATTTGGACCTCTTATTCCTCTTCCCCATTTCCAAGTAAGTATGTTGGTTCTGGGGCCTGTTGGGAGGAGCTCCCGTGCAGGCTTAGGTCACCCATTTCCTGTGACCAACTGGGGGCTACTTGGTAGGAGCTACAAAGTGATCCACAGTTGTTCATTGCCTCTGTTGGACCTGAAGGCGCGTGGGAGAGGTCTTGCTGCGAACTGTAGATGACTTCCACCAGTACTGGGTCTGGATATCTCCACCAAAATCCAGGACACCCTCAGGCTGGCTGCCACCTCCTACCTTCCTTAAGGTTCAGCCACTGATAATGCCTCATGTGGTATACAAGTTGAGTGAGGCAGGGTACCCGGGAGTCACTGGAGTGGAAAAAATTGTGGTCACCAGGTTAATGTAAATTCTGGTTTGGTGCCAGTGCTAAGCCTGGAGCAACTCGGCAAAAGTCCCAGAGCACACCGAGGCCAATCCCTGCCTGCCTGGGTCTTGCCAAACTCTGATAGTTCTCCAAGAAAGAGTGCATTGCAGGTGGGCCTGGCTGCTTGCAGAAAAACTACCTCCAGCAGTGTAGGAGTTGGGTGGGTCATGTTCCTAGTGAGTCAGCAGCATGGAGCAGCAGAGCTCACCAGACCGATTAGATTCTGATTTGGCTAAAGGGTGCGGATTCAACACAGGAAAGATGGTGCTTGCCTGCTGACTGTACAAATGTGGCAGTTGGAAAATACTAACTGTCCTCTAGTCTGCCCCACAAAGCCACTTCAGTCTGCCCCCCTGTATATCTCTGAGGTTCCCCAAGTCACTATCCCTCTGCTAGAGGCCAAGGTGAGTGCCTATGAGTGAGTGAGTCTGTGTGTGGACAGTTGAAGAGGATTTCTGGGTTTCCTGCAGCCTTCTGTCCAACCCAGAGGGTCAGAATCCCCACTGTTTTCCACAGCCAGATGTTGTAGGGGCTCCTTTTCTGGATACCAGTACTCCAGGCTTGGGAGCCTGGTGTTGGGGCCTGGGGTCGTTCAGTCCTCCCAGGAGAACCAAGGCAGCCAAGAAATCCTTCCTTGTTCTCAACTGCCACATGCAGCTGTGTGGCCCATTCTGTGTCTCTACCCCTCCTACCAGTCTCTTTATATATTTAGTTGTAGGACTTCTGTTTCGCTAGACTTCAGATGGTTTTCTGGGTTGATTGCTCTATAATTTAGTTGCATTTTTTTTTTTTTTTTTGAGGGCAGTGTCACTTGCCCTCACATGTGGGACCGAACCAGGGCCGCTAGCTTCCCAAGCCAGCGCTCAACCACAGCGCCACTCGGCCGGCCCAGTTTAGTTGTATTTTTAATGTGTTCATGGAAGGATGCAGGCACAGTGTATATATCTACACCACCATCTTGGATATCTCTTATGTCTTTTGATTGGAGCATTTAGTTCATTGACATTTAAAGTAATTATTGATAGATATGTACCTATGCCATTTCGTTTATTGGGTGTTTGATTGTTTTTGTAGTTCTCTGTTCCTTTTTTTTCTCTTGATCTTCCCTTGTGGTTTGCTGGTTTTCTATATTGTTATATTTGCATTCCTTTCTCTTTATTTTATTTTTTTTAGGTTTCTTTTAGGTATCTTTTGTAGGTTTTGGTTTTTGGGTACCATGAGTTATAAATATATATATTCTATATTAAGCTGATAGACATTTAAGTTTGAATGAATTCTAAAAGTACTAACATTTTTACTCCCTCCTCCCACACTTTTTGTTCTTGATGTCATATCTTAGATCTCTTTTTTGTGTGTATATCCCCTAACTACTTATTGTAGTTATAGTTAATTTTGTGACTTGACACATCAAACAAAAAAAATGGTCACCTGAAGTTAACATTAGTCTTTTTATTATATATCATGCTGACATTAGAAAATTCCATAATCATTTACACATAAATCAAATATCTTAAATAATAAAAGCATCTCAATTTTGAAGTACAATTTTTAAGGTAAATTTAGGAAGCTAGAAAATGATTTAGAAATGATAAAATAGATCTGTATTTCAAACAGAATATAAAGCCATGCTGAGCAGGAAAAGAATTGAACAAAAAAGGAATTCAGTGTGATGAAAGACAGCCTATTGCTTTACTAGCCCAACAAAGCCAGAATCATCAGGAAGCACACAGTCTTTGATGTGTTACTATGACGTTAGTTGGAACTACTTAAATCTTTTACTAAAAATAGTTAAACATGGGCACAGTAGCTACATCTTTTATAATCTTTTCTGGTCAAGCAACATTCACACATTCCTTATTACCTTTCTTTGGTTGGAATATGCTTAACCCTTTATAATATGTGATACTGTTTAACATTGTAAGAAGGACACACAGTTACACTTCAAAATCATGACAACTATTTTTCAAAAGTAATTAATTTAATTAGAGCTCCCAAAGAAAGAAATCCCAGAAAAGGAGAGCAGAAACATTTTACTGGAACATCTTTCACAAATTTAGATTCTAATCCAGTGCTTAAATAATGCTTGTGTCAAAGTAGAGAGCTGATTTTCTGCAAAGGGTGTCTTTGAACTGGTTTTTACTTGTGAGGTTGTTTTGTGTACTGAAGATTATCTACTTGTCAAGATGCCATACTGAAACCCAGATGAGTAGCTGAGAATCTCATTCTATTTGCCCTCAGGACAGCTAAGCTTTACATTTCTGATGACAATGGAATGCAGTAGTTTATGTCAGGTGTGTGTGTGTGTGTGTGTGTGTGTGTGTGTGTGTGTATTTGTGTGTGTGTTGTTCTAAAGCTTCTGTTTGAGGGTCATTTTACTTAATTACAAAGTAAGCATGAAACAGGGGAATATCCTTTATAACCACCCTTCATTTTTCATTTTAAGGCCATGCATCTTGCAATAATCTAATTTTCTCTCCATTTTAATTCTAGAAATAGTTTATATAAATATTATTTTTAAAAAGCATCAAAAAGAAATTTAAAGTATTACACTAAGTCACTTTGCTTGCTTTAAAGATAGAAACACCTTATTTCTTATTTTCTACTGCATTTTAGAATGTATGAAAACAAAGGGAAGCCTCAAGATCTTCTACTGTTGTCCAATTAAACAACTATAAGTCTTAAGAAACTGGCTTTCTGTTTTTCTAAGTTCACTCAGCATTCCTGATACAAAAGCTTTAATTCCACAAAAAGGTACTATAACTGATTAAGCTTGAAGTATTTCTTGTTTTTGAGATTATCATCAGAAGTTCAACTGATATTGTTGAATAAAACAATATAGTTTCTTAGCAACCTTATTAAGTAATATATTTCATAATGTTTAAGCAATTAAGCAAAACATCTGAATCACAAACCATATATATATATATATTATATATATATATTATATATATTTCAGAGATTTGTTTTTAAGAATACATCCATAATAGGGAGAATAGGGAGAAAACACAGTGAAGGATATATATATATATATTCTTCCAAAAGAATTGGACTAGATATTTAAAATTCAATTTATAAAACTTCTATGATTAAAAAAGTAAACAGCTCAATAGGAGGGAAAACAATCTAATACAATTCAGGAGATTTAAGTTCCCTTTCTCACTCCCCCTTCTCCCTAACTTCCTTTCTTGATTTTCTCCTTCCTTTCTTCCTTCCCTCTTGCCTGCTTCCCCCCTCTCTATTTTCTCCCTTTATTCTTTGCCTTCTTTTTTCTTCTTCATTATGTAGCTTATGGATCCCACCTTTAATAAAAGTGAATAAATTATACTAACACACAGCACAAGAAAGTTATACTAGAAGCTTAAAAGAGAAAATGGGTACTGATAAAGACACAATTTAAAGAAGTGATAAATATCTTGGCCTAGAAAATGACATTTTTGATAGAACCATTTAATATATCACCAACAAGACTAAGATAGCAAGATTTGAGCTGAAAGATATGGACAGAGAGTGTCAGGGAGGCCTTGCTGAATAATGAAGATTAAAAATTAGGTTTGGATATTTAGAATTGCACAAACCACAGTCACTCCAACAGGCACTGCATTTCCAAAACTCCTTTGCTGACAATTCAGATTCTCTGGAACACTAATCTCACCAGGTAGACTTTCCAGAAGATAATTACTATTCTATTCACACAGTAAAATTTGCAGGGGCAAAAAGCAAATAAATCCCTAGTCATACAGAGCAAGTAGAGCAGATGGAAAAGGCAATGATGTATAGTAAAAATTCACAGACCTGACATTGACTCTTATGAGCTATTTGACACATAGCAAGTTTTTTGTTTGTTATTTTAAACCTCTTTGGCTCCCAGTTTACTCAGGTATAACATAGAGATTACACCAATACCCAGTGTAAAGTGAGTAAGTTATATTATATATAATTCAGTGCCTGAAAATAATCGGTGCTCTCCCTTTCCTCCTCTTTTATCCGTTCACTTTTCCTTGCTCCTGATCATTTTCCTCACCCTCGCACCATGGAAGAAAGAGAAGTTTTCAATTAAAAGATCTTAAAATCCCAATGGTCTATTGGGCTGCTCCTCGAGGTCTTAAAGCCTCCGAGGTGGGGGGTTCTTCCTAACAGCTCTGACAGGAGCTCAATACAGCCTGGGTCCCTGAGCAGCTCTCCAGGGTGCTGCCAGGCGTTTTTAGATTCTCTACTCAACCAGTTTCTTTCACTTCCCTGTGGACTTCAATGCACTTCTGGATCTAGAGTTTCCTTAGAGCTACCTATTGGCAATGACAGAGCTCTCCATCTTTTTCAAAGATTAGTTCTACCAGGAAGGAACTATATGGTCCTGTCTAGGAGCACAGGGGCAAACCTAGACGTGACTTTTTTTTGCTGCTTATACTACAGAACCATTGGGTTAACACTGAATAATTTTTTTGTGTGTGTGCTTTGTTGTAGGATTTCACTATATATAAAATTTAATATGAAATCTTGTAATGGCCCCTTTTGGTTTAATCAATATTGATATTTTTAAAGATTTCAAAAAAAGATTTTATTTGGGATACTGCATAAAAGTGTATCTCAGAAATACCCAAGAAGTGGGATTCCATTTGGATTTAGCCATCAAACTTGACTAAGTGTTCCAAATAATTTCCAAATCAATTCAGCTTATGAGGAGTGATACCCACCATCGGTTTAGACATTAAAATATACAACCCTCCTCAGATTCTGCCAAAAAAAGTACTGCCTTCTGATAAGGTGATGTTCTAAATCCATAAGTGTGACATTCAGGAACTAGACCCAGATGATTTTTATTGAACAATGGGATAAGTGTGTTTGAAGCTAGGGGGAGTATTTTGAGGGGGATTATTGGCAATGTGTCTTTTACTGTAATAATTTCTTTTTAACTTAAACATTCACTGTATTTTTTGATCATGCATCATAGATATAGCATATTTATTTACTTTAGATTGTTTAAACTTTTTTTAATCTTATAAATAAACTTGCCATAAATGTTTGAGTATGGACATTTTCAAGGCAGTATTACTAACTTGTTTAGAATGTTTTGGGCTGGCCGAGTGGTGCGGTGGTTAAGCGCTGGTCTTGGAAGCCAGCGGCCCCGGGTTTGGTCCCACATATAAGGGCCAATAACACTGCCCTCAAAAAAAAAAAAAAAAAAGAATGTTTGCATCTGTGCTCACTTTTCTCCGGAAGGAGACCAGCCAGTGCTGGTCTTGCTGCTCCCTGCAATTAGTACCAATTATAACTTTAGGGAGGAAATTGTTGAAGAGCACAGACCTCAGTTTTGCCACTTAATAACTGTGTGATCTTTAGCAAGCTGTTTAACATTTCTGTGTATTACTTTCCTCACCTGTAAAATTGGGATTAAAGTAATAACACAAATTTCAGAGTGTTGTGAAATTAAATGGGGAAATAGATTTAAAGCTCTTAATATAGCACCTCGCAACATAAAAATTACACAGTTAGTGTTTGCTATTATTATTATTGCAACTGATAGATAATTTAATGGGCAAGATGGTATATCACCATTATTTTGATTTGCATTAATTTATTATTAGTGAATTTGAACATTGTTTCACATGTTTGTTTTTGTATGATTACTAATTGTACGCTCCTATTATTTACCCACTGTGGGAGGCATGGAGATGAGCTGCCCAAGGACCCACTTCAAAGACTTGTTGCTCCAGGGGCTGGGAGTGCTCTCAGTAGACACCTTTCAGCTGTCAGCCCCTTTACGGATTACTTTAGCTGCTAAGGAAGCCTAGCCAAAGATCATGCCCCTTGCCAGGGTGGCCCACAGACAGCAAATGATAGATATGAAGGTAAAAAGGAATGGATATCCTGGCCCAACTTGGGGCAGTTCTAAAGGCCATTCCAACTCTAGACTCCAACCCTTCCCCACCCTCACCTAATGTGGGGTTAACTGTCAGGTTTATATCAAAACACCATTTCTCCTGCCTAATATTGCTTTCTTGTTCTCTCTTCCATAGATGTTTCAACTAAAGGCATTTCCCAAGAAACATCTTAAATACTAAACTTTGTTTCCATTTTGCTTTCTGGAGAATCCAAGCACTGACATCCACTATTCTATTGAGGTCCATATTTTTCTTGTTGACTTGTTATAGTTTTCTCTATATTAGGGTTATAAACTTATGTCTTATTTATGATAAAATTTCTTCTTACATTTTTGCTATTTAATTTTGAGAGAGAGAAGTATTCAAGTTTAAATGATCAAGTTTATGATTTTTATTGCTTTTATGCTTTAAAAAATATCTATTATGATTTTATTCTCAACTCTTTAAACCATTTGGAGTTCATGTGAGTCAAAAATGTAAATTGGAAATGAAAAATAGTTGTCTCCAAATTAATCAAATACACAAACTTATTAAATAAAATTTCCTTTACTGTCAACATTTTTTGATGTATATTTCTCAAGTTGCGTTTCTCAAAAATTATTATATATCCTATGGTCCACTTTATGACTATACTGATCAACTTTGGGCCTGTACCACATACCTTCATTATTGCAGATTAACAGTATGTTTGTTAATTTTTTAGGGTGCTCTTTTTAGGGCACTCTGCCTTATCAAAACACTTTTTTCAGGGCACTCTGCCTTATCAAAACACTTTTGTTCACTTTTATATATTGTTCTTCCAAATGAATCTTAGAATCATTTTGCCAAGCTTCTTCCTTCCCATCCTCTTCTCCCCACCAGAATAATTCATGTATTAAACCTAAAAATGAACTTGTGTTATGGTGGGCAACCTCTATAAATTTATCAAACATCATTGAATTATACAATTAAAATGGGTGACTTTTATGGTCCTTAAAGTATACCACAATGAAATTTTAAAAAAATGAACTTTCTATACAGAAACATATCTTCGGTCAAGCTTTCTTTATATTATTATGTTTGTTAGTTTTATCACCTCCCATAGGTTCCACCTGTTAAACATTTTTTTTTTTTGAGGGGGTCTCAAGTGAATTACTATGATTGAAGAGACAATGTGGCACTTATGTGATAACTGCTAAGGAGATGAAGTCGTAATAGAGCCAATAGGACAGTGTTTTTTCTGCGAGAGTCCCAAACACCAATGTCTTTGGGACAGAACAGGGTATGTGGATATGTAAAGCACATTGTGGGGAGGCAAGAGAGCATGGGGGTGGATATGGAGACTGGTTGCCTCCATAAAGACATACCACTTAGATTTTTTTAAGAACACAGTGCCAGCCAATCAGAACACCTCTCATCTAAATTCAGCTCACTGGCCTCTGAGTTGTGCCCTTCTTTTTTGGTCACCTGAAATTCCTATTGAGCTGCCTGCCCTGAGAAATCATCAGCACTATAACCATGAAGGGAACAAAAGTCATCATAGCATATGGTGACTGCTGAATTGGAGTGAATTACGTTAGAGGAGCCCGTGGAGAAATGCCAGCTTACTCCAATTCACTCTGTAATTATCTATTTGAATTGACATGTATCTTTCTTTTTCTTGCCCAAACTCTTGCCCATGGCTGAGTGAAGAAAGGAACATTAATTCATTTATGTGGATTTGTGTTAGCTTGGCTCTGGCTAGAACGGGTTTGTATCTAAATATGATACATGTTCTCCTCACCAAATGAAAATACTACTAATAGATGTTACTACATTTTATAGAAAATGCTTATCTTCTTACAAAAATGTTTCATACAGCTTCTTAATACATTATTATCTTTATGATATTTATTCCAATTGATCTAGTTACTTGAATTATATGCTTTCTTAGAAAAATATAGAAATAAACAACATATTTTTATTTATTTATTTATTTATTTATTTATTTATTTATTTTTAATACCTGTTTTCTTTTTTTTAATATTTATTTATTTTTAATTAGTTTCAGGTGTACAACACAGTGCAATAGTTATACATTTTACCCCTCAAAGTGACAACCCCCCACCCCCAATTCACCACCCCACTCCCCCCCCATATCATATATATCTATTACTCTTCCTCTGACTCTCTTCCACAGTATAATCCACATCCCGTGACTATCTATATATATTCAATTACAGTAGGTATACCACCTCCGCTTTAGTAATACAGTGCAGTGATCAAACCTCTACTCCATCCATGAAATGGTCTCCCTAACAAGACCTATGATCATCTGACATTCCACAGAATATTTACAACATTATTAATTATATTCCCCAAACTGTTTTTCCTATCCCAGTAGCAATATTGTAGTTGCCTATTTTTGCTGTCTAATCCCTTCCCCTTCTCCCTCATTCCCATCCCCCTCCCAATTAGCAACCCTGATTTTTCCTCTATATCTATGAGACAGTTTCTGTTTACTTTACTCATTCATACAGTTTTTCAGATTCCACATATGACTGAGATCATATGGTATTTGTCTTTCTCTGACTGACTTATTTCACTTAACATAATAGTCTCTAGGTCCATCCATATCATTGCAAATGGTACGATTTAATTCTTCTTTATAGTGGAGTAATACTCCATTGTATAAATATACCACAGTTTCTTAATCCAGTCATCTACTGATGGGCATTTTGGTTGTTTCCAAGTCTTAGCTATTGTAAATTGTGCTGCTATGAACATAGGGGTGCATAACTGTTTTTGAATAAGTGTCTTGGTTTTTTCAGGATAAATACCTAGGAGTGGAATTGCTGGGTCAAAGGATAGCTCTATTTCCAGTTCTTTGAGATACCTCCATACTGACTTCCATAGTGGCTGCACTAACCTGCAATCCCACCAACAGTGCAGCAGGGTCCCCTTTTCCCCACAGCCCCGCCAGCACTTGTTGTTTGTTGATTTATTGATGATAACCATTCTGACTGGAGTGAGGTGGTATCTCATGGTGGTTTTTATTTGCATTTCCCTAATGACCAGTGAGGTTGAACTTTTTTTCATATGCCTGTTGGCCATCTGTATGTCCTCTTTAGAGAAATGTCTCTTCATATCTTCTGCTATTTTTTAATTGGGTTGTTTGTTTTTCTGGTGTTGAGTTTCATGAGTGTTTTATAAATTTTGGATATTAACCCCTTATCAGATATATCATTGGCAAATATATTCTCCCATTCAGTAGGCTTCCTTTTTGTTTTATTGATGGTTTCCTTTGTTGTGAAAAAACTTTTAAGTCTGATATAATCCCATATGTTCATTTTTTTCTTTTACTTCCCTTGCCCGTAGGGATGTATCAGTAAAAATATTGCTCCGGATAATGTCTGCAAATATACTCCCTATATTTTCTTTTAGGATTTTTATGGCTTCAGGTCTTACATTTAAGTCTTTAATCCATTTTGAATTTGTTCTTGTATAAGGCATAAGGAGGTGGTCCAGTTTCATGTTTTTGCATGTGTCAGTCCAATTTTCCCAGCACCATTTATTGAATAGACTATCTTTACTCCAGTGCAAATTCTTGCTTCCCTTGTCATAGATTAACTGTCCGTAAATGCCTGGATTTATTTCTGGGCTCTCTGTTCTGTTCCACTGATCAATGTGCCTGTTTTTATGCCAATACCAAACTGTCTTGATTACTGTAGCCTTGTAGTAGGTTTTGATGTCTGGTAGCGTGATCCCCCCGACTTTGTTCTTATTTCTCAGAATTGCCAAGGCTATTCTGGGTCTTTTATGATTCCATATAAATTTTAGGATTATATTTTCTATTTCTGTGAAAAATGCCCTTGGTAGTTTGATAGGAATTGCATTGAATCTATATATTGCTTTAGGCAGTATGGACATTTTAACTATATTAATTCTTCCTATCCATGAGCATGGTAGGTGTTTCCATTTATTTGTATCTTCTATGATTTCTTTCTTCAGTGTCTTATAATTTTCTGAGTACAGATCTTTCACTTCTTTGATTAAATTTATTCCTAGGTATTTTATAGTTCTTGACGCAATTGTGAATGGGACAGTTTTCTTAATTTCTCTTTCCATTAGTTTATTATTGGTATATGCAAATGCCACTGATTTCTGAACATTGATTTTATATCCTGCTACTTTACTGAATTCGTCTATCAGTTCCAATAGTTTTTTGATGGAGTCTTTGGGGTTCTCTATATACAGTATCATGTCATCTGCATATAATGACAATTTTACTTCTTCCTTGCCAATTTGAATGCCTTTTATTCCTTTTTCTTGTCTGATTGCTGTGGCTAGAACTTCCAGCACTATGTTGAATAAAAGAAGAGAAAGTGGACAGCCTTGTCTTGTTCCTGATCTTAAGGGGAATGGTTTTAGCTTTTCCCCATTGAGTATGATGTTAGCTGTAGGTTTATCATATATGGCTTTTATTATGTTGAGATATGATCCCTGTATTCCCACTTTGCTAAGGGTTTTTAACATAAATGGCTGTTGGATTTTGTCAAATGCTTTTTCTGCATCTATTGAAATGACCATGTCATCTTTATCCTTCATTTTGTTGATGTGGTGTATCACATTAATTGATTTACGGATGTTGAACCAGCCTTGCACACTAGGGATGAATCCCACTTGATCATGATGTATGATCTTCTTAATATATTGCTGAATTCTGTTTGCTAATATTTTATTGAGAATTTTTGCATCTATATTCATCAGGCAGATTGGCCTGTAGTTTTCCTTTTTTGTGATGTCTTTATCTGATTTGGGGATCAGGGTGATAGTGGCTTCATAAAAAGAGTTTGGGAGCCTTCCCTCCTTCTGGATTTTTTGGAATAGTTTGAGAAGAATAGGTGATAGTTCTTTTTTGAATGTTTGATAAAATTCACTTGTGAAGCCGTCTGGTCCAGGGCTTTTGTTTTTTGGGAGCTTGTCAATTACTGATTCAATTTCCTTGGTAGTAATCAGGGTATTTAGATTTTCTGTTTCTTCTTGCGTTAGCTTTGGAAGGTTGTATGCTTCTAGAAAATTATCCATTTCTTCCAGATTGTCAAATTTGTTGGCATATAGTTGCTCATAGTAATTTCTTAGAATTTTTTGTATTTCTGTGATGTCTGTAGTCATTTCCCCTCTTTCTTTCCTGATTTTGCTAATTTGAGTCCTCTCTCTTTTTTTTTTTTTTTTTTTGATGAGCGTGGCTAGAGGTTTGTCAATTTTGTTTATCTTCTCAAGAAACCAGCTCTTGGTTTCACTGATCTTTTGAATTGTTTTCTGTTCTCTATATTGTTTATTTCTGCTCTGGTCTTTATTATCTCCTTTCTTGTACTCCCCTTGGGCCTCTTTTGCTGTTCTTTTTACAGTTCCCTTAGGTGTAAGAATAACCTGTTGATTTGAGATTTTTCTTCCTTCTTTAGGTAGGCCTGCACTGCTATAAACTTCCCTCTTAGGACTGCTTTCACAGCATCCCAGAAATTTTGGGTCGTGGTGTTTTCATTTTTGTTTGTCTCGAGGTATCTTTTGATTTCCGCCTTGATCTCATTTGTGACCCACTCACTATTTAATAGCATATTGTTTAGCCTCCATTTATTTGTCAGCTTCCCAGATTTCTTCTTATAATTGATTTCTAGTTTCATAGCATTGTGGTCAGAGAATACAGTTGAAATGATTTCAATCTTCTTATATTTATTGAGACTTGTTTTGTGGCCTAACATGTGGTCTATCTTAGAAAATGTTCCATGTGCACTTGAAAAGAACGTATATTCTGTAGCTTTGGGATGAAATGCTCTGAAAATGTCTGTTAAATCCAGCTGGTCTAATGTGTCATTTAAGGTCGCTGTTTCCACATTGATTTTCTGTCTGGAGGATCTGTCCATTAGTGACAGCGGGGTGTTGAAATCCCCTACTAAGATAGTGTTACTGTTGATCTCTGTCTTTATGTCTGACAATATCTGTTTTCTATATTTAGGGGCTCCTATGTTAGGTGCATAGATGTTTACTAGAGTTATGTCCTCTTGTTAGATCGATCCCTTCATGACTATGAAGTGTCCTTCTTTGTCCTTTGTTATATTCTTCAATTTAAAGTCCATTTTATCTGATATAAGTATCACTACTCCAGCTTTTTTCTCAGTAACATTTGCATGAAATATTTTACTCCATCCCTTTACTTTCAGCCTGTATGAGTCTTTGGATCTGAGGTGAGTCTCTTGTATACAGCATATGCTGGGGTCTTGCTTTCTTATCCATTCAGGCAGCCTATGTCTTTTTATTGGAGCATTTAATCCATTTACATTTAATGTGATTATTGATAGGTGTGTATTTATTGCCATTTTGTTATTTGTGTTCGTAGTGTTTCTTAGATTGTTTTTCTCTTCTACTTAAAGAAGCCCTTTTAGCATTTCCTGCAAAGCTGGCTTGGTGGTAATGAATTCCCTTAACTTATTCTTTTCTGCAAAGCTCCTTATCTCGCCTTCGATTTTAAATGATAACCTTGCTGGATACAGCAATCTTGGTTGTAGGCCTTTATTTTTCATCACTTTGAAAACCTCCTGCCACTCACTTCTGGCCTGCAAAGTTTCTGTAGAAAAGTCAGCTGATAATCTTATGGGGGTACTCTTGTAAGTAACTTGCTGCCTTTCCCTTGCTGCTTTAAGGATTCTGTCTTTGTCCTTAACCCTTGCCATTTTCACTATAATGTGTCTTGGAGTGGGCCTGTTTGGAATCATCCTGGTTGGAACTTTCTGCTCTTCCTGAGCTTGTATTTCAATGTCCTTTGCCAGGTTAGGGAAGTTTTCAGACATTATTACTTCAAATATATTCTCAATCCCTTGCTCCCTCTCTTCTCCTTCTGGTACTCCAATGACCCGTCGGTTATTGCGTTTGATGTTGTCCCCCAGCTCTCTTAAACTATTTTCCATGTTTTTCATTCTCTTTTCTTTTTGTTGTTCCGCATGGGTGATCTCTGCTATTTTGTCTTCTAAGTCACTGATTCGATTTTCTGCTTCATCCAATCTGCTAGTGATTCCATCAAGTTTGTTATTTAATTCAGTAATTGTGTTCTTAAGTTCTAGCTGGTTCTTTTCATGATTTCTCTATCCTTCTTTATATTTTCATTAATTTCCTTGAACATTTTAATAATCAGTGTTCTGAACTCTGTCTCCAATAGGTTGGTTACCTCTATTTCCTCTATTTCCACTGATTCAGGAAGTTTCTTCTGTTCTTTTATTTGTGTTGTGTTTCTTTGTCTCCCCATTCTGGCTTACTCTTTGTGTTTGCTTCAATATAACAGATCCCCCAGGTTTCTCAATCTTTTCTGGGTAAACTTATATGGTGTGTGTCCTTTATATTTGAATTACTCAGTCTCCCTATTCTCCTGTGCTTGTATCTGAGGTGTTCCTTGTGTCGTGCGTCCTCATTTGTTGAAGTTTTAGTTTTGATTACTTTTGGTTTGTCAGTAGGTGGGATTGACTCCCAGATTGATTAGCTGTGAGGATCAGCAGCGTCTGCAGTTTATGAGCTGCTGTGAGAGGATTGACCCCTCTGATGAAACTTGGACCCTATGGGCCCTAGTACCTGTAGCAAGTTCCTTTTGGGTGTGACTCTTGTATGTTAAACCCAGAAATGCTCTGGTTTTATCTAAAGTTGGCCTCCAGGTATGATGATTCTTGTGTCTGTTTGTTTGGACCCACTGCTGCAGAGTGATTTTAGAGCATAACAGATCAACAAGAACAACCTCCGCAGCCACCAAAGGAAACCAAATGCTTGCACAAGTAAAAAAAAAACAACCATCAAACTACAGTCAACTTGTACAGAAATATCAATCATACTAATGAAGAAAACAAACAGAAACAAAACAAAAACTACACACACAATAATAACAGAAGAGGAAACAAAATAAAATACAATATCCTAAAATAAAAAATAGAATAAACATGAGAAACCAATTAGCTATACCTAAAAAATAAAAAAATAAAAATAAACTAAAATAATAAGAATAAAAAAAGTAAGAATAAAAATTAAAAAAATAAAATTTGCAGAAAAAAGGAAAAGAGGAAAAGTATAGCAGTGAGAAGAATGAATAAAATAAGAGAGAAAGTGAGGGTGGGGAAAAAAAAGAAAAAGAAAAAGAAAATATATATATATATATATATATATATATTTGTCTACACACCCATATATATGGACATATATTCACCTATATACACCTATATATATATATGCCTATATTAAAAACTACAAAATGATAAGAATGAAATAGAAATAAAAACCAAAAACAACCAAGATAAGCAGCCGATAAAGGGAAAACAAAACAGAATAAAACCAAACAAACCAAAAATACCCGTGCCGGTCTTGGCTAAAGTCCACCAAGCTCTCTTCAGTTTGTCTGCTGTACAAAAATTCCTGTGCGTCTTGTGGGAACAGTAGGCCACCTGATGCCTAGCGTGATCCTGGCACTGCAGGCTTGCTGTACTTGAGTGTGGTTGTGACGTGTGATTGGTGGTTTTTACAAAGTCACTGCCTTTTTGCTTTTGCCTGTCCCAAGGCAGGCTGCACCCCCAAAGGCTCAATGAGTGTCTCTGGGCACCCTTTTGGTTGACAGCTGTGGAGAACTAAAGAATTCCTCACTACCAAAAGCCAGCTGCTAAGAATCTGTTAATTAGTGCCTCAGCAGGTGAACCTGCCCTGCCTCCCAAACCTTGCATAAAGGTGGGGGCGGGGTAGGTAGTCTCACTCTGCAGCCTTTACAGGGGTGGAAATTCTCAACCCCCAGCAGGTAGGAATATCTTTCTAGTCTGCCCCTATTGCTCCATTCAGGAGTCAGTTTAAGACTCTGTCTTGGCAGGGGCCAAAGTTTGTGGAAGTGGGTGGGTTATTGGTTTTTTTTTTGTTTTCTGTTCAAGAGTAGAAAAAGGAAAAAAAAAACAAACATAAAAATAAACAAAGCCACAGTTCCAACACTGTTTTAAGCTAACGCCTTTGCCTCTTATGCTCCAGCGGAGTTCCTGCTGCTCTCCCAAAGGGTCTACTGGGATTTAGGGAATTGCGCGCACCCTACCGTGTGGCTAAGATCCCCGCTCCTCGTCTCTTGGGGACCTGCATCTCTGCCTGGTGGGCTGCGTTCCCATGCGAGTCTTTTCTCCCCTCCTCCAGGGTTTAAGGAGTCTGCCTCTGAGCGGCACGTGCCCGCGCGGATCTCCTGCTGCTCTCCCGAAGAGACTGCCGGGGTTTAGGGGACTGTGCGCACCCTGCAGCGTGGCTAAAGATCCCCGCTCTGTCTCTCCGGGACCTGTGACTCGGGCCGGCACAAGCTGCTTCTCCGCGGGTGAGTCGTCTTTTTTCCCCTGCTCCTGGGTTTCAGGCTTCTGCGCTCCGCGAACCCGGTGGGCACAGAGATTGATCCCTGAACCGGGAAGGTGCAGGGATTGATCTTGCCCTATTGCTGTGGGGCTCTGCACCCTGCTTCCTGGGGACCCAGCGAGCCGCGGGTGCAGCTCGTACCTCTGCACAGTCGTCTCCTCTCTCTCCTCCCGCACTTGCCTAGCCTGAGGCTTCCCTCAGACTGCAAACCAATGCGCTCTTGCTGAACTCTAGGTGGGCCTCGGGCCGCAGGGAGCGAGCCGGAGGAACACTCACCGTGCCTCCGCAGCCTCGGGTGCGGGCTGCACCTCACGCGTCTCGCCGCCTTCTTCCCCTACTCGCCCGGCCTGCCCACCTTCCAGCAATCCTTGTGTGGAACTCTTAGTTGCTCTGTGTGATGAGTAGATGTCTCTTTGAAGCGTATTAGAAGTTCAAATTGTGGATATTTCCAGGAGAGATTTCATGGAGCTCTCCTCACAGCCGCCATCTTGCCCCTCCTTAATCAACAACATATTTTTAAAACTTTTCCAGAGTAATAATAGTCTTAAGCTTCTATTTTATTTTATTATATAAGATATTCCATAAAATTGGTTTAAATTAACAACACCATTAACCAAAACATCTGAATTATTTAAATCTTTAAATACTTGAATTATGGCAAATTTAAATTTAAGGCTTTAAACCTCATGTTAAGATTTACCTTCTACCAAAATTTATTACTCCTTCCTTTGTACTACCATAAGAAATACTTCAGTCTCTCTTTATTTTTATCACAACTATAACAGATTAATACTTACCAATTGATGATGTCTTGTCATAATCATGACAGGTTTCCAGAAGGCGAGACTGAGTTGCAAAGAAATTTAAGAGGGTTTGTCCAGAGTTACATGCAATTGCTCACAAAAGAAAGCATTGCCAAAGAACCTTGTGCTATGTATTTAATAGAAAGAGTATAAACCATTGTCCTAATAAAACTCTAAATGTTTCAAGCTAGAGGAAACATGAAAACATCATTTGCAACCACCACTACCACCCAACAACTCTACATTGGTTGCCATTTTAAAAACTCAAAACACGAACTCTCCAATTGAATGACGCTTTGAGGTTTTCCCACTTAACTCCTTCATTATCTGCGAAGACCTAAAGAAAGTCCAACCCTAATAATTAGAGTATTCTTTTCTGGTGACATCTTGATGGCATTCTTCTTTTCTATAAAGAAACTTCTTTCAAAATATATTCAGACTGTAAATCAACTGTTAGCTGTCAATAGCACAGCTGTTTCTTCCTCTTCCTCCTAGTTAAGGATTACTCCCTAAGTCAAAAATAAAGAATTCTTAACAAAGGACTTAGTGTATTTTAGAATGCAACAAGACAGCATCATAATTAATTATAAAAAGAAATAGCAAATATTCTGACAAGTCAGTTTGAATAAATGAAAACCTGTAAGACAGTAAAATTTGTTTTCACTTCATTAAATGTAAATGTTGAGTTTATTGTTCTTTTTTATTTAGTATTTTACTATATGTGGATTCTGAGGATTTTCCATTTGCTGTTACTGTCAAATTTAATAAAATGAACTTTGCCCCAAAGAAGTTGGTTGCTAGAGCATAAGCAAGAATTCTGCTGTCACAGCTGATGGAAATTTTAGTTAGGATAAGGAGTAGATGTCTAGGGTTGAGGGTAGACTTCACATGTAGAATTCTGAAGAAAAAATACTGGAGTCCCAAGATACTACTATCATTTCTATTTTCATGGGGAAAAGAGTGACAAAACTTGGTGAAAGAAGTACTAAAACATCAGTCTTCTCCATAGCTGATGAAATCCAACAAGTTCTGGACCCAGTATAATGCAAAATAGTTACTAACTCTTTCTAAAGCACTAAGAGATTTTAGGTCAGAACAAGGGATAACAGGTAAATCTATAAAACATGCACCCAAAAAATAGCATGGATGTGTTCATAAGCATCCTTATTGATTATCGTTAATTGATTGTTCAATATTGAACTTTGTTTTTGATGACTTGAAAGAGGCTTCCAGCTTTAGAAATAATAATTTCTAGCATTTATTGTTATGCACTATGATTAGTACTTTATACATATTATATTATTTAATTCTCATATATTCTTTTTAGAGATGGGGAAATGAAGCTTAGAGAGATTGTATAAGAGGGATATTAAAAACAGATATTTACTTTTTTTTTAAGTCTAACACAATTTTATTTGGTTCTGGCAACACAGAATTAGACAGAAGGATATCTTTACTGAGCAAAACTGACTAACACATGCAAATATAGAAACCAGAGTTTCTTGCATCTTTCCATATTTGCATGTATTAGTCTGATGGATTTGGTTTTAAAATGTCAGAATATTTAGTTCCATATATGTAATCAATTATCTACAGAAGCTTTTGTTCTTTTAATTGTGGTAAAATTGTCATTGAATTTAAATTCAGAAATATAAATTTTACTTTTTTAACATTTGCAGTTTGTAGATACACTATTTAAAAATCTCTGAATTTAGCTATTTAGTTTTTAATTTTTGAATAAATTTGACAAGTAACGTTGTGTACATTTAAGGTGTTAGAGTATTATTTTAATACATTTGTATATTATAAGATGATTACTGATATAGGGGTATTTATCAGATTACATAATTATAGTACATTATTGTCTATATTTATTATACTGTGCATTAGATCTCTATAACTTATTTACTACTTGTTACAACTTTGTACCCTTAAACAATTTCACTCATCCTCTCCCCATCCTTGGTAACCACCATTTTACTCTCTACTTTTTATAGATTTACCTTTTTTAGATTCCACATGTATGTGATATCATACAGTAGTTATTCTCTGTCTGATGTATTTCACTTAGCACAATGCACTCAAGGTCCATCCATGTTGTCTCAAACAGAAGGATATCCTCCTTTCTCGTGGCTGAATAATATTCTGTTAAGTATATGCGTGCTACATTTTTCTTATTCATTTGTTAATGGACATTTGGGTTGTTATCATATCTTGGCTATTGTAAAGAATGCTGTGATAAACATAGAAGTGCACATATCTTGTCAAAATCCTGTTTTCATTTCCCTTTGGTATAATATACCTAGAAGTGGAATTCCTGGATCACATAGTAGATTCATTTTTAATTTTTTGAGAAAACTCTATATTATGTTCCTTAGTGGTTGGGCTAACTAACATTCCCACCAACAATGTATAAGCATTCTTTTCACCACATCCTCACCAGCACCTGTTATCTCTTATCTCCTTGATAATAGATATTCTAACAGGTGGGAGATTACATCTCACTGAGGCTTTGATTTGCATTTCCCTGATGATTAGTGATGTTGAACATCTTTTCATGTATTTGTTGGCTATTTTGATGTCCTCTTTGGAAAATGTCTCTAGTTCTTCTGCCTATTTGTTAACCAGATTTTTTGTTGTTGTTGTAATTAAGTCTACAGAGTTCTTTCTATATTTTGAATATTAACCCCTTATCTGATATATGGCTGACAAAACATTCTATTGGTAGTCTTTTTGTTTGTTAATTGTTTCTTTTGCTGTGCAAAAGTTTTGAGTTTGGTATAGTACCATTTGTTGATTTTTGATTTGTTGTTTGTGCTTTTGGTGTCATATTAAAAAAAAATTTTTTTCAAGACTAATGTTGATGAGTTTCTCTACATTTCTACTAAGAGTGATGGCACCAACTCCTAAGTTTAAATCTTTGATGAGTGGTGTGAAATAGAGGTACAATTTTATTATTCTTCATGTGTGTCTCTTGTTTTACCAACACCACTTATTGAACAGATTATCCTTTCTCTACTATCAATAGCTTCTTTGTTGAATATAAGTTGCCCACATATACACGGATTTAATTATGGGCTCCCTATTCCCATTGGTTGATGTGTATATTTTTGTGTCTGTACCATACTGTTTTCGTTACTATGGCTTTGTAGTATATAGTTGACCCTCGAACAGTACAGGTTTGAACTACATGAGTCCACTTACTCATGGATTTTTAAAATCTGCATTTAAGTGAACTTGTGCAGTCCAAACCTGTGTTGTTCAAGGGTCAGCTGTATTTTTGATCCATGGTAAAGAATCTATGCATACAGAGGGCCTACTTAAGTTATGCTTTGATTTTTGACTATATGAGTGGTTGGCACCAAACTGTAGTTTGGAAGTCTGATACCTACAACTTTCTTCTTTTGTTTCAGGATTGCTTTGGCTATTGGGGGACTTTTGTAGTTGCACACAAATTTCAGGATTTTTCTTCTATTTTTGTGATACCTTTGGTATTTTGATGGGGATTCTGCTAAATCTGTAAATGGCTTTGGGTAGCATGGCTTCTTAGAGAATATTAATTCTTCCTATCCATGAACATGGGATTTTCACTTCCTTGGTTAAATTTATTCCTAAGTATTTTATTGCTTTTGATGCTATTGTGACTGGAATCACTTTTATAAATTTCTTTTTCAGATGCTTCATTATTTGTGTAAAGGAATGCAATTGATTTCTGTATGCTGATTTTGTATCCTGCCACTTTACTGAAATTGTTGAATAATTTCAACATTTTTTTTTTGACTGATTCTTTGGGATTTTCTATACATAAGATCATATGTATCCTGATTTGGGTGGCTTTTATTTCTTTGTCTTGTCTAATTGCTCTACTAAAACTTCCAGTAATACCATATTGAATAGAAGTAGTGAGAGTGGGCATCCTTGTTGTGTTCCTCATCTCAGAGGAAATACTTTTGATTTTTTTCTCCATTGAGTAAAATGTTAGCTCTACGTTTGTTGTCTATGGCCTTTGCTATGTTAAGGTATACTTTTTGATTGTTGAGTTTACTTCGTTTACAATTAACTGATTATTGATATATAAAGATTTACTACTGCCATTTTATCTTTTGCCTCTGGTTACTTTTGTCTCTCCATTATTTCTTTTTCCTTCAGTTGGTGGTTTTCTATGGCAATTTACTCAGTCTTCTTTTTTTGTTTGTTTTGTGTCTCTGCTCTAGATTTTTGCTTTGTGTTTGCTATGAGGTTCATAGATAAAATAGTCCTTTTTCTGCTGATAGCAATTTTATCTTCATTCACCTATAAAGGTTCTATCCTTTTCTTCTTCCTCCTTTATATTTTTGATGTCCAAATTATCTGTTTGTGCTGTGTTTTTTTTAACATGTTGTAGTTGCTATAGTTATTTTAATGACCTTTTTCTTTAACCTTTATGTTATAACTAAAGGTTTAATATGCTCTTCTAAAAAAGTTACAATTTTCAATTCTGACTGGTGATTTATCACCTTAATCAGAGTTTTGTGTATACTTTTAACTTTTTATTTCAGTTTGAAGAGCTCTTTTAACATTTCTTGTAAGGTAGGTAGTAGTGTAAACCCACAGCTTTTGTTTATCTGGGAAAGCCTTTATTTCTCCCTTATATCTGAAGGATAACTTTCCAGGTAGAGTATTCTTGGCTGGAAGTTTTCTATCTTTTAATTTTTAAAAAATTTCTTTTTTACTCTTTCACAAAGTTTTTAATGAGTATCATTTTCTTACATGTACACTAGTAACCTTAAAAAGACAAATCTTTACTACCAAACATTAAATACTGTACAATTTATAAAAAATATAATTTTAAGACTTTGGAATAATAAAGGGAAGGTATCTACTTCCAATGCATAAAATAAGAAAATGCCACTTTTTTAAGACATTTAGCCAGAAAACAGGAAATTTCCAATTTGTCTCAGGAAACACTAAAAACTTTTACTGAAGTCAGAGCTCTTACTATTTTTGTTCAAACCTTCATCTACATTGTTTTAAATACACCTTAAAGATTTTCTAGTACATATAAGGCTGCTAAACGGAGTACATGACTGAGGGAAGGACTATGCTTCCTTCCCTCATGAGTAGTGAGTAGGGGTAAGTCTTTTTCATCTTTATATCCCCAGTTCCTAGCACAGTGCCTAGCTCAAAGTTAAAATGCGTAAACAGTGGTTGCTGCTTTAAAATGAACTGGGCAAATACACATTTCTATCTTTGGTCTAATTTGCACTCTGCATTAAGCACTGCATGTGAAATACCTGAGCTGCAGTCCTTGTTCTTTGCCCTTGACCTTCAACTGACATAAGCCAATACACACACACTTTCCATGTTAGCCTTTCTGACAGGATCCTCAGAACTGAAGCATCACTGGGCTGTAACTCTTATGTGGTCTGATTCTTACATCTTGGACAACAGTTATTCGGCATGCAAAAGTAATGCATGTTCAGTGCTGGATAAGTATGTTCATGTAAGCAAGGATGGAATAAAGGCCTTGCTTTTCCATGTTTTAAATAACAGATACATAGCATCTTGACATAATTGGCATTTTTTTTTAGACATGGAACATAATACACTGTATTAGAATGCACTACGGTAGGCTTTCATTTTAGGAACAAAAATAAATTTCACGTGAAAAAAGATTTTAAATTCACATAAGATACATTTAGAATAAATCTAAATGTTTAGCATTAAAGTATTTAGAAGAGAAGCTTTTAAGATATGTAGTCTCCATTCTGTCCTTAAAGCCCATACAACAAGCTCTTTTACAATTATTGATCATCACCTCATTGTCTTAAATTTCTAAATTTCCCATTTTCAGTTCTTCTCTTTTTGAATACTGGGGCCACTTCATCTGCCATGACTCCAAGAGAAGTGACTGTTTTTTCTTTAAAAACCACTTTGGGTTCCCCTCCAACATCAGCTTCTGAAGTTGCACATACTCATTTTCTGTGCTTGGAAGTTCCAAATCTACCTCCTCATGAGACTCAACTTCTTGTTCAATTTCTTGCCATTCTCCATAGGGGTTTGATTTTTTATGAGCTTTGGGTTTTTCTTCCTTTGGACCTGATGAATTCTGCTCTTGGATGTTTTTTTCTTTCTGTTTTTCTGGTTCTGTTTCTTTACCACTATTTTTATTTTTTTCCTTAAACTTTATTTTTATCTTTTGTGTTTCTGTAGAGACCTCTTCTTTTTCTACTTCCTGTTCCCCATTTGAATCACTATGTGAATCTGATGATTTGGACTCTTCTTTGGTGCAAATTGACTTTTCATTGACTTTACTAGAAAGCACATCGCCAGAGTGTGGAATGAAATCATCAGGTTTTTCCCATCTTGGATTCTCCTCTTTCTGTATTATAATAATAGGTATAACCATCTTCACTTAAACCTTCTATCCAAACAGCCTTCACTGCCATCTTTTTTAAGTTTCCTTGAAATCCTTCAGGTTTCTCCCACTGAGATGCTCCTGTGATAAGATCATAATAGTAATGGTAACCCTCAAAGGTTATGCCTTCTACCCATCTGCCCTTTGAAGGGTCTTTTTTCTTTTTCTTCTTTTCCTTCTGCTGATTTGATACAGAGGTGGATGGGACAGTGTTGGTTACTGGTGATATGCTTGGCTCTGTAATTTCTGACTCTAAGCCAAGCCTTTTCAATTCTTCTTGTTATGCTTTCAGGGCAGCTGCCTCCATTGCAGCAAACTCCTTTGATGCCTTTTCTTCTTCCTTTGCCTTATCCAGGCTTTTCTGTTTAATCTCACTGATCCTCTTTGCCACATGTTCCTTATGATTCTTTCCTCTTTCATGAAATTCAATACTAGGCCTGTTGTCTGCTATCCAACACTTGCAGTAATCACAGAATTTCTTTGGTTGTGACTTCCAGTTGTCCGCCATGACTGGACCAGCCACTCTGCGCGTCGCCTCTGGGTCTGGCTCAAGCTCGCGTTCTCCACGCGGGGTGAGTGGGAGCCTGGCCCGATGGAGGCCCACCCCTTTTATCTTTTAATTTTGTTTTGTTTTGCTTTTGTTTTAAAGATTTTATTGGGGAATTGGGGGAGGGGAACAGCATTGGGGAATTGGGGAATGGGAACAGACAAGTTGCTGTCCTTCTTGTTCTTCAGTTTAGTTGTGGAGGACGTCGCTTCACTGGCCCATGTTGGTATTATCATTGATCTCTTCCTGGGTGAGGCAGTTGCTCGCAGGCTATTGGATGGCTGCTCACAGCGGCTCAGGGCGGCTCACGAAAGAGCACGCCAGCTGACAGCCAGCCCCACTGCAGCCTATGCCATCGCCTGTGCCATCACCTGTGACTCATGGCAGCCCAGCTTCGAGTTGAGCTGTTAGTTCACCATCTTAGCTGTAGAGGGTGCAGTTCACTGGCCCTCTATGTGGGATCTGAACAGGGGCCCTGCTGCTCAGAGCTGGCAACCCAAACCAACTCTTATCCAATGTGCCACTCAGCCGGCCCCTCTTTTAATATTTTGAATATATAGTTTCACTCTCTTCTGGACTGCAGAGCTTCTTCTGACAAATCTGCTCATAACCTAAAGTGGGGGAGGTTCCTTTGTAGGTTACTGTCTTTTTCTCATGCTTTTAAAATTTTTCTTTATCATTGACTTTTGACAGTTTTAATACAATGTGGCTTGGAAAAGGTCTTTTTGTGTTCAGATAATATGGTGTTCTCTTAGCTTCTTGGACTTGTATATCCAGTTCTTTTGTCAGGTTTGGGAAGTTCTCAGCTATTATTTCTTTAAATAAACTCTCTGCCTTCTTCTAAATCTGTTCTCTTTTTGAATACCCATTATTCTTATGTTGGTATTTCTAATGGACTATGATATCTCTTGTAAGGTTTTTGTCACTTTAAAAAAGAAGTCTTATCTTTCCTCTTCTACTTGAATCATTTTTAGATTTCTACCTCCAGCTTGCTAATTTTCTCTTCTGTCTGATCTGCTATATCTCCAATGCACTCTAATGCATTCTTTATCTCATTTATTGAGTTCTTCAGCTCCAGAATTTCTATTGTTTTTTTTTTCTTAGTATTTTAGTATCTTTGAAAAGTATTCCATCTGTTCATTAATTTTATTCATGAGATCATTGTGTTGCCTTTCTTAGGTTTTATTTTTTTTATGTTGAGTTTCTTCATAATAGCTAGTTTGAATTATTTATCAGTTAGATCACAATGTTCCATGTGTTTCGGTTCAGTTGCTGGAAAATTGTCATTTTCTCTTTGTGATACCATATTACGGTGACACCACATTCATGATGTTTGATGAACATTGCCTTAACTACTGCATTTGAAATAGCAAATTCTTATTTAGGCAAGGCTTTGTTTACTTTGATTCTAACAATTCAACAGGTTGGTAATTAGGAGCCTTCTTTTTGTTTTGCAGAAGATGGAGTTATAGCAAAACATTTTTTGGTTTTTCCTACCAGAACTAACTCACCTGTAAAGTTGCACTTATATTAAAAAATAATAATGAAAAGAGCTGACGGAGAAATTTTAAAAGGGGGGTGGTAGCAGAGTAGGGGAGGTGTACACTTAGCACTTGAGGCTCTGGGTGTACCCACAGGCTCATAGAGGGATACTCAAATTTGGGGTGGGGATCCCAGAGGTTCATGAGCAGTCCTCCTGCCAGAATCCTGGGGCAGGAAGCAGGAGGCATTTATCTTCAGTTCTTTGCCTCCTTCTCTCTACTTTTCCTCTTCCCAGTCACTGTGGTTTCTCTTCAGAGAGAGCAGCACGTCTCTCAAGCTGCAGAGGAGGCTCTGTCAGAAAAGTCACTCTGTCCCACTGTCAAACCTGCAGTCACTTTTTCTGCCCCCATTGTCTATGCTACCACCAGCTCCACTGCCACTTCCCTTGTTTTGAAGCCTTTTCCATGCTCCAACCCACCGATTTTCAGGTGCACACATGAATGGATCTTTTGGGTGCTTTGATATGTTGTGCAGAGGCACTTATTTTTAGTTATAGATTAGTTGTATATAGATTAGTTGTATATATCTGATTAGTTGTATATTGAAGGGGAGAGGAAAAACAAAAGACTCATGCCTTCATGATGCTGACATGACTCTCCAGATATTTATTATATTTCTGGTCAAAATGGAGTGACAGCAACCTCTCAGATTAAAAAAAACCTAACCTATAATCAACAACAACAACAATAACAAAAAGATAAAATACATGAAAAAAAAAACCAAAACAGTTTTAGGCATTGGTCATCAGGCTGATCAGGA
The DNA here is from genome assembly GCA_033961575.1 of Aselliscus stoliczkanus. Taxonomy (NCBI): domain Eukaryota; kingdom Metazoa; phylum Chordata; class Mammalia; order Chiroptera; family Hipposideridae; genus Aselliscus; species Aselliscus stoliczkanus. Next base: position 12,299,164 of record CM066730.1, read on the forward strand.
CAGTGATCCCTGAGAGAGGGAGAAAAAATAAGGTAAGCCCTACAATTGCCTTGATTTATTAGTTGGAGAGGTTTTTGGTTACAACACAGGGTGAGAGAACCCAAGCAGAGCCAATGTTGAACTTAAAGCTCTCTGGGTCAAAAGAAGTGAGTTAAGAGTATGAAGAAGAAATAGCAGCTAGAGGTAAAAGAGAAAGCTACCAGAGTGGAGAGAGCTACAGAGAGAAAGAGATGAAGTTTTCTTCTCAATCTGCAACTCCTGTGTTCATGTGAAGAAACTACTTGAGGCCAGGGAATAAACCATCTGAAAGGATTAGAGGCAATAAACTCTATTACTTACAAAGGGTCAGTAATAGTACTTGTTCCTACCAGCCACAGTGGGGGAAAAAGTTGATGGGGCATCAGCTAGAGTTCTCAGAAGAGTATTGCTTCTGTAATGGGGAAAAAAAAAATTAGTCCTAGACTAAATCTTGCTTAAATCTCATCTTACAAAGCTTAAAAGTATGGCCCAAAAGGATCAAACTGATTACAGGTAGCCCAATTGCATTCTAAAATAAAGATTTTGATTTTTATTTTTTACAGGGATGTAAAATATCCAACACCCAACAAAGTATATTTTATAATATCTGTCATCCAACTCAAAATTATCAAGTATACCAAAAAGCAGTTAAATATTACCCATAATGAGGAGAAAAATCAATCAATAAGAACAGACCATGGAATTACATAAATGATAAAAACAGTACATGTGGACATTAAAAGTTACTATAACTATATTTCATATATGTTCAAGAACTTAGAGGAAAGATGTATTATGTTATGTAGAACCATAAATATACAAAGAAGACTAAAATCAACTTCTAGAGATGAAAGCTACAATGTCTGACATTAAAAACAAATATGCTAGATGAAATGAACAGTAGAATAGACACTACATAAGAAACAATTGGTGAATTTGAAGGCAAAACCACAGAACCTATTCAAAATCAAACACAGAAAACAAAGACCAAAAAAACTTTTTTTTTCTTTAACAGAGCAACGGTATACTGTAGGGCAACTTCAAGCAACCTAATATATATGTAGTTAAAATTTCAAAAGGAAAAGAAAATGGAGAAAATATATTGAAGAAATTATATCTGAAAATTTTCCAAATATGGTGAAAACCATAAATGCAGTAAAGAAGATGGTCAAATTTAAGCACAAGAATCCTGAATAAAACTGCTTCAAGAAAATTACTAAACAACAGTGATAAAAGAAAAATTAAAACAATGCAAACCAGAAGACAGTAGAGCAACATATGTAAATTATTGAAAGAAGAAAAGCATTACTTTAGAATTCTCTAACCAGTGACAATATATTTCACAAAAAGATGACATGTTTTCTTTTTCATACATGAAAAAGCAAAGAGACTTCCTCACCATCAGGTCAATACTACAAGAAATGTTAAAGAAAACCCCTCAGGAGAAGGAAAATGACACTAGATGAAAACCTGAATCTACCTAAAGGAATTAAGAACACTGGAAATAGTAAATATATGGTTACATTTAAAATTCTTCTTCTTATTTTTATTTATTTCAAAGATTATTTAAAGCAAAAATGACAATGTATCATGGAGTTTATAACATATAGAAGTAAAATATTTGATAAAAAGATATCAATAGCACAAGGGCTAGAAGGGTAGAAACAGAAACATACAATTGTAAGATTCTTACATTATCCCTGAAGTATTATATTATTTGAAAGGGGACTGTAATAATTTAAAAATGTACACTATAAACCCTCAAGTAACTAATAAAAATCAAAACAAAGATTTACCATTCATAAGCCAAATAAAACAGTCGTTTAAAAGCCAGCTAACTACATCATCCTTAATGATAAAAGTCTGAATGCTTTCCCCTTAAGATCAAGGTAAGAATATCTTCTTTGGGCCAGCTGAGTGGCATGGTGGTTAAGAGCTGGCTTGAGATGCCAGCAGTCCCAGTTCAGATCCCACATATGAGGGCCAGTGACTCTGCCCTCTAAAAAGAAAAAAAAAAAAAATCTTTGATAGCACTGTAGGTTCTAGCCAATGCTATTAGCAAGACAAAATAAAACACATCGAAATTGGAAGAAGTGAATGGTGTCAGTATTCACAGATGATAGAATTTTCTATGTAAAAAATCCTACAAAATCTACAAAAATTTTCCTAGAAACAGTAAGTGAGGTTAGCAGGGCTATAGGGTACAAAGTCAATAATAAAAAATCAGTTGTATTCTTTTTTTTTTTTTTTTTTTGAGGGCAGTGTCACTGGCCCTCACATGTGGGACCGAACCGGGGCCGCTGGCTTCCTAAGCCAGCGCTCAACCACCGCTCCACTCGGCCGGCCCAGTTTTATTTTTATATACTAGAAGTGAGCAATCGGAAATTGAAATTAAAGTAAGGCCATATGAAAAGCATCAAAAATAAAAATTTTAGTGTTAAATTTAGCAAAAGACATGTGAGATTTATACATTGAAAATTACTGAATGTTGTTGATAAAATTTTAAAAATCTGGGCCAGCCAAGTGGCTCAGATGGTAGAATGCAGCTCTGAGCAACAGGGTCACAGGTTCAATTCCAACATGGTCCAGTGAGCTGCGCCCAGGCTGAGCTGCTGCTCAGCTGGTGAGAGCGTGTGCTCTTAACACCAAGGTTGCCAGTTCAACACCTGTATGGGATGGTGCGCTGTGCCAGCCCCACATGCTCTCCACCCTTCCCATCCCCTCAACTAGGATTGCACATGGCACCTTGAGTTGAGCAGCCACGAGCTGCCAATGGGTGGCTGCGTGGTTCAGTGTGCAACAAGATTACTAGTTAGACTCCCTCATGGAATGGTGGACTACGCCTCCCCCCAAACTCCCCACCCTGCAATTATATTGAAAGCAGCAACTGGACTTATTGCTGAGCTTGCACCCTTCACAACTAAGATTGAAAGATGACAACTTGACTTGGAGCTCATGGATCCTGGAAAAACACAATATTTCCCTTCCCCCAATTCCCCAACACTGTTCCCCTCCCCAAATCCCCGATAAAAATCTTTTAAAAAAAAAAGAATTTAAAAAATCTAAATGATTTGAGAAAACTAAGAACCATGTTCTTGGTTATGAAAGCAACATTCTTAAGACGCCACTTTCCTTAAATTGATCTATAGATTCAATTAAATTCCAATTAAAATCCTAAAAGGCATTCTGATAGTACTAAATAAGCTGATTTTAAAATTTATTTAAAAATGCAAATGACCTAGAATTGCTATGCACAGTTAGATTTGGACAGATAGTCCACCAAAAAGATATATAGATGCAAATAACTATATGAAAAGATGCTCAACATCATTAATCATTAGGGGACTGTCAGTTAAATCCACAGTGAGAAACCACTACACACCCACTGTACTGAGTGTAGTAAAAAAGACTGACAATTGGGTTGGTGAAGATGCCGAAAACCTCACCTCTGGTGTATTGCTAGTGGAGTTTAAAATGAGAAAGCAGTTTGGCAGCTTCTAAAAAAATTCAACATTCACTTACCATAAGTGCCAGACATTCCACCAAGAGTAATGAAAGTGTGTGTTCACGCAAAAACTTGTACACAGGTATTCTTTGCAACTCTATTTGTAATAGCTACAAACTGGAAACAACCCAAATATCTATCACTGGGTGAATGAATAAACCATTTGTGGTATATCCTTATAATAGACACTACTCAGGAACAAAAAGGAACAATGATTGGTTCATGAAACAATATAGATGAGTATCAGAATCGTATGCTAAGTGGAAGAAGCTAGACAAATAAGAGCATCTACTGTATGATTCTAGTTACATAATATTGTAGAAAATTCTAAGTGGTTTAGTGGCAGAAAGCAAATCAATGGTGGCCTCTAAAGGGGAATTAGTGAGTGGGGGCGGGGGGCAGGTAGAAGGGATTAAAAAGGGACCCCAGGAAACTTGTGCAGGTGATGGCTATGTTCACTGCCTAGATTTCTGTGATGGTTTTCTGGGTGTAGACAAGTATTAAAGTGATCAAATTGGATACTTTAAATGTGTGAGGTTTATTATATGTTAATTATATTAAATAAAGCTACAGATAAACATATAAGAAACAAATACATTACTCTATTTATTGTATTTGAAAATGTTGCATTATAGCCTTGGTCTGTCTGCCTTGAGTTGTCTCTTGTCATTAAACATGGCTGCTTTAAACATCATTAAGAACACTAGACAGAACAAGCAGAGCTGGTGGTAATCCCCAAAAATGTCGGTATGAATGTGCTCAGTTGTATGAGAAGCTGTTCTTTTCAGATTACTAAAGTTATTAGGCTCATTTTTAAGCATTATAATATGTTAGATCATAATTATTGTTTATTAACAGTTATAGAAGCTAAGATACTACTTAAATAAAAAGTCATGAGAAATCCTATGCTTTACAATTATAATGGTTACTCAATATGGACATTATACCAATTTGGGGCTTTTTTCTATAAAAAATAGTTTCTGAAGAATCTTTGTAGGTTCACAGTTCTGTAATGGATTTTTTTTTTTGTCAAAGAGAAAGGATCTTGATGTCTGGCACCCATGGTAATCCACCTCATCTAACTCTAACTCCCTGTATAACCATAGGCAAGCTTGTTTGATCTCTCCAAAACACACAAACCTCTATTTCCTCCTTCCTGAATGAATTAACCACAGTGTGTAGAAAAAGCTATAGTCTGGGAAACACGCCATTGGATTAAATGCATCAATTTCTGTAAAGCACTCATTTAAATTGACAAAAATTTTAAAAAAGAGACAAACATTTCCTTATATTAAAACCAATCACTGACCTATTTTGTTCTAGGATTTCCTGAGACAGGGACAATTCCTGTTCACAGTTGCTTTATGATGATTATTAAGTTTAAAATATAGCCCTTCTCCTGATAATTGTCTACAAGTGACTATAACACCTGAAGCAGAATTTGGACATCTTGCCAGAGACCATGCTGTTTGTTGGTTGTAGAAAGATCCTGTAATAAAATTGCAACTAGGTTCAGTGTCAGCTGCCATGGGCAGGCATGATGGAACTCTTAATTATCTTAGAGCAGTGCCTCCCATACTTAAATGTGCATGTACATCATCCAGGAATCCGGTTACCATGCAGATTCAGGTTTGGTAGGGAAAGGCCTAATTAAGATTCTGGGTTTCTACTGAACTTCTAGTAGATGCCATTGCTACTAGTAAGTGAATCATGCTTTGAATACTAAGGTCTTAGACTTTTGTTGGACCTATTGCTGGGGTATGAGGGTTTGTTATTCTATCTCAGGAGAGCTGTTACAAAATTCGTGGACCAAGTGAACCATTAGAATTGGGATTGGCTACATATGCCTATTAGTGGCTTAAGCAAGATAGTTTCTCACGCAAAGGAATCCTGTGGCAAGCAGTCCAAGGCTGGTATAGTGCTCCATTGTGTCAAAGACCCATGTTCCTTTTATTTTGTTGCTCAGCTATATTTAAGACAACATTTCAGGGTCCAAGATGGCTATATGAATGGCAGCTGTTTAGTTTTAACTGAATCAGCAAGAAAGAACAAGGTGCTAAGGAAGGCTATGCCTTAATGTTTCTTGAAAGCCACATACAAACCTTCTATGTACCTCTTACAGGTCAAGTCATCTCATCACCCCATCCAGCTGAGAGAGAGGCTGAGTAGAAATGTGCCCATCTAAAAAGTGGGATTCTGTGTAAGACAGGAGCAGGTGGGCTTCAGGAAGCAACTAGCAGACTTTGCCACAGAATTGCTACACTGATTTTGATTAAAGGGGCTGAAGTTCTTACTGCATTGAAGCTCAGCCCAGCAATTAGCCACGTGACCTTGGACTTAACTTACATGGATCTTAGTTTTTCACTTGTAAAATAAGAGCTTGGACCAGGTGACTGAAATAGCAGGAAGGTCCTAGAGGAAGGGAGAAAGTAAGTGGAACTGCCACTTGATGGCTAAAGCATACCATATGAACTTACTGGCCTGTTTCTCAGGGAAGAGTACAGTCTACTTCCATGTACACTTAGGTATGGTTTGCTCTTTTGTAAATTTCCCTCTCTTATTCTCCCATCCTGCCTGCTCTCAATGTGCAATATATTTTATTGTAGAATTATGTCCCATTATTGCCCCATTGTTCCTTCCTCCATAGGGATGGCATTTTCATAATATTTAATAAATATCAGTAAAAGAACAACAACTAAAATTTGAAAAATGCTACTTTTCAAATGTTACTGCTGATATTTAAAGTAGGGCCCCTGTTTCCAATTCTAACATTAATTTTTCCTCCGAAAGAATGAAGATCATATGTGTACAGCTCCTGAGGAAAATATATATATGTATATATATAATATATATATAGAATATATATATGTAGACTTTCTCATATATATGTATATAAAATCCATTATATATATATTTATATTTATATTTGTCAGATGACATCATTTCTTCCAGCTAAGCAAAAGAGCAATGTTGACAAATATTGAGGATCACACTTAGCTTTTGAAAGTTAAGAGAGAGGATACATAAAAATATACATGTTGTAAAATTTGAAGAGCTCTTTTAAGAGAAAAAAATCATAGTCCTGTGAAGATTTATTGTATGTTTAATATTAAACCATATAATATTCCATAAGAGTCATGTGGTCTATGAAATCCCATATTCTAACTAGAAAGCACTCATGTCTAATCCTGCTTCAGCTACTATGATTGCATGTATTTGGCTCTGGTGATTTACATTATGTGAAACCTTGCGTAAGGAGTGAGTATTAATCTAAATGAAGGCATTTCATGGGCTAATTTTTATCTTGTGTTATAAAGTAAATTGGACACTAGGGAATTGTGTATTTATTTATTTATTTATTTATTAAATTCTTTTATTGTGAAGTAACATTTTTTTTTAAAAATTAGTTTCAGGTGTACAACACAGTGCAATAGTTATATTTTTTACCCCTCAAAGTGACAACTTCCTTCCCCCAATTCACCAACCCACTCCTCCCCCATATCATACATATCTATTACAATTCCTTTGACTCCCTTCCACAATATACTCCACATCCCATGACTAACTATATATTCAATTACAGTTGGCATACAATATTATAGGACATCAGCTTCAGGTGTACAGTGCAGTGATCAAGCCTCTACTCCATCCATGAAATGGTCTCCCTAGCAAGGCATGTGACCATCTGACACCCCACAAAATATTTACAACATTATTATATTCCCCGAACTGTCTTCCATATTCCTATAGCAAATTACAGTTACCTATTTATGCTGTCTAATCCCTTCCCCTTCTCCTTCATTCCCACCCCCCTCCCAACTAGCAACTATCAGTTATTCCTCTATGTCTATGAGTCTGTTTCTGTTTACTTTGCTCGTCCATTCAGTTTTTCAGATTTCACATATAAGTGAGATCATATGGTATTTGTTTCTCAGACTGACTTATTTCACTTAACATAATAGTCTCTAGATCCATCCAAATCATTGCAAATGGTACAATTTCATTCTTCTTCATAGCAGAGTAATACTCCATTGTATAAATGTACCAGTTTCTTAATCCGGTCATCTACCGATAGGCATTTTGGTTGTTTCCAAGTCTTGGTTATTGTAAATAGAGCTGCAATAAACATAGGGGTGCATATATTTTTTCAAATTAGTGTCTGTCTTGAATTCTTCTGGGTAGATACCCAAGAGTGGAATTGCTGGGTTATACGGTAATTCCATATCCAGTTTTTTGAGATACCTCCATACTGATATCCATAATGGCTGCACCAACCTGCAGCCCCACCAACAGTGCACCAGAGTTCCCTTTGCTCCACAACCTCGTCAGCACTTGTTGTTTGTTGATTTATTGATGATAGCCATTCTGACTGGAGTGAGGTGTTATCTCATTGTGATTTTTATTTGCATTTCTCTAATGATTAGTGAGGTTGAACATATTTCCATATGCCTGTCAGCCATCTGTATGTCCTCTTTAGAGAAATGCCTCTTCATATCCTCTGCCCATTTTTTAATTGGGTTGTTTGTATTTTTGGTGTTGAGTTTCATGAGTGTTTTATAAATTTTGGATATTAACCCCTTATCAGATATATCGTTGGCAAATATCTTCTCCCATTCAGTAGGCTTCCTTTTTATTTTATTGATGATTTCCTTTGCTGTGAAAAAACTTTTAAGTTTGATGTAATCCCATATGCTCATTTTTCCTTTTATTTCCCTTGCCTGAGGGGATATATCAGTAAAAATATTACTCAGGGTAATGTCTGCAAATTTACTCCCTATGTTTTTTTTGTAGGAGTTTTATGGTTTCAGGTCTTACATTTAAGTCTTTATCCATTTTGAGTTTGTTCTGGTATATGGTGTATGTCGGTGGTTCATTTTCATTTTTTTGCACATGTCAGTCCAATTTTCCCAGCACCATTTATTAAATACACTATCTTTATTCCAATGTAAATTCTTGCTTCCAGTGTCATAGATTAAATGACTGTATATGGATGGGTTTATTCCTGGGTTCTCTATTCTGTTCCATTGGTCTGTGTGTTTGTTTTTATTCCAGTTTTGATTACTGGAGCCTTGTAGTATGTTTTGATGTCAGGTAGCAAGATTGCCTCCCACTTTGTTCTTATTTCTCAAGATTGCTGTGACTATTCAAGGTCTTTTGTGGTTCCATATATATTTTAGGATTATATGTTCTATTTCTGCGAAAAATGTCCTTGGTAGATTGATTGGAATTGCATTGAATTTGTACATTGCCTTAGGTAGTATTGACATTTTTTTTTTTAGCTGAGCCATCCTGCCACCTGTTGGCAGCTCAATGGCAGCTCAGCTCGGGCTGGGCATCGAACTGCAGTTGCTCAGAGCTCAGCTCGCACTCTTGAGAGTAAGCTCTTAATCAACTGAGCCACTCGGCCAGCCCAGTATTGACATTTTAACTGTACTAATTCTTCCTATCCATGACATGGTATGTATTTCCATTTATTTGTATCTTTGATTTCTCTCTTCAGTGTCTCATAATTTTCTGAGTACAGGTCTTTTACTTCTTTAGTTAAATTGATTCCTAGATATTTTGTTGTTTTTGAAGCAATTGTAAAAGGGATTGATTTCCTGATTTCTTCTTCTGATAGTTTATTATTGGTGTATACAAATGTAACTGATTTCTGAATATTAATTTTGTATCCTGCTACCTTACCAAATTCATTTATCAGTTCTAACAGTTTTTTGGTGGAGTCTTTGGGATTTGCTCTATATAGTGTCATGTCATCTGCATATAATGACAATTTTACTTCCTCCTTTCCAAGTTTGATGCCTTTTGTTTCATTTTGTTGTCTGATTGCTGTGGCTAGAACTTCCAGAACTATGTTAAATAGAAGTGGTGAAAGTTGACAGTTTGTCTTGTTCCTGATCTTAAGGGGAAAGCTTTTTAGCCTTTCCCCATTGAGTATGATGTTTGCTGTGGGCTTACGGTATATGGCCTTTATTATGTTAAGTTAGATCCCACTATTCCCACTTTGCTAAGAGTTTTTATCATAAATGGCTGCTGGATTTTGTCAAATACTTTTTCTGCATCTATTGATATGATCATATGCTTTTTATTTTTCATTTTGTGAATGTGATGCATTATGTTAATTAATTTGCAGATATTGAATCAACCTTGCATACCAGGAATGAATCCCACTTGATCGTGGTGTATGATCTTTTTAATGTGATGCTGAATTTAGTTTGGTAATATTTTGTTCAGAATTTTTGCATCTATGTTCATTAGGGATATCAGCCTGTAGTTTTCTTTTTCTGTAATATCTTTGTCTGATTTTGGAATCAGAGTGATAGTGGCTTCATAGAAAGAATTTGGGAACCTTCCCTCCTTTTGTATTTTTTGGAATAGTTTGAGGAGAATAGGTATTAATTCTTTTTTGATTGTTTTGTAAAATTCACCTGTGAAGCCATCTGGTCTACGACTTTTGTTTGTTGGAAGCTTGCTGATTACTGATTCAATTTCTTTGGCAGTAATCAGTCTGTTCATAGTTTCTGTTTCTTTTTGGTTCAGTCTTGGTAGATTCTATGCTTCTAGAAATTTATCCATTTCTTCCAGATTGTCGAATTTGTTGGCAAATAGTTGCTCATAGTATTTTCTTAAAATATCTGTACTATTTCTGTGATATCTGTTGTCACTTCTCCGCTTTCATTTCTGATTTTATTAATTTGGGTCCTCTCTCTCTTCTCCTTGGTGAGTCTGGCTAAGGGTTTGACAATTTTGTGTATCTTCAAAAAACCAGTTCTTGGTTTCATTGATCTTTTGTATTGATTTTTTTGTTCTCTATTTCATTTATTTCTGGTCTTTATTATTTCCTTTCTTGTACTCCCTTTGGGCTTGTTTTGCTGTTCTTTTTCCAGCCTGTTGATTTGAGATTGTTCTTGCTTCTTTAGGTAGGCCTACATTGCTATGAACTTCCCTCTTAGGACTGCTTTCACTGCATCCCCGAGATTTGGGGTTGTGGTGTTTTCATTTTCATTTGTCTTGAGGTATTTTTTGATTTCCTCCTTGACCTCATTTGTGACCCACTCGCTATTTAGCAACATGTTATTCAGCCTCCATTTATTTGTGTGTTTTCCAGATTTCTTCTTGCAATTGATTTCTAGTTTCATAGCATTGTGGTCAATGAAGACGCTTGATATGATTACAATGTTCTTAAATTTGTTGAGACTTGTTTTGTGGCCTACATTTGGTCTATCTTGGAAAATGTTCCATGTGCACTTGAGAAGAATGTATATTTTGTTGCTTTGGGGTGAAATGCTCTAAAAATATCAATTAAATCCAGGTGGTCTAATTTGCTGATCTGCTCCTCTGCTTCATCTACTCTACTGGTGATTCCTTCAAGTGTGTTCTTCGTTTCAGTTATTGTATTCTTTAGTTCTAGCAGGTTGTTTTTTATGGTTCCCCTATCCTTCTTTATGTCCTCGTTAAGTTCCTTAAACATTCTTATCATCAGTGTTCTAAACTCTGTCTCTGAAAGGTTGGATCCCTCTGTTTCATTTAGTTCAATTTCTAGAGGTTTCTTCTGATATTTTACTTGGGACATGTTTCTTTGTTTCTTCATTCTGGCTGTCGTCCTGTGATTACTTCGATGTATTAGATCACCTAGAAAGAAGAGAAGAAAAAAAAGGAAAAAAAGATAAACATTTAAAAAAAATCTCCGTATCACTCAGTGTCCCTCCAGGAGACAAGAAACACAGAGTAATCCAAATAAGTGAGGTTTATTGTAAAGAATTATTAACTAGTAACTAGAGCTTAACTTCTAAGAGGTAATTGGAAGTCCAATAATATAGAAATAGCTGACAGAGGATGTTCTATGGCTAAGGCAGAGTACCCATTAGAAACATGTTTGGAGAGAGTGAGCTGCTGCCCACTTGGTGGTGGCCAGACTTGCTGAGGTGCTGCAGGCTGGTGATGCCAGTGAGGCTCATGGGAAACCAGCTGGATCTCAAGAAGAACCCTCTAGATAGCTGCCCATCAGAAGCCTTCCAGCCTCTCCAGGATACTGCACCAGACTGGACCACCAGCTGAACTTGCTAGGGGGTTGCTGCCAGGGTGCTGCTAAAGCTTGCTGGGTAACAACACCACCGAATACCCCATATGCTGCTGACAGGGAGGGGCAAAAAGGGCAGAAAGCACTGAATACAGGAAGAGACTCTTTTTTTTCCTCCAGTGTCTCTCTGTCACCCTTGACTGTCCAAGTTTAGCATTATGTCATTGGACAAAGAAATGTTTAGCGGGTCCAGCTTTAGTATCACAAGGCAGGGCAATGAAGGGTGAATTTGGACCGGAAAAGCAATAAATTAATAACTGGCATAATCAGTCTATTTTTTTTTAATTTAAGTAAGTGAACACAAGCTTAAATTATTAAAATGGAAAAATATAATTTTTTTGCCACTCTAATCTGAATAGTAACTATAACCAGTGATGCAGAGAAATTCATATTTGTCTAAACAAATTCCTGGAAATGTACCATAATTTAGAAAGGATGGTTTACAGGGTCAAATTAAAACAGTTTCATCAAATTTAAACATTCAAATCTGAAAGACCTGAGAGATTACTTAGTCCAGTTCCCTCATTCTTGAAATTAAAGAAAACCCGAAACCCAGAATAATTCAATGACTTGTTCAAGGCTAAAGAGTTGGTGAAAGAGATCACTCATTTGTTCAATGACTATTTATTTTGTAAATTCTACCCAGTGCTAGTTGTGATGGTACAGCAGTGAACAAAATACAGTAGGTCCTTGAATAATGTCGTGTCATTGAATGTTGTTTTGTTATAACGTTCTTGAGAAAAAGAAGGGATTCCTGGTTTGGGCCACTGTCTGGGCACATTCTCCCGATGTCTGTATGGGTTTTCTCTAGGTACTCCAGTTTCCTCCCATGTCCCAGAGATGTGCACATGCAGTGGATTGGCATGTTGACAGTCTGAGTGAGTTTAGGGTATGTGTGCGCTCCCCAGAGACGGGTTCCTGCCTTGCATACCGAGCGGCAGGTAGAGACTCTGGCCAGCTGAGAGGCTGAGCTGGAATCAGTGAGTTGGAAAATAATGATGTTACAAGTAATATCATTGTAAATACATTTGGAATGTATTTATAGTTCACATTATCTCAATGTTTAATATTAAAAGAATTTTGGGTCTTTATTTAGAAGTTTGGTAATTTTTTGTTACCAGAAATATGCAGTACGATCTTAACTCTTGTTTACATCGATTAACCTACGGTAAAATTGGTTTCGTTTTATGCTGTTTCTCTTAAAGTTGCAGTTTCCCAGAATTTATTGATGACATTAAGTCAAGATTTACTGTATATCCTACACTCACAGTGCTTATATTTAACTTGACAGAGTCAGACAATAAATAGATAAACAAGTGAATAATAATTCAGGTATTAGAAATGCTATGACAAAACATAAAGCAAGGTAAGAATAGAGAAAATAGTGTAGGTGGGCAGGGAGGGGAGAGACTCTGATATTTATATTGATTGGTGCTATCTGTACCAAGACCTGAAAAAGGTTGTCTCAATTCTCAATGCAAAATATTCAAATAGACAATGGCTTTTAGTAAATTTAATATATTTTGTAATTACATCATGCCTTTTATATTTGTATTAATATTTTCATGGAAGAGAACACATTTGTATCCCTTTAGCAATCAAAGTTGAATAGTATCACAGTCCCTTTTCTTCCATCTCTCTTTTATAAGGAAATCTAAGGTTATCTGTTTGCAAATGTTTCAGCTGATCATATTTCAGGAAGCTAGGTGATGTAGCTTGCAGGCAACCTGGTTGCAATGGACACAAACTATACTTTCAAAACTCAAATTGACCACATACTTTGACAGCTTTCAACTGGTTACTAGATTTCTGGCTGCTTAGATACTATACATCTCCTAAGGGCAATGCTGAAAATCATTCAACAGTTAGTGCCCACATAACATGATATTTCAGCACTGAGATATTTCTTAATTATATGTGTTTCCACTGTATGTGTAAATAGGGAATAAAAGTTGCTGAAATGCCATTAACAATGGCTGTTGAAACTTTGCACTTTAGAAACTATACGCACAGAAAGGGAGTTGAACGTTTGATGGTTAATATGCAATTGGGGATATTTTCTCACAAATATTAGCTGACTTTAAGGTCAGTGTAATTGATATCACTGTCAAACTATAAAAATGTTGTCTTAAATAGGCAATGTAGCTACAGACAAACAGCTGAATTTTGGAAGCTAAAAGGAAAGAAAAAAATCATGATTACTTTAAAAATGTCATAAATTTTAATTTGATTTTAACTGGAGCTTTTGCAATACCATTTGAAAATTTAGGACTAAACTTTATTTTCCTATAACTGGTCATTCATCTTATCATGGCTTTTTTGGTTTATAACTCTGTTCATCGATATAGACTGAATTGAATTAATGGTTAGATTTATAAAAAATTTTGTTCTTTATAAGGAGGTTATATTAAAATTCTGTATTTAAAATTTTTTCCTTTTAAAATAATTCATTGGTTATTGAAATCACTATGTTGAATTACTATTCAACAGCATATAAATGAATATATCTGCTGAAATAGTTGAAATTGAAATGCAAATGGAGGTCTTTTCATGTGTTTACATATCATTTTAGAGAGACATATTTTCACTATGTGTAAGAGGGTTAAACTCTGAAAGCAAATGACTATAAATTCAAAGCATTGTATGATGGCAGTAATAAGTTTAAAAATTCTAAAGTTTTTGTGTATTTTTAAGTCATGTGAGCATAAAAGTTTGAGCCAATGCTTCTCAGTGTTTACCTTATGATGGTCAAAAAAACCAAAAACTCAGATGAAAAAATATTTCCTTCCCAGATTAAAAAAATAAATATATGTACAGTATAATAAAAAGAGCAAAGAGACTACCAGAAAACTGCCAATTATAATTTTCTTTTATATTTCATCCTAATAAGTTTTGGTTAGTTTTCTAAGCAAATCAGGTGATAATTAAATGTGCCTGGAAGCCTCTGGAAACATCCAATTACTGTTTTCACAGAAACCTTTCCCCTCAGTTACATGATGAAAGACTATTGCTGGGCATGGAGTTATGTTGGCCACATTGAAAGAAAAAAAAATGTGTTGTAAAGAGCAATGAATGAAAAGGGAAAAAAGTTTTAAACAAGTTCCTTATCTCTTTTTAGTCCTCAGATACCTTATGTTGAATAGCCAGATCATTTTATTATTGCAAATGCCATGGTTGTAATCTTTTATTGCTTGCAGTATAGGCCTACAGCATTAAGTTAGTATAAAATTACACATAGTTTAATATATCTGTACAACACCTTTAAACAAGCTTCTCTAGGCAAGAAGGTTATCCATCTTATAAATCTATTATTCCATTGTACATCTTGATAGCCTAGCATTGCTCCTAGCCATGTTTAAGCATTAAATAGTGCATTATTATTTCACATAAATCAACCAGAGATGTGTGAATTCATAAATTTTACATTTGCACAGACAGTATTTTAAACGTTTTACTGCTTCGTGGGAACTCAGAGCACAAGCCTGTACACAAATCAGGACCTGAGAAATTTCAATAAAATTTAATATCACAATTACATCTTCTCAAAGTCAATGCATGCATATTTTAGAAGTATTTTAACTGAGTCCAAAAATAAAACTCAAATGTGCAGAGTGGCTTTTTTTATTGGAGTTTAGTCAGCTATGTTATAACAAGCTAATGAGCACTTTGGCTTTTTATTCTTTATAGCAAAAAATGGTATAAAGAGAATAATTCCTTATAGAAATTTGAAATGAAAAAATATATCAAAATTAGAAATCTTGGTAATTGTAATTTACTTAAAGTAATGCAGATAGAAAGTAGTACAGGATTGGTAAGCCTATATTACAATGAATATATAGCTTTATAGCTTGAGCCTGAAATAAATTTTAAAAAGTCATAATGTAGGCTATAAATTACATGAGGGTAAGAAGACTTTTCTAGAGGTTTCTAGGTGATTCTGGTTTGGAAGAGAGCTATATTATTTTTCTTATTTCTAGGCATGTTGGGAGGCAATGATGTTTACTGTTTATGCAAAGTTTTAATTATTTTTTCCAGAAAAAGTGTTTCTTTTATGGCTTTGTCTATAGAAATATATTATAGTTTTGTCTATAGAAATATATTCTATATTATGGAAATGTCTATAGAATTAATGCACAATAGTTGTGGATTCAGGGAAGATTTCTGCTTTAGCATGCATGTGGTGAAAATTACATTCCTGTTGAAATAATCCTAATGCATATAATTAACTGAACAAATGTCACATTAATTTGAAAATGGCATATTTATCACCTAGAAACAGGTGATGTAGAAAGATAAATTGCTGGGAACACAGCACTTGCTTCCAATCATCATCAAATTCTAGGAAGAAAGCTGATAGGAAAGAACAGAAAAGCAAAAATATTCTCATTCATTTTTTTGGATTGTTCCTAACTGAGACACTTTTTAGGTAATTCCTGGGGGAATAAGTAAAAAGGGATAGGTAGAAACAATATCCTACCATGGACATTGATATCTTATCTTTCCTTTTGTAGTGAGTGTTTTTTATGATGAGGATTTATTACATTAGGGAACCAGTTTCTGTTTTCCTTTATAAACTTTAGATATTCTCTCTGCCATTCTGAATCCTGCTTTTTCTTTCTTTATGGACTAAAAAGTTCAAACCTAAGGTTAACAGTACCAGAAAATCATTGTTTAGAGATTAATCTCTTTAGGGTCATAAGCAAAAGACAGACTCAGTGAGTCTTTAGAACCCTACAGCTACTCAGAGTAATGACAAGTATTACCATACCCAGACAGGCTTTGGAATATTTTTTAAAAAGCAGATCTAGTTACCATCCATAAAAAACTAATGGAAGCTTCTCTCTTACTCTGATGAATGTTGAAAATAGAGTGGCTTAAATAAAAAAAACCTGACTCCCCTTATTATGATGTTCAACTATATAGCATTCATTGGTTTGGGGTCCATTTTGGTTTTGATGGTATTGCTACTCCTAGCTTCTTTTTTGTGTGTGAAAGTTTCATCTCATTGCCTGGGTCTGGACTATCAAGGATATAAGGAAAAAATGATTCATTATAGAAATTACATTTTGTGAGCTAAGCCAGAAGGCACTGTCTTTATTTTAGCTCTCATATAAGCAAGACATAGTGTTATGTATATATTTTATGTGTATATAATGTTTACTTAGCAATATATATATTTATACCACACAAGTGGCCCATACTACCATTACGTAAATCCCTCTATTTTTCAAAGGCTATATGGAAACAATTGATGGTTGAGGAAGGAGTATATATAAACAAACATGTTTGGAAATTCTCAGTCTGTGTCAGCACCATTTAAATAAATATATGTGTCTTTTTTAATAATGCTAACTTTACTGGTTAGAGGGGAAATTAGAAGAAAGAGATGAACAATAAATATGTTGAATTCTAAAACAGAATGAACTTGCTTCATCTCTTTTCAAAAACAATCTGGTTGCAAAGTTGGATGTTTCTATTTGAAATAAAAATGGATTCTTTTGTTTACTAAATTCATGGATTTAATTTTCACTAGATAAACCACGGTTAAATTTTTAAAATTAAACTTTAACACATTACAGAAAGTGCTATCCTTGTGTTTTATTGTTCTATCTTCTGTTTGCATGTTTATTAATTCACCTCGAATAAAATGTTCAGGTTTAAAGAGTAATCAAGATGATGAATTACAGAATTGTACACCTGAAACCTATGTAACTTTACTAACAACTGTCACCCCAATAAACTTTAATTAAAAAAAGAGATGATGGGCCAAAAACAAATAAAAAAATCATTGGTTTTAATTTTCATAAGCTTGACTGTTTCTTAGACATATTCATTAAAGATGTACTGTAAGCTGTTATTATGGAAAGTGCTATCTCTTTTACACTATTCATCTCCTCATTATTAAAATCTGTGCAGCTAGGTAATAGTGATATGATATTTTCTTTTATTAAAGGCAAAATACCATATTCTATAAATAAAATAGCACCACAGGAAGGTTTGCAATATGATTTTTTTGTTTTCTTTTTGTGATGAGTTGTCACTGAGCTATTTATATCTGCTGAGAGGCAATATGGTTTGGTAGAAAGAGCACAAGCTTTAGTGTCATAGAAACTTGGTTATAGAAAATACTATTATTTAACTCTTCTAGGCAGACAGGGTTAATTGTTCACCAAACTTCCATTCCACAGACTGATGGTTGGCAAGTATGTACCCTGCCAGAGAGCATGATCCAGTGTCATCTCACTCATTACATATAATTGCAACTAGAAGACTATGGAATGTGAGAAATACAGATGTCACTTCTAGGCCAAACCACTTAAGAAGCAGGTACACCTTGACGCATTTCCTCCACCTCTTGCTGAAGGCAGAGGGTTCTGAAGCCTTAGAGGGCAGAACACAAGATAGACAAAGTCATGAATGGTTGCATTGAGGATAGCTCACTGACTACAAACACTGACAAATTCTGAAATATTAGAGTCCATTTGTCACAGCAGCTAGTGTTACTATGCAAACTAATATACAAATGTAACATCTTTGGAAATTCAGTTAATTTGGAAACAGCCTTGTGTTTCTCTTATCTTAAATGCAATAAGAGTTTGTAGTATAAATATACATATTATGAGGAAGTCTATCAAAGAGTTGCTGGAAACATCAAATGAAATAACATGATGAAGCGTTTTATAGATGCTAAGTACACAAAATTAGCCATAATTTTTGCTATATCCTGGGACATTATAAGAAATTACTTATAGCTCTTTATTCAAAGCTAGGTTCACCAGTATAAAACAAATTTCATTAATTCCATACTTTAAATTTGCCTTTTCTAAGTTATTGATCACAGTCCTCCCCCTGTTGTAAAGAGTAATCAATGTACTTTGGATTTTTCTGTTTCACTACTTTTATGGGCAACTATTATGTGCCAGGCATTGTACTATGTTATGTCATTTTATCATCACTTCAGCACCAAAAGGTAAGTGCATTCTTTCTTTTCTTCACATGAAGACATTTAGGCTCAGAAAGATGAAGTGAATTGCTCAGGGTCACATAGCTAGTAAATGGTACAGTTGGAATTCAAATTTGGATCAGCTTGACTCCAATTATATGGATCATACCACTGTATCTTTACCTACACATAGATTAATGTCTTTTGCCCCTTCAATCCAAAGGAATAGAAATATCAAAGACCCTGTTTTAGCCTAGGTTCTTCAGAAAACAGAGCCTGGGGCAAGGATTATAGTGCTGGTGACTGATTTGAAACACACAAATGCAGGGCAAAGAGATGATGGTGTAAATAAGGGGTGGGAAGAGACATGAAGCAGAGTGATGCAAAGCAAACTGATATGTGCCACCACACTGCTCTTGCTTCAGAGCAAGCCACAAGGAGATCCTGTATGTTTCTTGGCAGGTTTGTCTGCCTATCACAAGGGCTGTCTCCAGACAAGTTCAAGGAGAAACCATATCACTGAGTGGCTGTAGGAGTGAGGAAGTGCAGGAGTGTAGTTGTATATATATCCCCTAACATTCTCATCTCCTGTTGTTCAAAGTTCTTCACTAGGTAGAAGGTAACTTCTCTGTCCTTTTGGGTTACATCATTTGGCCTATTGGATGGTCACTCAGGATGCTGGATCACACCGTGTGTGTGGGGTGCTGTGTCATCCATGTCTGGAAGGGACTTAAAGGCATGGCTGCACAGTGAAAGCTAAAAGGTTGGCCCAGCACAGTCAAGGCTGATCCATGGAAACGCCACACATTACAATTGCAAGCCCTTATTGGAGGAAGCTGATGAGGGTCTAGAAGGCAGAGAACATGGAGAAAACATGAAGAAACACATGACATATGTATCTGATACAGAGCCTTCAAATGATTCATTCAGCTAATATTTATTCAACTGTGTAACAGGCACTGTTCTAGGTGATGGAGAAACAAGAAAAAAATCAAGTTAAAAAGTCTCTGCTTTCATGAAGAATACATTCTAGTTGGGAACAAATAGAAAAGTAGGATAAATAAGTACAACATATGGCATGCCCAGTGTGGAAGACCACACTGGATATATGGATATGAATTGTTCACAAGCAAGAGTTGCCAAGAAAGTTTTACTGAGAAGATGACATTTGAATAAAGACATTAAAGTAGTGAAGAGTATAACCATGATAATATCTGAGCATGAGAGAATACACAGACCCTGATTTAGGAGTGTGTTGGTGTATTCATGCAAGAGCAAAGAGCTGAACGGGGCTAGAGAGGATTGTGAGATGAGGACAATAATATGAGATAAAGTCTGGAACATGTTGAGTCACATAAGTCATTGTAAGGATTTTTTTCTTATTGACTATTCAAACATTTTAGCCTGGCAGACTCATTTGTTCATTATAACACTACTGAAAGGGAGGTAGACTTATTTCCATTTTATGAGTGAGCAAACTGAGCATCAGAATTGTCAGATTAATTATTCAAGGGCATAGCTCATAAAAATTAAAATAAGAATTACTATGGTATTCATTATTAGGAGGAGTAAACACATCTGAGCAAAGAAAATCCATGTCAATTCCACTTAGCTTACAGGCTCAAAATACCTAAGTATTGAACACTGAGAGTAATAACAGACCATAACTTCTATGAAAAGCTGTTCTCATTTATTCCTTACAACAACCTTCTGAGGTAGGCGCTATTATTTTTTCCATTTTTCCGGTGAGGAAACTGAGGTATTTTAGCCACTCAAAGTGACACAATTGGAAAGTGATGAATCAAGAACTGAACAAATGCTTTCTGTTTTTAGAACCTGTGCTATTAATTAGGATGACACATTGCCTCTACAAATGCTTTAATTATTATATGTCTTATTTTCTTTCTCAGAGTTCTTCCTAGTTGTTCTTCCTCTTCAATTTTTAAAGAAACTGTATCATTTTTTGTCCCTTTCAGATAATCCCTTTAGTGGTTAATCATAATTATTATTTTTTATTTTGAATAAAATAGGATAATAAATAAATAACTTCTAGTATTTTCTTAACTATTTTTTTAACATATCTCTAAGATTGTATCACAATGCTTTAATCTCAATACTCTCTTTTTACTAATTTTTCTCAAATTGTTGCATTCCTCTCTTCCTTGCTTACTGAATTACATCT
Organism: Aselliscus stoliczkanus; assembly: GCA_033961575.1. Lineage (NCBI taxonomy): Eukaryota > Metazoa > Chordata > Mammalia > Chiroptera > Hipposideridae > Aselliscus > Aselliscus stoliczkanus. The sequence goes on from CM066730.1 coordinate 12,319,892, forward strand.
TTTAAATATTTTCCAGCATGTATCAGTGAATGTGAAACTCTCTCAGCTTATCTTCATGTGAATTTATGTGTTTTTGCCTTTGTTTTTGAGTGATAACTTGGTTAAGTGTAGAATTTTGACAGCTTTTCCTCTCTTGTTTTCTGGCACCTGTTTTCACAAATGAGAATAGTGCTCATCATTCAGTTTTTCTTTCTTTCTTTTTTATGCTTTCTTTTCAGATTTTCTCTTTGGTTTTTATTTTTTATTTATTTTTGATTTTTTATTTTATTTTAATTTATTTTTTACAACAGTGTAATAGTTATACTTTTTACCCCTCAAAGTAACAACCTCCCTCTCCCAATCTGCCACCGTCCTCCCCGCCAGATCATACATATCTATTACAACTCCCCTGACCTCACTCCCACACTATACTCCTCATTCCATGACTATATATATATATACATTCAATCACAGTTAACATACAATAATATAAAACATCATCTTCAGGTGTACAGTGCAGTTACAAGCTGCTACCCTATCCCCAAAGAGGTCTCCCCAACAAGACAAGCAACCACCTGACACCCCACAAAGCATTCACAACATTATCAATTACATTCCCAGAACTGCCCCCATATCCCTGCAGCAACATTGCAGTCACCCACCTACTCTGTCCAAAACCTTCCCCCTCTCCCTCATCCCCACTCCCTCCCAGCCAGCAACCATCAGTTTTTCCTTTATATCTGCTTGATATGATTTCAGTCTTCTTAAATTTACTGAGACTTGTTTTGTGGCCTAACATGTGTTCTATCTTGGAAAATATCCCATGTGCACTTGAGAAGAATGCATATTCTGTTGTTTTGGGGTGAAATGCTCTAAAAATATCAATTAAATCCTGGTGGTCTAAAGTGTAATTTAAGGCCACTGTGTCCGTGTTGATTTTCTGTCTTGAAGATCTGTCCATTGGTGACAATGGGTATTGAAGTCTCTTACTACAATAGTGTTACTGTTGATCTCTGTCTTTATGTCTGTCAAAATCTGTTTTATATAATTAGGAACTCCAATGTTGGGTACATAGATGTTTATTAGGGTTATAGTGCCATTCTTTGTCTTCTATTGTAATCTTCATTTTAAAGTGTATTTTGTCCAAAACAAGTACTGTTACTTCAGCTTTTTTTCTCATTTCCACTAGCATGAAATATCTTATTCCATCCCTTTACTTTCAGTCTGTGTGTGTCTTTTGCTCTGAGATGAGTCTCAGCATATACATGGGTCCTATTTTCTTATCTCCAGAGCCACTCTATGCCTTTTGATTGGAGCATTTAGCCCAATCACATTTAAAGTGATTATTGATATGTGCATATTTATTGCCATTTTGTTATTTGTATTTCTTGTCTTCCTGTGTTAGTTTGTTTTCCCCTTTCTTCTGTTTAAAAAAGCGCTGTTAACATTTCCTGCAATCCAGGTTTGGTGGTAACAAATTCCTTTAGCTTATTCTTTTCTGAGCAGCTCTTTATTTCTCCTTCAATTTTAAGCGATAGCTGTGCTGGGTAGAGCAATCTTGGTTGTAGGCCTTTATTTTGTGTCACTTTGAATATCTCCTGCCACTCCCTTCTGGCCTGCAGAGTTTCTGTAGAAAAGTCAGCTCTTAGTCATATAGGAGTTTCTTTGTATGTAACCTGTTGTCTTTCTCTTGCTGCTTTTAGAATTCTGTCTTTGTCTTTAACCTTTGCCATTTTAACTATGATGTGTCTTGGTGTGGGCCTGTTTGGATTCAGCCTGTTTGGAACTCTCTGCACTTCCTGGGCTTGTATGTTGATTTCCTTCACCAAGGGTAGGGAAGGTTTCAGTCATTATTTTTTCAAATACATTCTCAACCCCTTGTTTCTTCTCTTCTCCTTCTGGTATTCCTATGATTTGTTATTGTTGTGCTTCAAGTTGTCCCATAGGGCTCTTAAATTATTTTCATTGTTTTTTATTCTTTGGTCTTTTTGTTGTTCCAACTGGGTGATTTCTGCTATTTTGTCTTCTAAATCGCTGATCTGATCCTCTGCTTCATCTAATCTAATGGTGATTCCTTTGAGTGTGTTCTTCATTTCAGTTATTGTATTCTTTAGTTCTAACTGGTTGTTTTTTATGATTTCTCTATCCTTCCTTATGTCCTCACTAAGTTCATTAATCATTTTTATCATCAGTATTCTAAACTCTGTCTTTGAAAGGTTGGATCCCTGTGTTTCATTTAGTTCCATTTCTAGTGGTTTATTCTGATCCTTTACTTGTGACATATTTCTTTGTTTCCTCATTCTGGCTGTCATTCTGGAATTGCTTTGATGTATTAAATAGATCACGCAGGCACAGAGATCACGGCCTAATACTCCCAGGGAAACTCCCAGTCTCAGCCTGTCCCAATCAGCCACTCACAGATCAGGCCAAGCAGCCTGACAACCAATTATCAGCCTGGTAACTCTGCACATGGAGAGTGGGGACCCAAGGAAGCTCATGCATTCCTCATCTCAATGAACAGCCTGTTGGAACCAGAGAGAGCCCGGCTGGCATTTCCCTGGCTATGGAGCACAAGCAGTGCGGAGAGTGGGGCTCCCAGTTCGCATGCAGGCACATGCACATACGCACTCTTGCGCCAACTTTACCAGACCAGTGCGGTCCCAGACCTGACCCTCTGTGGGAGGACCCCACCCTGACAAAACGGTGCCCTCCTGTACACTAATCATGTGCAAGCTCCACACTGAGAGAACAGTGGTCCCAAAACCTCCACCTCCCAGTGCCAAAGGCGTGCAGTTCAGTCCGTCCCCACAGGCTTCTGGGCCCCACTCACACAGCTACTCCCTCCACCAGGAACCGGGTGAGTGCTCACCAGTGAGGGAGTCCGTGTGCTATGCTGGTTCCACTGGTTCTCTGGCCACCCTCAACCTCACCGAGCTGAGCGAAGAGAGTCCTTACTAATTTCTACTGCCAGCTATCATGGAACTCCTCTTCCCGGCAAAGGAACTCTGGGCTACTGAGCTTGGTGTGGGGCAGAGAGTCTCTCCCCCAACCGGAGAAGCCTCCACACCACTGAGGTGTCCCTCACGGGGTTCGCTGTCTCTCATCTCTGCCCCTCCTACCAGACTTGTCATGGCCTCCTCTTTAAGTTCTTTGTTTAGAGGTTCTGTTCATCTAGTGTTCCAGGGACTTCTGGGGTTGAATGTTGTATAAATTATTTGTAATTTTGGTGTGATCCTGGGAGGCAATTGTCACAGCATCTGTCTATTCTGCCATCTTACCATAAGTGTCACTCTTTGGATTTTATTTTTATATATATATATATATATATATATATATATATATATATATATATATAAATAAATTTTTATTTATTTTTATTTTTAAATATTTTTATTTATTTATTTTTTTGAGGGCAGTGTTACTGGCCCTCAATATGTGGGACCAAACCAGGGCCGCTGGCTTCCCAAGCCAGCGCTTAACCACCGTGCCACTCAGCCAGCCCCACTCTTTGGTTTTTAAACTACAATTTCATTATAATGTGTTTTGATGTAGATTAAAAAAATAAAAAATAAACCAGCTCAGATTTCTGCCTCTTTCTTTGATTTTAAGATTTATTTCTTGTTTTGATTCTGGAAAATTCAGCCATTTCATCTTTAAATATTGCCATTTCATTATCAATATTCTTGACTTCAGGAACTCTTACTAAAGATGTATCATTGGATATTCTTTTTTTATTTTTTAAGACTCCTAACTTTCTTTTTAATGTATCTTCCAGTCTATTAATTCTCTTTTCATCTGTATCTAATATGCTATCTAACCCATATGTTGAGTTTTGAAAAATTCAAATTTATTAAAGTAAAATTTACATAGCATAAAAAGCATACATTATTAGTATAATACTCAATGAGTTTTTAGAAATGCATATTACTGTGTGATTTTTTTTCATTATTCCAATAAGTTTTCTGTGCTCTTTTGCCATTAATTCCGTATACCATCTGTCCCAGAAAATAATTTATCTTATTTATATCATGACAATTGGTTTTTCCTATTGTAGAATTTCATACAAATAAAACATATACTATGAATACTCTTGTATCTCGCTACTTGCAACAGAAGTTATATTTATAAGAAATGTATTCTATGTTAATGCCATATGGTACTACATTTTATGAATATACTACAGTTTGGTGGGTGTCTGATTTTACTTCTGTGCAACAATTTATTTGTTTAGATTTAGATTTATTCCCTTTAAAACAATATAACAAACCAGAAGTGCAAATTAAACTATGCATGAACCACAATTTTACCATTATAGGATACAAAAACATCAAGCTTTCAAATTACTTAAGTAGAATAATAAACCAAATTCTAGAAGATTTCTTCCATCTGATGTTGAGAGTAAGAATAGGGAGGGAGAGAAGACTTAAAAGACTTCATAAAAAATAGTTAGATGGATGGGGACAGTTAGATCAAACACAGAAATAACTCTCATAAGAAAAATGTCAAAGAATAAGGGCCAAAATACTCAACAAAGAGCTGGGATTTGGTAGGATACTGCACTGTCTACAGGGAAGGGACTTGAAAATGAGTGGGACCAAAAATTGTTTTCTTGAAGAAGCACTGCTCTTAGAGGAAATCACATATATAGAGAAGAAACAGTACCTTTTGGAGATGTGACAATGAAGGCAAAGAAGGAAATAAGAGATAAGAAATTATGAATTCTGTGGAAAAGGAAGTGAAAAAAAATCTGTAATACATTTACCTACTTCTTATCATTATCCATTAAAATATTTGTATTTTATTAGAGTAACAGAAGAGGGCACTCTTGAGCTAGTAACCTGTCCATGAATTGACTAGGAATTGAAAACAAAAAACAAAACAAAACAAAAACAAAAACAAACACATCACATTTATACAAAACTACTGCAAGAAAACAGAAATTCTGAATCAAATAATTTCAGCTGTTGAATATTTTCCTCCTTCCAAACAACCACAAAGCAGAAAAGTATAACAAAACACCTCAAACTAAAATAAATATTCTCTAAGCATTAGGAGATATTTTTTAAAAAATACCTTGAATCAAAAATTCAAAATCTAATAGCATAAGTGTATAAAAAAATCAGGATGGGTGAAATTTAAGAGCTGACTGAAATCAAGAATTAGGATATATATATATATATATATGAGAGAGAGAGAGAGAGAGAGAGAGAGAGAGAGAGAGAGAGAGAGAGCGAGAAAGGGAGACTCTTTATTACAAGGTATACAGGGAGAATAGACTCAAATAAATGTTTAAAATTAAATATATTCCTCCCATCCTAACAATGGCAGAAAACCAGATAATTTATAAAACTTCCCAAGTCTAGGGGCTAATCTGTGAAGGCAGCTAGGATACGAAGTGGTGACATGAAGAGAGCAAATATATTGGGTTGTCGGAAAAATCAAGGACATTTTTGCAATGAAAAACATAGAAAATATACATCATGACTTTTCTGACAACCCAATATATAATAGCTGAACTGGCCGAAAGGTAGAAATAAAAAACACTCTACTCCATGGTTGAAGTGAGTGAGAGATAGGAAATTCTTTGCCCAATATCTCATACTATAGCTGTACCTATGCCATTAGAAGCTTGCTACTTCTAAAGGAGGTAGAGTTCCAGCTAAGACTAACCACAGACACAGGTCAGAGTTCTGCTGCGATAGAGAGTGAAAGGATACCCCACCTCTGCGACCCTGGCACCCAAAGAACTCTTTCTGCTTCCCAAAAAGAGCCTGAAATAAAAAACAACAGGAATCTACCACTGGAGGAAGTACAAGAGGGTGGTGAAAGAGCACTATATAGGGCAATGGTAATCTACCACTAGGAGAATTGAAATTTATTGTGCCAGAAACATAACCATAGCAACATAAAAAACCAAATTCTGCTCAACTTTTGACTAATTTTTCTCAAATCCTAGCACTAATGACCTAACAGTCATGACTAATGCCTTATCACAAAGGAATAAATATCATAAATGATATTTACTTCACTTCATTCTGCCTTTTTCTACACATAATATTCTACATATGATGTTGCTAGGTGTTGCTACACGTGTTTAATAAAAATTGTAAGACACATGGAAAACAAGGAAAAATAATCCTTTGTCAACAAAGCAATCAACTGAACCAAGCAGAGATTATTGAGATGTTAAAACTATTAGAAATGATTAAAAAAACAACAAATATGATTTATATTTTAAAAGATGTGCTGGAAATGGTGGACCACATGTATGAACAGATGGGAAATTTTAGTAGAGAGTCAGAAACTATAATAATATAATGAAAAACAAATGCTAGAATTACACCCGCATATGCATGTGCACACATCATCACAGCCAAAGAATGCCTTTGAACAGTTCAGCAAATAAGTTGATATAACTGAGGAATGTACCAGTGAGGAAAATATCAGGAAAGCATCATTCTTTAAAATAATCTAAACTGACATAGATAGAGAAAAAGTGAGTAAAAAGGAACAGAGCATCCAGGAGCTGGGTGACAATATCATATGACCTAACATATCTTTAGCTGATTTTGGAAAAGAAAGTGTGAAAGATATAAAGTGGGTAGTGGAAATATTTGAAAAATAGAATAGATAAGGATTTTCCAAAAAGAATGAAAGATATCAAACTATAGAGCCAAGAAACTTTAAGAACCTTAAACAGGACACACATATACATACTAGTCAGATCATAATCAGTCAAATCAGAGTGGCTTTTAACCAAAGTTAAAAAGAAAATATTGAAGGAAGCCAGATTTTAAAAAATTAATTACAAAGAAAGGAACAAACTGCTTTACAGACTACTTGCCAGAAAGTAGGTAATAATATAGAAACTGACAAATTTATTTTAAAACATTTATTAAAATGCAAAGAATATTGAGTAGTCAAAACAATTTTTTTGAAAAGGGGCAGTGTTGGAGAACTATCACTTCCTAATTTTAAGATGAACTATAAAGTTACAATGATTAAAACAGCATGATATTAGCAAATAGATAGAACCTAGGTTAATAGAATAAAATAGAAAGAAATACATTCACACATATAATGTCAATTAATTTTAGATTAGGTAATTTAATAGTAAAAGGATATTATTTTTTAAATGTGTTACTTGAAAAATTGGACATCAATATGAAAAAGAAAAAAACAAACAAACCAAATGAACAAACTAAGAAAACAAAACAGAAACCTTCAACCTATACTACACAAATGATTTTGCAATGAAAAATAGACCTAACGTAAAACTCAGAAGACATTAAACTACAAAACATAAAAAAAATCTTTGTGATTTTGAGTGAAAAAAAGATTTCTTAGGCACAACACGAAAGCCCAAACCATAAATGGAAAAACATATATGAATTACATAACTGAAAACAATAGTTTGCAGAATATATAATAAACTTTAACAACTCTATTTAGAAAATAAAGAACATAATTAAAAACTAGGCATAAGATTTGAGCAAATAGTTCATCACCATGGAGATATGAATTGCAAGTAAGTACAGGAAAAAATGCTTAACACCATGTGTCACTAGCAAATTACAACCACAATAAGATACCTCAACACACCTATTAGGATAGCTAAAATCAAGACAAAGAAATATAATGTCTGTCAATACCAGATGTTGGCATGGATGGAGACCAACTGTAACTCTCACACATTTCTGGCATTAATGAAAATGGTATAGCCACTTTGGAAAACTGTTTGGCAGTTTCATATAAACTTAAATATATGCTTACCAATAACCAAAATTCCTAGTCCTAGGTACTTACACAAGTCAGAAGAACACACACTCACTCACACCTATACCTGAAAAATAGCCTTGTTTGTAATCATTCCAAACTGGAAACAACTCAAATATTCATTACCAGGTGAATGTATAAATAGTCTTCTGTTCTCTTTCTACTTCTTTTCATCAATTCACTAGCGAACAAATAACAAAAGCAATAGCAGAAACTGTTGTTTGACTCATCCTCTCCTTTTCCATTGTAACAATACGACAGAGAGAGAGAGAGAGAGAGAGAGAGAGAGAGAGAGAGAGAGAGAGAGAGAGAGAGAGAGTGAGAGAGAGAGAGAGAGAGAGAGAGAGAGAGAGAGAGAGAGAGAGAGAGAGAGAACAAGGAAGGAAAGAAAGAAGGAAGGAAGGAAGGAAGGAAGGAAGGAAGGAAGGAAGGAAGGAAGGAAGGAAGGAAGGAAGGAAAAAGGAAGAAAACATTTTTGTAATTATGGTTCTTAATTTTCCATTTCATTGTTTGTGTAAATGTAGCCACATGTATATTTGTAGAATTTGTTAGAAACCTGGATTTCTCTCATAAAGTACACAGAAGCTAAACTGCATCAAACATAACATAACTACTGAACTTTTATTTAAAATTAAATTACAAAAATGTAAACCTTTAATGCCATGTCCTGAGTATTGAGTTTTTGTGTATTTTTTTAAAGTACTGAAAACATGCTGTAAATTATGTTGAAAATAACTAATGCTGCCACTCTTTGGGGTGACAAATGACATAATACAGACTAGACTTATTCCTATGACTGTTCTGTTCAGCTACTCCTCAGTAAGCACATATTTATTGGTCCATGAGTTACTGTGGACAAGGACATGGGTTTAAATGTGGAGGCACCAAAAGGGCTGTCAGAATCTTCTCTAGATCAGGGAAACTCACCCTTGAATACATATCTTGGCCTTTGTGTTATATTATTTATGTCAAATATCTTTCCTCCATTCCTGTTTTCTAACATTTTCCTTAAAATTTGCACAAATGAGAAATTTTTAAATATTTGAGAAACAACTGTGCTTTCAGGCAATCCCTATTTAAAAATTAAAGCACTCTTCAGTATTTTAAACTTCCTTAGCTATATTCATATATTAGTATGGCTTCATTTCAAAACCTAGCTGAGATCAGCCATATTGGAGTTGATCGGGGTGAAAGGAGATGGTAAATTGGAGATCAGGGGAGGAATGGGTACGTTGCCATGGTGTGAAGATTTGGACAGCAGAAGAAAAAATACTGAGTGTTTATTGAAAGAGAGTACTGAAATATTGAGGGAGTCATTTGATTTTTCCCTCCTTTCATTTTTATTATATTCTCCACTTCCTATAAATGTTCCTGGCACACTGAATTCAAATCAGCCTATTAAATAAGAAGGAATAGGGAAGTGAAACAAATATTTTTTGAGCCTCTAGATTCCACATGAAGGAATGACAATTAGACCATGTACTCAAAACCTTCCAATGTGCTATTATCTTACATATTTCTCACAAAAATTCCCAAACATGAGAAATATGAGGTTATTTGTATTGTGAACTAAATAAACCCTGTGAGTATGGTAACGTAACAATGGAATTTCCCTTATAACATGTGAAGTTGAGCATCTTTTCATGTATCTGTCGGCCATTTTAAAATGTCTCTGTTTAGGTCCTCTGTCCATTTTTTAATCAGATCATTTTTTGTTGTTGTTGAGTTATATGAGTTCTTTATACATTTTGGATATTAGCCCCTTATTGGAGGTATCTTTTGCAAATATCTTCTCCCATTTGGTTGGTTGGTTGTTTTGTTGATGGTTTCCTTGGCTATGCAGAAGCTTTAATAGTTTGATGTAGTTTCATTATTTACTTTTGCTTTAACTTCTCAATTTCACTAGTTATAAGGGAAATATAAATCAAAACCACAATTAGATACCACCCCAAATCTATTATAATGGTTATTATCAATAAGACAAGAAATAATAAGTGTTGGAGAGGATGTAGAGAAATGGGAACCCTCATACATTGCTGGTGGGAATGTAAATTGGTGCAGCCACTATGGAAAACATGGAGATTCCTCAAAAAGTTAAGAATAGAGCTATCACATGACCTAGCAATCCCTTTTCTGGGTATGTACCTGAAAAATTTGAAAACACAATTCTTGATGATATGTGTAGCCTATGTTCATTGTAGCACAGTAGCCAAGACATGGAAACAACCTATTTGTCCTTTGTTGGATGAGTGGGTAAGGAGATGCAGTACATATATACAATGGAATACTACTCAGCCATAAAGAAGATGAAACATTGCCATTTGTGATAAGTGGATCTTGAGAGTATCAGGCTAAGTAAAATAAGTCAGATGAGAAGGGACAAGAACCATATGATTTCACTCATATGTGGGGTATAAAACAAAAACAAAACATGAACAAACAAAACTAACAAACAAACTCATAGATATAGACAGCAGAATGGGGGTTACCAGAGGGGAAGAAAGTTGGGGGGAGAATGAATAGGGTAAAGGGAGTGAAATATATGGTTTCAGAAGGAGACTAGACTTTTTGACTGTTGAACACGCAATGGAGTATACAGATGGTGTATTATAAAGTTGTACACCTGAAACTTACATAATGTTATTAATCAATGTTACCCCAATCAATTAAAAAAAAATAACAATGGTAAATACTATAGTGTTTCCCAGAAATATGTTTTTTGGATTCTCAATAAACTTTTGGAAGAATTATTGAAGACTATCTGTAGTTTCATTTTATCGGTTATATGCAAAATTTAAGCAGGTGTCTTTTGTTGTAATTTCCTTAGAGGAACCTCTCTTGAATTCCAGGGAAGAACAGGGAATACTGCCTGGGGGACCACACACTCAACCCTTGCTTTTTCAGTCTCTCTATCCTTTAAAATTCCTTAAGTTAACAACAGACAAATAAATAAAAACATCTTCTCCTTTTCACAATCCCCGAATACCATTCATAGGTAGTTTATAACGATTTGAAATGCTAATCAGCAACTATGTACTTATGCATAGCATCTTCTGAGAATCCACACCTATTTAATTCACCAACTGGTTAATAAAACATCCTAGATGTGATTTCCCTTAGAACTGTGATATATGGAAACATATTGAAGCTGACACAAAAAATGTGCTACTTGTTTTCTTGATAAACTTTTCAAAGAACCTCAGAAAGCTGAACACTTTAAAAAAAAATAGCCTTTATTTCAAGACGAAAGTCTTTCATTGAAATGAATGCAGTAATTATGAGCTTCCTATAATTTCAAAAACATCAATATCTTTATCTGTTAAAACCATGAGAGGTAAATATATAACTAATTTTAAAATACATTTTTATGGAATAAAAACTAATATTTTATATTCGAAAGTGTGATATAATTTCCCAGACTTTTGTATCAAAAATTATAGAGCTTGCCTAAATCTTTAGAATACAAGTGGTTTATGAGTCATATATCCACCCATATTTTATGAGAGGAAAAAATGTACTTTGTGATTTGGAAGGTAATGAGATCATATCATTTTGTTGACCAAAACAGATTTCATTCCTCCGCTAACCATAATAACATCCAAGATTTTGAGGGTACTTCCATAAGAAGTTATGAAATGGAGTTAATTTGGTGTTTAGTTAATTGAATATCTTTAAGTAGCTGATTTCAAAGTCAGAGTAGAGGCTCATCTGTTTTGTGTACATGAGGATTAAAAGTACATATCCACCCTCCCAAGGATGTTTCCATGGACAGAACTAGATGGGGGTATAGCTGCAGGCTTGGTTGGTTAACCTGGTGCAGTAGGAAGAATGCATGAACATAGTGATGAGGCCTGGGGAGATGTAAATTCAGGCTACAAAGACTGAGAAGTCAAAGATAGCCACAATATAGGCCTTGGAAAGCTCACAGAAAACACTATTTTTGTGAAAAGCTATAGGCAGCTCATTTTCCTCACCACCACCTTCATCCCTGCATCCTGCAATCTCAAATTTATCTGCATAACTATGGAGCCGTTTAATTGGCCTTTTGCCTAGGTGTAATTTGTTTTTAGGGCGGTGGTCTTTAATCTGCTCTTTAAAAATGGTCCTTTATATCACTCTACCAGCTTTTTTGGAGCAAAGTATTCTAGCTCTCTACTCTCCAGCCAGCTTTCCTGTAAAGGACCCAGCAACTCTGCCTTGAATGCCTTTCCCCTGCTTCTTCTGGTGAATTCCTATCAGCCTTAGGGTCCATATCAAAGTGACCTTCTCTAAGGAGACTATTCCCTATCTCCTGGACTGGGTCTAATTTCACAGTTATGCCCATTTCTATATCATACTCCACCCCATCCTGCACCACTTTGTAGCATCTTTCATAATTGTATTGGATTAATTACTTGTGCAATTATTTACTGTCTGCCTCCCTTGTTAGAACTTAATATCTCCATGGAAGTGACTATGTCTCTGTCCTCATTTCTCTTCCTACTGTCTGCCCCAGTGACTTGCCATCATATGTGTTCAATAAATGTTTGTTGAATAAATGAATAAGAGGTCATTTTTCCTTGGAAAATGAGATCAACCTCATTTATATCAGATGGTAGGGTTATTTCTAGTCTAAATGGGAAGGTTGTTATTTTTTTATTTTTTTTGAGTCTTGTGCTCTGCATACTTTTCTTTTTTCTTGGACTTTATCTCTGAGCTTTCTTTTAACTTTGGAAATACAAATCTAAACAAAGACTGAGGCCCTAATATGTACTTAACTATCTTGTATATATAAGTTGTAATTTATATTTACTGCATCAATCTGAGATCATTCTGATTGAAGTGGGTTATTCAAACTACTTTTGCTATGATACAAAGCTTATATTAGATAACTAGCAGGCATTTAAAAATATTTTAAAACAATTCTACAATGTTAGATAAGATGTGCTATTTAGAGTTCACGTTTATAATTTCAAGTTTCCATGTATAATATTAAATTTATAATTAAGACACTTATAACTACAATATTTTAAGTGTGCAATATGTTCAAAAAGCCTTTCTTAAACACATTTGTTGTTCAATGCTAGGGTTCAAAGGTCTTTACAGTCCTTTGTTTTTAGTTGCTATTTGTTGTTTTGATATTAAATAGTTTTGAGATACAGTTGACAATTTACATCTAACAATATAAGAAGAAACAACTGTATCTGTTTTTGGTAAAATTATACATGTTTTCTATGGAGAAAAAAACAAAACAAACAAACAAACAAAAGCACTGGGAATCAGGAGCCCTGGGGTTTCATGGGAGTTTTTGCTAATAAATGGATGGGTGGCCATTGGTGACGCAGTTAAGACCTCTTGCACCTCAGTATCCTCATCTATACAATGTGACAATTACCTGCATTTTCCTGGATACTAGTTCCACCCAATGTTAGTCAATATTCCATGATAAAAATGATTTTGTGGTAAAACATACTTGGGAAAAATTGACATAAACGAAGTTAGTATGTTTTTCTTTTCTGCCCCTGTGGGATTTCTCAGTACCTCTTCTATGCAAAAACATGCTCTGCATCTCCAGGATTAAGCAGTTTATGTGTTATCTTCAAAGTGATTTGCCTGTGGAACTGTTTTTAAAGAATTATATACCAATATAGTTATTGCTAGCCCATATACTATCTAAAATTTTTAAAGTTCTAATAGAAATTAAATTTATGGCTATGAAATTTATGGCTTTCTTTAGTGAAAACAACAACAACAAAAGAAACATGAACGATTATTAGGTAAAGATGAAATTCAGATATTAAGGGACGTTTTATTGAGTACTTCGTTCTTATTTTTTATATTTAGATTATGAAAGGGCTTTACATTTCTGTAGATTAAATCCATCAAATATACTATTTTTAACTTATTTTTTTCTCTGGATACATATTAGATGTATAGAAAATGATAAAGATAATATAAGGATTGAAAGTTATAAGGAGAATAAAACCCACATGGTAGGAAAGTTGTAGAGAATGGGGACTTCTTGTTCCTCTTGTCCGTTTTTCATGATGTCAGGTAAGGAGAGGTTGTGCTGGCAAATGTATTTTCTCTGAATGCACAGAATATCACCTTTTTTTTTTTAAATTGGGGAATTGGGGGAGGGGAACAGCGTTGGGGAATTGGGGAGGGGACATCCAAGTTATTGTTCTTCAATCTTAGTTGTGGAGGGCATCAGTCGCCATCTGGCTGCCCGTTGGCAGCTCGTGGCCTCTAAGCTCAAGGTGCAGTGTTACAATCTTAGTTGTGGGTGGGCGTAGCCACTATCCCTTGCGGGAGTTGAACTGCATCAGCCTTGTTGTCAAGAGTGCGCGCTCTATCCACTGAGCCATCTGAGCTAAGTTCAGTCTTAGTTGTGGGTCGGCATAGCCACCATCCCATGTCGGAGTCAAACTGGCAGCCCTGTTGTTAAGAGCACATACTCTATCCACTGAGCCATCTGGGTGGCAGCTCAGCTCAAGGTGCCGAGTTCAGTCTTAGTTGCTGATGGGCATAGCTCACCATCGAACAGGCAGTCTTGTTGATAGGAGCACGTGCTCTCACCATCGGAGTCATCCTGCCACCTGTTGGCAGCTCAGGGGCACAGCATCACTGGCTGTGTGGGGAATTGAACCATCAACCCTGTTGCTCAGAGCTCGCGCTCTTAAACTAACTCTTAACCAACTGAGCCACTCGGCTGGCCCCAGAATGTCTTTTTGATCTGCCTATATACCCTGAGTTGGAAACTGAACTCTTTCATCCTAAGACTCCCAATACTTAGTGTAAATTGATGAAAAGGTAGTCCAACATTAACTAGATGGCCATAACAGCCATAAATCCCATTATCAAATGCATGCTACTGAAACAAACTATACAGGGAAATCTGGTCAATTGTCAGCATGAAATGATGGCATAGAAATGGAATTTGGAGGTTGCTCAAAGAGCTTTATCTTTGTGCTTTTTGACATATTAGGATGAAGAATGAACAAGTAAGAACTTTTAGTGGTGGCACATTTCATTCTGGCTGATTCCATCACTTCCATCTATTGGCATTAGATGCATTTTGGTGTTCTCAGTCTTGGCCACCATTTGTCAGTGGTGATGCATATGAGGGCTAAAGTACATATTTAAGCTAGAGACAGACCTGACTGGGACACTAGACACCTCTACAGGGAAAAGTGAAAAGCAGGAATGAAATAGGTCTCTAAAATAAGCATACCCACTACAACTCTATTTTGTTTTGAGACTTTTGTTTAGACTTTTCTTTCATTTTCTTCTACGTATACCTTGGCTTATCTTTGTACTTCTAAATTAGGTAATTAATCCATGTAAACTTACATCCAAACGAGGCATTCAGGATAATATCCAACTTGGCTTTTAGGTTCTATGACCTGTGATTGGTTAAATTTGATACTTATATCTTACAAAAATATTGTAATGCTTTGTTGAAAATTATATATTTCTTTCTCGTTTCTTTTTTCTTGATATAGAAGATTCAAAGTAAATTCAAGGGATATACATAGCTATCATTAACTTTAGTACTATTTTTATTTGGTATATCCCAATATGTAGCATTTAATTTCTGGGTGATTTCAGTGTAACAAAGGATTTCAATATGGACAATTATTCAATTGTTTTTGATAATAGTTATTAATTTATTAATCTATACTAAAAGAATCTTTTCACATGATTTTTCTAGGACAACCCACATGAAAAATTAATGATTGCCTTAATGAAGATGCTGTTTGAGGAATACGCCATGCGCTAAACACATCTACCTTCCTTACTCTTTGATAATGGAAACATTCCTTATTCAGTTCATTATCTGAAGTTCAGGTATAATCCTAAATAAAATTTAATCTCATAATAGTTTTAAATAAAAAATCTTGTGAGGAAACTTTTGAAAAGAATTCACCACACCAACTTAACTTGCTTTTGTTAGCACTTACCTATGCAGTTACTAAATTTTCATTTCACTATTTTTTTATGTTATGACGTCACTCACCAGGTTATTATTTAGTGGGATGAAAAAGTTAATTCTACATATTTCAGGTTATATTATCTTTGAACAAATTGTTCAGATGATCACTCTGATTCTCTGAATTACAGTTACCTACTTAAATGAAAATACAAGCAGCACAGCAAAGTAACTTGCACATTTAAAGTTACTTTATGTTTATTTCTGCTGAAAAATAACCTTGGTGGTCCCTGTTACTTGAAATTCAGTCTAACTTTCAAATAAAGCTTAGCTTAGTATCAAAAAACATCTCCCTATAGGCTAATTGCATGTAATGTAAGGGAACTTGATCTTTTCTCATTCTTTAAATTACAACTCATTTATTAAAAGGAATACTTGTCAAAAGAAAGCTTTAAGTAGTGAGTTAAAAAAGCAGTGTTAAATAATTGAATTGACTGTGATAAAATTGCCTTAGTTTTAAACAGACTAGTCTGTTTAATGAATTGTGCTTTTATAGGGTGAGATAAATCTAATGTGAACTCAAGTGGTTCCACTAGAAACACTGAATTTGGATAGATTAGAAAAAAAGTCAAGATGAGGCACTTATAATAATTCAGTTATATTTGATTTTATTAAAATTGCACTCGATTATGAAACACTGTGTTTCTGCCAGGTCAATAATAACGAACTTAAAATATTACACATGTATTGAACAATTCAGGTCACTTGAAGAAGCATTATATTTGTTCTTTTTTTTTCTCATGTAGAAATAATAACTTGAGGCTTAATTAGGAACACAACATTTAACTTCCAGTTTTTAGGAAGAGATTCAAGATACAAACCTTCAATATTGGATGAAATTATTTTGGCAATGAGACTGTAGCAGGAAATTAATTTCATATTTTAAAGTAAATTTGGCAGGTTTACTTTCCTGTTTAATGTTGAAAAGGGTTTTTATAATGTACTATTAAGCTACCTTACAGTCAGCCCTGGATAGCAATGCTTGGTTATCACTTCAAAATAGGAACTTAGCTAGAACCTTTTGCAGCTCTTGATTATACATCTTATGTTGTTAAGTGTTGAAATACATTTTATGTGCTTAAAAACAGAGAAGCAGCTTAAGGACAAAAAAAACTAAACTAGAACAAGTACAAACATAAGGATCTGTTCTCATCACAAAGGAATTGTGAACTAAGGCTGTGGATCATGTATTAGGTTGGCAATTCATTTCCAAATTGGCTAAATGGTGGAAACCAAATTTTTTGTTACATAGGTCAAAGCTCAAAGAAAGGAGTAGGGGGCGATATTATCAGTTTACACACACCATTGAACCATTCCACACTTTAAAAGTTATCTCTTCTTTTTATCCAGCCCATGAAATTTCTATTTTAGTACTTAGTATCTGAGAAGTAGCTTCTTAAGGCAAAATTCCTTTCACCCATGTACTTCCTGCTTGGTATTTATGTTCTTACTCTGAGGAATTTCTAATGATTTCAGTGGAAAATATGAAGTCAAATTCAAGTTTACAATATGTAACAGAGATATTAAATCTTGATTTTAAAATAATCATCTAGTTTATAACAGCAAGCAAAATGACTGTAGAGACAGCCTGAATAATCTGAGTACATTCTGAAACCAGTGTTCATTAATTTTAGAACATTTTAAATAGGCATTTTTATAATTAAACTTTTTGTTGCTTGGTTTAGAAATTTAAAAATGATAGAGAATAAAGTAAGTAGTACCCATAATTCCATACATAAATCATTCTTTCAGTAACAATTTACTGAGTGCCTGATATATGAATACATATTTTGTGCCTTTATGGAGTTTGTGGTCTCTTAGAGACAACAGATAGTGAACAGATAGTCACAAAAATAACTATATGATTACAACAGACAAATACTATGAAAATCAACTCCAGGGTTCTCTGAGAATGCATACAGGACATATTTTAGACTGGGAGGAGGGGTAGAGTGCTGTGAGGTTGTGTTTTAACCTGAGGTCTGAAGGAGAGATAGGGTAAGGGGGTAGGAGTGGTGAAAGGGAGAAGAGCATTCTAAATGGAAGGAACTACAAATAACGCAGCTCTGAAGCTGGAAGGCTACTAGCATGTTCCAGGAACAGAGACACAAATGACTAGAGACTGGTGAGTGAAAAGGAAAGTGACAAAGTGGAGATTGGAAAGATAAGCAGGAAGCAGATCACATGGTACATTTTACATCACATTCAGGAACTCGGTATTGTTTTAACTATTATTAACAATGATATGATGAACATCTTTGAGATAAATATTTACACACATCCATGACTGTTTCTGTAGGAAAAATTCACAAACAACACAACAGGATTGCTCTTTCAAAGAATACAGGCATTTGCAAGCTTTTAATATGAATTGCCAAGTTGCCTTCCAGAAGGTTGGAATGATTATTTCCATGGTAGTGTAAAAGACCACCTGTGGTAAATATATTTTTTGGATCTAAGTTGTAGAGATGATTGGGGGGAATTTGCAGGTCGTGTTATTTAGTCTTTTTTTTCTCCACTCAGACACTATTTATTTTGTTCAAGTCAGGTCGGGTAATCTGTTGAGAGGTAAGTGGTAATAGTCTTGAATAGTTATTTGCAAAGTTGGAATCTCCTTGAAGATTTTTATCTGATATTTAAGTTTAAGCCATGTGCCTGGAAATCTACAAAAATCATGTTTTCTTTTCTGATTGTTTTTAGTTATGAATGACATGTATTCCTGTGATATCATTGTGCAATGATCAAGAATATATGTGGTCAACTTCCAAGTTTCTGGTTATATGTAGTTTTTCACCTTTGTACAGGTAGCAAACAAATTGAACTTACACACTAAAACATATATAGAAACTCTAAATATTAACAACTTGATTTTGGGACAAATTATTGAAATTAACAATTAACTGTTTTTGAGGCTGTATTTAAAACTATAAAGGATAACATAAATACATGCAAAAATAGATTTACAAAGTGTCAAGAAAAATGAGAAAAATATCTTTTACTCAGTATTATTAAGTCTAACCTCAGATGCTGCAAGCTACTTTTCAGCAGTTGTTTGAAATTTTCAACATGAGGGCCGATATGCTAACACTGGGTTTCTCACTCACATGCTCTGACTCTTGGCAATATACCCTAGCTTTGATCTGCTTCTGGCTCTTTGGCTTCCACATTAAAATTTTATTCTCCCTAGCTTTTACTCATTGCTCTACTTAATGGGTTTTGGCTTCTCCTGATATTCCGGGTTTTCTTACTCTGTTCAACCTTAGATTTGCAGACCTCTTTCACTGTCATGCCCCATCTCACCATACGATGGCTGTTCAGAAGGCATTCTCCTGGGAACAGTTACTGGGACAGCCCTGGTGGCACCATTCTTGAATTGGGAAAAAAATATTTGAACAAATAAAATATATATTTCCTTAAACTGTTCAAATAATTATTTGAATGAATCATCAGATATTTATGGTAATTTCCTTTTGGCCAATTTGGGCAACAATAATAAATAAAAGATACCCTTTCTATCTCCATGACACTTACAACTGATGGTTATAAAGCAGTATAATTTTTAACTAATGAATTAATATTTTATTTGCATTAATAAATGAGTATATGCAATAACCCTGAGAATAGGTATACTTATTGCAATGATGTAGCAAGTTTTCTAAATATGTTTAGAATTTCTCTTTTTGGAGAAATGAGCTTAGACATGGTAATTTTGAGAAGTGTGAGTAGATATATTCTCTACTCTTGACTTTTTCTCTTATAAGCACATGGACTTGTGTGCTGCAGACATACATAATTAAGTGCTAAATTAAGTGGCTAATTCAGCAAGTGCTCTAGGGTTTCAAGGAAGGAAGGGACGCTCAATGTGTGTTTGAGTAGTTAGGGAAAGTTTCTTGGAGAAAATGGGCCTTGAAGATAAATATTATTTAGGTAAATGGAAAGGAGATGACAGGGTTTAAATGAAGGAAACCATTTTGGCAAAATAAAAGAAATGCGTGGAGTGTGGCATGACACCAAGAAACATTTCAATGAGGTTTTCAAAGTTTTGCCATACTTTGTGCTGTGATACATGGCGTAATATACTTTTCTTCAGACATAGGATTTATGCACTCAACTGACCCACCTGTGTTGGAATATGTACTTTTTAACTGTATTTCCTAATAATGATGGTTTGCACTTGCCTCAACCTGTTTTATTCTTACTCAGAAACATGTGAGGCTCGTAGAATGAGACCTTGGAAAATTATTTACTATACTGAGCAAATTGAATGGACCTAATTGTTATTTAATCCTTTCATTTCTTCAGCCTTTTGGTTATTTTTTTACTCTTTTCTTTCCCTCGAATATTACAATAAAATAGTTATCTTTTTAAAAAAAATGATTTTAAAGATTTTATTGGGGAGTTGGGGGAGGGGAAGATCATTGGGGAATCAGGAAAGGGGAACAGACAAGTTGCTGTCCTTTTGTTCTTCAGTCTAGTTGTAGAGGACGTTGCTTCACTGGCCCATGTTGGTATTATCATTACACTCTTCCAGGGTGAGGCAGATCGGTCGCCGGCCTCTGGACAGTCGCTCACGTGGCTCTTGGCAGCTCACACTGGCTGCCAGCCACCCATGCTGGCTGCGGGCCACTTACTGTAGACTATGGCAGCCCACTGCAGCACAGGCTGCAGCCCACACTGTTGCCGGGACTCACAGCAGCCCAGTTCCAGGTGGAGCTATTGTTCACCATCTTAGCTATAGAGGCAACCAGGTGGAGCTGTTTCTCACCACCTTAGCTATAGAGGGCAGTGTCACTGGCCCTAATATGTGGGATCTGAACCGGGGCCCTGCTGCTCAGAACTGGAGTCCCAAGCTAGCTCCTAACCAATGTGCCACTCTGCCGGCCTGGTACATATATCTTTATGGATAAATGTTTTCAGATTTTGTGGGTAGATAGATACCCAAGAGAGGGATCACTGGGTCATGTGGTAATTCTATTCTTAATATTTTGAGTAACATTCAAGGCTGAGATTTCAATTCAGTTTGGTGCAGGATGAAAAACACTTTTTTCTCCCTCTAATTTCTGTTATCAAGAAGATTTCTTAATGGTCCAATGTCGAATTCAATAACTTCTGCAAAGCTGAGAGACAAGTGAAATATAGATGATTAGGAGGAACATTTTCCATTTTGGGGGGAAGAATGATTTCTTGATTACATGGGTAACAAGAGGTAGGTGAAGGTGGCTTTCCTTAAAGCAAGGTAAACATTTGTTCTGAGCAGTTGGAAAACTGAAAGGAGATAGGAGTTTTATAGGTAGACATAACATTTGCTGCTGTATTGATCTGTTACTTCTCCAAATAAATAGTTCTTATTCTCCTGCTTCTAGCCACAAGATTATTGATTTTCATGGAAGGTGTGAGAAGACACTGGAAGTAAAATGCAGAATATTAGAAATAGAACCATCCGAAAAGATAAAAACATTTTACAAAATTGATGAAACAAAAAGATTTTTATTATCCTGCTTCCTTATACTATGTTGCAATGAACTCTTTCCCCCTGTAAAGGAATCTCTCTTCCCAAGTAGGAAAAATGATTTTTAAAAAGATAAGCCTAAAAAAATTAATTTAAACTTAGCCATATTAGGATAGCATTAAGGCACTCCCGGGTACATTTTATTGGTCCATTAATATAGGCCCCGAGTGGTTGAATACACCTAAGGCATGTACTGTATTAATGAACCAATAAAACATGCCCTGGAGTGCCTTAATGATATATTACAACCATTTCTATTACATACATAAATGTACTATTTGCTGGCTGTCTTGCATAGTTTTAAAGAAAATCTTCAATTAACCAAAAATATTGAATCAAGATCTCTTACCCACAACAAAAAAGAGCAACAAAGAATCCTGTAATTAACTTACAGGGCTGGTTACCCACGAGGTGAGTCTGGATTGATTTAATCTTTGGAGCTTTTTTACTGTAATACGTTGGATGAATTGGTTCTTCAGATTGGATGCTTTCAAGAAAGGAAACAGATGAAAGCTGATAGAATTCAAACTAATCCCTTATTTAAAGTATCCAATCCTGGCTTGTGGTTATGAAATTAAATAGATATTAATGGTTGGACCCAAATATTAGCTCTGCATGTCCACATTGAAAGGATATCTTTTAGGCATTTGGGGAAAGTTTCTGCAGAGCAATAAGGAATGCTTCACACTCATGAGCAAACACGACAGGATTGAGAACAACATGTGAGATCTTGTGAACATGCCTTCTGACCAAAATTTGTTCCATTTTCCTTTAGCTCAGTGTTAGCCCTACTGCCTTTTCATTGGAGTAGTAATCATTGATGAGTCTCTATGAGTGGGAGAAGTTGAAGGAGAGAGTGGAGAAAAGAAGGTGATATAATAATGATGACAATGGATATTATTTTTTGAGAGATTATTATATACCAGAAAATATTCTAATTATTTTTATATCTGTTATCTACTTTAATATTTGAAACAACTCTATGAGGGAGATGTTGTTAAATTTGTTGTGTAGATGAGGTATCCAAGATAAAAATAGAAACTTTTCCAAACTTGGGTTTGACCCAGGCCATCTGAATCCAAAGCCCATACTCCAGTGTGTAAAGATTGGGGTGGTCACTATGGGGAAAGCATAGAAAAATGTTAAGCGTGAAAGTACCTTTAGGGTAGAGATCCTTTTTGAACTTTATATGTCAATATATATTCTATATAACGTTCTTTCTCTCTACTCCCTCTTAAAAGGGGAACATGGGTAGAGGAGAGATAGCTGGTGGACCCGAAGAAGCCTCTTAGCAGAGACTTAGAGGATGCAAAGTGACTTATATGGGGCAATGATCTAAGTCCTGATGACAATGACATTGCAATATGGGTAGATACTAATGGCCAGAAACAAGATAAAATACAAAGGTCAGACAATTAAGCTTCTAACTCATCCTAGGAAAACTGCTACATACCACACTGCTGAATATCAGTATGGCCACCTTTGAAGTACTCCCCCGGGAAGCTATGTACTGATGCCAGCACCTAATCTACCCTTCAAAGCAATTTTGGAACTCTTTTTCTGGAATGGCCAGCTCTGATGTTTTCCTTTCAATATTTCCTTTACCTTCAGGTAATGAAAGAAGTCACTGGGAGCCTGATCAGGGGAGTAGGGAGGGTGTTCTAATACAGTTATTCGTTTACTAGCTAAAAACTCCCTCCCAGACAGTGTCATGTGAGCTGGTACATTGCCTTGATGCCAGAGCCATGGATTGTTGGTGAAAAGTTCAGATCGTCTTAAGTTTTTCATGCAGCCTTTTCAGTACTTCCAAATAGTAAGCTTGGTTAACTGTTTATCCAGTTGGTACAAATTCATAATGAATACTCCCTCTGATATCAAAAAAGGTTAGCAACATTAGTGCAACAAGTTCGTGAACTTAATTGTCAGATTGTGTATTAATGTCTCATCTAACCATGACAAGTAATATAATAGTTGAGAGCCAGACATTCTCCCATCCCCACTGATACTGTGGTACTATGTTGACCCCCAGAAATGAATATGCCACCCCTGGGATTGTAAGTGAATAGAGAAAACCTTCAGGCTAGTCACAGGTTGAGAAAACTGCACTGACTGATTAACCCTGAATTTGACCACCGGACTAAATGGGAGCTCGAGATAGAAATTAATTTTTAAAGAAAATACAACTAAACATTTTTTTGTACACACATGATTGAGCCTGAGGTTTATATCCTCAGTTGTTTTATTCACAGACATTTCAATTTCTACAGGTTTGTGTCCTAAGAGAACCTAATCCTGAAATATTTAAAGTGGTCACTGAAATGACTGCAGTTATTATTTATTTAAGAATCATAGGTTAAGTGTAAAATCATCATAAAATTAGCATTTTGAAGGAACTGTATTTGAGCTTAGTTTCTTCTTTAATGAGATTTATAAGATAGTAGGAATTTCATTATTTTGTAAGCTTTTTTTCAACCAATTTTCCTAGCTGGATTTTATAATCCTGGAGAACAGTTGCTGAAGGGTTTCCGGCCTCCATTTGATTTTTACTCATAATTTATTTTTGCCTAGTACATTTTGTACTTAAGTGATATAATTCTATTGACTTCATTTACTGAAGGGCTTGATCTGGGTGTTGAAAGATATATTGCAATTGTTTACTCAACCATTAAAATGCAAGAAAATCGGTAAAACTAATCCCTATTGCATTTTACAAACTTCTGAAAAATCAATCAAACCAATTATATAACAGTATCTTTAAAAATCCCACGTATAAAAATCCCTTTTTATTTGGAGAGTTTATGGCAGGTTACTTTTTAAAGAACATTGGGTTGGTGTTATTTATAATGAAGAGGTAATTCAATATCAAATAATAAATCTATCCTACAATTTTAGTAGGTAAACAACTGCACCATGCAAGGTCACTGAGTGTCTTAAGCGATTCTTCTGTTGGTTTTTGTTCAATGTAGGAATCAGGACATGTGCTCCTCCACAAAGTTGACTGGACAAGTAATCCCAGTGTCTTGGCATCATGTAATAAAAGCAACATCAATATGTGGGAGGAAATAGTGATGGCTGGACATTTACAGTAATTTAGAGTACATATTGTATAATCTCACCATTTTTACTCTTAAAAATTCTGATACTGATTTTGCTGATGGAGGAGTCTTTGATACTCTAATAAGAGCAACCTAAATATAGATGGTGCTTTAAACATTTCTGAAGCACTTTCTCAGAAAATATTGTCTTGTTGCATACTTTCTATAACCTTACAATGCAGATGTGTATCATATCATCTCCATTTTCAGAAGAGGAAATTGTTACTCAGAGAATATATGTGATTTATGCAAGATAATTCACCAGCTAAGTGGCAAAATAGATTAAAATCAGGACTTCTTATGAGTAGTGAAATGTCCTTGTCATTCTCTTCACAGAGCAAGTCTTGGGTATTAGCCGGACAAAGCAGTGGGTCCACAGTGCAAAGTGGTGGCTAAACATGGATGCTGAGAGAAAAACAGAGGAAAGGAAAATCTGTTTAAATAATGAGCCACACCTGTTTTTTGGGCATAGATATTTACTTTTAATCTTGTATGGGATAAACTGGAAATGCTTCTGAGTGAATATATTTTATAGAGCAGAGATTTAACTAAATGTAAAAACAAAATGAAGCTATCATGGTAAAAGTCAGTTTTGATTTATAGCCTCCCATTTAGGTGTAAAACTTTAGGTATCCTGGGACTCTCATTCAATAAATTTTGACTCAATTACACAAAATACTTTATACTGGAGTATAGTGATGATACATCTTAACAAAAGTAGGAGGCAGCCATGGGACAGAGATAAAAGCATTGGATATAGTGTCAAAAGCCCTGAGTTTAACACCAAATTCTGCTGCCCGACTTGGATAAGTAATTTAAATTCTTTGGGGCTTAATTTTCTCAATTGAAAAATAGAAATAACAACACCTATCTAATAGAGGTGTTTGAGGATTATCTATCAATTACAGGAATTATTCACCCCTGGAGAGTTTTAGGATATCAATAAACCCTCCAAAATTGAATGCGGTAGTATACATATAGGCCCAGGTACATACCTATAAGAAGAGTGTTAATTATTGCCCTCAGATTTCCAGAGGACTGTTAAATGGTTAAGAACTACCATTGTTTATGAGAAGGATTTTGAATTGTGAAACACTATATAGATATTAGGATTCAAGGATAACTAAGCAATGCCAAAAAAGAAAAAACAAAACAGTAATTTTCAGTGGGAGAAAATGTTCATTGGCCGCTAACAAACTTGGGCTGGAATTCTATAAGATGATTTGGTAAGTGAAATTTACATAAAACATAAATTACCTGTGCTGGAAAAATGACTTTCATGTATAATAATTTTAAATACAGGCTTGTGAAATGGTGCTTTTGAACATATTCCATAGATGATAATCTCTAATTTACTCATTTCTCTCTCTTTTTGAAATTTTAATGTATTTATTTGAGATCCTTAGATGATGTCATTGAACACTTAAGTGTGAGATTAAAGGTTTTTTCTGGTCCCAAATAAGGTAAATGACCTGTTCACCTCTTATCTTGACTTCATGAATTACTTTATAACATACTAAAAGCACACCAGTCCTCATCTCCTACTGAGATCCAGTATCTAGAATTACTAGTGAATTCTCAATAATATTTTTTGGAAATTGTCCTTTCAACACATTAAACAAACATAAACTCAACTTGGGGTAGAGCTGAGGGAGATAATGGTGAGGAAAAAGAAATAATATCAAAGATCTTGCTTTAGAAGACTTCCCTAAAATACTAAGGAATTCATACTGCATTTTAAAAATAGGCTGGGGTTGGGTAATGGAATAACAGATTTGCAATTTGGATGTACTAGTGCTTTCTCAGACATAAAGGCATTATTGTCTCGGGAAATGATGCTGAGATGATACTGTCACGTAGATCTCCCAACTGCTTCCTTGATTTTGGCAAGGTTGAAGGTAATGAAAACCACAGTGGTTCAGGAAGAATGCTACCTTAATAATGTAACATTTTGTTATTAGGAAAACTAAACCAGACATTATAGCTAGAATAATGTACCACTCAGTGTCCTAGCAGAAAACAGATGGCCCATTCCAATAGAATAATTCAAGAAGTATTTAATAAAGGAGCTACTTAGAAAGATATAGGTGGGATAAAGGGGAACCATCAAGGAGAGGCACTCCAATACTAGCAACACAAGGCCTATTTCTACCCCTATTTTAATTACCTGGAAGGAGAGAGTCTTATGGATGGGCCGGCCACCTTGAGAAGAGCAATGAACTTCATAGAGGAGCCAGCAGCTCAAAATGACCCCACAGAGAGGGAGTAGGGGATTATAAACCCTCTCTGTGCCCACTCTCCTCCCTCCCTCTAATCTTCTGCCAGGTTCTCTAATGGTTGAATTCAGGAAAAGCCAGAAGGCAAAAGAGCTAAGACACACTCTTTGAAGACTGACTTCCTGCAGCAGAGGAGGGTGGAGAGTGTATCTGGAGGGGCAAATGGAAGATATATGTTACATTTCTGCTCTGGGGACAAAAACAAACAAACAAACAAAAAAACTCCCCAAATTTGGTGGTTTACAATCCCAACAGCTTACTTCTCACTCAAGCTACATGTTCAACATTTGCTTTATTCACTATGAAATTTGTCAGGGGAAAAACACATAGTTAGAAGCTGCTAAGCTTGAAATATCTGAAACTACTTTTCCCTCAGCATTCCTCATGGTATTTAGGAAATAGTATCTGTTAAACTTCTATCTAGGATTTACTCCCAGCAGTCTTGGCCTTTCAAGGAAATAGATGAAAGGAACAGTAGTTTCTTACTACTAAAATATTAGCAAACAAGCTTCATGCTTTACATGTGGAGTAGGCTCAACATCTAGATTCCAAAACAACTCCTAACAAAACAACTTTTGCCTAAGTATAGGTGAAGTCACCATCACCTTGGTCGTCACCAGTTCTGGATAATCTGGTTTAATTTACAACTGTTGGCAACTGTTTCCCTTCGCTTGAGGGCTTCATGTGGCCAATGTAGCCTGCTCTGCCTAGACATGCAACAGCCTGAGAGGGCTGGGAGCTAATGCCTTCCAGGAGCAGTCCTCAATCACAGATCCAGAGGGGATCCCTCATCCAGTGGGATCCCTCACTGCATTGCAGTGAGGGGCACACTCCAGAGGATCTCTTACTGAGAGCCATCAAGCTGAAGTCACCACGTGAAAACATGTTTGATAAAGCACCTTTTATTAACTTGCTTCCCTTTCTGATCTCACTTGCAGATTCTACCAGTGTTCTCTGGGATGACCTTCTAAATAAACTATTTATGGACTCAAATTTTTGTTTCAGGATCTGCTGAGTGGGGAAGCTAAACTAATACAGTGGGTTATTTCCCAAACTAATACAGTGGGTTATTTCCTTTGCTACAGGCTCCTTTTTTTCTTAGACTATGTTGTAGGGCCCGGAAATTAAGATAATCCAGAGGTAGTAGCAGTAGGAAATCCTTAGGTAAGCATTGCTAGTAGGTGAAGAAGATACAGGCAGAGACAAGCAAGGTAGCCTCATGTAGTTTAATGAAGACTTTGATTATAAAGCCTGACGTGAAAGAATTGTAGAATTAAGACTCAAAAATTCCTGACATTAGACATCAGCACAGCATTAAAAAGCTAAAATTGTTGAGTCTATTGGAAAATACGCTAACTATAAAATATATTTTAGAGTAATCTCCCCTTTCTCAACTACAGGGTGCCAAAAAACTGTATACACATTTTAAGAAAGAAAAAAACGGGGCCGGCCAAATGGCACAGTGGTTAAGAGCTGGCTTGGGACGCCAGTGCCCCAGGTTCGGATCCCATATATGAGGGCCAGTGACACTCCCCTCAAAAAAAAAAAAAAAAAAGAAAGAAAGAAAGAAAGAAAGAAAGAAAGAAAGATCAGTATTAATTGTAATAGTCAATATATACCAATAACAAAAGATGAATACAAATCACATTTGACTTCTGCTATTACAAGAGATGCTCGCAGTGGTTACCATCAGAGACACTTCTTATACAGCAAACTACTGCTTGATTATAGATAACATCTCTTAAAATGTGTATACATTTTTTGGCACCCCCAGTATATACATATACCTGGGGTGTGTGTGTATGTATATATAATATATATATATATATATATATATATATATATATATATATATATATATATATAAAATGGAGCCTTTCTGTTGTGATCACAAAATATGGGTGAATTCTGCTGCCAAGTGCCATCCAACAGAAAGGTAGGGATCTTTAATATAAAAAGTGGTGAGTCAAACTTTAGTAACAGTGTGTGACACATTTCAACTTGTTTGATGCAGTCAGTTGGGTGTGAACTACTGGTGAGAGAAGGTGTATTTTAAGGTGTACCATAAATCATCCTCCACCATTACAATGCTCCGTCTCACACATCACTTCTGGTATAGCAATTTCTGTCAAATAAAAACATTACAGTGTGCCCTCATCCACCTTACTCACTGGGTTTGCGCCATGTGTCTTCTGGCTCTTTCCCAAAGTCAAAATGACCCGGAAAGTTAAATGTTTTGGATCAATTCACAACATTGAGGCAGCCATGACAGAACAACCAAAGACAATCACGAAAGAGGACTTCCAGAACTGCTTCAGAAACTGGCAAGAATGATGGGATAAGTGTGTTCGAAGTGAGGGGGAGTATTTTAAGGGGGATTAATGGCAATGTGCCTTTTATTGTAATCATTTTTTTAAATTTAAACATTCACTGTATTGTTTGATTATACCTCAAATAGTTGACCTTTGAACAAATGGGTTCGAATTGTGCAGGTCCATTTATATGAAGATTTATTTCAATAAATATCTGTGCTGTTTTTGATCCCTGGTTGAAAGTCCATGGGTGCAGAGGGCCAACTGTATGCATTGACCTACATCACTGTACTTAAGGGACTTGAACATCTCTGGATTTTGATACCCTCAGGGGGTCCTGGAACCAATCCCCTGTTGATACTGAGGGACTACTTATATTTTTAGAGGGGTCAAAAATTATATGCAGATTTTCTACTGTACAAGGGAATCGACACCCTTAAACCCCACATTGTTCAAGGATCAATTGTCTATGTTTGTAAAACATTTCATGCATTACTTTAATCTTTAAATATGCATAGTTTTCCAATATTTATTATATGAATGAATTAGTTCTAAGTTTTCTGTCTCCTTCACCCTAGCCAACATGTATGGTGGAACAGGGACAGAATAACTATAATAAATACCCCATTCAGAAAATAGGAAATTGCAATATACACAGTAGTCATTTGTCTACAGTAATGATTAAATCCTATTGGACAACTGTTTCGAATTCCTGGCAGTGAGGGAAAGTTCCTTAATTAGAACTTGATTTTACTCTCATGAAGGAACTTCCTTGTCCATTGTTCTCTTTGGCCACTGATTCTGCCACCTGGGAGTTTCTTGCTTGTCCATTATCTGACATGGCCACATTTACAGTGGAAGTTAAGGGCTCTAGAATTTTTGCTGCTTACTTCCTGTCTGTATGAGTTTCATGGCCTAAGATTGTTTTAATGCTCAGCCAAAGATTTTAAGTCTTAACTCATAGTTGTTTTGGCAATATAATTTCCTTTAAAACTAAGACTTTCATCTCTTTGCTTGCAGTTAGTTCACTATGCCAGTAGCCACACCTACAATTCTTTCTTTGACATAATTCTTAAGTCTGATTTATTTTTTTTTCTCTTTTCATCACCATTTTCGTCTTTTTCATCTCAATGACATTAACCTTAAGCCTTGGGTTGAAGGCCCAGCTCAATCTGAACTTTGCCACATAGCTGTATCTTAAGACCTTTAATTATTCAATTTAAAACATCTTGTTCTCTAATGTTTCAGGTAAGCATTAACAATTTTTCAAAGTCTAAAATTAATGGATGCTTCCTTATCCCTTTTCAGGTATAGTGGATAATTCTTTCCTGTGGTCATTTATTTTTCTAATAGCTTCTAATAGCTTGCCAAATAAAGCTAGTAACATCTAATGCATGCTAATATAATTTAGTTGTCCAATCCCTTTTGGTAGAGCCACAGGCGAATAAAGACAGTAGTATGTCTCCTAGAATATCATTGGCATGATTGTTACTGAATATTTTGCCACTGCCTAACTTGAGAATTCATATTTCCAGCCTTTGGTATTAGCTTCCTAGTTTTCTTCTGCCAGTGCTACAGATTTTGTTTTCTATTACTACCCACTCTCATAGAAATTTCTGTTTAAGATAACACTAATTACAGTATCAAATAAACCTCGAAATCTAAAGAGCTTAACCTAACAAGATGTTAGGTTTTGATCATGTAAAGTCTAGCAGTCAGAAAGAGCTAAGTGTTCTGTTTTATAAATTTATCTAGCAGCCCAAACTAGCATTTTTTTTTATCAATACATAATTTTCAAGGCACTGATAACTAGCCAAAAGCTAGAGAAAAGAAAATAGAAACTTGTTTATAAGATGATTTTTGTTTATTCTCTCTTTCATTACCTGTATCCAAGAGCATTTCCTTTCTTCCTAAGGTGCACTTTATGGGAGGTTTTAAATCTCAGTTTAGAAGTAATACAGATCATTTCTATTACATTGCATTGGCTTGATGTGTCACTTGGCCACACCTAACTGTAAGGTAGCTGTGAGCCCAGTAAGATGATAGGTAGATTTTGATGAGCCCATAGCATTATAGCATTCTTTGCTAAAATGGCTGACTTAATATTATTTTTTAAAATTTATTTTACATTAGAGTGCTGTATTATTTATATACAAGAGCTATAAAGATCATATTCCATGAAGAGCTATGATTTTCTAATTTACCACGTTAAGATATTTAGTCTTTAATAAAATGAATAACTTTAATTTTATGTATGATACATGGGCCTAAAAATCAGAGACTAAATTATTATAGTAGTTGAAGCCTTGTACAGTCTAGCTGTGTAATCTTGGGCAAATTATTTATATTCTTTAAATCTTATTTTCTTGTTTATACATTGAAAGAATTACACAAAGTGAGTGGTTGGTTCTCAACATTTTCTGTGCCAAAACTTCACTATCTTCCCTCCCACCATCATTACATAAAATGTAACTCATAATGCATTTGACTACAATTTTAATTAATCAAAGACATAGATAACTGCCAATATAGATCTTTAAATTAGCACGATTTACTATTATTATCACAATAATAGACACAATGACTATTTTGTTAGGCTAGATGATGACAAGGGAGTGGTTTATTAAAACAGTCTCAACTTTTAAGCCTCTTAGTTCAAATAGACAAATTAGTTTTTAGAAATTGTAAGAGACTTTAAGTTAAAGTATATATCATGTCTACATGGTTGGTTATCAGACCTAAATAATATTCCCTAATTGATAGAAAAATCTAGCATCTTATTTTGTATTAAACTATGACTGGGTCAGTTTATTCTGGGCCAGTTCCTAGCTACATGTTGTACCATTTCAATATATGGATTCAAATTTCTTATTATAAGAAATTTTTCTTGAATATTAGTTTTTGCTCATTCTATTGTTTTGCTTTTCTTTATCAAGTGCTCCAATTATATTTACGTTAGGTCTTCTTTGTCATCTATGTTTATTTCAAAAATTATTTTTAATCTTTCTTAAGTTCCTTTTTTCTTTTGTTTTTAATCTTCTGTTTTCCTAACATTGTTTCATATATTATCTATTTACTCTTATGCTACTTTACATTGAGTTTTCATTTCTATTTCTTTTATTTTTAATTCTTTTATGTGCTCTTCTCTCATTTCTCATCTTCCTTTTTCTGGCTATTACATTTCAGAGTTCTTGGTTGTGATTTGTGTTGTTCTTTATAGCTTTTGCCATTTAATTAATTGTTGTATTTGTTTTGCAAAATTAGGTCACACTAATACAAAATATGTAACCTAACATATTTTCCTGGTGAGTCTTAATTATATATATATATATATATATATATATATATATATATATATATATACATTTTCTTTTTTTTTGGAGGGCAGTGTCACTGGCCCTCCTATGTGGGATCCGAACCGGGGCCGCTGGCTTTCCAAGCCAGTGCTTAACCACCGCGCCACTCGTCCGGCTATATATATATATATATATATATATATATATATATATATATATATATTTCTTATGCTATTTATGTATCCATTTATTTAAGGTTATTTATTTTATGTATTTATTTATTTAATATGGGGATGGTCACAATTTTTTTCTGTTTATATTCAAGGGGGTGGGGGTTTTCTATACTTTAAAATGAAATCCCTGTGTAGGGAGTGAGTGTGGATCAGGATAAATTTTCTAGTATTAGGGCCACAAGGCTCCCTCTCTTCTCTTTTGTATCCTGTTGTTGATGCAGAATACTAAAAATATGACCCCTCAGTATAGCCACATCTTTAGTGTTTTCTGATATTTGCTTGGCTCCCTTCATCATTAGCATCTGAATCTACTCTTCTTTATATCTTTCATTTCTAACCTAATAAACTGATGTTTGTTCCAAGAAGTTTAAGCTTAGTTCAGGGTTCTGTTCCTTGCTGGGTATTTTTGGTAGCCCTGTGGGCCCAGAATTTTTTATCACTTTCAGACTTTCCTGTCATTGTCTTACACTCACATGCAAATTGGAGTCTGCAATGTACACTTAGGTCCACTTAGTCCTCTACTACATGCTGGGTCCTTTCCTTTCGGGGTGAATACTTAGCAATTTTTGAGTTACGCAGATCTTAGAAATATTGTTTGTCTTTCTGTTTTCTTTCTCACAACTGCTGATTACACCTGGCTTTTGTTGTTGTTGTTGTTGTCACTGGTTTTGCCCCATATGTTCATATTCTGATTTGCAGGGTGTTTTTGATCACTTAGTTTTGTAGATGATTCTGTTTGTAGCTTTCTTCTTGCTCTGGTGAAATTGCCACTTAACAAGTCTCTGTTTTCACCCTTGCCCTACTGCAAAGCATCTACTAAATATTGAACAGGGTAATATTTAAAAAAAAAAAGATTATGCCATTTCTCTGTCTAAAACTTGGCAATTGCTTCCATCAAACTTCAGATAAAAACCAAAGTCCTTGCCATGGCCTTCAAATTATAAAAAAACCTAGCCTCTGGCTGTCCCCTGGAATTCATTCTTTCTCCTGATCACTTGGTTTCAGCCACATTAATTTTCTTGCTGCTTTTCACACTAACCAAGCCTCCTTCCCTACTCAATGCCCTTGCAAGTATAGTTCTTCCTTCTCCTTGGAGCAGAATCTTAGATTTCCAGTTGCTTATTCACTCATTGCATTAAAGTCCTTGTTGAAATTGACCACTCTGAGAGATCTTCCCTGATCACTTGGTACTTCATAGTGCTTATCATCATCTGAAATTTTGATCAATGTATTATATATACATATATATGTATATATATATATATATATATATATATATATATATATATACACATATATATGGTTGTCAGAAAAGTCATGGCACATTTTTGCAATGAAAAACAGAGAAAATACTTTATCACTTTTTCCGACAAATATATATATATATATATATATATATATATATATATATATATATAGTTGGTTGTTTAATTGTCTGTCTTCCTAAATAGGAACAAATGTCTATGACAGATGCTGTTTTATTCATTGCTGTATCCTCAATATCCAGAATGGTGCATGGCACATTAGAGATACTCAACCAGTACTTTTGAATGAATGAATAAATGAATAAATGGAGTTATCTTCTATATATTGTTTCTGTTTCAGTTATTTTGCATATATTTGTATAACATTTATATATTAATGATATGTAACCATTATCTCATTAGTTGTAAATGAATTTCCAAATTTGCCTTTTTGTGTATGTATACAAGATCTGACAAGATCTAACATTTATATATTAATGATATGTAACCATTATCTCATTAGTTGTAAATGAATTTCCAAATTTGCCTTTTTGTGTATGTATACAAGATCTGACAATTAAGTTCATGAACTAATTCTAGAAAAAGTGCTACATACCTCATTGCTGAATATCACTACAGTCACCTTCGAAGTACTCCCCTTGGAAGCTATGCACTAATCCCAATGCCTAGTCCACCCTTCAAAGCAATTTTGGAACTCTTTTTCTGGAATGGCCATCAGAACTCTCATCATATTACCCTTGATGTCCTCAATGTCATCAAAATGTCTTCCTTTCAATATTTCCTTTATCTTTGGGTAAAGAAGGAAGTCACTGGGGGCCAGATCAGGTGAGTAGGGAGGGTGTTCCCATATAGTTATTTGTTTACTGGCTAAAAACTCCCTCACAGATAGTGCACTGTGAGCTGGTGCATCGTCATGATGCAAGAGCCATAAATTGTTGGCAAAAAGTTCAGATTGTCTAACTTTATCATGCAGCCTTTCAGCACTTCCAAATGGTAAATTTGGTTAAATGTTTGTCCAGTTGGTACAAATTCATAATGAATAATCCCTCTGATGTCAAAAAAAGTTCACAACATTGTTGCAACAAGTTCTCGAACTTAATTGTCAGACCTTGTATGATTAGTAAAAAGTACTGAGTTTCTCCTTAATTATATTTTCCATTATTTTTTACCTTAGAAACTCCTCCTCAATCAGGAGCTTGGATAAATTTTCACACATAGTCACCTAATATCTTCTAATTCTCTGTTTGTAGATTAACATAATGCCCAGTCTTCATTGAGATTTATTCTAGGAGTAACAATAAATTCCCTAGACCAGATACTAGTATCTACATACTGAAACACCACTTGCATGAAGATTTCCCGAAAGACTTGGACTATAAGTGCTTTTCACTGGAAAGGGGACAAATCAGGTTTCCTTCTTCCCCAGAGATCTCTCAAAAGGTACCAGGAATACTTCCTATTGGCCTCATTCCTTCCTCTTTTACCTGCCTTCCTAGTTGAAGGGAAGGAGACTTTTTCCAGAGCTGACAGCATGTTTTTCTTTCTTTCAGCAACTGCCAGACACAATGGAACATATATGACATGTCCTGGATATTATGGAGTAAGTTGAATGTTATAATTTTGGGGAAAGTCAAGAAAAAAATCACATTTTGAAATTCCAACAGAGATTCATTGCTATTAGAAAACTAGTAGTTTTTGTTAGCCAACCCCCTCCCCGCCTCCAGGCTCATCTGTCTGTGTGTTTGTTGAGGCATGGTTTGTAGTTGTGCACCTTGAATGACTTTGGGAGAATCATTTACCTCAGTTATTATATATAATAACAATAAAAATATATGTTGCAAGAATTTTCCAGCACATGACAATAAGGTACTTTGACTTGCCTTTTGTCTGACTTATACAAAGTCACATATAGACTAGCTGTTGGGTTCTGCTGGGTTGTGTGTGGAGAATGAGGGAAGAAAGAAAAAGGGGTGATAGGGTTGTAGAGGTTGACAGTGAGAGGGCAATGTTATTTGCCTTGTGGGGGATTTGAAGACATCCTAGAGCAGTGGTCAGCAAACTGCAGTTCGCGAGCCACATGCGGCTCTTTGGGTACATTCTGTCTCAGAAGTTTGCTGACCCCTGGAAGAGCCAATCCTGTCCCTCAAAACAATTTAAAACTTATTCAAGAGCCATACATATATTTTTACATAATCACCGTTATGTGAATAATATACTTTAAAATTTTTATAAATGAAACTATGATAGTTTTATTTTCATTTTCAATTGTACTTCAGAGCCACATGTACGGACCCAAAGAGCTGCATGTGGCTCAGGAGCTGCAGTTTGCTGACCCCTGGCGGCTCTTCCATCTCAAAAGTTTGCTGACCCTTGGGCTAGAGCATATGAGGGTGGAGAAATCCTCAACAGACTTAAGACTCCCTGTGGGAGTGTGAAAGGAAGAGTGGGGGTCAAAGATGTAAAAATGGAAACAGTAGAAACAAAAAGCTTTTTTTTCTTTGCATTTAACTTCCACAGTATTTCAAAATTGTTTTTCTAAAATGTGACAGAAAGAAAATGTGTAGAAATTTTTCATGCTCTAAGTTATTGTGAAAAGTATACTTTTCTGATTCTCACTTTCAGAGAACTATTGTTATCTTCCTGGATCACAAAGTTCTTATTCCAAAAAGCTTATCACTTTGACTATGGTACACGTTATCACAGGACAGGTGATGTAACTGGAGGAAGTGTAAATCAGCCACAGAGCATTGAGTTGGGAGCTAATTCTAGGAGCAAACAGTAGGTGAACAGACAGATGCAAGTATATTTAACATTACTTTTGCAAAAAAATCCTTTGTTTGGGAAAAAAAAATCATGATACATATCCATTTCCAGGAATGTTTCCAGTAACAGGAAGGACAAAGTTCTGTAAGATCTGATCATAGTTGGCTCTTAAACTTCATAGGTTAAGGGAAATTCTATTTTTCTCATTGTTTATAAATTGCTATCAAAGTTTCTCTCTTACCTTTTGAATATGTTGATTTCAAAATGTTTTTCTGATTTTGAAAGTCCAAGTTACTTTTCCTGAAATTTTCTTTTTCTCCTTGAATAAGAAAACAATCTTAAAAATTTAGGATATGACAACATTTTAGCTTTGTCTAGAGATTACAAGGTCCAAAGAAATTTTGCTTCCCCTTTATTCTTTCTTTCATATTTAAGTATCTTAGCAATATTAATTTAGAAATGTCCAAAGATTTCCAACTGAATTTATTTACTTCCAATTTACATATTGATTAGTAATAGAGAAAAAACTTATGGCCACATTAACTCCACTGTATTATTCATTGATTATTCAAATAATATCTGAGCTAATGATCTATGCTAATCATTGACCTGGTGCTAGGTCTGTAAAGATAATGAAATACGTTTTTGTCCTTGAGGGCTTCATAGTATTCTTGGAGAGACAGACATCACACATAAAACTTTTAATGGCACCAGCTTTGACAGAGTTAAAAAAACAAAAAAGGGAATTGAAGTTCAAAGGATGGAATTACTATATGAAGTGCTCATGAAAGGCTTCTTAGGAGAGATGAAATTTGAGCTGAGTCTTAACAGATGAGTAGGTGTTTCCAATTGGTGAAGGCAAGAAAGGACATTCCAGAAGAGATAGCATGCTTATTATTAATGGCAGGTCTTAATGTGCTTAGAAAATGGTGAGGACTTTAGTATAACTGGAATTGAGAGGTATGTCAGTGGCTTGAAGGAGATTAACGAGAGTTTAGAAAGAAGTGGCAAGGGAACACTAGCCAAAACTAGATTGGAAGGGCCTTCAGAGTTAAAGTAAGAAATTTCGGTCTAATTCTGTAGGAATTGGAGCCAAGAGAGATTGTAAAGCATGTGAATGACATGATCAGATGTAATCATTAGGAAAATTGCTAGTGTCAGTCAATACCCACTGGCTTGTTCAGGGAGTTCTGAGACTCCCTGTTCTGAAAGCCTAGCAAGGAATTATAAAGTTCAGAATTAGACAAAGGGGATAGAGGAGAGGACAGGATTTATGATATTTCTGCTCTAGATCCCACAATAAAGACAATGTTTATATTGTTAAAAATTTCAGAAGGAGACACAAAGTGAAATAAGGATATGTGAATTTCTCTCCAAGAATAAAATCTTTAAATTGAACTCTAGCTTTTACCAAGGGAACATATTTTGATAGTCTCAACTTTTGGTATGCCAAGTTACATATTTTTAAAGATATTAATATTATTTAAAAAAAAAAAGTCTTTTCTTTCCAAAATGAGTACTAATGTCCACTTTAACACCCCCCCCCTAAATAGCTACAATGTCAAACAATCGTCTTAGGCATACTCTGGATCCTCCAGAGCCTTCTGTGCTTTGATGCTGTAAGACTAAAGCAGTCCAATATAGAAGTATTGTTACCAAAGTGCCCACCAAAGTGCCCACCAACGTGCCCACCAAAGTCAGCTTTCATAAGTTACATTTGTCTCTTTTTTGGCTTTTATGTTTTCAAGCATATGATAATAAAAAAGATTTCAAGGTTTATAGGAAGTGTCTTTTTCTTTCAAAGTTAGCATAGTTTTTGAGAACAAAAGTGTGCATGGCACAGGCCTGTGAAGACAGGAAGTAGGGTAGGCAGTGTGTGGGCTTTTGAGCCTGGGTTTCGTGGTTCTCTAGGATACGTGGATCCCCAAGCCTATAGGCAGACCGCGGAGGTCTTTCAACTCTCTGAAACTGTGGAAACGACCATGGTGGATACACTAATTTTTCTGGGGAAATTCTTCATAACATTCATCTGATTCAACAGCCTTAAGGAGCTGACAACCTTTGATAATATAACTGGGCCCATACCAACAATGACTGTCCATATAGATCAGTACTTGATAAGAGCAGAAAGAGTGATTCAAATAATAAGTTCTTGCTACTTCAGAAGACATAGTTAATTTGTCCCAATGGACTTCGGAGTTAACTATTAGTTATGAATTTCATAAAGTTTGTTTTAGATAGCTACATAATTTTGGGCATGTTCACCTCTCCAAACCTCAAATTGTTTCCATTATTACTTCCTAGGCTTGTTGTGAGGTCATTTATATAGAGCAGTTTGCACAATCCTTGTAAAATACCTAATTATATATTTATGAAAAATACAGATATGACATTTGTTATGCACATGTATGCATAGTAGCTATAAATATCCAATTTAGGTTTAATGAATTGTTGAGGATTAGTCATATTTCATTTATGATCATCTCCTCTTGGAAGCTGAAGAAAGAAGGTCAATTAATAAGAATGTTTCTATTTTGCAAGTACTATTTTTGTTTGTTTGTTTTTTGTTTTTGAGGGCAATGTCACTGGCCCTCATATGTGGGACCCAAACCGGGGCCGCTGGCTTCCCAAACCAGCACTTAACCACCGTGCCACTCAGCTGGCCCTCAAGTACTATTTTTAAGATGGCAAACATTAGGTTTTGGTTTTAAACAAGTACTGCCATGCTATGAATGAAGAAGAAATTGAGTAAATGAAAAATAATCTCCAAATGCAGCAACCCTTGAAGTGAGTGAGCCAAAATAACATGGTAAATTTTTTTTTTTTTTTTAGAGGGCAGTGTCACTGGCCCTCATATGTGGGATCCAAACCAGGGCCGCTGGCATCTCAAGCCAGCTCTTAACCACCGTGCCACTCGGCCAGCCCATGCCATGGTAAATTAATCTTTGAGAGGATGTATATAACCAATATGGATCAGGTCCCACTTCTGATGGCAAAGGTTGTAAGACTATTGTATAAGAAAATTTAACCCTGGTTAAAGGTGAGGGCTGCTACTATTCACATTCTGTGTGTTGGGTCTGTGAGACTCAACTTGATTCTTCAACTTTCCCCAACACAAGTAATTGAAATATGAGGTAGGGAGGGGCCCAAGTCATAATCTTAGAGGGTGTGGTCACTACCATGACCTCCTTCGCCAACATACCGATATGCAGAAGCAGCCCAAGCTGTGAAAGGGCCTTGTCTCAGGACAAGAGCAGTAATTAAGAAAGATGGCGACTTTGTTGTCCCCTGACCTACAAAAATTAGGGCTCTCGTTCAAGAGCTTGAGTTTTGAGGGCTTAATTTAATTGGAAGGACCGTGATAGGGTGCCTCCTTTATCCCAACCCCCCTCATCTCTCCGTTATTCCCTTAGCTAGCTTAGAGGTTACCTTGAGCATTTAATGTCCCTTTTATTTGATTTTTTTTTATACTGATATATGTATATGCTCTCAGACAGGCTTTCACTCTGACAGAAAAGCTTTTGAAAACATTCTGTAAAACAAGACAAAACAACCTATATAGCCACAAGACAAACTAATTATTAGTTGGAGACCTGTTTGGAAGATATTAGCCAACTCTAAAGCAGAAACACATTTTTCTCTATGGTTTTTCTTAAGTATTCATAAAATCATTTGTAAATTGGATGGCTTGTTGTTAAAGCATAGTATAGATAGTGTGTTGAAATGAAAAGAGCACAGGCATTGCTGCCAGACAGACTGGGGTTGAGACCTGGACTACATATTTTTAGCTGTATAATGGTGGACAATTTATTTAACTTCTTGGAAATGTCCTCGTCTGTGAAATGGGGATGATCATGCCTCACAGGGTAATTTTAAGGATTTATGGTAAAGTGGGTAAAGTGCTTGACACCAATGAATACTGAGTAGATTAAAATTATTTTATTTTGTTAATATTAAACTCTTCCACAACCTTAAAAAGCACATTGAGTATTTATTTATACAACACATCTGTGCTAATTATTTGCTAAGTGCATAGTGGTAGGTGCTGGGAAGCTAAAAGGAGTAAACCAGAACTCCTACAATCAAAGAGATAGTAGTCTAACTGTTTTGGGGTGCTTGGGAACATGCTCAAAGAATGAAGCATAATTACGTCTTGTCTTACTGAAATTTTATTTAAACAAAATGAGATCAATGAGTTGGTATTTTTGCTGTGCCTGTATGACACAAATGCAATGGATCATATTTAGGAATGAAGTGTATGGGAATTCTAAGGGGCTGAATCCTGAACTCTGAAATACATTAGGGACAGAAAAAGTGATAAGCTGTGTGTTGGAATAGTTCATTTCCTGATACTATATGCCTCCATTTTGATAATAATAACTTAAAATTTGTTGTATTGGATTTGTCACACTGAGTTCAATCTGGTTTGAATTTTAGATCCAGAATCTTCCTCTTCACTCATTTCTTTTTAAAATACCTGATGGCTGAGCCAATTAAGTTCTGAAAAACAGATTTACAAGTTTTTTTAAAAGATATAATCAAGTTTTATTTGAGGGCCGGCCAAGTGGCTCAATTGGTTAAGAGCTCACTCAAGAGTGCGAGCTGAGCTCTGAGCAACAGCAGTTTGATTCCCAGCCAGAGCTGAGTTGCCGTTGAGCTGCCAACAGGTGGCAGGATGGCTCAGCTAAAAAAATAAAATAAATAAATAAATAAATAAATAAATAAATAAATAAATAAATAAAAGATATAATCAAGTTTTGCTTTGCACCTTTGTTTTGCCTTTTTCCCCCCAATGTCCAAGAAACTTTTTATCAGCTACTTTACAAAATGAGCAAGTAATCTCTATTTCAGGGATGAAAAATAGGGGAAGTGAGAAATGAGATGACTGGTTTAAACTTATGTTATTTGGGCATGGAAATGATTTACTAAGTGATTTTGCCACAAACATAAAACAACTTTTGCATTGTCTTGGTTTCTCCATGTTTTGAAAGAATAGTGCAGTTAATGTCTTGTTTTAATTCGTAATAATTATGTGTATATTTGCAGTGAGCGGGGAAGTGGCATTACTGAAAGAAAAAATGTTTCTAATACAACTTGGAAGACATAAGTTAATACATTGAGAAGAAAATGAATCAATAATCTTATTTTAGAATTGGAAGGGGTTTTAGAGGTCATCTTGTTTACCCTCCATGTTTATAAATGAATGAACTGTGTTTAACTGCTTCGCCCATGGTCGGTCATACAAACTAAGATGCCCTGATTTCTGGAATAGGGCTTTGTTTCCTTCTCACTATTAATGTATGCTTACATTGCAGACTAGTCAAACAGGTATTGTCATGTTGCTGTTACTGCTTGGGATGACTGGATGCATGCAAACAAATTTTACATAATACCTGATACAAGAATCTTAGTGCCCTAAAGTAACTGTGTAATGATGATGCCTTTGCTCTATTCAGACCAGTGAAATGAATACACATTTCTGGCTTCATTTAATAAATTGCCTCCTTGAGGGCACTAAATCCTACTCTTCTGGAAAAGCTCATCCATCTCACATGGGTAACTCTTTTGCTTCTTCACAAATTTTGTTGTTAATTCACAACCCATAAACAGAAGATAGCCAGTTTGGTGTTATTACTGTTATCGCAAATGCAGGTGGTCTTCATTGCAGAAATAGAATGAGGTGGTGGTAAGCTGTTGCAAAAATCAGTATTGGTTCAGCACAGTTTAATAGAAAGGAAGAAAATGTTGACCAAACATGTTATTAATTAATTGTGATAACTGAAAACTTCCCTAGTGATGGAAATCTTTTCAGATCTACTTAATTTTACCTTTTCAGAGTCACTGTGATTTGGTTCAAAAATAAGTGCCCCATTTCATAGTTCATAGGTAAATATTTCTGAGTTTTAAAAAATTTTATCAGGC
Organism: Aselliscus stoliczkanus; assembly: GCA_033961575.1. Classification (NCBI taxonomy): domain Eukaryota; kingdom Metazoa; phylum Chordata; class Mammalia; order Chiroptera; family Hipposideridae; genus Aselliscus; species Aselliscus stoliczkanus. Next base: position 12,362,290 of record CM066730.1, read on the forward strand.
AGAATAACTTACACTGATATCACCTAGATTTACCAAAAGCATTCTTTCTACCATTACTTCATTACCTTCCTCAGCTCACTGACTTTCAATTCCTTCAGAGGCTGAATTTCAAATTAAACGATATGAAAGTAAATTTTTAAAAAAACAAACAAATCAAGATCTGATTTGTGAAAAAAAATGGAACTTAGAATTCTCTTGGTGTTCTTCATTATCTTTTCTGTTTTTCAAACAAAAGTTTCCAATTATTGTAGTTTAATCTGGTTAGATTAATGGTTCTATTTTTAAATTCTTTCCTTTTTTTCTTTCTTTTCCTTTCTTTTGTTTTCTTTCTTTCTTTCTTTCTTTCTTTCTTCCTTTTTCTTTCTTGTCAAACACAATATTCATGAAGAAGAAATAGTAAGAGATAACTGTTTTTACCCTGGTTGCTTTACTCTGGAGAATTCTCTCTCCTTCACACCCATGACCTAATCAAAAGCTACAGATAAAAGAAACCCTCAAGTCCCATGTAAAACATTGGAAATATTGCAACATGTTTGTGGATCCTATATAATTTCGAAGTATCAGCTCTTTTTTCAGGACAATTCCTTAAAATTTTCCTATATGGGTCATACTCATAAGAGCAGTTCTGCTTCTAATGATATCACCAATTGATGATTCACATGGGGGGAGAACTTTTGTTTTGGGGATTTAAATCTAATAATGTTAATGATGTACATTCAGAAAGCTTTAGGTTGGGCTGGCTGAGTGGCACGGTGGTTAAGTGCTGGCTTCAGAAGCCAGCAGCCCCGGTTCAAGTCCCACATATGAGGGCCAGTGACACTGCCCTCAAAAAAAAAAAAGGAAGAAAGCTTTAGGTTAACTTAATAGAAGATTGAAAATTATGATGGATCTGCCATTTGCTATCTTAAACATATTCCAACAACCATTTTGTATTACTTATTTGATGAAATTCTTTAATCCTTAAGGAGCATGAAATAATCAAAATATCCTCCTTATATTGTTCTTCACAATTTAAAAAACTTGATTATGACTGGCCTTGTTCTTGTCTTTTCAGACTAAAGAATCGAATTTTTAAAATGCCCTAACAATGTCGCAATCTTGCCATTATATTAGTGCATTTCTCGGTGTTTTCACCATGACCCTCCAGCTCCAGCATGGTCACATAACCAAAGTGTCAGGTTGTATTCCAAGCCTGAAGAAGTTAACAGTCTGCATGTTTTGAATTTTATTCCAATAAAATTTCTGATAGTCCTCCTCATTCTTTTTTGGGGGCAGTTGTAGTACATTGAGATATAGTGAACTTAAAAGAAAAGCATCACACAGAAATACATACCCAAACCAAAGAGACAGAAATTAAAAAACAAATAGGAATTCAATCACTACATATTTCTATTGTTTTAAAATTAATGAAAGCTTTATTATTAAAAAAAAGTATATTTTGTGTAAAAATAAGTGAAATGTAGAAATTATATTATTTGCACTACATTATTTTTAAAATAATTTTTAAACTTCTTTGTAACCTCTTTTAAGATATCCAACTTTATTTCTGACCAGCACACTTAGAGTTTCCCTGGCTCTGTGTGTTCCTTGTCAACTATCCTGAGACTGATCAACCTCTGTTTTTATATTTCCATGTCAAGTACAGAGAGTTTCCACACTTTTCTTTTCTCCCTTATCAGTGAAAATTCTAATCAGACATTGTCACAGCTTTTTTGGATGCTTATTTATCTAAGCTCTTCTAAAATCCATGAGGGCAGGGTATGTTTCTTTGTTTTGCTTTCTTCTTCGTATTCCTAATTTAGAAAATACAGCAGGAACTCCACGCTGAACTAATTAGTAAGCATCCATCAAGAAGCATTGTGTATCCTGAATACTAACTATCAATGACTTCTTCACTTTTAGGATTTCTGGAAAGTTCATGTGTTGGGAGCAGGTGCTACCCTCTTGTGCTTGACATACCAGTTCGTGAATCTAGAATAGGAGTAATATAAAATATGTCGTTAGTTCATGAGTTTCTTGAAACAGTTGGTGTCTAAATAACTTTATCCTTGGCAGAAGTAACTTCCTGTTTTAAAAGAAAATACTTAAAAGTTCTTATAAGGAAGGCTCATAAGGCTTCTTGGAAATCAAGTGGTTCTTACAAAACAATTTGATGTGTTTACTACAGAAGAATTAGGAACACATGGGTTACATTTTCCTTAAAATGCACATGGTTTTTAAAAATTAAGGGGTAATGTTCTTGGCAAAATAGGTTTTGCCAAATCCAAACTGTTTAAAAAATTGTTCAAGATGTTCAGAAAGGCCAAAGGCCCCAGGCTTCCACAGTCCTAATAATAGAATCAATCAGGAAAACCAGAATGAAGTCATTTGAACAGTCTCTTGAAATAACCAACACAAATAAATCTCAATGTAGTAACAATCACAAGTAATTAGAATATAATAACTTTTATGCTCATACTGAGTAAAACCCCAAGCTGGTCATTAAAATTGTGCTAGAAATTCTGGAAAGCTGGCAGGGTAAACTGTAATAATTGATCACATTTATAAAAATGGTGAAGAGACTAAAAAAGGATTGCAACGATAAAGCACCTACCAAAAATAATTTGAGAATTTTACCATGGTGGCTTCAAAAAGAGAGATTTATGTGATTGTTTAAAACCTACTCATTCTTTAGTAAAAAGATGTATGCAAAGGCAATGACCACAAAAATTGCATTAACCTTGTATGAGTATGACTTTTCTTATCTGGAAAATAGTCTATTCAATCACTTTGTGGTGTTCTCAGGGATGATGAGATGAAACGGTCCAAGACATCAGACCTGAGGCTGTGTATGTATATGGCAAGATTCAATTTGGTTTAATGTCAACTGTCACAAAACAAATTCAAAAGGAATCAAGTCTCTGTATATAAATATTTGCTTCTCAAAACTTCTTAATTGGAAATGATATCTTAGTCTTACACACAGTAGGGATTGGTAGAAATGTCCTGATTGGCTTTGATTTCTTCTCATGAAAGTATCTTTCTATTCTTTTTCAAGATCTACATTTTCTATTCATGACTTACCTCTGGGCATTATGAGTAAACCACTAGGGTTCCCTTTGCTGGTTGACTTCTTGGTGTTTTAAGAAAAAGTACTGCAAGGCCTAAAAATAATATTAAAAATGTTTTTCTTTTTCTAACTCGGGCTTTATATAATCACCTCCAGCTAAAGATAGAAACATTAAGTCTACCAGTTGAGCCAGTTGAACCAACAGTGGAAATTTTCTGGAACTCTTCCAGTTTCCTCCTTTCTGCTCAAGATTTATGGTATTCTCTCCTGATGAGAAGAATTTGAATTACTAGTCAACTTGGGAACAGGGCAGCCCTCATCAGCAGAACTTTACATGGGCTGTAGAGTTCGTAGAGAGGGAAAGTGCCCATAGAAAGTATCAGTGTCATTCCTTCCTGTTCTATCAGCTCTCTGAGTATGTTTTGGAAGCATATGGGAGTGATGTATTTTAAGACACAGAGAAGGATTTGGGGGGATGTCTAGGTTGAGTCATAGTGACTGAGGTTGTAAGAATTATTGCATGTGTGCAGGTTGAGGGTATTACATTAACTTACATCAAGATCTAGCCCAAAAGGAAGAGAGAGAGAGAGAGAGAGAGAGAGAGAGAGAGAGAGAGAGAGAGAGAAGAGAGAGAGAGAAGAGAGAGAATTTGTCTTTATCACAATTACTGGATGGTGGTAGGGAAGAAAGAGATTATCTCAAAAGGCATTAAAGTGTATATCAAGACTATGAATTTGTTATTAAAAAGCTATTTAAGAGGCCTGATATAGTTCAGTTGATTAAAGATTTCCAATGGGAATTGGCCTTCAGATGTCAAATAAAAATATTTTAATTAGAATAATTCCAGATATCCCTCCCAGTTATATTGACGTAATCTTTCCGTTCACCATCTTATCTTTCCTGCCTTACTCTATAGTATTCTACCCCACTCTATCCTATTTAGTTTAAATCTTGGTCATAACTTTCTAAAATGATTCTATGACCAACAATATGTCTTCATCCACTGTTTGAAAAAAATCACTCCGTGAAATTTTCTTTGGCAATTACTCCCCACTGATATCTCAATGATCTAAACTCATAAAATTTATTATTTATATGAATTATTTGGCACATGCAAATATACTACATTAGTAGTTTAATTTTTGCCTCTGTCCCCACTTATATTATAAATCACTTGAGAGGAGAGACTATATGTTGTATATTTCTTCATATTTCTCAGTGTCTAGTATATCACCTTATACATAAGAAGTCCTTAATGAATATTTGTTGAGTGAATTAATTAAGGTCATGCATAAAAATGTATACATGTAACCCTCATGTAGAAGGACAAAGATAACAGATGGATATAAAAGTATGAAAGGGTTTTTTTCTATTGCCTTATCAATATTTGATTGAAATTCTTCATATTAAGCATAGTCATACTGTCCCCTGACTTCTTAGGGAAGCTATGTCTTTCCAGCAAGTACGAATCTTTTAATCATCAGCTCAGGTGTGTGAGATATATAATTTTCTTGTTATTTGACAAATCAATTTGATTTCATATTGAAGACCAATTTCAACAGGGCAACAGACTTAGTTGCAGTTAATTTGGGGTTTCCCTACACTCAGCTTTCCCTGAAGTTGCTCCTGATTCTGCAGATCTTCAATAGTTGTGGAATTGACCACAACTATTGTGGAATTGACTATGCGTGGAATTGACCCTAGGGCATTAATGAGACAATCTGATGAGACAATCTTTGCCTGCCCATTCTATCTCACTGGGTTTCAGGCTTTCTCCTAAATTTATGCCATTTGTAGGGTCAGAGGCTCATTCTGCTGTTTACTTTCCTGCTGGGTCACAGAAATCTCTAAGAGGTTGATCAGACCTCATTACTCTCAATTTGTTAGGCTAGTCCCTCTCTAGGTTTTGTCACCTCATCAGGGTCCTTCCTAAAAAAAAGGTGCTGGAATTTTTTCTGGGACCCACAAAAATATCTTCTCTAATAATTCTCCTGTGAAACATCTCCCTGTTATCTCTTATTGCTAGGGAAATATAACCCATTCTTATATGAATATGGGAACAGAGTGGAATTTTACTGAAACCCCCTGCTGTAATTTATAATGTTTCCTTCCTGAATTCCTCACTATTGTTTGAGGACTTTTTAAAATTAGACCACAGACAGGAATTAAAGTGAGGAATACACACTTAATATGAAATTCTTGAATAGTAAGAGTAAGGATGGGTTGGGCTAGTAGCCTATTATGAGAAAAAAAATTAATCAATCTCTCAAACGTGTGTATTTTTTTTCTCTCTTTACATTTAACAAAGAAAAATAAGAGGTTTCCTTAGCTGGTTTTATCCATGCAAAATTATGGAATCAGAATAAATCGCCTCTCTCTAGGGTACTTGAAGACACTGAAGGAATCATTGGCTTACAAGTGAAGTTTATATGAGAAGGATCACCCTGACCCAGACACAAACAAGAGCAGAGTAATCTGAAGACGGAAGACAGATTAAGTGTGGTTAATGAAAACGTGGCTATCAGGAAAACTAAGGTGAAGATATAACCCTGAGTTCACTGGCTGCTTAGAAAGAGTAAGGACAGTTTACAGCCAGTATATTTATGAAAATCTTATTAATGCAAAAGAAGAAATCCAGTTTAGGGGTAAGAAGGTAGATGTGGACGAAGATTGAGAATAACTGAGACTTGTGTCTAGCAAGTCATTACAAGATTTCACCTGGTTCTGGTGAAGAAGTTTTGGTTATTCATTAGGAATTCTGTCTGTGTTATGTATAGCTTGATTGGTGTCATAGTAATATATGTATAACATATAGACCTATGAATTTGCTAGGTTTTACTTATGATTAAGTTGGATAGATCTATTCACACAAAACACCCAAGTTTGATATTTATCAGCTGCTTGATTTGAACCTCTTTTTCACCTATTTTGTAGGACTGTTTGTGTGGGAGGGGCTGAGATCATTTCTAAACTGAGAGAGCTGTATAAGATACTGTTACACTTTAATGTAATTAAATAGTACCTTATAATTACATTATTAAAATTATTTGAAACAAGGTGACAGTTTCTTTTATTGTTTGCATTTTATGGGTTCTTAGAAAATTAACTTAAGGATTATCTCAAATTCATGTTCTCAGAAACATTCAAAATATTAGAACATATGGCAGAATATATGAGTCATATCTGGTAAGTTTACTATCTGTGTACCAATTTCCCTATCTAGCTTTGTACACATAGTAATATTAAATCACATTATGATATGAGATCCCAGACAGTGACTATGTTAAATTTACTTCTGAAAACGGTGATGAGGGTGTAAGGAAAACAATATCTTTTATACCTAAACATTTCCCATTACCTGGCACTTGAGAAAATGTGGAGGAAATTTTGCACAATGCTTGAACAGAATTAAAATAACTTATTTTTTTTTTACTTCAGATATATTAAAATATTATTATAAACTTGTTAAAATCATGAACTTAAGTATACATGATTTTTACCTTTCTCCAAACATAATTTTATTTTTAAAAAATGGCCAAAATACTCATGTTTTCTCACATCAGCACTCTAGCAAAGCTTCCCAATCCTCCCGGTTGAGTAAAACACTTTTAGGCTATTGTTACCAGCTTCACAGGTCCCACTTGACTATGCCTATCTTCTTATGCTTCTGTTTCAGCTAACCTAATCTGCTAATGGGAAGAAGAGAAATCAAAAATGTTACTTGGTTTCTGTAGTTTGTATGTATTTTAAAGGTTTTTCTGAAATTCTCAAGAACTAGAATGCTGTCCCAGAGAATGAAACCTCAGAAGGCTGTGAGAAAAAGTGGGCTTCAGATTGAGGAAACTCTAAATAAGAGTTCATAATTTGAAGCCCCAACTGCTTAAAACTTTAATGTTTGCTGCCTCTATTTAAATGAGTAAAATTAGTTCAAGTGACAAAATCAAAGATTCCTGCCACTTTCTAGTTTACGCCTCCACTGTTTGATATTAGTTACAAGTCTTTTAGCTGCAAGGGAAAAAACCCAACTCACACTGATTTAAGTAAAAACAAGTAAAAGCAGGGTGGGGGAGGGGGAAAGAGTAGGAACACTTGCTGGCACATATCACTGAAATGCCAAGAATGGTATTCAGGCATGACTGGATCCAAAAATGCGGGTAACATTAAAAACATCATTAGCGCTCTCTCCACTCCAGTTTCCTGTGCAGTTTCATTTTTTTCAGACAGGATCTCCTTATAAAATGACAAAATGGCTACTATCACCCATGTCCTCTAAGTTTAATAATTACTAATAGAAAAAGAAAACTGGTTTCATGATCATTCTAGTGAAAGTCCTAGGGTTTACTCTTACTGAATGACTTCATTCTGTGCCTATCTCCAAACCAATCACTGTTGACAAGGGAAGGGAATCTATTGGCTAGGTCTGGGTCACATAGCTGGTGGAGGACAAACAAGAGAATGGGGATGGTGGTTGGCAGGAAAGGGGATAGATGTCCAGAGCCACCTGAACTCAGAGTGGAAAATCAAGGCACTGTTGTCAGATGGAATGATAGCTGGATAGCCCAAAACAAGACATGCCTGCTGTGTATGTTTAAAATTACGTGAAAAAAATGTTTTCCATTAAATTGATCATCTTCACATTTCTATTAATAAAAATTTAAAAATTCCACTAAGAGACAAAAGTCCAGAATCCAATTGCCAATGCTTTACTTGGAATCAGTTGCTACAAAACTGAAAATGCTTTGGAAACCATAAAGCGCTATACCCATAAAAAAAAAAAAATAAATAAAATATATATATATATATATATATATATATATATATATATATATATATATATATATATTAGTTGCTTCTCTGCCATTAATTTTTATGTGACTGTAATACAGTCAAGTAACCAAAAGATAATGCCTTTATCATGATTATCTATACTGTCCAGAAAACATATTTCCATATTTGGAGTGGAAGAATCATTACTGATTGTGTTGCAATAGTGCTAAAGCATAATTTACAAGGAGACATAGAATGAACCCCAGAGCATTGAACTACTTAACACCTTGAATTATATTGCAAGGAAAAATCTTGCCTCTAAAATATTCTTCTGTCTTATTCTGTGACTGAGCCTTAGAGCCACCTGCATAAATATGCCATTTACTGTTACAAAAAAAACGTATGTGAAGTACATGTTTAAACACATAAATATAGAAAATTAATATAGGTAATATATTATTGAGTTTCAGCTATATAGAGCATGTTACATTTCTGTCAAATTTGGAAAATAGACTACAGAGTTAGCTCTGGAAGTAAATGCATTTTGCTTGATTTTTTTTAACGAATATTTTATAAAGAAAATTTGATTGTGGCCCAATCCCCACTCTGTTACTAGTTAGCCGTCACCTTGGATTAAGTCACTTAATCTCCTTGGGCCTAGTTTTCTAATCTGGAAATTGAAGAATTTTAATTAGATTCTATTTAATGTTGCCTCCAGCCTAAAAGTCTATAATTTATACAAGCTCTGATAATGCCACATCATAAAATATCGTGTATTTTGGAACTACTTAAAATGCCAATGGCAGAGACACATTTTTTTTTTCCTTAAATGGGTTCCTGCATCTAATATGGTTCCTTGATTCTCTTTAAATTATTGTGAAGAAACCCAGGGTCATTGTGTGGATATTTCTACTGAAAGGCTTAACTTCTCAGATGTTCCAAGAGCACCCATGTGATTTTAGACAGGAAGTTTGACTCAACTTTTCTTTTCAGTAGAAATGCAATTCAAGAGCAGGATGAGATTATAATGGGTAATGCATCTTGATCAATTTGAAATGGTTCAAAAGCACATGGTTGGTTATTTATACTTTGTTTTTTTGAACTGGCCAGTCTGATGTGAACTCTTTCATGGTACCACGGATACCAACTGCTTTGTCCCCTTTTCTGTGGTGACCCTCCTCTCTCTCCAAGAATAGGATGGTAAATCTGCCCACTCCTTTAGAGTTATTTTCTTTTTAAAATCTAATTGACTCTACATGCTGCTATCCAGGCACAGCCCCTTGAGAACATTTCCCAAACAGAAAAAAAAAAAAAACACAACAAAACAATAATAGGAATAGTTACAAAATATAATTAATTTTTCTGACTATTAATGCATGAGAAAAATGTCTAATGGATTACAGATTCCTTCCTAGTTGAATAGCGTGACCGTGACCAATTAAAAAGGAAACCCTTAGTTCCTTAGTTCCCCTCCATCAGGATAGGGCCTGGGCATGGGTAATGGTTGGGTGGTGTTCTCGTATGGAAAGAGAAATGGTGTGCGAATGGGTAGGGGTTTCCGTGATTGAGAAGAGAGCAGTGTTCTTTAAACCATTATTAAGAATAAGGGAGCAAGACTCCACTCGCTCTGCTAACAGTTAAATATTTTTGGCTGTCTGCCAGCATCCTTCACTATTTCTTTGAAGCTTTCTTTTATTTACTACACTAGAGTAATTAGAGTGGACCTTTTCATCTTTACTTAAGTGCGCGCGCACACACACACACACACACACACACACACACAAACAACTGTACATTTTGTTCTGACATATGCTTGCTAGAGCCCTCCTTCTGAGACCATGAATGGATTATATCAAGGAAAGGTCTTAGGGTGGGGCAGCTCAATTCCTCTGAGCTCCTGGATTTCTGAATCTCTCTCTTTAAATGTTTCCCTAGTAGGTCTAAGGGAGTGTAATCAGTAATTGGGAGCTGATTAAATATTACAAAGAAGCTTCTTTCCTGGGGACTATTAAAAATGGAATAAAATTCAACTTATCTGGTCAGATAGGCAGTTGTAATTTTTGTTTCCCAATTTGGCATTTTACCTGATTATAAGATATTTTTTTGGAAAAGATAAAAATCAAACATTTTTAAAGTTAAGCATAAAGTGGGTAACTCCTCTGGATGGCATATTTTATAATATGTATATATTTATATGATATATATATATATATACATATTATAAAATTTACTGAGAAAATTTCCTCTCAAAATATGGTCAGTACCATAATACATTGATAATATTAATTTTATTCAAGAAACCCACCAATGCTACTTCTTTTATCTCTTTTTTCTCTCCAAGCTACTAAAAATATTTAAACCACCATCACCTCTACCACCAGATAAGAAAATCCTGGAAAATGAAATCTCCTTTCTCTTGGAATATTGTATATTCTGCATTAATATATTCACTACATTGTTTTCTAATGTTTGGATTTAATTCAATTGGTCATCCTATGGGGAAAGTTAGAAAAAAAAAGCTATTGAAGATAAAGTAAAAAATATGTACAGGAGATTATTATTTTTTCTTATATGATGCTGAATAAACCACAGAATTTTTATTATAATTGACTTTCTGTTTGTGATCTATTATAGAAGCATGTTGATCCCTAAACACATTTTCTGTTAATGGTGACAGACAATGGTTTTGTCTGGTTTTGTCATTACACACGACAATCAGGTCCACATTATTAACTATGCTTGTTCGAAGAAGAAATGTGAGTTTAGCCAATCTCATAGCAGGATGTTGTTCCTTTAAAGAAGAAACTCCTACTTCACCTCCATGCGTATTCAAGTGTCTGGGAAATGGTCTGGTAGCCTCACACAAATAACTAACTAAAGTGCAAGGTCATTTCTGGTGGAAATTCCAGGTTGTAACTCAGATTCCTTAGAAAACAATTGTCAACTCTCTTCAGAATCCCGAGGTACTCTAAGGTGGCAATGTTTTAACAGAGCAAATGAGATCTTTACAATTTTACTTAGGAAAGCAAGCTATAGCACATCTGTTTTGCTATTTGAAGAGGTAGATTTTCCACTGGAGGGACACTGTTGCAAGGGTGGGATGCAGACACAGTGCCAATATACCTACTATTGGCAGTTGGCTGGAAATCAACCTATTTTTATTGATATGTTTGTTAATATTAATTTTTCTCTGGCACAAAAGCCACTAAATTTGTGACTTTCATATTCCCATGTTGGTTGATTATAACCAACTGAATGTCCATGTTGGTTGATTATAACCTCTAATATAATATCTCTCTTACTTGGTGGTGGCATTGATTTTGACAAGGAGATGAGGGAGATGGCTGTGTTTGGGGGCTGAATTGTACTGACGATGGCTCTGTCTTCATGTGTTAATGGGACCAGGACTGCAGTGGACATTGAGTTATTTCAGAGCAAACACTGAATATCCCTGAATGATGTAACATTTGAACGGATGCTGTAGTTAGAGTTTGTGGGCTTGATTCTGGCCTTTCACCAGGAAGAACATGAGAGTTCACAATGAGATTGTCAAGGATGAAAATTGTTCTCTTGTTTATCTTACACAGAGAAAACTGCCAGGAAAACACTGCTTTTTGCTGTAAAAACAAAACAAAAACAGCATTCAGTTGCCAACCTTGGGATGTCTTTATACTTTAAAAAGTACATTAGGGCCGGCAGAGTGGCACAGTGGTTAGGCGCTGACTTGGGAAGCCAGCGGCCCTGGTTCGGGTCCCACATATGAGGGCCAGTGACACTGTCCTCAAAAAAAATTAAAAAAAATAAAATAAAAAGTACATTAGTTAATATTTACTTTTAGTCAACAAAAATATTACAGCATTAACATTTTTAAAGGCAAATAAATAGCTTCAAAAGTCAAGTTTTCTCAACTAAGATATTTCAATAAAATTTAGTATCCATCATTTTGAATAAATTGAGAACCATTTGGGTAGTAGCTATGTCAATGCTTTCTACTGGAATCACATTAACAACATAAACACCATGAACACTAAATACCACGGGATTCACCTAATAAATAGTAGCCCAGGACTCAGATTTAGCCCTCTGATGTCCTTAGAAGACTCTGTCATTGATGAGGTAACAGTAAAAACCCCAGAGTCCTTTCTTTCAAACGGAAGAGGGAAAATCAGGGGTAGAAGAAACTATTCAAACTTTGTCTTCTTTCCTCGTGGCTTGTGATCTCCTCCTCTGCCTCCTCAGAAGCTTCCTCATCCTTTCAAAGCCTCCCCGGCCTTTGCCATGAAAGCCACCTCAGCCTCCCCTGCCACTATCTTGGCCCCAAACTCACCTCTGCCTCTACCATGAACCCTGAAACCATCTTCACCCTTAGGCGTGGCCCAGTCTCAAGTAACTGTTTCCATTAATATCACCATCTTCCATGGCCGCCTCACGGCTTTGACATCTTCGTCTCTGTTGAAGCCTACAAAACCAAATCCTTTGGAAGGTGCAGTCTCCTGGTGGGTGGCTATCCTTGCTGCCAATTGACTCCTGTAATGTCACTTGTATATTGGGTTGTCGGAAAAGTCATGACACATTTTAGCAATGAAAAACAGACAAAATACATCATGACTTTTCCAACAACCCAATAACTTTTTCAGACAGACCTCTGACTAACAGTTCTGCCTTTTCTGGCATTTTGCATTAGGTGATCCTCTAAGTCCTTGCAACTGTAGCCTGATTGCTCTGCCCTCAATGTCTCTTTTATTATGGGAATTTAAAGCTTCTTTAACATCTTCAAATTAAGCAAATTCTGTACATCCATACCCTTTAGATTTACTAGCTTTGTTCCAGGGCACATTGATAAAAGTTGCCATCTCAAAGAGTTCCTGAAGAATGTCTTCTATTGCACTGTAGGAGGGGTTGCTTAAAACCAGAGTTTTTGATTCACCTCTCCAAGTGTTATTCTTTTCACTTCTATACTCTTGACTTTGACCTTTCTCTCCAATATAGCACAGGAAAATGGACCACCCACCTATTTCTACTCTTTGCTTTCCTTCCAATGTTTTCTCTTAAGACAAGCATTAGCTTGTCTTGAATTAGAGATAAGCAACCCTTTATTTTTTCCATACTTGCTGACTTATCTGATCTTCATAGCATCTTGAAGAACTTTTTAAAATTTGTATTGAGTAACTTTATCAGGTAGAATTATAGTCAAAAATGTTCTTACATCTCGATCTTTTTTTACTGTCTTTTCTAGTTTAATTTAATCGCCAAAGACTTTTTTTTTTTTTTTGAGGGCAGTGTCACTGGCCCTCATATGTGGGACTGAACCAGGGCCACTAGCTTCCCAAGCCAGCGCTTAACCACTGCGCCACTTGGCCGGCCCGCCAAAGACTTTTAAACCAGTGAATTCAAAAGCTTTTCCAGGTCTTCAGCAAATTCCAAATCCACACAGTCAAACTTCCTAGACACAGCAACTCTGACATCCACAGTAGCAAGATCATTTTTAGCAAAAGTGTCACTGATATCAGTTTTTAATTCAGGAGCAGATTTGTTGAAGTTTCTGGTTCCAACAAAGAGATTGAGAGATGCAGTTGGTTCTGTGGCTTCTGCTTTCTGTTTCTTGGCTTCAGGAGCTGCTTTCTGCTTGGCCATTCCTTCTTTCATTTTCCAGGTTCTTCTTTGACAAGCTCTTCCTCCTCATCATCTTCATCATCATCCTTTCCATCTTCGACCTCAGCGATGCCCTTGACCTTCACAGGAACAGCTTAGCTTCTGCAGGAGATTGCTTGCCTTTGGCTGCTGCATTCTCAATAGATTCTTCTCCAGAGTCATCTTCTTTGTTGTCGTCATCATTCTCATTATCTTCATCCTCGTCATCTTCCTCCTCCTCATCTTCATCTTAGGCAGGAGCAGCAGCAGTGCCTGCTTTCATCAACTCTGGCTCAGAGTCATCCTCACCTTTGCCCTCATCCTCCTTTTCACAGTTATCATCTCCCTTGTCAGTCTTTCTTCCTTCTTGCGTTCTTGCCCTTCTCTGCTCCAGTGACTGGGGTGGCTGCTTCCTTCTTAGCAGGTGTTAGTTGCTCCCAATACTTTGCTTGGTGTAGCTCCCTTTTCGTCAGGTGTCGCCACTGCTTTGGCTGGTGTCATTGATGCCCTTTTGCCAGGGGTGTCAACTGCTTTCTTGGCTGGCATAGCAACTGCTACCTTTTTTGTGGGGGAAACCAGCACTTTGTTTGCTGGATGTTTTTAACATTTGAATTGAAATTTTAATCTCTGTTTTTCCTCAGTCTTTATTTTTATTTATTTTCTTTCTTAAATAGTTTTTTGAAGTTATATGTTTACTACTAAGTATTACTTTAGCTGCATTCCACAGTTTTCAATAAGTACTTTCATTATTTGGTTTTATTTATTTAAAGTTTGAAATATTTTATAATTTCAATTTTTTCTTTTTCAATGAGTTATTTAAACATCTGTTTAAATTTCCAAATATATGGGGAGTTTTGTTTTTTCATTGCTGAATTCTACTTTATGTTTCTTTGTCTCAGAATATGATCTTTGTGATTTAAAAAAAAGTCTTAATTTATTACCTACTGTATGGGTCACATGTTTTGTAAGTGTTCCATGTGGACTTGATAATAATGCATATTTTTCATGGTTAGTTCAGAATTTACTTAAATATAAATTATATACACAGTTTTATCACAGACATTAATTTATCAATATTCATGATTTTATTCATAAATCTTTTACATTCTTAATATTTTTTCTCTGCTCCTGAGAGGAATGTATTAAAATATTCCACTATAATTTTGTTATTGTGATATTTTCTCTTATAATTCTGTCAGTTTCTGCCTTACATTTTTCAATGTTATGTTGTTAAATGCACAAAGTATGTAGTATTACTTGTTTTGCATTAATGTTTTCTTAACTTTAAGTTTTATTTCAGTGATTTTATAATATAGTTACAAAAGATATTAGAATTAGTAAGGAGCTATAGTTAATTAAAATTAATTATGTCTTGCCTGGTAAGTTCTTTTCTATTCCTTCATTTTCAGTTTTGAGTAAGGTTTTAATTATTTAAACCAATCTGGTCATCTGATATTGGATGAGTTTTCTTTGTTCACATTAATCCTAATTACTGATGTATTTGGATTTCTACCATTTCATATTTTCTTTGCCTTTCCCTCCCCTCCTTTTTCTGACTTGTATTGCTGTGATAAAGTTTTCTACATTTCCTTTTCCCTCATCCTGTAATAGTTTAAAGCTATTAGCAGCATTTGTATCTGTATTGATTTTTACTTTTATTTTGTTTACTGTTGATGTTTATTGTTTCTCCTTAATTTTAACACATACACTTAATTCTAAAATATGTTAACAAATTCACAAATTATTCACTAGTTCTTAACACCTCTGAAACACGAAAAAGGACCTTAGCTTTTTTGGCTATCCATTAAACAATCTTCCCCCACCCCCATTTTGACTGTTATTTAGAGATTTTTCTAAAATTAAAAAGTGTAAACAAACGCCATGATTATATATATTAGACTGTATTATTAATCAAACTTACTAGTATTTTGTATCAAGATTTGTGCTTAGCTTTATTTCTTATATCCATTTCTTCCTCTAGAGTGTCTATTAGTGATGAAGATCTATGGGTGATAGCTCCCTTTTTATGTGGGTTAAATGACTTATTTGGAGTTCATTCTTGCATAAGATTTATATATAAAACCTATGCTGACTTCTATCAGCATTTGAAAATGCTATTCTATTGTTTTTCTGGCATCTGTTATAATGCTGATAAGAAGCCAAATTGCCATTTCTTTGTTGTTTATTTTTTCTTTCATAGCATTTAAGATTTTGCTATTTCTCTTATTTTCCATAGTTTCACTACAATATATCTAGGAGTGTATTTATTTTTACATATCTTCCTTGACTCTCTGATTGTGCTTCAGAACACAGGACTAATGTCTTTCTTTTATTCTGGAAAATTATCACCTAATATTTCTTCAAAATTTGCTATTTCTATCTCTTTGTGTCATACTACAGGAAAATCCTTCAGTACCATTGCTCAATTCATAAATCCTTTCTTCATCTGTATCTAGTCTACAATATACTTTGCCATTTAAATTCTCTAATTTTGAAATTTCTTTATCTGAAGTCCCTTTATTTTTTATTTTCAAAACATGTTTCTTCCTATATTTTAAAAAATTCCATAATTTTTTTCTTTTAAGTGGATATTAATCCTTCATTCATTTCTTTAAGTTGTCCTAAATATATTGAAATCTTTGTTAGGCTGTGAGTATTAATTTTTTTCCTGTGAATTAATGTTTTGATTATATTGGTTAAACTCATTGACTTGCTTAGTATTAAAATTTTCTATCATGTGTTTTGATATTTTGGTTTGTAGACCTATTTTGAGTGGAAGGTTAATTGTGTCATTTGTTGTCTCTGACTCTCTCACTCTCTCCTTATTCTTTCATAAATAGTATGATCTTCTTCCAGTCTCTCTAGCCTTAGAAAAGGCAGAAATTCTGTAATACGTATCTGATAATACAGATGAATCTCGAGGACATTATGCTAGGTGAAATAAGCCAGTCACAGAAGGATAAACTCTGCATAATTCCACTTAAATGAGGTATCTAAAATAGTCAAATACATAGAATCAGAGATTAGAATGGTGATTTCCAAGGGCTGAGGCAGAGGGGGAAATGAGGAAGCACTATCAATCAGAATAAAGTTTCAGTCAAGCAAAATAAATGTTTTTGAGATCTGCTGTACAATACTGCACCTATGGTTAACTATCCTGTATACTTCAAATTTTGTAAGAGGGCATATCTCATGTTAAGTATTCTTATTAGCATATTAAAATAAAATTCAAAAAAGCATATCTTGCAAAGTAGTTCTATAAAATGAGATGAACAGATAGTTCCTGGTCCATACTATTACTAAATAAATATTTGTTTCATTTTTTAAAAAATTGAAAAATCATTAAAAAGTAAAAACAAAGTTGCCACACCTCCTACCTCAAGTTATGTCACCTTGTTGGCTGACGTTGTACCTGCTTTCCAAATCTGACAAGCACAGGGAATGAGAGCTATTTATTTTTCTCTTACTTAGATCCTCATTTATGGGAAAAAATTTTTTTGGCCCTACATCCCTCCAAAAGGCCAAACATCAAAGTCTGGTACCAATTCCATTAAAAAGTTTTTACCAATATTTATACTCATAGTTCCATTTCCGGTTTCCACAGAATTTTCTATATGTCTAATTTATTTTTCTTGACAAATCTATTTAAGATTTCAAACATGACATCACCATTGTTTCCCCAGCACTGCTCATGATCAGAGCTGAACTATCCCTGTTTCCTAAATGTTCTTTTTTCAAGTGTATGTCTTTATGTAACCCAATCAAATTTTGGCAATGAGGACCTTATCTCCATCAGACTTATGCATAAATCCAGTTCTCTTAGATGTCCTATTTTTTCCCCCTTTCTGTACTTTTTCTCCTCCTGGCTATCCTAAGATATGTCTAGTTTTACTAAAAGTCAGTTTTCCACAAACTTCTGAGTACAGCGTAGCCTGTCCAAGATGGCAGCCACTTTAAACTCAATTACTTTTAATTATGCTTAGTTTCATGAAATTGAAATGAACAAAGGAGGAGAAAAAGACCCTGGGGTGAATTTTGGGAGTGCAATACGATAGCCCTCACTTATCCGTGGTCTCACTTTCCAACATTTTAGTCAATTGCAGTCCAAAAAATATTAAATAGAAAATTCCAGAAATAAACAATTCATAAGTTTTAAATTGTGTGCTGTTGTGAGTAGCATGATAAAATCTCACACTATCCTACACCATCTTGCCTGGAGCATGAATCACCCTTAATCCAGCATCGCCATGCTGCATACACTCCCTCCCCATTAGTCACTTAGTAGACTTTTTGGATGTCAGATTGACTGCTGTGGTATCACAGTGCTTGGGTTCCATAATCTTTGTTTTACCAATGATATTTCATTCACCTTACTTCATCTAATCATGCAGGCATTTTATCACTTCACATTATCACAAGAAAAAAGGTAAGCACAGCACAAGATATTTTGAGGGAGAGATGGCATTTACATAACTTTTGTTATGGTATATCGCTATACTTATTCTATTTTATTATTAGTTATTATTGTTAATCTCTTATTGTGCCTAATTTATAAATTAAACTTTATCATAGGTATGTATGTATAGGAAAAAACATTATATATATTCCACTATTTCAGGCATCTACTGGGAATGTTGGGATATATTCCCTGCAGATAAGGTGGGAAATACAGTACATTATAGTTTTAAAGAAATAGCAAAGCATTCTCTTATTTAGAAAAAAAAAATTTAAATTGGTTTCACTCATTCAAAAGTTTTACCAAGTTCTTTTGTGATATATGCTTAATATAAAAATGGCAAGATGATGAATTGTAGGCCAGGCAACCAGAGACATTGATGGTTGAGCTTATAGTTTTGGCTTCACTGTTGGTTGGTCTATAAGAAGAGCAAAGTAATTGTCAATGCAGATAGCCCAAATAGTTAGATATGTGGTCAGTTATAAAAAATGTGATGAAGACTGAAAATCGAGAGAGGAACTTTAGTAAATTATGTCATTGAAAATAAATTATGAGCACAAATGTACTTAAAATAGTCTCACGCGTGTGTTTCACTTTTCAGTTCTGTGTTTGTTATCTTTTTGGGCTGCTATAACAAAAATACCATAATGGAGGTGACTTATAAACAACAGATATTTATTTCTTGCAATTCTTGAGGCTGTAAATCCAAGATCAGGGTGCCAGCATGTTTGGGTTCTGGTGAGAATCCCCTTACAGGTTGCAGTAGATTTCCATTGTATCCTCACATGGTAGATCGCAGAGAGAGAAAGCAAGTTCTCTTGTGACTCTTATACATCTTATCAGTGGGAGCTCCAGTCTCATGAACTCATGTAATCTTTTTTTTTTTTTCACTTTTTATTTATTTATTTTTTTTGAACTCATGTAATCTTAATTGCCTCCTACCTCCTAACACCATCACATTGTAGAGCATGGTTTCAACATATGAAGTTTGGAGGACAAAAACATTCAGCCTATAATAGTGTTGTAAAAGTTTTTAAGAAAGGTGTTACAGGATACAATGTTCTGCACAGAATGTTTAGATAGGAAGCAAGCAAATTACACATTCTTTGAGGCTCATTCATGTGTCTTTGCTCCTTAATGTGGAGAACAATAGCTGGATATAGCAATAGTTTATTATGACCGAAAGATAGGTTCCCAGAAATGGAACAGTATCGACCTGGATTTTTGACATTGCAATTGCTCCTCTGAATTTCTAGCATAACAGAGAAAAATTATCCTTGGCCAGGCATTTGAATTTCTTTGAGAACCTCATAGCCTTTCTGACAAGTTAAAAACATATTCTTGCATATTTGATAGCCTGACCTTTGGAAATTATATTTCTCCTATTAAAATATTAAATGATACTATATTTCATTTGATCTAATTGAATATAGCAAAAGATTTTCCTAAACATATGTAAGAAATAAAACTTTTTTCTGAACATTATATTGTTCTACTGACTTAAAAAGCCACTAAGGGACATGAATATTATTATAAACTCTTTTCTGCAGAAATTTTATAAGTACCAAATCCATTAAAATGATTAACATTTCCTCTTGGTTTCTGCTCTTTCTGCAGCTGTCTTGGATCCTGAGAACAACCATACTGTTGAATCTAGTTACTAAAAAGTAAAAAATGCATCATAAACCTGTCCAGAAGAAGAAAGTCCTGAAATAACTTTTGCACTTTCTATGTATTGCTACTCCTTTTTTCTTTTTTCTTTCCTTCCCTTTAAGAAAACAAAAATAATACTTTGGAACAAATTGATTTTATCAGATAACACATTGATCATACCCTTAGCCTAGGGTTAGAGGATAACTTTAAAAACAATAATAACTAAGGCAATCATCTAATTTTACTGAAATAAAACTGAAAATGTACACCCAATGAAATCATCCCTGAGACTATTTTAGGTGTATTTGTGCTTGTATTTATTCTCAATGACATAGTAATCTACTAAAGTTCCTCTCTCGATTTTTCTCTTTGCAATCTGGAAGAACAGATTCACCAGTGATTGTGCTCATTTATAAAAGCATCCAAAACAAAATTGAACCCCAAGGCTGATAAGCTATAAAGATGCTGATCAGATCTGAGCAGAATGGACCATGCTTTGGGGCTCACTCAGCTAAAGATGGTTCTAGAAGACTGATGGCTTTATATACACAATTACAAACACCACAGCTCTGTCAGATGAATGGAAACTCATGAAATATGGGGGAATCCATTTAATAAGTAAAGAATGACATTTTGTAAAATACTTCCAAAAATTTAGTAATTTTTGGAGGTAATTAAATTCCCAACATTATATGGTAGAAGATATAAATAATATTACAAGAGAGAACAATCCAATAGTGTATACATGTATAATTTTACAAAACAAAGATTAATTGATTTTGTAATGGCTCAAGCTTAAAGGGATGAACCTTGTCAAATTTATATAATTGTTATCCATAACTAGTAGAAGTCATAATCAATAAGAGATTAGAAATGTTTTTCTTTCCAGAGTTCCTAGCCAAAGAGAGTTTGAATATAAGAAAAAACTTGAAATTATTGTGTTTTCCCAAAACACAGATAGCTAAAATATGTAGTTATACAGAGGCAGTATATTAAAAACAATATTGACTTTCAATTTGGGATGAATGCACATTTATCAGGAATGTGTTAGTCTATGAGACCAGGTTTAGATAGATTTGTTCTTGGTTATTATATCCTAGCAAGCCCCTATGACTTTTCAGATTTATATTTTATAAGAAGACCTTGAATCTGCATTTCTGAAAATATTTTTTGTCAAATTGAAGTTTTGTTCCTTGATTAAATGAATAAGTATGAATGCCAATTTAAAGTTTCCTGGATTCTCTAGATTTTATTGCATCATTCTACCAATGAAACAATGATGAAAATTTATTATCATTACCTAGAGAGGCCTCATTTATCTCTTCTGCTCTTAGCTTCTCTATGAAGAACTTCTATGCTCAGTTTATTCAGAGCACAAGAGTTCTCATGGTTTCTCCCAACTTCCCACAAAAATAAACTTACTCAGTTCCCTTATTTGCACAGATATATACATGAATAATAGCAGTTTCTTCTTGTAGTAATAAGAAAATGAAGCTAGAATCATCTAGGTCCTTAAACATTGAAATTAACAAATTTTTATAATCTCAGAAAATAATTTGAATTAAAATAATGAAAATTAGACATATTCTAGTATATGTCTGAAAACTGTTTTTTGGTTTTTTCGTGTTTTTGGAAATGTACAAATTGCTTTATTGCTGTGTAAATTTAATTTGAATTAAAATGTCAGAACAAGGATATTTAAAACAGACTGGCCACTAATATTTTCAAGGCCCCAGGCAGGGGTATACAAATGGAAGCCTACACACCCTATCTGTAAATATTTAAAAGTCATAAATCAAACTAACAGACTCTCAAGTGAATATGTCCTATCCTCCTACCATGACAAATACAAGTTAAAACAACTGGCAGGCAAAATTTGTGTTTGAATTCTAAAACTCCTAGGATATTGTGCTACAATGTGATATCCCGGAGGGCAGCCAAGAGCCTCTGGTCTGTAACCACTGTCTCCTCTCCTATCCCGACCTCTTGTTGCCTATTGCAAAGCCCTACAGGCATTTGTGCGGAATGCCGGTCTGCATTCCAAACACCATTTACACCAAATATTTACCAACCAATCTTTTGGCATCTGTTCAGCCTAGGGGTGTGCATATTCATGATGCAGTAAATTTGGGTTGAATGAGGTCAATGGATCTAACATGTGAGCTCTGGGCCACATGAGGAGGGACTTCAGGATACCAGGTACCCTGAATGTGACCTAGAAGGTGGGTGAGGATACTGAGTAGCCAGAACCCCTTTTGCCCTATAGGCTTACTGCTCACAGGAAGGTCATGGCTTGAGAAGATTTTCAAAAGCTCAGGGGCCCTTTTTTCCCCAGGTATAGAGATAATATTGACCTAAGTTCTCGATCATGCATTAAAGTACAGAATCTAACCCAAACAAGACCATTTATCCATTTTATGTCTATACATTTTTATAAAGGATTTTGGAAAAAAAAAAAAAAAAAAAATATATATATATATATATATATATATATATATATCACACACACACACACACACACACACACACACACACACACACTACAGAGGATGCCCAAAAAAATGTATACACATTTTAAGAAAGGAAAAAACTGTATTAAAATAGTAATACTCAATATATACCAATAAAAAAAGATGAATATAATTCATGGGTATGCATTTTTTTTGGCACCCATAGTATGTGTACAATGAAACAAAATAATCAGCATTTAATTTGGTGGGAAAATTGGGCATTATTTACGCAATTTGAAAATACATGGTCTGACAATTATGTTTGAGAACTCATCCTAGAAAAAGTGCTACATACGTCATTGCTGAATATTACTATGGCCACCTTTGAAGTACTCCACTTGGGAAGTTATGCATCAACACCAGCACCTAGTCCACACTTTAAAGCAATTTTGGAACTCTTTCTCTGGAATGATTATTAGAGCTGTTGTCGTAGTACCCCTGATGTCCTGAATGTCATCAAAATGTCTTCCTTTCAATATTTCCTTTATCTTCGAGTAAAGAAAGAAGTCATTGGGGGCCAGACCAGTTGAGTAGGGAGGGTGTTCCAATACAGTTATTTGTTTACTGGCTAACAGCTCCCTCAAAGACAGTGCTGTGTGTAGGGAGGGTGTTCCAATACAGTTATTTGTTTACTGGCTAACAGCTCCCTTAAAGACAGTGCTGTGTGAGCTGGTGCATTGTCATGATGCAAGATCCATAGATTGTTGATGAAAAGTTCAGGTTGTTTAACTTTTTCACACAGCCTTTTCAGTACTTCTAAATAGTAAACTTGGTTAACTGTATGTCCAATTGGTACAAAGTCATAATGAATAATCCAGCTGATATCAAATAAGGTTAGCAACATTGGTGCAACAAGTTCATAAATTTAATTGTCAGTCTCATATATCTTTCCCAGTGATATTTAAACTAGTGGTAGTTTGTTTGAAAAGGGGAAGTTTATAACAAATCTGTAGTTTAGGTTTGGAGGGACATGTGGTAGACAGAATGTTTGTCTTCCAAAGAAGTCACATCCTAATCTTTGGAACCTGTCAGTGTGTTTCAAAGAAGAATAAAAATCCTGGTCAGAATTAAGGTTGATAATCAGCAGACCTTAAAATAGGGAGATTATACCTTACTATCCAGGTAGCCTAAATGGAACCACAAAGGTTCTTAACAACTGCTGAAGATAGGCTAGAGTGAAGCAATCTGAGATCTAAGAAAGGCTCAATTTACCATTTCTGACTTTGAAGAAGGAGGAAAGGGTCAGCAGCCAAGGAATGTGGTGGTCTCTAAAAACTGTAAAAAGCAAAGAAACAGATTGTTCCCTAGAACTTTCAGAAAGGGGTGACAGCCCTACTAATACCTTGATTTTTAGTCCAGTGAAACCTGTACCAGTCTTCTGGCTTCCAGAGCTCTAAGATAATGAATATGCATTGTTTTCAGGAATACACTACAGCGATAGAAAACTAATACCAATATCTAATTAGAAAACTAAACTAATATCTCAGCCCAATGTGATGCTTTGAAAAGCTTAGACTGTTACTAAAATCTTAATAATTTATAGAATTAACGTGTCCTATGTTCTTAATTAACATTTCTTAAAAATACAGATGAATTTACGTTATGGTAAAAACATGTTGTCAACTGCTAGGTTTAAAATTATGTCATGATATATTTATCATAGTATACATATATGCAAATTTAGACTTGTGTAGACTGTATTTGTGTAGCCATGGACATATTAATTGAGTTATTTTCATTGATTATAACACAGGAAATTTTAACTTAAATTTGGATCCCTGAGTTTTAAAATATCTTCAAAAGATTCTTCTATGATGCTACAGCTGCATTAAAATAATAAATACTAGGGCCAGCCGAGTGGCTCAGTTAGTTAAGATCTTGCTCAAGGGTGCAAGCTGAGCTCTGAGCAACAGCAGTTCAATGCCCAGGCCAAGCTGAGCTGCTGCTGAGCTGCCAACAGGTGGCAGGATGGCTCAGCTAAAAAAAAAAAAACTAATAATAAGAATAATAAATACCATATACAGAAACTTCTGAAGGCAATGAAATTGCCATATCCTTTAGAACCATTTATAGAACTTTCCAGGAGTTGTGATAAATTCAAATGAGTTCAATTTTTTAGCTGTTTACCATTATCTGTCCAAAGCATCCAGCTTACTTTCAAGGAAAGCTTATTTAAATGCTGCTAAAGACATAATCCAATTAAGAAAAAATAAATAAATTTAGCCAAACACAGAATGCAGAAGAAATCTCAGTAGTCTTTGGAAGACCTCACATACACTTTGTCTGTCAATCTTAAAGGTAAAAAATGGTCCAAGTCTTTGGCATGGATAATGAAAAGCAGCACATCACTGTGATGCTCTGTGTAAGTGCAGATACTGGATTGAGAAGAATTTTTTCTTTCTTTGTTTTTTTTAATGAGAAAAAGATTTGTTTCAAGTGGCTTTGTTCATGGTGTTTTGGATCACGACTAAAGAAGTATATAGCCTATACTTTATTAATTAAAAGATATGCATACTTAAAAATATTATTAAATTTTCCTGAAAAGCTATTATTCAATCATATATAGGTATGGGTGTTTGTATGCACATATATTCAAATTTTATACAGAGAATGATGGAGTTAAAGGAGGACAAAAAGTAAAACATCCAAACAGCTTTTAATTTCTTCTTGACCCGGCATGTACAGATTTCTAAAAAAAGTGTAATAGGCAGTGAATAAAACAGTAATATAAAATGTAGATAAAAATATAAAGCAGTGCAATCAAATAATTATTAGAATCTAAATCCATTTAAGACTTTGTTCTCAAAATGAAGTGTGAAAATCAGAGAATTCATATTAACAAGAAACAGACTGAGTTCACTGTCAAAGGCATTTCTTAAACTGAAATTTCCTCACATCAGGTGGCTTTCCCTGCCCCTCCTCCCACTTTTTTTTTTTTTTTAATCAAGCCTAAGGAAACCTGGAGTGAAGTTCTCTAATAACAAAGTATAATGGGCCTCCTACATGCTGTATGCAAAGGGCTGTCTATTCTATTTTTAAAAGTCTCCAGGGAAGCAGCTTCTACAACTTCCTTGTGAATCTCTGACTTGGTACCTGGCAATCTTCCCCTTCCAGGGTCCCCAGGCTGGTCTTCCTCCCTTGTTTAAGAATTTATTATAGATCAAATTATTTTAGGGTTCTGAATGAATATATTGTTATATTTAAACGATACTTTCCCCCAAAGGAGCTCAATTAAAGAGTGCGAGATGTCTGTGCGGTGGAGCACTGTCTTCAAAGAAAGGTGTGCAGTTAATACAGATGGGTGAGATTCAGAGGGTAAACATGCATCAGAACATTTCAGGTACACTGTGTCAAAAGTGTGGAGACCGTTGGAATGTGAAGTATATCTTCTCTCTTCTGATTCTTACCGGAGTTAAGAAATCATATGCACTTGAAGGCGGATGATTTCAGCCTGACCAAATCCTCAGCAGAAACCCTTGGCCACATTGTCTGTTTCTTTATCACAGAGCGATGATGGTGTTTACTTACCTCAAATTTTTTATGTGGATTAATTAATATTAATATTTAATCTAATTAACAAAATTAATATTTGTATGGTATTTTCAAAAATGTTAAACCTTATTAGGCACACTAAAGGCTTAATGTTTTTGTTATTTCTCAAGGTGTTTTTATTGCTATTTTCCAACAAAAATTACACAGAACTGGAAAAAATGGTGTTCTATTCTTGCCATATAATTACATGTTGGCATTTGGGAGGAGAAAGAAATCTACTTCAAAAACCTGTTCATATTGCTTTTATGTTCTCTACTACCTTTATGTTGACATTTTATCTTAAGAAAAAGTGTCTAACTAGGAATTAAAAATATTTATATTGCTATTTATACTACCCATAAACTTCTAATTAAAACATCAATGGAGTTACGTAATTTAAATAGTCAGAAATACTAATATATTGGGCTGTCAGAAAAGTCATGATGCATATTTGCGACAGATGACACTAGTTCATTTTTGGAAATACTAGAGTCATTCGCATCTATGTTATTGATATGTCATTTGACAGCTGACAGTTCTAGATTCATTCTAAAAAAAAATTGAGCGATTCAGTTGAGTTTTAGAGATTTTACAACAAGTTGAAGATGGAAGACCAAACTGTGCATTTTTGTATCATATTTTACTGTTTTACTTCCATAAAGGGAAGAACACGCATCAAGCTTGTGAAAAGTTGCATAAAGTTTACAGTGACAATGCTCTATGTCAATGCCAGCGATGGTTCACAAAATTCTGTGCTGGTGATTTTGATCTCAACGACGCTCCTCCGTCAGGGAGGCTCATTGAGGTTGATGACAACAAACCCAAATGACATGAGAGATTACATGACACCAGAAGATTGCACAAACATTGAACATCCATCATTCAAGCGTTCATGACCACCTGAAGAAGTTGGGATACCTAAGCAAACTCTATATTTGGGTTCCTCATGAACTCAAAGAAGTTCATTTGATGGTGTGTATAAACATCTGCAATATGCTCATTAAACGTGAGGAAAACGGTCCTTTTTTGAAGCAACTGATAACTAGTGATGAGAAGTGGATTGTTTACAACAATGTGGTGCACAAACGGTCTTGGTCCCGATGTGATGATTTGCCTCAAATGACATCAAAAGCAAACATTCATCAGAGGAAGGATGTGCTCTCAGTGTGATGGGATTTTAAAGGTGTCATGTTTTTCGAGCTCCTACTAAGGAACCAAACAATCAATTCAAAATGTGTACTGTCGGCAATTGGACAGTTTGAATTAATCCATCATCCAGAAACGTCCAGAGCTTGTTAATTGTAAAGGAGTTGTGTTCCATTGAGACAATGCGAGACCACACACAAGTCTAATCACCCTTAAAAAATTACTGGAACTTGGATGGGATGTATTGCCACACCCACCACACTTGCCTGACGTTGTGCCATCAGACTTCCACTTGTTTTGCTCTCTTCAAAACTCCTAATGTTCAATTCAGATGAGGCTGTAAATCCACACCTTGTTCAGTTTTTTGCAAATAAAAACAGGTCTTTGTATGAAAAAGGAATTATGAAGCTCATTGAAAGATGGCAAAAGGTTATCAAACAAAGCTGGCAATATAACATTGATTGATCTTTGTTCTTTATATAAATAAATGACCTTTGAAAAACATACATAAAATATGTCATGACTTTTCTGACAACCCAATACTTAGGTTAACTATTTTACAGTTTATTTACTCTGATTTTTGGGAATGGATATACTCATTTGGTGCTTTATGGTTGCTTGTAATTCAGTTACAATCATTTTTAGATCTAAGAAAACTTTGGATTCTAATTTTTGTGGTATAATTTTATTAAAATGAACATGAGAGAAGATTTTAAGTAGTTACACTTTTCAAAGTTTCTTCTGCTTTGGATTAAGGAAAGTAGGAAAGTTTATTATTATGAGCAAGCTGAGCTGATGTATTGAAAATAAAATATTAGATTACTTCCAATATTTAAGCTCAGTATGTTTTCATGTTTGCTATTTGTTTAAGGAAGGGATTTAGAGGCCTGTTTATCTACACCAAATTATTGGTTATATTACTGGAGCCCAGGCAGAGGGAGATTTTTTTCATTATGTGTTTTTTTGTGTCTCTTCACACTGCTGCCACAGTTCCAGTCTAAGAACAGAACAAGCACTCACCATGCAGTTTTTAAAAGGTGTTTGCTGGGCGGGCCGAGTGGCGCATTGGTTAAGCGCTGGTTTTGGGATGCCAGCGGCCCCGGTTCGGATCCTACATGAGGGCCAGTGACACTGCCCTCTACAGCTAACAACAGCTCCACCTGGAGCTGGGCTGTGTGAGCCCCGGTGATGGTGTGGGCTGCAGCCCCTGTTGCAGTGGGCTGCCATAGGCTACAGTGAGTGGCCTGCAGCCAGCGTGAGCGGCTGGCAGCCAAGCGTGAGCTGCCAATAGCCGCGGTGAGCGACATCCAGAGGCCAGCGACCGATCTGCCTCATCCGGGAAGAGCACAATGACAATACCAACAGTGAAGCAACATCCTCCGCAACTAAACTGAAGAACAAAAAGACAGCAACTTGTCTGTTCCCATTCCCCGATTCCCCAACGCTGTTCCCCTCCGCCAATTCCCCAATAAAATCTTAAAAAAAAAAAAAAAAGGTGTTTGCTATAAAGTGCAGTAAAGATGAACTTCTTTTTTGCTTCTCTTCCAATTTAGCTATATTATTAAAATTATTCTAACATAATGATTCTGATGTTGAAAGTGTATGATCCAGGTAATTGTTTCTGTTCTCCCTTTCATTTGGACGTGCAGCTGGAACCTGAGAGTGCTAGCTGGAATTCCAGGAAGAGTTGCAAAGTTTCTGTGTGCTGTTAGTCTGCTGTTGGTTCTGATTCTCATCTGATCCGAGACATGGAGGCTGGAGGAAAGAGTCAGGGTGCTAGCTTCCCCTTTCATTTTGTAGGCACACATCTTAGACTTAGGGAGGAAGAATGTTCGTATTACAAGGAAAAAAATAGCACGGAATGTGGCTCATTGTACCAAGATCCACAAAATTTTGCTGGAAGTTCATATGATAACAAATAATGGACACAAAGTTTCTCATCTTTTATTTATTGATTTTTGTAATAACTATTGCTCATCTTGGGTCTAGTATATAATTTTCATGTCTCAGTTTCTTCGTCTTTGAGAAAAGATAATAATACTTAATCTCAGAGAATGTTTTAAAAATGCTTTGTAATTCTTAATGAAATGTGTCAGATTAATGCAAAAGCTTCTGTTAGTCACTATTCATACCATCAATCACATTTTATCTTTTTTTCATTAATAATCTATCTAGATTTTCTTTTTAAGATTTTATTGAGGAATTGGGGGAGGGGAACAGCATTGGGGAATTGGGGAAGGGAAACAGACAAGTTGCTGTCCTTTAACAAAAGGACAGTTGTGGAGGACCTTGCTTCACTGGCCCGTGTTGGTATTATCATTGCGCTCTTCCTGGGTGAGGCAGATCAGTCACTGGGCTCTGGACGGTCACTCACAGAGGCTCATGGCAGCTCACCCTGTCTGCGGGCCATTTACTGCAGCTTATGGCAGCCCACTGCAGCAGGGGCTGCAGCTGTTGCCAGCAACTCACAGCAGCCCAGCTCCAGGTCAAGCTGTTGTTCACCATCTTAGCTGTAGAGGGCAGTGTCACTGGCCCTCATATGTGGGATCTGAACCGGGGCCTTGCTGCTCAGGGTTGGAGTCCCAAGCCAGTTCTTAACCAATGTGCCACTCTGCCAGCCCTCTATCTAGCTTCTTAACAGACTGTAATAGAGGAGCAGTGAGAGAGGGGTTAGAGGGGAAATATATTTTGTGCTTCACTCTGTTCTTTATAATTTGCTTATGTGGTATGTGTATATGTGTAGTGGTTATCTTTTTTAAATTAAAATGTTACAAACTAAAGTCACAATTCTCAGTGAATTATTAATTGAACAATGGAAAAAGATACTTTATGCTTTCCCATTAGAATGCAATTACAATTGTATTCCTAATTTCAGTAATTTTGAAATAAGAAAATTATTTTATTTATAATACCTCATTTTGCTAATCTGATATTGTAACTACATTAAAAATATTTTCTTCATTGTATTGGTATCCTGGGAGAGAGGGAATAATACATGTAGGTAAAAAACTTGTAACCTGCATTATTTAGCAAAATAATTTTTTAAAATGTTGCTTCTTTTTATTAGCTATGTCTTTAGGTCTAAAAGAAATATTAAAGTAGGGCTTTCTTAGTTTGGAATATGGAGTTAGTACATGATATTTGAACCTATGTTAGGAAAAAAATCATTAAGAAATTTATGTGAAAGATCTATTGTACATTTCTTTTTGAGGTGAGCAAAAACAAATCTGCTATTGCTGATACCACTTGAAAGCAGACTGAGGAAAATGGTGTGAACACTTTATTTCTGTTAACAGAAAACATTTTAAACGTTGGGGTTAAAAAACCTACTCAACATTTTTTTAACTGTTCTAGCTTCAATTCATAATTACAAGCTTATTCCAATTTCTGCATAATGAAACCACATTTTAGACCAACAGCTGTTATCTACTTTTTCTGGTAGCCTTGGGGTATGAATATTTTAATATTCATTTTCTATGTGCAGATAAACTAAATACTTCCTACTGGAAGTTATCAAATTAATCACAAAAGTCTTAGTTGCTGTTCTTTCTTCCATATAACTCATTTTTTAAAAACTCACTTTATGGCCCTTTTTCCATAAACCTGAAAGTGTTTTTTTAATAAAATGTACAAAGGAGAACATGGAGAAATCTATGAATATATAAGAAAGGATCATTGAAAAGATTAGAGCCGTAGTGTTTTGGTGACCTGCCTGTTCATTCTCTTCCATCTTGTGCAAAGTCAATGTAAGCCTCAATATTTTGCTTATAGCAATGTTTTAATAGCTGGTTTTGTGCTGGAAGGCTGTGTTTTTCACTTACTGAAGTGGTATTAGGTCCTCATATGCAAATGATATGGACTAAAGGTAGACACCCTCCCCCACAAACTTTCAGCATCCTCTCTCAAACACCATTACGATGCAGCATAAACATGTGGCAGCTTTTGTTGGGGTAAAAGAAAAGTTCCATAGCCCAGTATAACCTAAAAATGAAGCAGTAGATAAAAGGGTAGTGGGCAACCTCTCCAAGGAAGTAGAGATAGATGAATTTATAGCTAAGTTTGGTGGATGTCAGTATTAGGGATAGTCAAGATGCATTTTTCATATTTTTTAAATCCTGTGGTAAAATGTTTTCCTTTATTCTGCATTTCAACAGAATAATGCTACTTACATGATACAATAAACAACATTTTTGAGTGGAAAACATAATCTCTACCATTAGCTGGTCAAGATCAAGTATCTCATTAATGTTAAACCATGACGACTTAAACATATTTGAGGCTTGAGCATGGTGATAGAAAGATAATGACTAGAAAAAAAAAAGCCACATCAAATGCTCTATGTAGTGGTTTTCTAGTTACAAGGACAAACTTCTTCTGTGAAAACTTATTTGGTCTTAGTGAGCACATATGTGATGATGTCCTGTGTGATTTTCTTTTTGACTTTATGTTCTTGGCTCTTGGGATAATAGAGTACAAACACTCAGGCCCAGGGTTTTGGAGAAACAGATGCTTCCCCCACTCCTCTTTCTTTTTAAAGTGGAGACATTTAAGAGGTCTTGATGGTGACAGGAGATAGAAACTCCTAATCTTTTCCAGTGTCAGTGTCAGCAAAAATTTTCATGCTCATCTCTTTGTGCGTTCCTCCATCTGCCTTATACTCTTCCCTTTTTTCCTCCTACTTTTTTTGATTATGACTTAAGAAGTCCCTGATTGATACTGAGGTAATTTTGCTTATTATAAGCCTATTCCTCATTTTCATTTTTTCCTTTGTCTTCATGTCTTAACAGTCACTTGCCTTTTCCTCTTCTGTTTCCAATGGAGTCCCAGCTTTTTTAGAAGATCCTTCTTTAATAGTGCCCATTTGCCCCCATTCCTTATCTTTAAAGGTCCCTCAAGTGCCTCTTTACTGACCTACCAAGTCAGTTGCTATTCTGTAGTGCTCTCACACTTGACTTGTATATTCCTAAGGTATTCCTAGCATTTACTGAGCGATTGCTCTGTGGATACTACACTAAGCACTTTGCATGCTTTACTTCATTTATTTGATACAAAACTTTAAGAGATGTCTATTATTATTTCCATGAAATAGTGAAGGAGAAAGAAACTTACAAGGGTTGGATAACTTGTTGAATGACAAATAGCTGTTAAGGGCTACAGCTGGGAGACAGTCTTGGGTCTAGTTCAGAACCCATGCTCTTAGTCACTATTACCATATTTGATTCATATCCTTCTTCCTTACTCACTATCATTCTCACTAACATTCACATTCCTTCTGCCAGTTCATTAAGTGAGTGTTAGGGACTCACAGTTTCAATATTTTTGGCGTTTCACTTTTACTGTACAAATGCCATTGTCTAGAATTACACAGAATATGCACAACAGCTTTGTCTGCTAATCTCCCTTTCTTCAACTCCATTAAACCTGCTTCTCAGTGTCTCTCACTCTCTTGACCCACATCCCCTTTCACATTGCCATATCTTCTCACTTCCTTGACCACATCATCTTCTCCCACTTGAACATTCTGGTTACCTCTAGCTTCAATGGTTCTCACCCATCAGTCCAGACTCCTAAAGACGCTTGATTTTAAACACGTTTTCAATACCAACCCCCAATCTCAAGTAATTCCTTAAATTACTTTATCCACATCTCTGTTTAGATTACTAGAGGGGAAAAAGATTCCCAGGATATCTTCTATTTGTAAATTCTGTGTTTAAAAAGACTTAAGACTTGACTGGCAGACATTGCATCCAGCTACATACACTCTGGCACTTGCCGCTTCTTGGAAGTTCTATTCATCCCCCGATTTCTTGTTGCTTTCACCTAAAGCCTTCTTCCAAACCAACTTTTGCTCCCTCCTTTCTCACAAGCCAAGTATAATCTTGGCAGAGAGATCCACTGTGACCGCCTTCTCCCAGTCATCTCTTTCTCTGTGGTAAGATCTCCTATTGAGTCCTGTTCATGGTGACAGTCATTCATTCCCCATATGTATCTAGGTTTTGTCCAGTTTTTATTTTGAGATACCTCACTCTGAAGCTTATTGTTTTCATTTATCATGAGTTAAGTCATTCTTGTTACAGCAATCCCTTTCTCCTTTCCCTCAAACACACTTAGGCTTTCCTTTCTTAAAAAGGCTTTAGTAACAGTCTGCCTCTTCTACCCATCATTTTATTTCATTTTGGTTTAACTGCCTGTTGTTTTACAGTTTTAAATGAATGTCCTTAACCCATTGTATTTCTCCTCTAACAATCATTCCTTCTTTAATTCCTTGAAGTTTGACTCATACACAAAGCATTTGTTGAAATTACAATCATAGGTAAAGTTATTCTTGCTAGATCTTTCTTCTGTCCTCATTGTTCTTTATGTGTCTATAGAATTTAATATAAGTAATCACAACTTACTAAAACTTATTTTTTTCTTCACCCATAACAACATGGTTAAAGTTTTCTTCTCCCAACACCTGCCATTCCTTTTTATTCGTCCTTTGATATTTCTTAAAGGTTAATCCTGAGTTCTAATTTTCTGTTTCTAAAATAGCTGTCTCATGATTTAGCTCTAAACTCTGTAAAATTCACTTGATTTTTTAATTTTTAAATTTTTTTTTAACTGAGCCATCCTGTCACCTGTTGGCAGCTCAGCGGCAGCTCAGCTCAGGCTGGGCATCAAACTTCTGTTGCTCAGAGCTCAGCTCACACTCTTGAGCAAGTTCTTAACCAACTGAGCCACTTGGCTGGCCCAGGTTCACTTTAAAAATAACGATTTCCTTTCCCAACTGTCTAGTCACATGTGGCACATTTCCCCTTGGTTTTCAAATAACCATTTATTTAAGGTCTAGAACTGAAATCATTCAGAAGTCATATTTTATTTAATAATTTCTTTCCAGCATGTAGCAACTGTCTGGTACTTGGTGAGTATTCATACATTTGGTATAATAGTATTAGAAACAGACTTTATTGAGCAGCTACTATAGTGTCCTATAGACAATGGAATAGGCACTTTAGATATTTTATTTAATATTCTCAAAGATCTCTTGAGGATTAGCTCTGTGCAAACCTGATGATTGCTCAACCTAAACTCTACCCACAATTCCTTTCTCTCAAGTCACATTCCAGTTAGAGGTGGCCCAGTGATGCAGTTCTGGATAATAATAAAGTAGAGTGAAAGTTTATAGGAGGGGTCTACCAGGGAAGCTTTGGCTTTCCCTGGAAAAAGAGACATGTTAGCTCATATGCCTCTTTGCCCTCTGTCCTGCCCTTTGCTGCCTGCCAAGAACATGGATGTAATAATTAGAGATGTTGCAGCCATGTGGTCCCTATGAATTCACAAGTAAGAAGACAAAAGCAACAACTAAAGACCATGGAGGAAAAAGACAGCAAAGCCTGGGTCCCTGACAGCATCTAGTTGCTCTTCTCTAAGGTACTACTTTTTTAGTAAGTGATATTGTTATCTTCCAGGTAACTATCCCCCATTCTCTCATTTTGCTCTTTTGACTACCCTGGCATCTCATATCTGGATGTCTGCTTTTATTTCTTAATTAATCTGACTTCAGTCTCTCCCCATACAATTTTTTGCTCAATAGCACATTGGAGTTACTAACATTGTGATATACTAAGTGCATTTTAACTACATTTTAACGTAATCTTTCTTCATCATCCACATGTAACTTTTTCCGTTGACTCCCCAGCATAACTCCCCCACTTTAGTCAGACCAATCTAAATATAGTTTCTCAAGCCTATTTACACTGTTTTTCAGCTTGGTATTAATCTTTTAAGCCTGGATCAAATTCCACCTCATCTAGATAGCTTTAAAATAAAAAAATCCTATCTAGCTAATTTGGTCTACTCTATTTTTATATTTACATATGTAAGATTTCTTAGCAATTGATCTTATGAGATTAACACATGAGAAGAGATCTGAACTGATGATCTAAAATTAAGAGTCTTCATCATATAAAACCATTGGACTCAGTAAGATTAGCTAGGTACTAAGCATTAATAAATAGGAGAAGAAGTAGGCCGGCCGAGTGGCGCGGTGGTTTAGCGCTGGCTTGGGAACACAGCGGCCCCAGTTCGGGTCCCACATATGAGGGCCAGTGATACTGCCCTTAAAAAAAAAAAAAAAGTTAATAGGAGAAGTCTGAAGACCTCTACTGAGGGACCTTGGGGACCTTCTGAAAGACCTTATCTAAAGGACCCTGTAGACATCCAACATCCAGAAGTAAGGAAATGATGAAGGAACAGCAAAAAAACAAGATTTAAGCAGCAGCAGCCTCCGGGAGCTCCCAGATAGCTTGCTTTTCTCCCTACCGCTTCTCTCTCCCCACCTCACCTATCGTGGTTTGTGATGAAGTCTAAAATGTTTCAGTATATCTCTATGGCCCTGATTTTTTATGCCAACTTCCTCTTCTGTGGGATGCCATATGACAGCTTTATTTCCTTGCCCTACACACCCTGGGGATCCTCCACTCTATCATGTGCTCTCTCTAGGAGAGTGGGGTGACCTGCCACAGAATAGAGGCCTTGGGACTTAGAGTCCATAACCACTTTTAACTGCTGGACCCCACAGGGCTATTCAATCTGGCATCTGCCTATTTCTAAGGCTTTCTACTCCCTACGATATTTCAGTGGCATACTCTAACTCAAAGATCAATATACTTCTAGTTTTCATTCATCCCTGGAATAACCTTCTCTTAGACTCTACAAAGAGTTTTAAAACCATAGCAGGAGCAAAATCTCCAGTGGATTTAGTGTTTGCTGGTGGATATATATATATATATATATATATATATATATATATATATATATTCAAGATATAATCAAGATATAAGCTTGATTAGACCAAGCTGAACTCTAATTCCCCAGCACAATGGATTTCTATGAAGTGTAGGTTAAAACTGATTTCTGGATTATAATGTTTCTATACTTTGTTTTCTACACTTTCTCAATTTAATGAAAGTCACATTGTGCTGTGGATATTTGGCTCTCGTCTGATTCATCCAGCACTGCAAGGCAGGGTCCTCAATTTCCCTCTACTTTTCCAAAAATTATCACAGCTCCAGATGAGTTGATTCACTTTCTTGTGTAATCTAAATATAATAGGCAGTGATCATAGAATCTCAAATGCTATTATAATAAGAACTCCTTAAATCCAAAGTCTGCTTTTATAATCACCTGCACATTATCACATTCAAAAGAAACACCAGTCTGGCATCCAAAAATGAAAAAAATGGAGAAAGCAATTTATATCTAGATCAGAGAACATGTATTAAATGGGGATTATGTTGCATAAAACAGAATAGATCAGCTTAAAAATCTGCAGCCACTCTTCCAAAATTTGTAAGTAAAGTATTTTCTTGATATTGTACAACAAGAAGAATAACTTAACTTCCCCAAAATAAAAAAGGAAAGTGAAACAACGAAGTGAAAACAGACAAACATAAACAGCAATAAAACATATAGGAAAGGTTGATGTGGTTGCTGTAGTCATTCAGAACTTCCCATTAAAATTTTTGTTTACAAAAATGCCGTTTTATTTTTCTCATTGATTAGTGATAGTGAGCAAATGGTATACTTTTCTATTTAAGAAAATATACATTAAGTTATATTAAATACTTACCACTCTCTACTGTGTGAAAAATTCCACTTAAAAATGTTTTAAAAAAATCACATTTTTAGACCTTTTGTTTCCATTTCTATGTGATTGTCATCAAGTTTTCATTATTTTTACTATGTGAAAATGGGCAATGACAATTTATTCAGGACACTTAACACTCAAGTTTATAATAAATTAACACTAATAAGTGAACTAGATTTGTGTTGGTTTCTTTCCTGAAGTCTCTGGAATGACTTGTTTTTGTTGTATGTTATTGGTTATGGGAAGTGCTTCCATCCAATCCCTTACTTGTTCTCCTTCAGGTTCCTGCTTTAGTATAGCTCATATTCCTTTTTTTTTTTTTTTTTTTTTCTGATCCAAAAAGCCCCATCACCTCCCTGCTTAATGACTGGTGCCCACTAGATTAGGGCAAGGATTTGAGGATTTGGTGTGAGGCTGTGAACTGAGTAGATAATGAGGAAATAGAATAGTGGTAAGGATAGTGCAGGAGGCAAGAGCTATGGCATATGGAAAGTTGTGGGCAATGAGAAATTAGAGAGACAAAATTAATTGGGATGGGAGATGAATCTAAAGTAAATGCCAGCAATATGTCTTAGATGAGGGCCTAAGTGTACCATTGTGGTCCCCAAATTCTTGATGTGCCTCCCATTGAAAGGTATGGTGTATATCACCTTGAGTCTGGATGCTGGGACTGTGTGATCAATAGTGAAACTGAGGCCATGTCAGTTTCTGGACCCAGGCCTTAAGAAACTAGTGACTTGTAGAATCCAGTGGCCATGTTGGGAGGAAGCCTAGCAAGCCAATGGAAGGCCCACATGTAATTGTTCTGGTCAATAGCCCCAGCTGACAGCCAGCATCACCTACAGGACACAGGTGTGAACGGGTCTCTCCATGACTCCAATCTCCTGATGGTCAGTTACCTGTAGCCTCGAGTCTCCCCAGTTGAGTACCCAGATATCATAGAGAAGAGGCTAGGCTTCCCCACTGTGCCCTTTCCGAATTTCTGACTCAGAATTCTAAAGTGTAATCAATGGTGGTTGTTTTATACCTCTAAGTGTGGAGTGAATTTTTTCTCTTTTTTTTCAATTACATGCAATATTATCTTATATTAGTTTCAGGGCTTTTTTCTAATGTAGAAATAGTAACTGAAATAATGATTATCATCACAAGTATACCAGTATTGACCAAAACCTGTTTTCTCTTAATTGATACAAGTAATATGAGAATCCTGTGAATATATATATATATATACAGCTGTACATCAACAATGAATGATTTGAGCTCCCAAATAGAGTAACTTAGAAATGTTTGACTCTGAACACATGACATTCCCTTTGAATAAGAAAAATGTTCCTAAAAATTATGAAGAGTGCTTTCTTTTGGGAAAAACCACCCAACGTGTAAATAGATTTTTAAGCATGAAGTTTTTTTGATAGTGAACTCATTGCTTCCCTTATTTGTACCCTGTGCTTCACTCTTCCAAACACTTTTTGATAACAAAAACTTTTAAAATCACTAGATTGCAGCTTGTGACTGAGGTATCTAGATAGCTTAGGTGGCCAGCTTTGAACTCCTTTATTATTGCGAAGTTGAAAGAAATGGCTTTACTTCTACCAGTAGGGTCTTCTGCCAAATTTAGCTTGTACATTTCTAAATCACTTACATATTTTAAAGGATTAAAATTAAACATGAGATTAAAAACTTTCCTCTTGGCTTCAAAGGGAGAACCAAAATCTCCATAGAGCCTAACTGACAACCTCCTTTGCTGTTTGGAAAGGGGGAGGGAAAAAAGCCTTGCTGGAAACATTTCTTTAGTTCTTAACCTCTTGTTTCCCAGCCAGTGTTGTTCTGGAATAAACGTTAGAAAGCTGAGATAAATTGTGATGTTTACCTCGGCTTTCCTCAAACCTCAAGTGACGTTTAAGAAATTGATACTGAATATTTGTCCATTTCTGAAATTGGCTCTGACTAAAGACCTGAGGAGGGTGGTTAATTTGACATGTTGTGGCAGACTTAATTTTGTTGCCATAACAGTAACTTTTCCCTAATAAATTTTTCTCTCTGGAGATTTTTAACACTTCAAACGATGATACAGCATACCTTTTGCAAACCAGAGGATGATAAGGTTTCATGTAGGCAATGGAGCCAATGATTACTTCTGAACCCCAACATGTAATTATGGAGGTAAGACAAGGAAGCTTTCAACATGCTTGCTAGTGGCAGAACTGAACGTGGGGAGAAATGTCAAGTTGGGGTTGAGGTTCAAAGTTAGGAGCTGGTTTCCAGCTCTGCAGCTGCTATAATTACACAATTTTGTACATTGGAACCATTTATCTTCTGCCAACTGTGGTAATTAATTTTGTCTTCAGTCAGTAGAGGGGAGATTGATCTTCTCTTTATGAAAAAGTTTCTCACGCAAATGTTTTCCAGTGTTGAAATGTTGAATGGCTTTTCTCCTGTTTTACAGGTATTTACTGGAATCGGAGCTCACGATTCTCTGAATCCATGACTAATGCAAGTCAGAACCAAGTTTATTGATGATGTTCATTTTCCTTCTTAGGGATCAAAGTTATTCAAAATGCACACTGATTAGAACTCTTAAATTATCTCTAAGCCTATTTGCATGTAGTGCAAGAATAGCTACCTATGCAGGTGAGTACTTGTTAGTTGCACAAACAAGAAATATAATCTTTTGCAGGCTTACATTGTCTTTCAAAATTTTTCTTATAAACTTATAGCTCATATGCTTAACAGAGGCCTTTAACCCAAATATAACCTCATGGCTTTGTGGAGCTAATTAGTATTTTAAAAAAAAAATGTTTGTCACTGGGCCGTTTTAAGTCAATTTCCAGAAAACTTGGGTCATAACTTCAAGCATTCTACTCTTAAGTTTACTTACTTTGGTTTAATATGAGTGCTTTTTGATATAATTTCCTTCCAAAGTGTGGAGACAATTATGAGAGAGAGAGAGAAAGAGAGAGAGAGAGAGAGAGAGAGAGAGAGAGAGAGAGAGAGAAAGAGAGAGAAAGAGAGAGAGAGAGTTTTAAAGGGCATGAGGAAATGCCTATGAACTGAATTATAATCTGTATTTTGGTTTTCACAGAACATCACTGCGAATTAACGACAGTGTGAGTTTCACTTGCTTTATTTCTTGAGTCTTCAAAGTCTTTGAACTGCACCTATAAAAGATCACAAGGGTTAAACAAAACTGAAATTCATCAGTAAATTTATCCTAAGAGATTAGATGAATCAAACAATATGGATGACAGGCAAAATGCGATTGGGTTTTAACATAAAAGGGAAATTTGAGAGAGGCTGGGGATGAGCAGATAGTGATGGGAAGGTGAAATTAAGCAAAAGTTCACCTTTTTTTTCTAGAAACTTCTGTTAATTTCCATGTTCCTCTATTCCATTCAGTATTGAAATTTTAAAACTGAAAGGGGCTTTAAAGGTGACCATCCAAAGCTTTCATTTCTCCAACTTTAATACAAATTTGAATCTCTTAGGGATCTTGTTAAAATGCAAATTCTAATTCAGGAGGTCTGGGTTGGTGCTTGAGATTCTGCATTTCCAAAATCCTTCCTTGAACCACACTTTGAGTAGCAAGGATCTAGTCCACTCTTCACTCCTCCATCTTTTTTACAGAAGAGCACGGTGATGGGTAGAGATACTGAGTTTCCCAAGGCCACACAGCTACTTAGTGGCAAGACCTGGTCCTACAGTCCAGTATTTTCTACATGGAACCAGAGTTTTCCAGTCTTGTTCTGTTGTGAAAAGTCATGAAAATCATGGTACTCTTTGAACAATACCCTTACACACTCACATACTCAATATTACATGACTGTGCTAAATTAGATGGCATTTTTTTTTTTTTTAGCTGCCATCCTGCCACCTGTTGGCAGCTCAGCGGCAGCTCAGCTCAGGCTGGACATTGAACTGCTGTTGCTCAGAGCTCAGCTTGCATTCTTGAGCGAGCTCTTAACCAACTGAGCCACTCAGCCAGCCCTCGATGGCACCTTTTAATAGATTCTAGCAATGGAAGTTCATTATTTAATTTTAGCAGTGAACAGGTGGTTAGCTCACAAGCAGATCCAGATTTTATGCATCCTTAATGTTACATAATTTGAGTTCCCTTTAAAAAAAGGTATTCAAAATTATAATACAAATTAATATGAAAGTTAATATTTATTTTGAATGGGAGATGAAATCCCAACAAATAACTGGAGCATTGGTGAGTCATGCCTCTGTCTTCTGAAATCACTTAAGGCAATTTACCAGAATTATGGTGAAGAATGCTTCCTATTTGCAGCCTGGAACTCAGCCAGCTCTTCCAAGAGCCTGTGTCAGCGAGCGGTCCTGAAGCTTAGTCTTCATTCACTTCACTGAAGAGCTGTGTCTGGTTGGAGGCAATGTTTGAGAACCAATGCTCCCTCGATGAAGTGGGCTTTCTTTATGCTATTGGTGCCCTGGGTGCAGTTCTAAGGGGCTCCCAACGTCCAATCCAAACCCATTTCATGGAAGGAAGAATTAGTGTGCTGATCCTCCACAAATTTAAATCCCTTGATATTTTTATCTAGACACATTCTTCTTCCATTAGTATAACAAAGACTATTGTGTGAATGCTCACTCAGCTTCATCACTGACCTGGAGGCAGAAAGAGAAGTCAATAGAAAAACTAGAAAGGCAAAAGACGGTCAACCAAGTCTGAGCATATGTTCCATATTTAGAACAGTCTCTCATCTCAGTTCCACTGTTTCTACTGCATTCATTTATCATCACCTGGACCATCTCAATTATGACTTAGCTTTTGATCCTTTGATCAACACTTTAGGTCAGCAGGATATTTATAAATGTCATGGAAACTGTAGATTTAAACCATAAAACATATAACCAAAATGTAGCTGAAAATGGTATACACATGTTGTAATGCTTCCAAGTGGTCGTAGAAATTGCTATCCTGAATTTAAAACTATTTTATGTATGTTTTTTTAATACAGCAAACCTCGTTTCAGAAGACATTTGCTATATTTTATTTTTATATGCTAATAATCCCCGTTATGTTGCAGTTTAGCAGAGATTCAGCACAACACATACAGTTAAGCTAAAATTAGCAGAGCATAATGGATGTTAAAAATCTTCTGAGGGACAAAGTTAAAAACACCTCACATTTCTTTGTATTAATGTTATTGATGAATCATAATAACACATCTCAAGCTGTGAATCTTGTGTTTATATTTATTTAACTGGGATATGTAATTTTATTATATTCAGAGCTTATGCCAGTCATGTTGGGAACTATTTCGCATATATCTAAAATCGATTTACAGATCAGAATGGTTTATTTAAATATCTACATTAATTTATACTCTGGAAATTAGCTTTTATTTTCTTTTTGTAGCCAACTTGAAAAAAAATTGGTGAATCATTTAGTTTCAGAGTTTGCTTTATGAGCGATTTTCTCTGGGAAAAGAAGGGGGGACCTTCTGCTAAATTGGGGATCTGGGTAACCACGCATCTCTAGGAGGAACAAAGGAAAAGAACAGAGGGGCTAATTGTTTAATTAGTAAATGTCTGCTTGGTTAATGACATATTAATGAGTTTTTAAGACCGTCATATCATTTACCATAAAAGACCCAAGTGCCTATCCCTGGATGTACTGTATAATTAAGTAATGTGGCCCAGAGGAGTTAATCATTTAAAACCCTGTCATCTTTCTCAAGTTTGCAGATAGCGAAGCCAGCACAGAAGGCACCTGCCAGGTAGAGTCAGGGTGGCACATAATTCTGAACTCAATTGTCTCTGCAAGGGTTATACAATCAGATTCTGCTCAGAAGCAGAATTGTTTTTCTTTTGACAATTGAAAGAGCTGCTAAGACACTGCCGTTTACTCCTTGTATACACTTATTGGCAGGGAGAGCGTGAGTTTGCAGAATGGGGTGAGTTTGCTGCCTTTGGGTACTTAAGGGTATAGAAGCTTAATTATGGAGGACCCTATAATTCTAGAATTGTGCTATCCAATATGGTAGCCATTAGCCATGTGTAGCTATTTAAGTTTAAGTTAACTAAAATTAAATAAAATCAGAAATTTGTTTTCTAAGTCACATTAACCACATGTCTAGTGCTTGATAACCACATGTGGCTGGTGGCCGCTTTATTGGCAGCACAGACATGGAACATTTCGGTCATCACAAAGCGCCCTCTTGGACTGCACTATTGGATGCAAATGGTGGGGCATCAGGACAGCAGTTAACAGCGTCCACACCTCTCAGTCCACTTCCACCTCTGAAGAGATGGCAAGAGTATGTATTCTTTGAGCCCTGGAGGGTCAGCCTAGTCCTACACGATGAATTCACACCCTTTTATCATGGGGCAGGATCCACACCAGAACACTTGCTACCATTTGTTTAGCCTAGAAAGTGAACATTCACTTTACCGAAGACTACACAACTTGGACACTATAAATTGCACCCCTACTGATGACTTAGAGGGCTTAGGACCCCAATTCGCACTATGGAACTTTCAAATCCAGCTCCTTGTTCTCACCTGCTTCTTCCAGACCCATAAATCTGCTCGTTTTAGATTAGCAGACCTGAATTTAAGTTAGAAGTTGCAGGTCCAGGGCTCCTGCATACATCGATGTGGTTTTTCCTTGAGTTAAATTTTGTGTCCACAATGTTTGAATGTCTCAGTGTTTTTGGACCTTCCACATTGAATTGTCCAAATGGGTTATTTTAAACAATTTACATATCTTTCCCTTTTCTTAAGACTCTGCCCTACAGTCTGATTTTCAGTAATATTTCCTTGTTTCAGCTCTCTTTCTCTCTCCTTGGCCCTTAATATTTTAAATATATTGGTCATCTTTGGGTCATTATAAACATAATATGCTGCAAACTCTGATTATATACATAAGCAGGTGCCATTTTATACAACTGAGGAGCTACCTCATGGCATCCTCAGAGTGGAAATGCTTTAGAGCCTCTCCTGATATGCACGTAAAAGCAAAAAGGATCTACTCCCCTTCAAGATTCCTGTTATAGCCCATGCCCCTCACATTAAGAATCTTTGCTATAGCTGTGTAATATGGGTGTTACTGCCAATGACTGCCACATCATATCTGACACATATGCTTCACATAACTTAGGGTGGGAGTGCCACACAAACCCCTCCACCAAATTCCAATAAATCACAGAAGCTTTCTAACTTTGAGTGGTTCAATACTTTCTTTGTGTCATTGGCAGTGGGAAGACATTAGTCAATCCACTGTCAAAATATAGTTCTGAGGGCCGGCTGAGTGGTGCGGTGGTTAAGCATTGGCTTGGGAAGCCAGCGACCCATATATATATATTTCTGGAATTCAAAGTACACAGTTTGAACAGAGCTCTGTGGCTAGGCATACATTCATCCTTCTGGCCTGGAGAAGTCCTACAGGAAGTACTGGTTGAGCATCAAAAATATTACTATAAAATTCATGTCTTATTTCCTCCTCTTTTTACATCAGGTAGAGTAGCTGATATCGTTGTTCACAAATATTCACTCTCCTCACTTCTTCCACGGGAAGGCTATAGTTCTCCCTCTCGGCCCTGTGGCTTGTTTCATCTCATCATGGAGGGTGTGTGTTTCCCCATCTTGATTTGGGGCTTGCTCATGTGCTTCACTTTGGTCAAACGGATGTTATCAGATATAATTTGAGGTGAGGCATGAACTGTATTTGCCAAATTGGGTTTACATACTTGTGCTCTGACCTTTCATCAGGAGGAGAATATACTTTGAGTAGCTATTTTGAAGGGTTGAGAAACTCCAGGACCCAACCTGAAGCTTAGACTCAGACCCAGCTGAGGCCAGCCTACATCTGCCAAACTCCAAAGGCATACCGGTGTGTGAGTGAGAAATATATACTTATTTTTGTATGCCACCGAGATTTTGGATCTGTCAATAGCTGAAACATCAGCCAGACCCCTCCTTTTAATTATCAGTAGACCAGTATTGATTTTGTGTGAAGCAGTCATTGGGAAACTGGGGTTGGGCTGACACAATTGTCTGGTATTCCTGACTTTATATGTTAACAGTTTCGAGGCACTTGGAACCAGAGCAGTGGAAGTGTTTGC
Organism: Aselliscus stoliczkanus; assembly: GCA_033961575.1. Lineage (NCBI taxonomy): Eukaryota > Metazoa > Chordata > Mammalia > Chiroptera > Hipposideridae > Aselliscus > Aselliscus stoliczkanus. Next base: position 12,406,748 of record CM066730.1, read on the forward strand.
CTCCTCAGTCCCATCTTTGTATACTGACTATGACAGAGAAGTACAAGAAGATAGTCTTGGTAAGTCATGTGTGAAATCCAGAAGTAGGTGAAATCTTAGTTCTTGTATTGCCCATAGATTCTAAGATGGTTGGGACAGTCATTAGGGAGTTTATAAATATTCTATTTTCCCATGGTACATTTGAAAATCCCATTATTCTTGAAGTTATCCTTGACCAGTTACTTGGATTGCACAGTAAGTTTTGAACAGATCTAACATGTGTTATATATCACCTCTGGGTAGAAGTTCTGACTACTAGTGTTCAAGTTATCTTCATATTCCCCTTGTTATGATAACTGGTCATTTTCCACATGGTGGAGGATGGTGCTATGAAAGCCAAGTTCAGAGCTGGTGGCTATGTAACATGAAATGGAAATACGTAATTGCAGTTATAATCCAGTGGAATAAAAATTTTATAACTGCACCATAATAACCTAACGTACCCTGCCTCTTTCAATTTTTTATATCGAGATGATTGAAATCTATTAAAGGAGATTAGACATGTACTGTCTAAAGCAATATGAGAATAACACCATATATATGGTTCAAAATAAATTTTACCTGAATGCTGAAAAGAGGAAAATTGCTTCTGATCAAGGTGATCAGGAAAGACATGATCAAAGATGAATAACTTAAGCAATCATTTGAGTATGATGATATCTGGATACACAAATGGTGGTATGGGGCATTCAAGAAAGATGAGATGGAAATAGAGCAGGAGAGCTTCAAAGGATGTTTCAAAAATGAAGAGCAGACATATGGCCAGCACACAGGCCCTTTAAAGCAAGGGTGCTTTCAGTGTAAAATCTATGCTGTGGCCTTGGGTATAAGGGCCAGCTGGTAGGAAAGACCAGATAAGTAGACCAAGACAGAGCGTTGGAGCCTTGACAGTCAGATGAAGAAATTTGGCCTATGTTCTGTGGGCAATGAGAGTCATCACTTTTTTTTTTTTTTTTTTTTTGTATAGGGACAGTGTCATATAAAGGCAGTATTCAAGAATGTTCTGCATGATGAACAAGGGGAAAAAGAGATTTCTAGAGCTTTCTTTCCCTGTTTTTTTGGCTTGAAGGTCCACTGTAATAATTAGAGTGAGATGGTGAAGGCCTGAAATAAGATTATGAGCTGGAAATACAAAAACAAACAGGCATTGCTAGACGGAACTGAGTATCATGTGCTCCTCAGTGTACTAGCTCTGCCACTTAGCAGCTGTATATTCTTAGGAAAATTATTCAACCACCCTGAGCCTCAGAGTCCTTATATACAAATTGATCAAATTATTAGTACACATTTCACAGACTTCTTAAGGGGAGAAAATTTATTTATTCCAGCACCTGTTTAGCCCATATAGTAAGTCCCTAATAACTAGAAGCTACTATTATTTAAAATAATGGTTATTTTAGTTTCTTCCAATGAATATTATGGTATTTTTTATTAAGCATTCAATTTGCTGTTTCTATGTGATATTTCTTTAGAAGAGGAAAACAAACTTCCTCAAAATCTTAAGCTATCAAAATAATTTTTTTTAAAAAAATGCACTTTTCTGTTATTTTAGTATCTGCCTTCCATTAGACCAGAAACACCAAGGAAGCATGACAATCAAGGGTAGTGCTCTGTGCAGTTAGTAATTCCCTTTAAGGCCCCAGGGAGGTCCGTAGGAAAGAACACTGAATAGGAAAGCAAACAAGATTAGGTCAGCACCCAATCTCCCTTTAGGGGGATTCACAGAACTGTTTTTATTTGAATAAGCAAAGCTTTTGCAAAAGTTTGGTTTGTTTCTCACTGAATTCAAAGCTGTTTCTTTATCCTTCAGCTAATATTTTAAAAGGTAAAGCAAATATTCAAAAAGGTAACCTGGCCCTTTAAACAACATGTAAAAGCATTCATTTTTTAGAAATTAGAGAAAGTCAGCAAAAACAAAGCCTCTTTAGCTGTATAAACTAAAAATCAGTACATGACAGCAATTTCTATGTGTCTCTTCTCTGTCAGCATCAATCATCGCACATGTATACACTTACTCAAAATTACTAAGAATGTTCTTACATTTTGCCAATGAGTAAAGAACAGCTCAGTACATTTAAAAGGCTAAAATAAAAAATATGGTTTCATGGTGAACACATAATATACAGATGATGTATTATACAACTGTACACTTGAAACATACAATTTTACTAACAATTGTCACCCCAATAAATTTAATAAAATTAAAATCAATAAATAAAATAAAATAAAATAAATGACTTCATTAATTCACTAAATGCAGGCTTATGAGCATGTACTTTATGGTAGACATGGTTTGAAACACCTTGACCAAAGACACAGATCCTAATTTCTAGCAGTTCATAGTAGTAGGGGACAATAAGCAAGTAAAGAAAGAGTGGGATGAGGGCTTTGAAAGCCAGACTCCCAAGGAGGGCTCCTAGTCTGCTGGGGAATAAATGTTAGCATCTTTGGGTGAGAGGGCAGAACTCCAGGGGAAAGGTCTATAGGTCCAGGTAGCTGGAGCACAGAATGAGAACTGGGGAATCACCAAGTTCTCTGCATGAAGTATCTTGCCACATCACAGTGTCTAAACTTTGACTTGTTGGCTTTGTCAGAACCTTCCAAATCCTTAATCCTACCACTACCTTCTTGATTCCAGGCTTCATTATTTCTCACTGAGATTATTGTCATAGTCTCCTGCTTGGCTTCTCTGTTTCTGCCTCTGTACCCTGTTTCTATTCTAACACTACCAGAGTGATCCTGTTAAAATGTAAATCAGATCTTGTCACTCTGCTTACAACTTGCAATGTTTTTCGTGTATAAAAATAAAATGCCCAGTCTGTTTAGCCTATATGGCTTTATTAACTCTGCTGTTTTCTTCCATCATTCACTTCCTGCATCTTTAACTCTCCGATCTCACCTCCCATTGTCCTTTCCTCTCCTCACTTTAGTATAAGGGATTCCTTGCTGTTCAGAACGTATGCCCTCACCCCACGATCTTTGCCCTTGCTAGTCTCTCTGCTTACAAGGCTCTTCTTTCTCATCTCTTAAAGGTATTTACTTAAATGCCACCTTCTCAGTGAGGCTTCTCCAGTCCTCATATGTAATGTTGTAACCCATTTTTCTACCTATGTCAGAAATCTCTCATTTATTTCACTATTTAACACATGTAGATTTTATTTTTTCATCTTCTTTATTTGCTATCTTCTTCTCCTAAAATGGAAGTTCTACAATGGGAGGGATGTTTGTTTGCTCATTGCTATATCTCCAGTTCTGACAACAGAACCTGGGATAGCATGGCATCCCACTATTTCTTGACTAAATACGTGAGGACATCTGGATGCATCTGGAACTGTTACATATGACTTCAGAGATGAGCTTTCTAAGATGAGTCCAAGGCAAAGAGAAAACATTTGGCTTCTCGGTGTCACTATGTGTAGAGGGTTAGTCTAAAAGGTAACCACAAACAGAAACAATACCATAGGATATAACCTAAGGGACATAACAGACAAAACCCAGTCAGCTCAGACTGATTATTGTTACTGTGAAAGTCAGAAATAAGAATAAAATACTAATATAGTAATAGGAGGTTTTAAGTGCCAGGCTCGTGCTAGGTTCCTTATTTCTGGAGTTTCTTTGCTGCGTTTTCTAATAGAATGCAAGATTCATTTGAGTTGTTCATAAAGCCTATCAATAAACCCTCATGACCCTTTTCAGTGAGGCTCTGATGCTTAATTTTTTATTATTTTTCTAGCTAGAACTCTTCTTCTTTGTAATTTACCCAAAGTAGCTTAGGCAAAAAAACCAATTTATTGGCTCATTTTACGCAAAAATTTGTGGTAGAAATAGATTTAACCATAGTCTTATCCAGGAGTGCAAATGATGCCATCAGAACACAGATTTTCTCCACCTTGCAGCTTTGCCTTCCTTCTGGGCTGGTTTCAGTCTCAGTCTCTCTGCAGACTGCAGCAGGACACGCCTAACTACATTCAAGTCCACAGCAAAGAGGAAGTACCTTTTCTAGTAGTGTTATCAGGTCCTGAGAGTCACTCTGATTGGACCAGCTTGACTTACTATCATGGGTTTGGGGAAAATGTAACATAGTGATTGGCTACCTCATGAGTCAACACTCAGATCATAGGAACTGATGATGAGTTATATGCCAAATAAAAATCAGTGTCTGTGTCAGAATAAGGTCACTGGGATGCATCAAGGGCAAACCACATACTTCCTGTTTTCTTCTCGACTATTCTGGAAATTATTTTCCATAGGTATCTCAGCAACCAGTCCTTATATTTGTTATGTAAACTAACACAATGATAGTACCTATATAACACTAGTACCTATTTTACACTAAGTTTTGCCATATTTTAAGAATATTAGCATAACACGAACTTCAGAAATTAACAGATTATTTTAGTTATTATTTCATAGCAATTTAAATTGAGGTTTCTCATAAGACAAAATTTTCTGATAATTATAATAGATAACGCTTCTATAGGACTTACTTTGTGTCAGACACTTTAAAACTACACGCACACACACACACGTATGATATATATTTATTTTAAAAGTTAATTTAGTTCTCACAGTAGCCCATTGATGTAGTTTTTTTCCCCTCATTTCTCTTCCACAAGAAAAATGTTTACAGATCTATTTCTTTCTTGATAAAGGGATAAATCTCTTCAGGAAAATTAAGAATTGCAAAGAAATCACAGAGTACATCAGAGGACCATAGCTAGAACCCCTATCAGGGTCACCTCAGCTGTGTAAACTCAGCTCTCCTGTGTGTATCTACCCACATACTCTTGGTGATTTCACGGAAATGCCCTGCCACCTTGCAGTCTGTAGACAAACACTTGGGGGACAGTAGGTCATTGTATGATTTCATCCTTCACTCACAAAAATGTTGAGGCTGATGCTTTCTAGACATGTGAATTTTTCTATGGGGATGTGAATGAAAACTGTGGGTAAAGTATGTTGCAAAATAATGAAAAGCACCAAACACCGGTAAGAAATTCAGCTGAACTGGAAACACTTCTTTTTGTGTATTGGAGAGTATATTATCCTATTCCCTGATTTGTCAGCATGTCTCTCCATGATATGAAAATTGAGAAAAGAAGATAAGGTTTTAGCAATAATCCCAGGCTGTAGAAATCAGTAAGTGAGATAATTCTATCAGCTTCCGTGGCTGTCTTTACCAGGAGCCAATTCAGCTACTCGTGGTGTTCACACAAAGGGGACATGTTTTGCATAACTTGACTTCCAAGCAGTGATTATCCCTTGCAGCCTGTTTGTTTCTCCAAGTGGTCCTGCTGATTAGGGGCTCTGAGTGAAATCTGTGGTGGTTGATAACCTAGCTACCTTGGCTTTCTGCTACATTAAACCCCTTTGGTCTGCTTTAAATGGCCAGCTCGGGTGCCTGTAGATTTCCTTTACCTTCAGAAGCTGTATTTCTTTGCCAAGAATTTGCTTCTTGCAGGTCGTCAAGAAGTATGATATGTCTTGGCAATGTTAATATCACAATGCAAGTTTTGAGATTACAAATTCTCAGTATAATATCATGTATTACTTGATTTTGTGGTTGACTTTTTGAATAATTTAGTGAGTATTTAATGAATGTTATTTATCATCACTGTCTTCACACAATTGATATAACAGTCTCCAAATTCTATTTCAAGGCATAATAGTCTCATTTGGTGTTCCATGTTGGAGAGTGAGATGGAATAGAAAAAAATGCCAAGGTAGAACATGCTTGAGAAACATTTGTAGGTTCAAAATTCATATTAGCATATCAAAGCCTTAAAGCATCTTTCAACATCTCCGAAACTTACAGTTCATTCATGAACCCTCTTTTCCCCGCCACATGACAACCTCTATCATTCCTCAGAACTTACTTCTCATGGAGCACACATTGTATAATGCTAATTTCACAAATGTTTATTTGAGCCATGCACGAGTGCTATTTGTAGGATCATCATTTCTATATCATTGCACGGTAATGGAGATTTTGTTTTTACATAAAAACAATAAAAATCTAGGTCTTTGATCTTATTTTCCTTGCTCTGAGCTAGGGGTCGGCAACTTGTTTCTGTATAGGGTAAAATAAATATTTTTGGGTTTACAAAGCACATGGTCTCTGTCACAACTCTGTACCCAATTCTGCCCTTATAGCACAAAAGCAACTCTAGACAATGTGGAATGATAAATTATATGATTGAAATGTGAATTTCATATAATATTCAGGAATCAAGAACTATTCTTCTTCTTTAGATTTTTCCATCCATTAACAAATATCAAAATCATTCTTAGCTCATTGCCAATGTAGAAACAGTTAGCAGGTTGGATTTGGCCCATGGACACCTGTCCATGTTCACTGAAACCCGCTCTAAAGCAAATTTGGTAAACCAGATGTCTAAGCTTCTTTCCATGCTAGTCAGATAGGTCTTCTGTATTAATATTTTCTTGCTTTTCTTGTGTGCTTTTTTGAAAATTCTAAAGAAGACAAATCTAGTAAATCTACCCATTCTTGATACTCAGTTTTAGTTGTACCAGCTCAATTAAACTTTTCCTTTACAGTTTATTTCATCTAGATGTCTTTCTATCCTGAACCCTTTAGAACAATGTATGTCTGCACCACACTGGCCAGACTTCCTTTCTGATACTTTGTAGTGCCTTTTCATTTGCTACATATGTTTTAAAAAATAAAGGTTCTGTAGTCTTTAGATTATGTTAAAGCTCTTTTAGTGCAGAAGTCTATTCCATGTTACTTTATAGTGCCACTCCTTAACCAAACTAGCACAGTTATGTATTTATTGAGCAATCAATCAACATATGTTATAGGAAAACAGATATTGCATAAATCATACATGAATGAATAGGTATTGTACCTGTATATTTAGAGTTAACACTCAATTTTCTGCAAATTTAGTGATAGTAAATTGAAATGTAAGAGGGACAATAGTATGAATATTATTATTATGTTTGGACTAGTATATCATTTATTCTGATGTACATATAATGAAGAGGGTAACTGGCTTTTCTGTTCATTCATTCATTCATTCATAAATGCTTATGGAGTTCCTATACTGCATTTACCAACATTGCAGTAGATCTGAATTTCATTCCCATTGCTAAAACATGACATGAACTCTGGAACCAGCTTCTGCTGAGTCTGCATCTGGAACATCTCTCACCTCCGTCTTCTCCTCTCCTGATTATCACTTCATTCAACGATTGGTCTTTCCATCTCTAGTCTTTCCACATCTCCTATCTTGTACAGATATGCCTTGTTTTATTGCACTGTCTTGTGCTTCACAAATGATGCATTTTTCCCCCCACAAATTGAAGGTGAGACCCTCCACTGGCAAAAAGATTATGACATAAATAAAGATTATTTATTGCAATACTTGCTTTATTGTGGTGGTCTGGAACAGAACCTGCAGTATCTCTGAGGTATTTCTGTACATGGTTGTCAGAATGATATTTATATAAAATAAGGCTTATCATGAAGATATTGTTAGTTTTCTAGTTGTAACTGTTTAATGATCCCCATAGCCTGTAGCATATGCAAACTTCTCAGGATGTGCAATGCCTCCCATGAAAAGGCCCCAGCCTCCTTCTCCAATCTTGTCTTGTGTAAGTGTGATAGAGCTGACATAACAAAATACCACAGAGTGGTGACATCAGCAATAGAAATTCATTTCCTCATAGTTCTGGAGGCTGGAAGTCCCAGGTAAAGGTGTCAGTAGGGTTGGTTTCTTCTGAAGCCTCTCTCCTTGGCTTGCCAGTGGCTGTCTTCTCCCTGAGTCCTCACATGGTCTTTGTTCTGTGTGTATACATCCCTGGTGTCTCTCTGAGTGCTGTCATCTCCTCTTATAAGGACACAGTCAGAGTGGAACAGGGCTCTAACAGCCTTGTTTTACCTTAATCACCTCTTTAAAAATCCCTATCACTATATATAGTCACATTCTGAGGTATTGGGAGTTAGGGCTTTGACATATGAATTTGGGTGGGGGGCATAATTCAATCCATAACACATCTCTTACTTTCTTCTTTCTTCTTGACAAGCATCCTCCATGCATACCTCGTATTTCCTGTGTTGCATCAGAGTTCCACACCTCAAGCTTTGTTCATTCTGTTTCGTTCATATGAGAAATGTTTTTCCTATTCTGGGCTCTTTTTTTGTCCAATGAACACTGATGATATATCAAGATTTAATTTAGATCTACTCCTTTCATTATTGTCTTTTCTGACCTCCTAATGTCTACAGAGACTTTCAGTTACAGCACCTGTGACACATATTGTACTAATGTGAGTGTGTTTGTGTCCTGAACCTAAACTGTAAACCACAATTCATGTTTCATTACTGCTCAATGGAGCTTTGTTGAATGAATGACTTCTAAAACCTTTGCTGACCCTCTTTAATTTTCATTGGTTGGATAAATCATTAGTTAATAAGGCAGCAGAAATGTACAGTCCCTGGATTACAAGTGCAATATTTGTGAAGATACCTATACTGCCATGATAAGTTGAAGAAATGTAAAGTGCAGGCAGGGATATTCTCAAAGGTAACATTATACATAGTGTATAGAGTGAGCTTTTACTTTTTATGAACCATTCTTCTCCTAGTTTTATTTACAAAAGTAGTGATTTGAACAGAGGTTTTGCTTAAAAATGTTCTGGGGTCTCTTTTTCTTTTTTTGTTCCCCTCACAAACAAAAAGAGCTAACTTTTCCCTAAAGAAGTTTTATCCTGACAATTTACTTACTGAGATAATAGATAATTGTTCTTATTTTATATTAGAGTTTTACTTGGTTCCTCAAGACTTATCAATGCAACTTTCTTTGAGGAAAAAATATTTTGATATCTAAAACTTTCAGCACAAAGATGTACCCATTTTCTAGTAAAATACATAGCAATGTTTTCTAAAAGCAATGTTTTCATTGGCAAATGGGATTGAAAAGATTCTTATGAAATTCTCATATATTTAACAATATTAAAAAAAATTAGGTAAAATATGGTTCATTATCAACTATAGTTTATAGCAAACTCTAAACAGGAATGATGAGCTAATGCACCTCAAAGAACAGAAAGCCTCTGCCTACTGGTATGACCATATCCTAGTAAGTAAGTCATCTGTGATTCTTTAGAAGATCTGGAGTCATATCATTAAAAACGGCAATGTTATACCTGATAGTTTTGTCCTTTGGTTAGATTTTCATTAATTAATAAATCCATCAATTTATTCCCTCAGTCATTCAACCCACGTTTCCTGAGAGTTTGCTGTGTGCTGGGTACTCTGTGATATTAACTCTGAGGTGACTTATTGGATTCAGTTATTTACTCATTAATTTTCATGATAAGGGTTTTCAAGAAAACTCATAAAATTTGGTGAGAGCCTTTCCACTTGAAAAATATGCCAAACATTTAACCTGACTAAAAATGTATTACCAAAGTGATTGGCTTCTGGCATCAAGCAGCAGCTATGTATAAACACATCATAAAATGAGATAAAACAAGAGTAGAGAGCCCAGAAGGATAAAGTTGTCTTTTAGATACAGTCATGGTGACAATCCAAGCAGTGACCAAAAGGGCTAAAGGGTAAAGCAAACTGAACCAGACTGCAAGTTAACAGACATTTATTGAACTGCAGCTCTGCATCAGGCACTGTGATAGTTGCTTTGGGGATACAAATATGAGGAAAACATCATTTCTATCCTCGAGGAATTTATATGGGGAGACAGAGATATACAGAACTGCCACACAAGGCAGATGAATTAAGCGTTTGAACAGATATAACAAAATTACTTAGGAAGCCAGCAGGAGAAAGTTGTTCATTTTACCATAAATATCAGGAAAGGTTTTATGCAAAGGGTGGGACTTGAACACATCCTGTAAGGTTAAATAAGATTTTGAGAGACAGTGAGTAGGGGAAAGAGCAAAGTAAACAACAAATAAGAAACTCATGAAGAAGACAATTCAGGATGGGATCCGAGAAGCAGACCCACTAGGAGTGGGAGCTGATTGAGCAGTCTCTGTGAGGCTGGTGCTGGAATCTGAGCCCACAGGGCAGGAGGAAGGCAAGATGGGTATGAAAGTGGGAGATGCTTGGACTAATTGGAACTCTTAAGGCTGAGGTATGTCCCACAATGACCGACTGGAACCCACAAGCGTCTCTTACCACCTCTCAGCCTCTAACTTTTATGATAGGAGTGACCTACAGGAGGGTCTGGAATCATTCTTTATGGAGTTAAATATGTACAGCCCCTGGCGTGGGACAAGCTGGAGGAGGAGAACAGAAAGAAGGTAAGGAGCTGCACCAGGTTGCTTCCCCAGCCAACCAGCTAAGCCTCATTGCAGCAACAATATGTGTGATCTGCAACAACACCTGCTGCCCCCACAGACCATCATAGCATCCAAGGAACATGGCTATTTCTTCACATTTACATTTCAAATCTCATGCAAATGTCTCTTATGCTCTGCCCCCAACTCAGAACTCAGCAGAGAAGGGAATCTTGGGGAACGGAATTCTAGCTTACCCTACATACGGTAGTCCCCCCTTACCTGCAAATTTGTTTTCTGCAGTTTCAGTTACCTGTGGTCAACTGTGGTCCAAAATATTTAATGAAAAATTCCAGAAATAAATAGTTCCTAAGTTTTAAATTTTGCACTTTTCCTAGTAGCTTGATGAAATCTCATGCCATCTTTTCTGCCCCACATGGGATTTGAATCATCACTTTGTCCAGCGTATCCAAGCTGTACGTGCTCCCTGACTGTTAGTCACTTATTAGCCATCTCAGTTATCAGATGGACTGTTGAGTTATTACAGTGCTTATATGCAACTAAGTCTTATTTTATTTAATAATGGCACATTTACATAACTTTCATTTTAGTATATTGTTACAATTATTGTTTTATTATTAGTTATTATTATTAATCTCTTAGTATGCCTAATTTATAAATTGAATTTTATCATAAGTATGCATGTATAGCAAAACAAGTAATATATATAGGATTTGGTACTATCTGAAGTTTCAGGCATCCATGTGGGGGTCTTGGAACATATCCCCGTGTATAGAGTGGGACTACTGTATTGCAAATCTACCACACAGTATTATGTTGTACCTGTTTATGTGTTACAAATATTTTATCGTCTTAGAGACCACATATTCTTTTTAGAACATCACAGAAAATGGATCACTCACCAGACCTAACTGGTAGTCTACACTGTTTAGTAAAGAACTTATTCATTATTCAAGTGTTTCTGCCCCAAAGCACTGGAGATTAACACAAGGAAGAGAATTGAATGAGAGTAAAAAAAGAGAGTTGTACCATTTTGCTTCTTTTCTATTTTAATGTAGGGAGTAGGGATCAATTTTTAACATTAAAAATATAGAGAGATCCATTCTTCATTTTTTCCTTGACAACTTACAAATTCTAGATACGCAGGAGCTCTTACATACAGATACAGAACAGTCTAGTCTTGAGCCCCTAAAATAATATGTTGAAACAAGACAGCTAATATGTAAAATGATTAATTTTGGGTGGTGAAAATCTTCTTAAAACTCTTGTTTCCTCTTCCTAGAAACACATATGCACCTGGGCAGTGTCATGCATTGGAAGACACTGAAAGATAGGTGAGAAGATGCTTTGCTTAAAACATTAAAAACACCAACTCAAGTAGGCAGTTTTATATCAACAAATGAAGCAGAGTTATTTTTTAAGGAACACAAATGAAGTGTGCAACTTGTTTGTACTTTCTTCTGGAATTATGTTGCTTACAAAGAAAAAGGCTTGAAAGGACTAACAAGACATCATCAAAACTAGAACTAGAATTAAACTAAACTAAATTAAGAGAAAATAATGTCTATTCTCAATTTATCCTCTCAATCAGGTCACCAGTTTTATGCATCTTAGCAGTCAGCATTTTGTCTCCAGGCAGGTAGCTCTAAAGCTCAGAGATAAGGCGATAAAGAGGTAACTTGGCAGGCTATCTGAATGTGACCATTCAAAAGAAGGGATTGAATCTGTACTTCTGGGTCAAAGAGGAAATTTGAAATGAGTAGACGGTGTGTAGAAAAGAAGTGCTGAATTCAAAGTTGGTTTTATTACTATTTCTATTTGAAGCAAGAATTAAATCCAGTAACTCTAGAACAATTGGCATAATTCTGTGCTATTGTTTTATATCTATGTTAGAATTCAGTTGTGCTGACTATTTCTAAGAGCCCAGCAGAAGAGTACAAGCGTTTGTTTCTATATCTTGGAGTCTTCTGTGCTATTCCTGTGATTGGCTAACATAACTACCGATGCCTTAAATTCGTACAGCACTTTATGAAGTAATTTCACATAAAAGATCATTTTTGGATATAACCGTTATATGTCACATCTTCCATTTTATGAACAATGTGAGCTTTTGATGTGCAAGATGAGCTGAAATAAGAAAAGTGACAGAAAATTTACAGACCTATGGAATAATATTCCACAACAGGGTATTCTTTATAATTATCCTGCCGGAATAGCACCATCCAAAGTTCTTAAATCATCAACAATGCCATTTTTACTGTAGAGCATAAGAGTTATGATCCTTTGACTCTTTAAATTTTCTTCCTTGGCAAAAGTGATCTACCTCTTCAGCCAACCTGTCTTGATGATCCATAACATTGCTACCCTGGTGCCAGAGTGTATGTGATAGAGGGCTCCTGAAAGACTCTAGGTATGAAGAAAGCATTGCTTACAATATAACTGGAATCTTGTGAAATTTAAAAGTGGAAAGATGCTAGTTAATTCAGCTGAACTTACTTTCACATTGTTAGCAATGCTATTTTGGCTTATGTAACTTATGATTAAGGTTTGTAAAAGACTTTGAACATGATATTAGTTTCTTTATAGCATGACTTACCTTATAATATTGCACTCATGTCAATAGGACAATGTCCTAATCCATTTCCACTGAGAACCTTAAACAGACACTAAGGTAAAAGTTGTCCAGCTGTGTCAAAAGAGTTATTGACCCCTCCTCCCTGATCTAATCAACCACAAAATCCAGTCATTTCTTATTTTTCCAGCCATCACTTCTTGCCTGTAGCTGGTACTCAGTTAAAACAGTCCAAAGTGTGACCATATTTGCTACATTATTTAAATCGAATCCCTCTCAACTACCTACTAGATTTCTCATTCTGAGTTCTCTATGAGTCTATCAAATTTAGGATGACCAGGGAGGAGCCATTATCTTTTCTTTCAAAGTTGTACTTTTTAAAACTATTCCTTCTATCTATTAATGGTGTCACCATCCACTAAATCTTCCAAAGTAGGAACTTGGTAGTCATTCTTAACTCTATACCATATCAATCATTCTATATTATTAAATTATAAATGTGTTTCAAATCCAACTTCTCCAATTTATTCCTAGTCCAGATCCTAGAATTCTGTACTAGTCAAGGTCATTTTTATTTAATGCCTGGATCATTACCTCATTTTTCTAACTGGTTTCTTTTTCAATAAACTCACTATTTTGGCTCCCATGATTGTCAATTACCTTCCTTTCATTTTAGTGGGGTATTTGGGGGTGGGGGAAATGGATGTTGCTTCAAACAATTCTATGCTTACCTGTTTAAACTAGAATGGCTTATGAACTGTGTAGTAGAGGAAAAATGGCAATTTATAAACTAGCCAATGAAGCAGCTTCAGAAAGATGGAGCAATGATTATGGGGGTAATGTGCTTTTGTATAAGGGGGAAGGGAATTCAGGTGCTGGTAACGGAGGAAGGCTGCTAATAATACTTACTAATAATGTAGAACAATGTATCTAAACTGAGGTTGAAATCTAGGAAAACCTGGGTGTGCCTTAATAGGTCATATTAACTATGCAGTGAGCCTGGTTACAGTCGTCCCTCAGTATCATGGGGATTGATTCTAGGAACTCCCACAGATACCCAAATTCTCAAATGCTCAAGTCTCTTAGTCCTATGTATCTGTGGGTTCTGCACCCATGGTTTCAAGAGAATCAAGTAAGAGAAAATTGTAGAGTGGAGATTGGTATGTAGCAGAATCCTTTTGTGTGGTATTCATTCACCGTCTTTTTCAGTCACTCTCACACATACATTCCTTGTCTTAGCCACACAGTTTCTTAATGTGACTTCAGCACATCGTGTACACATGGTAGATCACACAGAATAGAAAGCTCTAGGACTAAGAAAATGAGCTTCTGTTATTTACTAAGGTATTTTGAAACTATTTGAAGCATAAAAGTTTAATACTGCTATAAATTTCCTATTGTTTGTAACATTGATTAATATAAAATTACTCTCCTTACTCAATTTAATGTTTACCTTATTAACAAAACAAATAATTATTAATTTATTAACTTATTCACTCAACAAATATTTCCTGAATTCTGTTTACATTCTAGATTCTGTGATAGCTGCTGAGAACAGGTCTATAAACAAAACACATCATCACTGCTCTCAAGTAGCTTACAGGGAATGTAGTTATTAGTACAAATAATACTGAAATCAATATTATTTACCCTGGGAGTTTTTGGGGGTAGGGGAGAGAGAGTCACACTCTAGAGCCTGGTATATGATAGTTTCTTGTGATATTTTACTTTTGAAATGTTTCTTGCAAAAAGTAAAATATTAGATTTTATTTTCAATGATTTTTTAAAGTATTTGCCTTATAAAGGGGGAATTTAGACCTTTTATTTTTCTATTATGCATGGTCTACCTTTGTCATCCTGATTTACACATTTAAACTTTTATTTTAATGCTTAATTTCTCATCTTTTATGTTTCACAACAGTTTCAAAGATAGCCAATACCATTTTCATTCTACCAGTTGCTGTTTTAATCTTTTCTAAAAGAACTTATACATTTTTTTAAAAAGATTTTATTGCGGAAATGGGGGAGGGGAGAAGCATTGGGGAATAGGGGAAGGGGAACAAACAACTTGCCATCCTTTTGTTCTTCAGTCTAGTTGTGGAGAACTTTGCTTCATTGGCCCATCTTGGTATTATCATTGTCTCCTCCTGGATGAGGCAGATGGGTCGACAGCCTCTGAACGGTTGCTCACAGCGGCTCTTGGCTGCTCACACCAGCTGTCGGCCACTCACTGTAGCTTATGGCAGCCCACTACAGCAGACGCTGCAGCCTTTGCCATCGTCGGCGGCTCACGGCAGCCCAGCTCCAGGTGGAGTTGTTGTTTACAATCTTAGCTGTAGAGGGCAGCATCACTGGCCCTCATATGTGGGATCCGAACTGGGGCCCTGATGCTCAGAACTGGAGTCCCAAGCCAACTCTTAAACAACGCACCAGTCGGCCGGCCCAAGAACTTATAAATTTTATATATGTAATTGTCAAGGTAATGAGCAATATAGCAACTTTTTACTTCCCCTTTGAAAAGATGAAGAATCAGTGCTTTATTTTTCCTTTCCCCTTAATTTAGGTCTTGATCAATGTATCCTAGAGCTTGGTGTGTGTGTGTGTGTGTGTGTGTGTGTGTGTGTGTGTGTGTGTGTGTGTAAAACATAGTCTTAAATGTTGTGGTTTAAAAATGGTATCAATTTCAAATACCCTTCCCCTTTGTTTTAATATAGATATGAGATGAATAAAGTATGACTATTGAGCAAACTCTAATTTTATTTGATTCAAGTACATGAAACATTATTGGTAGGAACAAAGTCTCAACTGTTCTGTTAAATTCTAAATCTTAAATACAAAATGCCGAATTATTCATGAGTCATTTTCTTTTTTCTTAACTTTTCAGTTACCCCCTTAGGGCACATCATAATATGCTGGGATTTAGAATTAGCATTATTTAAAAACCTTAGGAACCATGAATGATTTCTTATAGGTTATATGATATACTTTCATGTTTAAGTTCCACATGAATCAAGTTAATCACAAAGTCAAATATATAAAATTAAGATTATGTTTTATTTTTTAGGCAATTACAAAGAACAGAGCATAAAAGGGAAAAGAGAGAGCCATTGAAAAAGGCACATTCTAACAACATCCCAATTATGAATCCTTTGTCTTCTTGACATGGCAGTTGGGGCTTCCTGATATGGTATTTGATGTTAAAATTGATGGGGAAATCCCACATTTTACTGCCAATACCTTGTTTTGCTTGGAGATTTTCTTCTTTTAATGGTATGGTTGTGCTATCTAATAAAAGTGTGTCAGTCCTTTCCTATTCTTAGATTAATTCTTAGAAGAATATTGAATTTATGACTAATGCCCAATGGTGTATGTAGCATGCTGCTTTAAACAAAATGTCTTTATTCTTTTACAACTTTGATAATAGCTAAAGCAATGAAATCTAATAGATATTATCTTTGTTTTCTCTGAAGGTGTGTAAAAGAACATTGGCTTTTAGGAAGTGTTCATCTATGGGGCACTCTGCTGAGATGGGCAGTGGAATGAGCTGCAGTCCAGGAGCCAGGGATCTTGGGTCATCAGAACAACTTATGACTTTGAAGGGACCCTCTTCATATTCATCATCTCCCTCCTAAGTTTCCCCATATACAGGATGAGGAAGAGAGTGGTAAGCAGTTGAAGAAAGTCTATCCAGTTCTAAAATCTGTGACTCATAGTAGATGAAGGAAAGTGACTTTTAGCTTTTAATCCTACAAAAGAAAAAAAAGGCACAATTTGAGAATAGAGAAATTGTAATGAATTCATTCTTTATAATAGATACAGAGTGATTTTAAAAATTACTAATATTCAGAATTGACAATTACATTTTCTTCATTATCCGGGAATATCAGGTGGTAAATTTGTCTTTTGATGCAAAGACAAGATCCTGTAGTTATTGAAAGGGGAGCTGCTGCCAGTAAGGCTGTTGGTGTCTGAAGCCCAGCCTCTCCCTCACTAGAAGGCCATCATCTAACCACATTCCTTAATGTTGTCAGGAGGGGCTTCTGCATTGAAAGCAGAAGGTTTCTTTGCTCCGTGGGACATTAGTAGACTGAAGGTAGATGCACCCCAATTCAAAATGAGTAGGAATTCAGTTAATTCTAGATTCTGCATCTAAGAGCATCTGCTCTTCTCCATTAGAACCTGATTTTACTTAGAGTCATTAAATTGTTTGGTAAATTGTTCTGTCTCAAATAGACAGTCTTTGTTTCTTCAATCACCATTTGGGCAATATCATTCCACAGTATCAGTAATAACAACACAAGTACATAGATTCAAAAGTTGGTATCTACCTCTTTACATATCTTCCTGGGATTTAAATTTCTTCCTCAGCTCTGTGGTTTTATGCATTAACACTGCAAAACTAATGCAATTAGTGAGCTTTCTGAAAAACTACCTCGGTTTGTGGGTGCTAATGTATTTGCTATAGATTTTAGTGACAGAAATAGTGATATTAATGTAGTCAACATCCATGTCACTGCTTGCAGGCATCATGTAAACCAAAAGGTTACATTTTAAATTATGAAAGGCTGGGTTAAAAGAAAAAAAGTCCTTCATTTTTCTGGCTTGTCACATTAGAGTTTAAGATTATGTTTTAGATGCTCAGAATTAATCAAAACGTGTTAGACTAGGTAGAAATAAAATATAATATAGAAAGTCTATATCATTGATTTAGAATATTTTAAATATTATGCTGTTTCAATAAGAAGATAAAATTTCTTTTTTGAATAGCCAATTAAATTTGTGTTTACCATGAGACATATCCTAATTAGGGCACACTTCTTTGCTTTAAAATTCTGAGTAATACGAGAATACAAAATTTTTAAGACATTATGGTTTTTGAATTACTCTAAGCAGCATATATGCACACATATACTCATATGTACAGACATTTATTTACTAGGTACCTGGAAATTTAATGTACCAGCAATCTTATGGAGCTGATATTATTATGGTATTATTATGCCCACTTTAAAGATGAGAAAACTAAGATTAAATAACTTGTCCCAAATCACACAGCTAGAAATTGGAGGCGCTAGTGTGAAATGGAGGTTGATCAGTTTCTAACATCAACTCTCTTACATACAATTCACATATAGGCTCCTAACTGTATTCAGAACTATGATTCTTAACTGTTATTTCTATGGTTTTTGACACCAATTTTCTTCTTAAAGGAGATAGGATTGAAAAGTAGTGCAGACTAATCCTTCGGGAGGTATGTGTATATGTGGAATGGGTGGCAATAATAATTTTCTGGGGACATTTGAAGGCTGAATCAAATCTTCTTCTTGCTGTGTCCCCATCGACTTTCCTTACATTAATTAATATCATGCTCTCAAAGCAAAGGGTGTGAGTGGCTTTTGGCTTTTTCCTTTTATCCCTCTGAAAACCATAAAGTATTAAAATAAATGATGAGCTATTGGTCTGTGAAACTGATAGTACTTTAAAAGACTAATAATGTGACCTAAACATTTTATTAAATAGGAGAATTTAAAAGTCTGAACCAGAAATTCTGCTATCCATGGTTAGACTTCTGCTTGAGAAATTTCTTATTCATATACTAGTTTAGTTAAATCCATTCCCCACTCATATATTAAATATTTGGAGACTATATTACCTGCATTTGCAAGAACTCCTTTTTAAGGATACAAATTTTTTAAAAACTGTCCACCACTTCATAATTAACAAGGTTAGATAAGATATTTATTCATTTTATGTGCTTGTTCATTTATTAAATATTTTTTCTAAGCACTTACTGCAGGCCAGGCATCCTACTAGAGGCTAAGGATAGATAGTATTAAAAACAAAACTAGTTTGGGAAAGCCAGATTGATGCATTTTGTTATTTAGGTTTACACACATCTCTAAAACCTAGGTCATGGTCACTGAAATGGGGGGAATTTTTTTCAGCTTTGTACTGACACCATTGAAAGCCCTGTTTTAATACACAGTTAGCATCAAAAGTAAGTTCTACTATCTCTAAGAAAGTCCATTTGCATGACATTATGGAATCTATGCATTTGTTATTAGGGAGTGAGATCTGATTTTATTTATCTTAAAAATCAGTGTGAAGTTTTGTTTTCTTTTTTAAAACTCAGACCAAAGACAAATTAGAAGTTATACATGCAAAAGCAAAACTGGTTGTGTTGTTTTGGCCAGTTTCTTTTAACTCCTGTTTCAGGTCAAGATTTAGTGAGCGAGGGATGAAAAATATTTCAGCATCCTGTTTGGATTCTTATATTGCATATTATTTATTCCTACTGGGATTATGACTTGCAATGAGATGATCATTGAGTTCAGAGAATCAGGTGTTTTGAGCCTATTTCATTAAATAACTCAAATATTAAAAGAATGCATGAAGCTTCAGACTGTGATCAGCTGATATTGGGAGAAAAACTATTCATGGAACAATTCAAATGTCAAAGACTTTCATATTTTCCAGCTCTGAAAAAAGAAAAAAAGTATAAATGCATGTTATTAAGCCATTGATTAGAATTTTTCTGAAATTTCCAGAAACTGAACAGAGATCAAGGATATTTTCTGGTTACTTTTCTGAAATCAATCAAACAATAATGGTGATTGTAACATTTGGCATCTAAATGGTATTTACTTTTGGCTGTTACATGAATTTCATTAAATTCAATGAGATTTTTGTTATACAGAACCTGCCAAAGAAGATTTACATACCAGAAAAAAGTGGTCGTGGAATTTATTCATTAGTTTTTTTACCCACAAAGATATACAAAAGGTTTGAATTTGGTTGGAGTTCATTTGGATGTATCACTAGGAAGGGTATCTTTGCATTGCAGGCTGCTAAATTTGGAAGAATTCAGCCCTGTTGATTTCCTTTGTTCTCTGCTGATTCACACTGGAATATAGTGGTCTCTGAAGTCAGATAGTCAAAGAATTTCACCATTTTAAGGGTTGTTGAAAGCACACAGCTCCAGTCAACTTAATCTATGGCAAAATTACCAGG
Organism: Aselliscus stoliczkanus; assembly: GCA_033961575.1. NCBI lineage: Eukaryota > Metazoa > Chordata > Mammalia > Chiroptera > Hipposideridae > Aselliscus > Aselliscus stoliczkanus. The sequence goes on from CM066730.1 coordinate 12,426,654, forward strand.
AAAATTGTTTTATAGGTATTTAGCTTTTTTACCATTATCCATAGTATTTTCTCTTTTTATGTTTTGTTGATCATTGCATTTTTCTTCTAATTAAATCCCTCAACTCATTGCTGATATTAAGAATGAAAGGAGGCATGATTTTAGCCTTTGGGTATTGTTGATTGATTTAAAAATGACAAGGCTTTTGTTAGTTATACTGACTGACCCTAAATTACTATTTAAAAACTGCTTTTCTTCCGTTTGATTTCAGAAGTGACCTAAAATGCATGTGGTTCGATGGAAGCTGAGATCTGTCAATCAATCCATCTTACCAAATTCAACTTAGAATATTATGTTCTCCCTTTCCTAAAGTAACATTAATTAAGCACTATCATGCTTTTCCAGTCATAATATATTTAATTTATGAAACTTATATTTTTCTGGAAAAATAACATTTTTTCCCCAAATTTTCTTTTGCTATCATTAGATTTGTCATTATACCACAGGTCTTGTGAGGGTGAGTTTTATTGATAAGAAAAGTGCATTTCAGATAGAGAGAAGGACCAGTCAGGACCAGAATCTAGTTGCTAGATTCACAAAATAGATTAGAGAGTTAACCCCCAAATAAGGATGAGCCACTAGTATCTTGTAGGCTGAGGTTGCATTCAGGGTCCCTCCTTCTAGAGGGAGATGAAAATATGGGGCAGAAAAACACGAGAAGCTTCACAACAGAGTATAGGCAGAATTTCAGGCCCTAAGATGGAATCAGAAGATAGAATGGGGAAAAGGGAGCAAAGCTTTAATCTCATTCAGATTTGGGTACCAGAGCCCCAGTTCCTCACTGCTATTTTTTCTGGCCCCTAGCATACCCAGTCACCAGAAATGAGATAAAAAAGATGAAGGAAATTTGGCAGAGTCTGGAATTCTATATAAAGTATGGTAGAGCCATTGGATTTGTAAAATTCAAGTTTTGAAAGAGGTTAAGCATTATTTTTCTATTTGTTTCTGTGACTGAAAACAGCAGTGTATATTTGAGCAAGAGACTGGGGGATGACTTCAGAGGGACCGAATATTCTCAGTGATATTGGTATGCCATAGATTTCAGAGCGATTCTGAAGTACAGAACACTGTACTCAATCCCCTAGTCTTCAATTTGTCTCCCGATAATAAATAATGTAAATAATGCTAAAATTAAATGAAAGCCCACTTCACAAGAAAACAAACAAACCCCTAAACATTAAAATGACAGAAGAGTCCCCAAACAGAGTGGAAAGCCCTGGAGTGGTGGCCTCACCATGGTAAAACTAAATCATCAGTACAAGCAGGTTCTAATAAACCATTCAGTGTGATAAAGGGGCACTATTATGTTACAAAGCCCAGAAGGCTCTGCCATTGCTACTACCATGAAGTGAATAGGTTAAAAGACTTTAAATGGGATTGTCATGGCTTTTGAAAGCAACACTACAGGGCTACAGGCTGATAATATGCCTTTATTAATGTATATAATAGGACACTAATACAAATTAGAAGTATCTCTGATGTCAGACAATCTGGTTTGCTGAATTCAAAAAATTAGGGGAACATAGCCAGAAAGAAAACAAATTTTACAGAAACAATTCCAATAAAAATCTTTTTGGATAGTGAATTAAATTTTCTTGTTGAATAGAAGTTTCTCAAAGACAAGTAATTGATCAATTAATGTTTATTTAATAACTTTTTAGTGCCTACAATGTGCCAGGCCCTGGAGTAAGTACTGGTACCCTTCAAAACCCAAGATGTTTGTTTACTATGTAGCCTACTACACATCAGGCCTGGATCAGGGCAGACATTTATCCTATCTTTTATGTTATTTTTGTAAAACCCATACAAAGATTCAATAAAAGGTATTCTTTTAAAAAAAATGTATTCGTTCTCTTTTTTTGTCTGTGTGATTCTAACTACTTCTGAACCGTTAGCTGTGGAAGGTAAAATTAAAAAAGAAATAGATTTGAAGAAACAGTAACATTCGTAAATCTGAGATGTTATTCTTGTGCAACATCATGCATTATGTGAGAGACAGTCATCACTTAGCCAGTCACTAAATTAATTGTTACGAATATTGCATAATGATCTGACATAGAATTTTTAAATAATATTTGACAATAAGAAAGGATATGAAATATATTCTGTATTATTTTGATATAATCTTCTGGAAATAGAACTTTGGAACTGTGCTACAGTCATGCTTTCAATTATGTTACTAAGTAGTTACACATTAAAGTCTAATGGAAAATGATCCTTTATTCCCATGGTGCCTGTCCTATTGTTTTCTAAATGGGTTTCAGGAATAAAGATGCAAACTAGAATAGAAAAAGTTATTTATGGTGTTTACCCGTTTTTGGTGCTTCCTTACATAATATAAATTTAATTGCTATTGTTTATTTATTTTTTAATTCGAGCATGTTTTATTTTAATAGTTGAAAAAAATACTTAATCATAAGGACAAACTTTCCTGGTGTGACTCGGAATATTGTCAAGTTTCCTTATGGCAAAAGCTGATGCGACCCTGAAGGAGTTCTTTCATTTATTTTCATGGGGACATACTAATTGGGATGGGTTTTGCAATGGATTGAATGTGCTGATAACCCTTCTCTCATCTGGTGAACCTATGATTAACTCTATAATTTGTTCTCCCAACAGTGCTCGTGTGTGTGTGTGTGTGTGTGTGTGTGTGTGTGTGTGTGTGTGTTTGAGGGAGAAGTTCAACAGATTATCATTGATCCTTAACATTTCTTTAGAATTGGCATAGCTTTAAAGCGTTTATCATGTGGTCTGAAGTGATGGTCAAGGGGTCCCTTCAAAAGCATACAAGAATAAATCCTTAGGGAGGAAAATATTTCTATTACTTTAATCGTAAACCACCATTTTATGGGTTTGACTAATAACTGAACAACAGGAAGCCCTGTGCTCTTAGATCTGATTTGGCAATGCCTGTGTTCACATAACCTGTAACTAGTTCAAAATTGTAGCTTAACGTTCCATCCAATCAAAACAGTCAATGAACTAATTCTGTATGTGTCTATCTTTGTAAACAGACTTTCAAATTAAAATTTTCCATTTTTCAAGTTTAACAGAGCATGTAGCTAGCAGCCTCTGGTATAAACCTTTCCATATTCCTACAAGATATACAAAGATCAATATTGAGAACAGCAAAGCACACAAACAAATAAACAAAAAGTAAAACAAACAAACAGCACTAACAGTGATCCTCTTACCTGTATCTGGAAGAACACTCTCGTAACTATAGGATGATGTACCTAAACTGAAAAAGCAACCATGGTCCAATCTTAGTAAAAACAATTCTGCCTATAGTGTGATCTGTTTTCCCTCAGTGTGTACTTTGTGAGATAACTGCCCTGCATGAGCATCACTCTTTGAGGCAGAATGCGGGCCACCTGTCTTATTTCTCCACTAGTCAGAAATGCCAAGCTTCACAAAACAACCAGGCATAAAGTAGCCTGAGGATTGGAGAATTGGTATAAATAGATTGCATTCTGGGTAGTGTCATTGCCACAAGAAAATATTGTGTGGGGTCTGTGTAGGTGGCTTCTGTACTGATGATTACAGTATGCCCTTTACTCATCCATGGTGAATAGAAGCAGGTAATGGGTGTGAAGTTTAGAAAGGCTCCACCAAACAAAATTATACTAGAAACTGTTAATTGGACACTATCGATTCAAGAAAGCTATAAAACCAGATAGAATAGGTTAATAGGTAGAATGGTTTTGCTGGCATTGGTAAACACTGCATGCACCTGTCTACACAGGTTATCTCCAGATTCCTGAATGAATCAACAAAAAGCCACAATAACAAAAACAAAACTTATACAGAAACTATATAAAACACTCCTATATCAAGGTAAAGGAATCATCATTCTGAAAATTCAGACCAAGTAAATTATGAAAATAATTTGTGTAACTAGATAAAAGAAAACTAGGCATCACCAACATGATACATGAGAATTCGGCTTCTCTGGGTCAGTCACAGAAAATCACAAGAGAAAAAGGCTAAATGAAGGGAAAACAATGAACATAGATGGATAAGATAAAAATAAATTTATGTACCATGATAAATTCACTAAGGTAATTAAATTTGTATTGGGGGCAGTGAAGGGCAGAGCTGACATGGAAAATTACATCATTAAGCTGAGGGACAAATTTGGGAAGAACTTCCATAAAGCAAGTGAACAAAGTAAAATCAATTTAAATATTTCAAAAGAAAATGACATACCTGAAGAATAGAGAATGAAGTTTGAAACCTAATAATTACAGCTATCCCTAAGGAGAAAAGCAGACAAATGTTCAGAATATTTGTTTTACAATTTTACTAGTGAAAAAATGATCTAAATACGCAGATCAAGAAGTTTCCACGTGTGTGTTTCAGTCAACTTTAATAAAGGGAATCACAGATTAAAATATAGATTGCTCAAACTCTAATTTGTAAGAATAAATTAAAAATAAACCCTCAAAGCACTCAGGCAGAGCAACAACAAAGTCACTATTAAAAAGGGGCAAACGAGCAGACTTCTGACATCCGCAAAGCTAAATGGCTAAGAAAGTGGCAAATCGGCCATTGAGCCTTGAGAATAATATATCCTGTCTCAATAATTATATGCCTGGCTGTGTTATCTTTCTTTTGTGAAAGTAAAAGAAAGATATTCTGCATTACACAAACATTTATAATATATTATCTTTTGTCAAAAAAAAAAGATTTCCTTTGATGTTGCGATTAATCCATATTAAAATCTAAAAACAGGGAAGATCTAGGACTCTATCTCAAGGAAAGAGTAAAGATCTAAACAAAGCTATTGATCATAGCTGCTTTATCGCTATAAAAATCATAAAAGTTCAACATTAAGAAAAAGTTTCATACTTGGGCACTGCAGGCCTAAAACTTATGACAAAGGAGAATGCTTGCAATGTAATGAATAGGCTGTGAGCTTCATGAGGGCAGGCTCCATGTTTATTTGGTTTTCCATTTTATCCCCAGCAGCTGGCACAATTCCTGGAACAATAAATATTTGCTGACTATAACAAGTAAAAAATGATTAAATGTGGCAGAGTATAAAACTGTATAGAGCATCATTTCAATATGCTTACCAGTGGGGTAAAAGCCTGCTGAAGTAATCTCCTCTAGATCCCTGTGAGGGTGGACACATCAGCAGCTGAAAAGCCCACCATGGCTAGTAAGTGGGGTGAAGGGCTCCAGAGCCATGTTTTGCTCATGACAGCAACCAGAGGGACGGACTTCCATGGCATGTTGTATATGTCTATCACCACACATAGCAGTTTTGTGATTACGTGTAGATTAACCTTACATAAAGCTCTTCAAGTGCTCTGTCACAAAAAAGGCAATTAAATGTTTGTGTGATTTAATCAAGTCCAATGAGATCCTGAAAAATAGGGTGACAAATGACTTTTTGGGCATACTTTTTTTTAATAGAAACATATTATATCTGGATTAATGTTAATGAAATTTTTGTGTTTCCTCAAAATTAATAAGTTGAAGCCCTGACCCTCAATTTGACTGTATTTGGAAATAAGGTCTGTGAGGAGGTGATAAAGGTTAGATGAGGTCATAGGGTGAGGTTCTGATCCCATAAGATTAGTATCATTATAAGAAGAGACACCAGAGAGCTCGCTGCTGTAAAGGCCAAACACTGAGCAAAGGCCATGTGAGGCCACATTAAGGAGGTGGCTGCCTACAAACCAGGAAGAGAGCCCTCACCTGAAAGCAACTGTACAGACATCTTGATCTTGGACTTCAAGCCTCTACTACTGTGAAAATACACATATCTGTTATTTAAGCCACCCATTCTGTGACATTTTGTTATGATACCCTGAGAAGATTAAGACAATTAATTAGTAATCTCTGCTAGGGTATGTGTAATCCTAAATTTGTTTATCTCAAATACTTCTAAGATTCTGAAGCCAAATATCTCAGATGAGGTCTCAGGCTCTGGTCCCTCCATTTTGGTTATGGTCTGGCATGGTGTCTTTTACACAATAAAGAATGGCTTAGTGAGTAGCTATTGAACAATGGAAATTGAGTAGAGGTAGGTGGTGTGAGGCTTGAGCTCTGCTTCTTTCTAGCTTTGGGCCATTGAGTTGCTCATTTTTGCTCTTTAGGTTTCTCAATGACACCTGGCTTTTCTATATCATGGGGGTCCTGGGATGATCAAATGAGATCATGTAAGTGAAACTGCTTTGTTTACTCTAAATGCTATATAAATGTTAGGGACTTACAAAAATTGCCACTCTTAGACCAGGGAAAGGAAGGCCCCAACTAAGTGAACGTGCTTCAGAGGACCTGCACTTGCATATTCTAGTCCTGCTCCTCACCACAGTGGGAAGAATCCTTGGGGTCAAGGAGAAATGCCCACCCAGAGTCCCAGCATCAGCTCTTGTACCATGATCCAGGTACCTGGGACCCTGAAATCCCTAGCCAAAGAGTGCCTATCCTTCAGATACTACCTTGGCCTCTACTCCAGCCCCACCCCCTCCAGTTTTTGCCACTGATTAGCTCACTCAGTCAGGTAGAGGGGCCCACAAAAGGTGGTGTTCTGGGGAGGGTGCTTGGGTAGAACTTGGACTTGCAGGCTGAGATATATACAAGTGTTGTGTTGGCCGTGTGTGTGTGTGTGTGTGTGTGTGTGTGTGTGTGTACTCATGGTGCAGGAAATAGACTGAAGAGGGAAGAGAAGGGAGTCAACCATAACTGGGGACTGTGGCTTTTGTCATAAGGTATGTGATGTGAGCCTCATTGTCTTCTTTGCCAAGCCCTGAAAATGGTAGGGCAAGTCTGTATAAGAATTCTGGGTTCAAAGGCTGGCCAAGTGGCTCAGTTGGTTAAGAGCTTGCTCAAGAGTGCGAGCTTTGGGCAACAGTGTTGTCGGTTGGATTCCTGGCCTGAGCGAGCAGCTGCTGAGCTGCCAACAGGTGGCAGGAGGGCTCAGCTAAAAAAAAAAAAAAAAAATTCTGGGTTTAGTTTAACTGTGTGATTTGGGGCTAATTGATTAGTATATCTGGGTTTCAATTGCCTTAAATTATAAAAATATTATGTATGTGATTTGATACCACATCCACAGATTTGGATACATAAAACTTGTGATATTTATAAAGTTATGCCTCAATTCTACTTCTGTTGAAATTCTGGCTTAGACATTAATTTCTAAACTCTCATTTATAAAATCCATCCACACATCAATATTGGCTTTCAAATATCCATCACATTACATATATAAAAATCATCTTTTCTAGTTTTTAAATGTTCCAATTGACTTTGTAAATGGTCTTCCCTCTACCTTACCTAATATGAACTTCCTCTTATTTTCCTTTTCCAGATTTCTAATTAGTATTGGGATTTTTAAAATCTTATTTTTCACTTTTATCAGTCATCATTACATCTGATTTTTTCAGATCTTATTTTAAAAACAAAATAACATCTTTTTTTACTCTCTCTGCTTAATTTATATTTCACCTTTGCTTTCCTGTTTTAATAAGATTTATGCCTACATTTAACATACTTTTAGGTTTAGCTTGTCTGTGGCACAGATCATTGTAATATATTCAAAATATGAGATTTCAAAGGGTGAGTTGAGATTGAATTTTTTACTTAATTTGGTTACAATAATTGGAGATCTTTTATGAATAAAATTATCACATAATCAAAAAATGTTTTAAATGGGTAACTTTGTTTTAACTTAAACTGACATAAGGGAGTCTATGAGCTGGCCTAAGATTCATAGCGTTTTTTCTCTAAGAGAATCCCAAGAGGTCAGTTTATAAACAAGTAATTATTGAACACACCCAAGAGGATCTGGATCTTATTCCCTGATCTGCCATTAAGCAAATTGCTTAATACCCTTGCCTTCATTTGTACAAGGTTGCATTGAGAATAAAGTTAGACAATAGCTGAGGAGATACATTAGAAAGCTGGAAGAGTCTGTGATTATAATTTGTCATTAGTATTAATAATAAAACTATTATATAATGCTCATAACTCATAATTTACCCAATGCAAACCTAAATTATATTTTGATTGTGAAAATTTTTGACAAAGCTAAATGCTCTATTGTTGCATATGTAATGAAGGTCTTATGATTTCCTGACCTGTTTAATATAGTCAGCTTATTTCAGGGGGAATTTGGCTTAAAGGGAACCACTCTGTCCCTTGCTCATATGCCAGATGAAGACTACATTATTAATGTAACTACCATTTTTTTCTTTGAGTTTTTTATACATTACAGCTATGCATTAGTGGATAAAAGTATAAATGAAATAATGCCCACCACATGTGTGACCTTGGATAAATATCTTATAGACTCACATTGGAAAAGGTAGTAATGATAAGAGTATATACTGATGAGCCACACATTTGAATCCTAGGCTTACTACCCACCAGAGGTGAATTTTTGAGCAAATTCTTAGCCTCTTCATGTCTGTTTCATTATATACCAACTGTATATAATATCAATATATCCCCTAGATTGTGGTTAGAATTAATGATCTAATACATATAAAATTTCTTAGTGCCTGGCATACAGTATTGGGTCTATAAATGCTAATATTTCATAATGAATACATTTGAAAATAATTGACTCTCCTCTATAGACCTCAATATTTAAATTCTTAAAAAATGTTTGAATTATGCTGAAATACACATAATGTAACATTTATCATTTTAACCATTTTAAGTGTAGCAGTCAGTGGCATTAAGTCCATGCAGAATATTGTGCGACCATCACCAGTATCCATCTCCAGAATTTTTTATCACTCCAAACTGAAATTCTCCACCCATTAAACACTAACTCCTTTTGCTCCCTCCACCCAGCCCGTGGCATACATTGTTATACCTTCTGTCTCTATGAATTTGACTACTCCTGGTACCTCATGTATGAGTGGACTCTTACAGTATTTGTTATTTTGATAGTAGCCATCCTAATGGGCGTGGAATGTATCTCACTGTGGTTTTGATTTGCACTTCCCTGATGTTTAGTGATGGTGAGCATCTTTTTCATATGTTTTCTGGCTATTTCTATATCCTCTTTGGAGAATGACTGGCCCTTTGTCCATTTTTTAAATTTTTTTTTTTTTAGCTGAGCTATCCTGACACCTGTTGGCAGCTCAGCGGCAGCTCAGCTTGGGTTGGGCATCGAACCGCTGTTGCTCAGAGCTCAGCTCGCACTCTTGAGAGAACTCTTAACCAACTGAGCCACTTGGCCGGCCCTACCTTTGTACATTTTTAAAATTAGGTTTTGTTGTTGAGTTGTAAAGACCTATATACTTTTAATTGAGAAAATATTTTCTTTACTGTCAATATGTCTGAGAAAATTCTGCTAGGTAGAAGATAGTATCAATTTTTAGTTCATGTATTAAGATGCATAAATATTGCAAAACAAATATTTTCACAGATATACTTTTTTTGTCTTCATTGAGAGAAACTTTCTTTGACAAATACTTTATCAGACAAATTGTATCAAATAATTTGTCTTTCTTACGATTACTTGAATGCTTAGCCAAAATTAGATTTATAAAATAGAGCATCTCTTAATTTCATTTCATTCTCATAGAGCATATAAATTTGTCCAATTAAAATATAAATTTTTCATCAAAAGATTCTTTCAGCTAGTTTAGATATTCCAGAGCAATTTTAGAATTTTAAAATCTAATCTTGTATAACATATTAATTCTAATTTTAAAATTTATTCAGTTACTCCCCTACTTTTGTGAGGACAAATTTCAACGAAATTCTGTTTTCAATAATTGAAATTTGTAAAAAGCTTCAAAGTCTTACATACCTTGCTGGATCAGATACACTTAAAACAAAAAATGACCTGCTGTTTTTGTTTAAGAAGCTAACTGTCTAGAATGGCAGGTAGGGTGGGGTGGATGGGGAAGTAGGGAAATAAGCCAATAATTATACTAAAATGTAGTAATAAAAACTCAGGAATATCAAATTCATGGTAGTAAACAACATGATAGACCACCTCTTTGTTTTCTAATTTAGCTTAATGGTGTGTTATAATCCAGGAAATTCTCCTCTTTTTGGAGTACTGATGTCCTTAGCAATAAAGTTGGGTAATAGGATACAAATATGTTATATGAGATGGGATTTAGGAAATGAATTTAAGACAACGGGGCCACTATGGGGACCAAAACTAGAATGAGATAAAAAGTAACAGCAAAGCTCGCTGTAGAAATGAGTCAGGGATACAACTCTGAATTTCAGATTCCTCAAATTAAGTAATAGTATTTAAAGCCAACATCACTATTAAGAAGTGGAGATAAACTGGGAAAGGATAAACAAAGTACATTCAACAAGTTCCTCTTTGGTAGTGAACATCAGTCCTCATTGGATTAGGATTACTGATTTGAATGACATCATTTAGGCCCGTGAAGATAGGCCTGGGCCCCCTCGGGGGAAATGTGTCCCTGGACTCTGAGAAGCCTCTGAAGGGAGCTCTGTGGCATCCACATCAGGCAACCTATTCCAACATTCTTCCCTGAGGAATGTTCAATTTCTTAATACCTCCTTTGTCTCTGAAAAGTGTGGCCTACCACATACTTATAAGAGAAGGTGAATTTCAATTAATTTTTTTTTTGAGAATTGTCTACAATTTTGTACTTCCTAGAAGCTACCCAATGTGGTCTCGAAACCAGCAAAATAGAATTCAGACCATTCTGAAGGATTTTCCCAGAACATTTTCTGAGAGAAATTTGACTCTAGACCTTATTATACTGTCACTGCTAATTTTTAACCTGTGAGAGGAAAGCAAAGTACTAAGTGGTACCCATATACTATTATACTTCATTATTGATTTTGAGGTAGACATAGAAAATTTGTTGCCAAGTTAGATGAACTTTATGCAAATTGTGAAAAAAATCCATCAAACAGAAACTTAATTCTAACAGAATAAATAGGACAACAGCAGAACAGAGATATTTCAAATTTTAGGCATGAAAATGTAGTAGAAGCAATGTGATGCATGGCTCATTGCATTTGAATCTTTAAACTCAGGGAAAATTAATTTTCATTAATTCCTCCCTGTTCTAGAACATATATTTTCCTTAGGAACAAACCTTAGGAACGAAAGTGTGGCAAATGTATTTAATATATGTGTATATATACATACAAACATATGTATACACATATACATAATCATATATTTATATGTATTTTCCCCAATTAACATATTTAAAATGTTTCAGCAGCCAACTCTGGTATTGTGACCATCAAATTACTCAACTTTTAATACTTGCAGAAAGCAATAGAAACATAGTTCCAAAATGGGAGATCTGAATTTATAAATGTATTTTCCCAAGGGTTTGTCAATTATCTATAAGCCTCAGTAGGCAGTTTTAAATATATGGATGAAATATCAACCTAAATCTATACAAATCTTCAGCCTATTTGCTTAGAATTTGCTGAGCACAGCCCTTCAATTATTTAGCCAACTAAAAGTAGAGAAGAAGAACGTATATAACATAGTGATGTCAGCCTGAACTAGGAGAGTTGGGTGGGAATGAAGGGAAATAGGAAGACCTGAGAAAGATCAGAAGGTAAGACTGAACTTGCTGTTTGATTGTAAATAGGTGAGTGAATGAGAAGAAGGATTCAGAAATGATGATAGAGTGCTGAGCTTGGATCAATTTGAGTGAGTAATTCACTATATCTGAAAAGAGGGAATACAAGTGGGAGAGGAAGTTTAGGGGGAGAAGGATGAGGAGCCTAGTTTTGCATCTGCTGAGTTTAAGGTGCTCATAGGGTGCAGCAGAGGTTTTCAATTGGCAGGTGATGAGCAGGCCCTGAAGCTAATAAGACTGATATGATCTGAAATAAAATACTTGGTCTTTAATAGCTGTTGCATAGTAAATAAAGTTTTGGGAATGATGTAATTGCTCAAGGAGAATATTTAGAGTAAGAATAGGTAGGGCCTGAGGAACACCAATACAAAAGGGACTGACAATGGAAGAAAACACACTAAGAAGTTTAGAGGATGGAGAAGAGAAAAGCCAAGAGAAGAATATCAAAAAAAACAAAGACTATAATAGTTTGGGTTTTAGAAAACATAGTGCCAAATAAGATAGGGCAAAGAATAAAATATATTTGACTCAAAGGCAATGGGAGTTCCTTTTTCCTGCATGCATTAGGCACATATGAGAACCCTTGCTTGATAGATCAAAATTACCATTTATGATGTTTCTTAAAGCCGCAACACTAAACACGAGTTGAATAATACCTGATAGATCATGAGTTAATTTATTTTTGAATAAATTATCATTGACTACCTCTGATTGGAGAACATATGTGGATTAGACACAATTTCTGCTTTCAAAGAAGTTGCATTTATGTAGGGAAGATACACTCATAGATACAAGGTCCACACAGCAGGGAATGTGCAACAAATCCATGTGTGAGGAATGATATGGAAGTGTTTTTATAAAGGTGATGCTGATTTTGATGAATGAGAAGGACTCTTCTCATCCCACAATGAAGTAGGTTACACAAACGAGTGATGTTGGGGAAGTGTCTGCTGAGCCATCATCATTGCTTCTTTCAGTGATTTTTAATTTGGGGAGAAGAATGAGTGCCTCTTTGGCCCCTCATTCATCTCTGACATCTTTGTGGTCGACTGGCAAGAGCTTGTTTCTCTTTCTCCATTGTTAAATCTCAGTTCACAGATCCCACTTGAGTTGTCATACTTATATTCATATAGCCATGGATCCATCACATGATAAAATGGCTCTGCAGTAAAACAGAAATTTGACCTCACTCTATTATCCAAGTCAGTTTTCATTCAGAAAGGACATATGATCTTTGGGGAATCACCTGATTATTATTAACAATTTTCCTAGTTTCATATCTTTGAAAGATGTTCCCTATTGGGGGTCTGGATTTTGGGATAACTGTTAAAAGCATAATATGCAAAATCCTGCAAATGAGCTACCATCCATTTTATGGGAGCCATCTTTTCTTTAAGTACTTACTGCTTTTGAAGTGGTTGAGGCTCTGTTTATCTTCACTACTGTTGGTTTAGATGTCTTAAACACAAAAAATGTTATGGTAATGTACCACTTTCTGTTTAAAATTTGCAAAAACGGTTAGTTAATAGCAACACTGAAAACAAGGCTAAGAGACAACTATTGTTATGATCATCAAGAAAATTAACTAGTTGTGATTATTTTGGAATAAAATGCATATTTCTACTCATAGAATAATACAATTTTACTCACAGGTCAGGGAGGACACCATATGCCATGCAAAGCCACAAGGGGGGGTGCACTCAGGAACAGTGTGAAGCAGCAGTAGAGATGGGGTGTAGATTTTGTAGTAACAAGAAGGTGAGGGGACCCCTGACTCCAGGGAGAAGATGTGGTTGGCTTGTTTGAATAATTTGCTTGCCTGCAGATAAGTAAAACCTGTTAGACTGATGACTGGATGGAGGGCAACTGGCTCAACTGAAAGGGGGACTAGCTGGGTGGGTATCTTTTCCCACTGGTGCAAGGGTGTCATGTCTTGTGAGAGCAGGGAAACTCATGGTTGAGGCTTTAAGGCCTTGTGAGGTTCCAGGATGTCAAGCCGCACCTGATTTTTAGAATTTACAATACTGAGAGGTACTAAGAGTTAGAGTGAGTTGTAAAGACTCAATTCAAATGGAAGCAAAAACTGTCTATTAGAATAATAGATTAAATGTTGTGAGGCATGACTTCAAAAAGTTTTGTTTCAAATTCAAATTTTTTCTGTTTGTTCATCTCTTTTAAAGCAAGTCACTGTAGAGAAGGTGGTTGATGCTGCACTTTATTACGAAGTGCTTTTTATGTATAAAGAAATGGAGTTTTCCCTATACTTGTAAATATTTCATATAGTAGGTAATTGTGATATTCTGTGTTTTCTAATTTTAGACAAGATCCATAAAGATTAGAGTCCATGACATTGAGAAATTGTAAGAGCCTCCAGGGATGTTTCAGATATAAGAAAGTGCAGTGAGCCTGTCTATATAACTGATCACGCCTCAACTGGGCTGCTTATTCAGAAATCAATGCCACGCAGAGATAGACGGGTGCAACTGCAGATGAGAAGGAGGTGGAATACAAGATATACTGTAGATTTTTGATGGCATTTAGCTTTCAGACATACATATGATAATTAAAATGTATGTTACAATATGCTATGTTTAGAGACAGAGAGGAAGCCTGGGTAACTGTCCTCATTATGTTAAATGGTTTATTTACATAGAGAAATATAAAAGTAGAGTGAAAGATTATAATAAAAATTTACAATTGTTTCAAAGTTTTTACCCCAAAATTATAATGATATGAAATGTAGCTATGTAAGTATTTTTAAAAAGGCATCTAGATAGGATGCCTATGGTTTTAATCAAGTAAATCTATTGATTCCATGATAAAGTGATAACTGACATGTTATAATACCCAGCCAAGTCTATTCTCAATAAATATTGGTTTCTTTTCCTCTCTCTCTTGATTTCAATAGATCCTAACTTCCAGTGCTTTCACTATAGTTACTTGAATCATAATAATTTAAAAAATTATTTTATTCATTTTATTTTACATAGATTCCATGAAACCTAACATCTAATTACAGGTGTACCCCACTTTCCACAACAAATTGGCTTCTGAGAAATTATATATTGAATGGTATTTTAAATGCATTCAGGAAACTATTTGAAATATACTGGTGAATTCTTTTGTTATTCAAGTGTTATGTAAGCTTGTGACACTGTGGATTGAATTTTATTAAAGTTTTTGGTATTACCACTGATCAGAGAAATAATTTTTTTTTTCTTTTTTTTAGGGCAGTGTCATTGACCCTCACATGCGGGACCCGAACCGGGGCCGCTGGCCTCCCAAGCCAGCAGCACCCAACCACCGCGCCACTCGGCCGGCCCAATCAGAGAAATAATTTACAGTAGACTATAAATGTTCAATGCAAGTAACTGAAGTGCAGAGTATTTAAATAGGAAAAGGATACTTTTAACTCCGAAAGATGTTTTAACACTTGCTCGTGTCAAGAAACCTTAAAGACAAGTTCAGGTCTATACTCACCCTTCCCAATTTTAAAAATATATCTATCTTTCTGGTTGGATTTGTTGATGTAAGAAATATCCAACCTGCAGAGAATTTTTATGAGTTTATTTGAACCAAACTAACGACATATGCCGGAGAGAAAGATCTCAAATGCACTGGAGAATGGCAGTTTTATAGCTTACTTTATACATTAGAATCAAAGAGGATATAAGGAAGATGCCTAAAATCCATTGGTGGTAGGTTAAGGAGACAGGAGAAAGCAAAGCAGGAAAATCTCTAGGCTTGGATAAAAGGCAAAATGGAGAAACACACATGTCTTTTCCATTGGTGAGTACAAGGTAGTTAATAATTAACATTTACAGTGCACAGAGATGGTATACAGAGAACAAGATGACAACGAGGGGTTCTGTGGTCTGGTGCTCCGGTGGTCTTATGCTCTGGTGCAGTTATGCCTTCAAGGGGTAAGAAAAGAATATTGCTCTGACATTTCAAAGGTATGTTATCCTAGATGCATAAGAACAACGGAGAGATCTCACTTAAGATGAAGATCGACCTTTGCTAAGGAAGTTAGAGGCTTATGATATGACTACCTTGTATCACTTGCCCTGTTAGGAAATTGTGATCAGACCATCCTGTGTGGTTACTTTTGGTCACTGAGCTTATCAGACCTCCTGTGTGGTTCCCCTGAGTTTATCAGGTTTATTACATAGGCTCTTTTTCATTCACTGGTTTCTATATAGTCCTCTCAAAGCAGGGAATTGCCCAAGTAAGCTTATCTTAATAAATTATTTTTTAAATTTTTAAATAATTCTTTTATAGTTCTGACATAGGAATTTTTAAAAAATAATTTTGTTTTGTTTTGTTTTTGTTTTTGTATTTTGTCACACAGGGCAAAAAAAGAAATCATGCGTCAGTCTCTAAAATGGCATCTAAAAGAATCCTTTAAAATCATTTTTCTAATAATTATTTCATCCCAAATTTATTGACTACATTTATTTTTTAGTTTTTATTTATTTATTTATTTGTTTGTTTGTTTATTTATTTATTGATAATTAGTTTCAGGTGTACAACACAGTGCAATAGTTATACTTTTTACCCCTCAAAGTGACAACCCCTCTCCTCCAATTCGCTACCTCACTCCTCCCCCCCATATCGTATATATCTATTACACTTCCTCTGACTCCCTTCCACAGTATAATCCACATCCTGTGACTATCTATATATTCACTTACAGTTGGCATACAATATTATACAACATCAGCTTCAGGTGTACAGTGCAGTGATCAAGCCTCTATTCCATCCATGAAATGGTCTCCCTAACAAGACATGTGACCATCTGACACCCCACAAAATATTTACAACATTATTAATTATATTCCCCGAACTTTCTTTCATATCCCTGTGGCAATATTGTAGTTAACTATTTATGCTGTCTAATCCCTTCCCCTTCTCCCTCATTTCCACCCCCCTCCCAACTAGCAACCCTCAGTTTTTCCTCTATATCTATGAGACTGTTTCTATTTACTTTGCTCATTCATTCAGTTTTTCAGATTCCACATGTAAGTGAGATCATATGGTATGTGACTTTCTCCAGCTGACTTATTTCACTTAACATAATAGTCTCTAGGTCCATCCATATCATTGCAAATGGTACGATTTCTTTCTTCTTTATAGCAGAGTAATACTCCATTGTATAAATGTACCTCAGTTTCTTAATCCAGTCATTTACTGATGGGCATTTTGGTTGTTTCCAAGTCTTGGCTTATTGCAAATAGTGCTGCAATAAACACAGGGGTGCATATTTTTTTTGAATTAGTGTCTTGGGTTTTTCAGGGTGCATATATTTTTTCGAATTAGTGTCTTGGGTTTTTCAGGATAAATACCTAGGAGTGGAATTCTGGGGCAAAAGGTAGTTCCATTTCCAATTTTTTGAGATACCTCCATACTGACTTCCATAGTGGCTGCACCAATCTGCAATCCCACCAACAGTGCAGCAGGGTTCCCTTTTTCCCACAACCCTACCAGCACTTGTTGTTTGTTGATTTATTGATGATAGCCATTCTGACCAGAGTGAGGTGGTACCTCATTGTAGTTTTTATTTACATTTCCCTAATGACCAGTGAGGTTGAACATTTTTTCATATGCCTGTTGGCCTTCTGTATGTCCTCTTTAGAGAAATGTCTTCATATCTTCTGCCCATTTCTTAATTGGGTTGTTTGGTTTTTTTGGTGTTGAGTTGCATGAGTGTTTTATAAATTTTGGATACTAACCCCTTATCAGATATACCATTGGCAAATATATTCTCCCATTCAATAGGCTTCCTTTTTGTTTTATTGATGGTTTCCTTTGTTGTGAAAAAACTTTTAAGTCTGATATAATCCCATATGATTATTTTTTCTTTTACTTCCCTTGCCTGCAGAGATGTATCAGTAAAAATATTTCTTAGGGTAATGTCTGCAAATGTACTCCCTATGTTTTCTTCTAAGAGTTTTATGGTTTCAGGTCTTATGTTTAAGTCTTTAATCCATTTTGAATTTGTTTTTGTATATGGTGTAAAGAGGTGGTCCATATTGACTACATTTATATTTTTGTTTCAAGTAGATTGCAAAATGCTTCTAAAACTAACAATCACTCTCAGAACTTTTTTTTACAAAAACACTGAATATTATTAACTGATTTTCATAATGCCACAATGAAGGACACCTGATTTAGGAAAGATGACTTTAAAACTCTATTATTATATCCTTCTGCTTTTATCTTACCAATAAAATGTAAGAGATAGGAACAAATTATAATTGCAATCTAAAGGATCATTTTATTTGCAAGTTTTTATATTTAAATTTACGTTCTAAAGGAAATATTCTTTCTAATATTCTAATGAAGAATATATTAATCCAGCCAACAAATATTTCTTTAATTCTCCCTTGTTATTGGTTAGATACTGTGAACCACACAATGAAAAATATGGCATAGTGCCTACCTTCGGAGAGCATAGAATCAGTCTGCAGAGAAAAAGGAAGCACATGTATAAATAGAAACAGTTTCCACATCTTTGGGGGAAACATTTTCAGTGAAGAACATTCTATGGGGAAAGGCTAAAGAGACACAGGCAGGGGTCCTTTGAAGAGCTGAAGTAGTTCTGTTTCCTTGGAGGGCGACAGGTGTGAATGAAGGAAGAAAATTAAGATCAATAGGACTGTGAATGCCAAGATGAACAATTTAAATAATTTTCTATGCAGTGGAAGTTATAGAAGCTTTTTTAGCAGGAGAGAATCCTGGTAAAATATATGTTTCAAGAAAATTAATCCTACATTGAGGTATAACATGGATGAAGAGAAGAGAAAGGAAGACTCAGAGGAGAGGTTAGGAGACAGACAAAGGATATCACAATCATTCAGGTGAGAGGAAATTAGAACTTGAATAGGGAAAGGCAGATGAGTGCAGGATAAACATCTGAAGAAACAGAAGTGTTAAACAGCCAAAGGGGGAATGAGAATATTACAGGGAAGGTGGAGGGAGAATCTAAAAGGCATGTAAGTATTAATCTCCATGCCTGGAAGAGTGAAAGTGACATGGCGTTAATAGAAATCGGAAAAACAGAGTTAGAAACCAGCTTGGGAATAAAATAAGTAATATTACAAATTTGTAATCTTGGGTTACATGCTCTACCCAGGATTTGATGTAGGTGGTTCTTACATGCTGAAATAAATAAATAAATAAATAAATAAATAAATAAATAAATAAATATCTTCACAATTTATTATTCAGGCAGTTAAATATTTAGATAAATTTTTTATTTCTTTCTAAAATTATATAATGCTTTCTTTAACTAGTTAAATTGCAGTGTTGGAAAACGGCAATCCCCAAATATTGGGAACAGATATTATTAGCTTTCACAGATATTTGCCACCATTTAACACCAAAATTCCTAGCAACTAAATTCTTTAATTAGAAAAAATAATGAAATGAGTGTAAATCACATCTTACTCTTTGAAACTCGATAATCTATGTGATATGTTTCCTCATTGTAGAGTTACTTAAAAAGTCTGCCTAAGAAGAATATAGAATAAGTTTATGACATATAAGCATATGTGTGATGGACTCAGGAGATAGTTCATTAGAACAGGATTTCAATTTTTTTTTCTGTAAAGGGACTAGTTTTAATTTCTTTGAAATTTTTTCATGAGTGAAGAATAGAATACAAGATCATAGGTACTGTAAATGTAAAGTTTGCTTATAAAATTCTATAAATTTGCTGATCATTAATGTTACTGTGGTAAATCTAAACACTGGACACGAATTTGCATGTCACTATGCAAAATAGTAAAGAAAAAAGTATATATTCAATTATTCAGCAAAAAGCCCAAGGAGCTGTTTAAAAGGGTTTTCTATGCATATTTCTTTTTTTAAAAAAATATTTTAAAAACCCTGTAAATAGCGCCAACATAATTAAGTAAATCAGAAGTGATGGGATTATGTTTATTCATTTCAATATGCTCAAACACAGATCAATTGTTATTGATCTTGATAGACTATTTTTGCCCTTCTCTTCGGCTTTCTTTTTATTTCCTCTTATCCTTTCTTTAGTAATTATGTACTGACTTCAAATAACCAGATTCTAACACTGGCTCCTTTGCAGGAAAAAGATGCAAATTACACAACTTCTCCTAACCTCATCCCTGATCTATAAACCATGAACTACTGCTCAGAGGGTCTACATTGAACCACTTGACAGAACTCTGATCTACATGACTGAACTTTATAGGATTTTCTAAGTAATTGTACAGTGTTAAGATAGTGCTCACCTGGGCACAGTATTATGATAACTGGATCAAATCCCCTATACGGTACAGCTGGGCTTGGAGCATCTTTAGTGTTCCTGAAAGTTAAACTATTTCATAACTAACTTCACTGAGAGAATATGGAAACATGAATATATATTTTACAAATATCCTTAGGTAACCAGCGGTCACTTATTCACTTTGGGAATTTTAAATTAGCATTGTATTAAAATTAAGGAAAAACACTGTCACTTATTAAATGCTTAATTTTTTGTAGTAAATACTAAAAAATTAGCAAGAATAATAATAAAGCCTACTTCAACCTGGAAAACTTTAAAACAACTCTTGTATTGAGTAAAGCCCAATGTGTTCCACAGATAATGTATTTCATTGCTGAAATGCAGTTGCTCTTACTGAGCATAATTCAATAAATGTAATGCCATTTTTCTACAGTTTCAATTATACTTTAATACTGGAAGAAAAGTGTGAGACTTAGTCAATTTTGCCATGATTAAAACTTAATTCCATATATTAATAGTCATTGTATTCTATTAAATCTTGTAGAAAAGATTTATACTGCCATTTATTTCTATTCTTAATCATTAGAATGAAATAGAACATATACTTCTTAAAAAGCTTGGATTTTGAATTAAATACAAAATTATGACTAAAAACAATATAAGAAGATGCTTTTAAATAGTTTACTATAAAATATAAAACTAACAAAAAAGAAAATAATAAAGCAGTGATAATCTGAGATTTGATTGTTTTTCCTCCCTCCCTCTTTCTCTCTCTCTCTCTCTCTCCTTCCCTCCTTTCCCCTCCCCTCTCCTTATCATTTTCTTTTCTTGAAAATCATTTCAAACTCCTTCCCAATGTGATGTAGTACATTCTGGAAGTAATAAATATAACGTTAGTTAGCTGTTACTTAAGCAACAAATAAAAATAATTACACTTGGATTTAGACACATTATAGAAGAAATCAATGGGATTATTGCGGATATGTACAATTTTTAAAATTATGCTTTTTATTTTAAGATATGTGTAGATTCATGTGCAGTGTATGATGTAATGTATCCAGGTCCTATGTACCCTTTACACAATTAACCCAATGGTAACATCCTAGGACACTATAGAAGACACCCTCTCACAGCCAAGATGCTGACAGTGATACAATTAAGACAGAACATTTCCATCACCACAAGGATTCCCGCATAATCCCTTATTGCCAGTCCCATTTACTTCCCACCCCCACTCTTTCCTTAATCCCTGACAACCATTGATAATATGTTTATTCCTATCATATGTATGATAGAATATGTATATATATTCTAATTATGTAATGTATATATTTTTAAATCTTATAGATTACTCTTTTAATTAGATTAGATAGTTTTAGATTCACAGCAAAATTAAGAAAACAGCAGAGATTTTCCATATATCGCCTGTCCCCATGCATGCATGGCCTCCCCCATTATCAATATTCCAGAGTGGTACATTTGTTATTACAATTGGTGAACCTACATTGATACATTAGGATCATTCGAAGTCCATAGATTACATTATGATTCACTCTTAGTGTTGTACATTCTATGGGTTTAGACAAGTATATAATGACACATATCCATCATTATGGTATCAAACAGCATATTTTTGCTGCTCTAAAAATCCTGTCTGCTCTGCCTTCCTACCCACCAACTACATGCAGCAAATGATTTTTTTACTATCTCCATAGTAATTGAAGAATGTCATATCATACAGTATGGAATCATACATATAGTATGTATTTTTTTCGGATTGGCTTCTTTCACTTAGGAATAGGCATTTAAGTTCTTTTCATGGCTTGATAGCTGATTTCTTTTTAGTAATGAGCAATATTCTATTGTCTGGATATATCACAGTTTATTTATCCATTTACCTGCTAAAGGACATCTTGGTTTCCTCTACACTTTAGCAATTATGAATACAGCTGCTATAAACATCCACATGCAGGCTTCTGTGTTTCATGAGTTTTCAACTCCTTTGGGTAAATACCAAGGAGCATGATTGCTGGACCATATGGCAAAAGTTATGTTAAGTTTTGTAAGAAGCTAGCAAACTGTCTTTCAAAGCGATTGTACCATTCATTTTGCATTTTCTGCAGCAATGAATAGGAGTTCCTGTTACTCCACATCTTCACCAGCATTTGATGTTGTCTGTGTTCTAGATTTTAGCAATTATAGTAGGTGTGTAGTGGTATGTTTATTTATATAATATTTTCATTTCAAGAATCTTATATGAATTAAATTAGATAGGATGTAACCTCTTGGATTGGCTTTTTTCACTAGCATAATTTAGTGGAGATGCATCTAGGTTTTTCTATGTAAGAATGGCATGGTCCTTTTTATCACTGGGTGATATTCAATGCTATGGATGTACAGAGTTTAACTTCAAACCCATTGAAGAACATCACGGTTGTTTCCAATTTAGGGATATTTTGTATAAAGTTGCTGTGAACAATTGTGTTCACATTTTTATGTGAGCATAAGTTGTCTTTTCTCTGAGATAAATGGCCAAGAGTACACTTGCTAGGTCACAGAAACATTGCATGCCGTTGACAGCCTACTCTACACTCATACATGTGCAATCCAGAAGTAGGGTCACTACCCACTGTGGGGCCACCATTAAACAATGTGAGGTGGGAGCCAATGTACAAAATCCTTTTCTGTCTCTTGGACAATTTTGTGATGCTTTTAAAAGTCCCCTCAGAAGATTCTGATGAGACTAAGCACCAGGTTTCCATAGCATTTGTCAAGCAAACAAAGAATCTTTGTATTGATTTTCTTCTTCTCTGAATTGGTCAAGATTCTGCACAGAAACTAAGCATTATATATATATAATGAGTTGGCTCTTGTGGTTATGGAAGCTGAGAAGCCCCAAGATCTGTTTTCCAAAGGTCTGAGACCTAGGAGAACCAATGGTACAGGTAAGTTATAGTTCAACTGTGGGTCCAAAGGCAGGCAGAGACATATGTTCCAGCTCAGCAGCCAGACAAGGAGTGAATACTCTCCCTTCTTCACTTTTTGTTCTATTCAAACCCTCAAGGGATTGGATAAGTCCTGTCTACATTAGGGAGGCAATCTGCTTTACTCGGTCTATGGGTTCAAATGTTTATGTTATCCAGAAACAACCTCACAGACACTTCCAGTAAAAAGTTTAACCAAATATCTGGGTACTCTGTGACTTAGTGAAGTGGACACATAAAATTAGCCATCATAATTCCCCAGCATGCACTTTTACCTGGCATCACATTCACCAATGAACAACTACAAGCAAAATTTTGTCTTAGATCTGGCTCCTGGGAAAACCCAGGCTAAGAAAGAAAAGCTATCCAAAGATATATTTAAATTGAAAAATGTCATTGCAAAATAGGTGTTTTATCTTTCAAAATTATAAATATACTTTTAAAAATCATTACACAAAATAACCATTAAAAATTTTATTTGAACTCCTAAACTCCCAAGTACATGTACATTCTAATTTAAGAAATAATAGTGCAATGAATAAGCTGGGGGTAAGAGAGAATAAAAGGCAGAAAGACCAATACGTAGATGACAGCTGTGGTAGATTACAGAAATGGTCATAAATCCCTAATCCTCCCTATATCTGTACCCTTTACAACTTGATTTTTCAGCTCCTTTATCAAGATTTGCTTTTAATGTAGCCTGGCCTTGTGACTTGCTTTGACCAAGAACGCATGGTAGACTCTATGGCAGGTGCAAATCTTGCTCTGTTGCAACTCTGGGCCATCTGCCATGTAACCACCTGTCATAGGCAGCTGAGGATGAGAGACTCTGTGGGGCGGAGTTGATCCCACATAGATAAGCCAGCCCCAATTGACTTGGCCATTGTTCACAGCAGAGTGAGGGGACCCAGTTAAGGTAAGAGAAACTGTCCAGTTGAGCACAGAACAAATTGCTTAATCTCAGAATGGTAAGTTAAATAATGACTATTGCCATAGGCCACTAGTTTTGGGAGTTTGCTGGTTAAGCAAGTAACTAATCTACAGCATGATAGGCTTAAGTGACAGGGATCTGAAATAGAAGGGTGGTGATAAAAGTGTAATACAATGGAAGAAGCTGATATAAAAGCCATATCAAGGGCCGGCTGAGTGGCTCTTTGGTTAGGAGTTGGCTGGGGATGCCAGCTCTGAGCAGCAGGGCTCCGGTTTGGAGCCCACATGTAAGGGTAAGTGACGCTGCACCCTCTACAGCTAAGATGGTGAACAACAGCTTGACCTGGAGCTGGGCTGCTGTGAGTTGCCTGCGATGGTGTAGGCTGCAATGGGGCTGGCTGACAGCTGGTGTGAGCTTTCGTGAACTGCCCTGAGCTGCCACTAGTGGCCGTTCAGTGGCAAGTGAGCAACTGCCTCACAGGGGAAGAGAGCAATGATGATACCAACATGGGCCAGTGAAGCAAAGTCCTCCACAACTAGGCTGAAAAACAAAAGGACAGCAACTTGTCTGTTTCCCTTCTCCAATTCCCCAATGCTGTTCCCCTCCCCTAATTCCCCGATAAAATCCTTTTTAAAAAAAAGCCATATCAAGTGAAAAACACGTAAAAGAGCCTATATAAAATAGCTTTCATTTTGCCATATCAATGCCAATTCTATGCACGTTATTTCATTTAATTTTCAAAGGACCTCTATACTGGTGTTATTTCCTTCTTTCCCGTATGTAGAAGGCTAAGCTTTGGAGAAATTAAAATAACTGGCATAAGTTTATGTTAAGTTGAAATTCAAATCAGGTCTGACTTGAGAGCCCTTGTTCTTACTTCTGCACCATAACCAGAAGAATATTAAAAATTTCACAATAATTCCCAGCCTTGCTTGATTTTTTTCTGCATCATAGGGACAGTGTCCCTGAGTTTTTAACCTGAGGCCCAGGCAACTCTAGACGACATAGGTTAGAAGCTCAACAGAGGATATTATGACTGTATTGTCAAAGGCTCAGTAGACCATGGTGACAGCAATCAGCCAATTCAGAAATTGACAACATAACTAATTCATGACACAAAGAGTCAAATCTCCTATTCAGTACATGTAAGCTACTGAAAAAAATACAAAAATACTCTATTGGTGGAGGGGAATAAAAAAGAAAGGAAAAATGGGAGATACAAAGTGTACACATTCAGTATTTATACAGAGATAAAGAACCCTCAAAATTTAATCAGCATTTGGGCAACTATTTTCAACTTATTCGTAAATGTGCTCACTTCTGAGCTATATACAATTGTAAAGCCCTATCTACCAGCTCTGAATAGCCTAGTATGCCAGGCAGGGTGAATCACAGAGGACCCAATCCTGCTCAACCCTCATGCCCACAAATATATACCCAAATATCTACAGAGCCAACATTTAATAAGCTACAGGGAGAAAAGGAAAGGAACGAAATGTGTAAATGTCACCTATCTATTGCTTCTTCAGTCGTAAGCAATACTGTATCTATTTTATTTAAAAATGAATAATTATATATAACTGTTTGTCTTTTGTGGTGGGAGGTATATCAGTTTGAATTAAGCTGCACTGCATACCAAAAAAGGAAAAGCCCTCAAGAAAATAAAAATAATCTAAAAGTATAAGGGTTTGTTTTTTTCTCATAAAAATAAATCGGAATGAGCACCTTCTGTGAAATCATCAGGTGGCCAGCCGCCCTCATCCTATCTTTCCACATTGTAATTTTTAGCATCTGGCTTCAAGTTTCAAGGTTGCCTCCTAGATCAAGGTGGCTGTTGGAGAATCAGCTATCATATCCACGTTGAAGACACCAGGAAAGGAGAAGAGAGAAGGGGAAAAACAAAACAAAATAAGCATAAAAAATATATCCTAAGTCAGCTTCCATTTTAATAAGACTTTTCAGCAGTTTCAAAGTACCAGCAAAATGGCCAATAGCCTCATCTATTGATCAGGAGTTAGTCATTTGTTCACATCTATCTGTTAGATGTACCATGGGGGCACAATGTTTACAGTTCAGTTACTAAGGAAAAAGGTAAAGGTTATTTGATGGACAACCAGTATCTCTGACAATGGGGACATAAGTGATCAATGTAATACATGCAAATCTTCCCAGAATTTTGTTATTAAATTTTTATCCTTGCAACTAGAAAGAGTTGCATGCACTGTTTGGTTAATGCTCTGTCTTAATGATGTATATATGATAGTACAGTTTAAAAAGAAATACAATTTTATATTTCAAAATTTGCCTAGTTTCTGCTTGTACTGATGGGACTGTCAACAAAGTTAAAACTGGCTTTTAGGTTTTAACCATTCACAAGCTGTTAAATGTAGCAGCATGATGTTTCAATATTACAAACTAAGAAAGAATATAAAACACTTTTGCGTGTTTGTGGTTTGCATTAAGTAAGCTAAGTATTTTTTTCCATTGGTTTTTGGCTATTGTTAAAGCAATTGAATTATTGAACATTTATCCAGCATATAACATATTTTATTTATAGAAGAAAAATTTATGTACAATCAGACAATGGATAAATATGAATTTTAAAATATCTAAAGAGCAAAACCAAATCTACAAATAACAAAAATAACAATCATCTGACTGCTATGGACTATGACTATAGGTTTCTAGAAATTGTTCACTCTGAGTAGACAAAACATAAAATGATTCCTACTGGGTAAGAAAAAAAGCAATAAGATCTAAATCTTAATCAAATGTTGTTCAGATCTCTATAGCTGGGGGCTGGTTTTACAGGAACATTCAGAAAGTTGTGTGTTTGTGTGTGTTTTCCCCCCAGGTCTCAAGTGTTGCTTTAAAGACCTCATGCAGGATACAATTACATTCAATAATTTCATATTGTTTAGCTAGAAATTCAAAGCCAGTAACAAATATCTTTGTCCTCATCCTAAATAAAGAATAATATTTTCATTGACTGACAAAAAGGATTCTTCTGAGCATGGACTGTGCCTTTAGGCCCTAAGATGATGATTTTTTAGTGTCTACATGCAAACTTTAGTTGAAATTACGACCCTAATTGACAGGATTTTTAAATTAGAGCACCCACAGGCCACTTTGCTACATAGTACATCGTCATTTTCTTCTACATTGAATTAATTTTCAATCAACATTGTTTAAAAAAATGAGCCAGAGTAGAAACTGGCTACCAATACTCTAATGCTATTTCAAATCCCGAAGCACAAGGATTAATTAAGAACCCATTAACAGAGAGAGTATATGTCAAGAGAAGATAAAGAAGATATGATGAGGTCAAGGTAAAAGTCATTTTTTGTTGTTGTTTTCTTTTGAAGGTTAGATATATCACAACTATGAAACTGAGAAGAAAATAAAATATAAAACTTCTGAATCTGCATTATTTTTAAGAAATACAAATATAAATTACCCTTGATGTTACTTACCCATAAATTTACCACAGAACAGAAAGCATTAGAAGCATTCAAGAAACACTTCCTATAATTTCTTAGGGAACATATGTTAGCTTTGGAGGAAAGCTACCTGCGTTCAAATCCTGGCTGTGATTTTAGGCAAATATTTTAACTTCTCCATACCTTGATATCCTTACTTGCAAAATGTATTTATAACAATTTCTCCACACACAGTTTTTGTGAGAATTGAATGAGATACCACAAGTGAAATATTTAGAAAAAACCTAGAATATAGTAGAAAAAAACTCCATAAATATTATTCTTATAATTATAATTAATTCATTCCAAAATACGAATTTAATGAGAACTATGTAAAGATAATACATGAAGCTGAATCAATTGTACTGACTTTAGAGAGTATGGATATATTACTGTTTTATTGAAAGTTTAATTAACTTTAATTTAATTTACATATTTGAAGGTAAGTATGAATAATACTCGTATACTATCCTCTTGTCATATTTAGATAAACAAGTAAAAAAATGGTCAAGTATTATTTTAGCAAGTTCACTCCTATTGTACTTATTTGTTAATGACAAGTGTTCACACCAAACTGCAAAATGAGGAACTGCATCTGAGATAAGGATATGGGGTAAAATGCAAAATGAGATATATGGGGTAAATGCAAAAAAAAAAAAAAAAAATCATAATTTTAAAAGAAAGACACAAAACGAAAAGACAGTGTATAAAGATAAATTGGATTAAAATGAGATTATAATGTAAAGAAACTGCACGTGGGTATTCAATTTTTGAAAAAAAATGATTACATCTTTGAACATTAATGGGCTGCATGAAAGTGAACTATAGCTGACATTCTATCTTCATGAGAATAGCATTGGACTAAGAAGTTTGGGAATCTGAGTTGGTTTTTATTCAGCCATGTATGGGTAAGTTGGCACTCTGACCCTCAGTTTTCTTATCTATAAAGCAAGATTATTTCATTTGATAATTTTTAAGGTTTAATATTTCAACTGGAAATGAAATAAGAACAGAATTGTTGAAATGTAATTATATTCTTGCTTTTTTGTACTTGAAGACATAGCAGTCTTGAAGAAGGTATTTCCAGATTTCTAGACTCATAAATGGTTCCTAGAGAGCAGAGGGGCTATTCCCCTTACCAAGGGCATCAGGAGTCTGATGGTGGTGGTAGAAGTGGGATTGGGAGTGGCAGAGTTAGCACAAGTATGAAGACACTTGGTATGAAATCACTGTACAGGTGCCCCACTTCTGGCCAGTGGTGTCTCTGGGACTACTCTGTAAACAAACTTCTTCCTAACTCAGTAAATAAGCCATGTGGATGGACAGTCTATCTACGCTTATGAAGTGTGAAGCCAGGAAGCGCTTTTTTCTCTGAGTTACTGTGGCTTGCTGGTACATTGATGCTTAATTATAAAATCATGCAATTATATTGCAGCAAAACCATATGTCTAGCTAAATTCGTCTCTTCTCTGGCACACTCTTGGTTTATAAGTCTGTCTTCAGTGCTAGATAGTATTGAGGTACAAGTCCTCCCTTTTACCTCAATGCTGTCTTGCACTCTCCTTTCACCTTTCCTTCCTAAATCTTCTCTAGCAAAAAATCTCTGAGTGTAGGTAAAAGCACATTTCAATTCTTATATTTTTATTTTCTGTTGGTATTGTTTTAATTTAGTCAGCAATTGAACAGATATTTATTGTGTTCTCTCCCTGGCTATTTGAGTTGTACCAGTGAACTGATATGGAGTTGAAATTTGAAGGATGAGTATGAGATAGCTAAGTAAAGAAGAGAAGAAAGAGTACACTGCAATGAAAAAACAGCACCAAGTGACAGTGGGAGAAACGCATCCAGGTTTGAGAAATGGAGAACTGAATGCTGAGGCTTGAGAACTGAGACCAAGAGGAGAGGTGATATAACAGGAAGCTCACAAAATAGTCAGGAGACAAGGTCTTGTAGGCCACGTAAATGAGTTTGGCCTTTATTCTAATTTCGGTGTGAAACTACTAAAGAATTTTAAACATCAGAGCGACATGATCAAACCTGGGTTTTTAAAGTCTCTTTCTGTCTGTGTCGTGCTGAGTAAATGGCAAGTGGGGAGAGTGGGGGAAGGCTGGTTGCAAGGAGGCCAGCTGACATGTGACTGAAATTTTTCATGAGAGAAATCAAGTTTTGGGCAATCTAGTAGAGAAAAATGACATTTTTCAGAAATATTTAGACAGTTAAATTTATAGGGCCAAATGGATTGGATATTATAAGCATCACAGTTAATTTTTCCTTGTTCAATAAATTTCAGTCATCGTTGAGGAGGTGGCTAGGGGGCGGGGTGGTTCTCTATTTTATTTTATCTAGTTATTTGTTTTGTTGGGAGGGATTTCTTGGATGCTCCAGAGTCATACTAAAGAGGGAGTGACTACTGACACTATATATGTAAGCCTTGTTTTGCATGACTCAGTTGGGGATATTAAAGTGTAGTTTTCAATAAAGCCTATAATAGCATAAGTTATTGGTGGCACTCTAAAAACAAAGGAAGGTAGGAAACTGAGGAACAGGTATAAAACCAAGAAAGTGAGAGAAGAAATTAAGGTTTTCTAGTAAATTGTAAGGGATTAAATGGTCAATTGCCACTATTAAATAATTATTAATTTTCTCTATTGTTGTATTTAAGGTGTACTGGATTAGTTTTTTTAATCTTGAAATATTCCTAAGAGTAGTCATGAAACTTGTTTTTATATCTAATTTGGCAAACTAACTTGTGTTTAGTAACTGTTTAGTCACAGTGTACTGTAAAAATTGAGCTGCAAAGGTTATTTTCTATAAAGAGAGCACTCCAAGTTACATTTAGTTTAGCTTCGTATTTATTTTATTTTGTATTTGGTGTGTCATTAATATTAGTGATGTTGCTTTTCTGACAGTGCAACAACCAGTTATTTTTATGAATGTTTGCTGTCAGAATCCTAACTCTCACAATTGAATGTGAACATTTTAATTAATTGTTGCTAAAAGAAGATAAAGGTGAATCTCAATAATATTAAATTTTAAACTTAGATAAAACTTTTTCTTGAGTTTGCATAGGGAATAACTAGGGCAAGAGATGTGAAGCTACGATAGGCTATGTTTTTCTATATATATTATAATGCTATGAATAATGGTAAACAAGTGTAACTTAATACATGCATTATACTGTAAGCCCTAAGCATGTTCTAAGTGTACTTAGAACAACCATTTAGTGTAAAATGACAACCACATAGTCAGAGTTCCTCTCAAATTTGTGTAATGTATTTAATTACTTAACAAAAATTCTAACAAGTCCTCTTATTGACTAAGAATTACCATCTTTTGCCATGTATAATGCACACCCACATGTTTGTCCCAACCTTTCAGGAAAAAAAAATCTTTTGTTTCAATTTTTTAATTCAAAGTTTTATTTGTTTACATTTATGTTTTCTTTATTATAAAGGAATTTTAGCATTTTTTTGGGGGGGGCAATGTCACTGGTCCTCATATGTGGGACCCGAACCGGGGCCGCTGGCGTCCCAAGCCAGTGCTTAACCATCACACCACTCGGCCAGTCCTAGCGTTTATTTTTAACATATTATGTATGGTACCAGAAATTTTATGTAACAAATAATTACGAAACACAAGAACAGATACAAGGTACAAGGAATTTTATATACCGGTAACTAATTTACGATATTTATGAGTCATTGAGGTCGAGGAACTCTTCGCCGTTGTAAGTTTATGGTAAGTTCAACAAAATCAATTATCGTATTCCAGGGTATTATTTTGCATATGGATAGCATTATTGATTTCTAGTTACACTTTTAACTCATAAGCATAAATAAAAGAATTAAAAACATTTGTATAGATATGGAATTAGTACTACCCATGTATAATGCATGTCCTTATTTTTCCCTCACAAATTTGGGCAAAAAAGTGTGCATTATACACAGCAAAATATGGTAGTTTCAGTATATCATTCAAGTTTATGCCAATAAAAAGTTATACTCTTCTTGTTCTTATACTTTATACACCTGTAAAATCATAAAAAATACAAATAAGTAAAGATCGTAAGACAAATCAAGCTTGTACAATACTATGAAAGCAATAGTGTTCAAGTTGCTAAGGTTGATTCATTTGGCAGATGAAGCTTTGCTGTGACTAAATCATCTTTTGCGATGTGAACATGGAATTGGGTTGTGGAAGATTTTCAAGTTTGACACGTCCATTTAATTTGTCAGTAATGGCTCCCTAATTTGATGCATTCAAGTTACTATGGAACCTAAACCTTTGCTCCTTTATAGTGTCCTTTAGCCTTTACTTGGGGTTCATGCATACGTTCCATGTTAAGTACATCTCTGTTCTTATCTGTCTAAACTGTGGCAATGCAAGTGGAAATATAAGTTGGTAATGAGCTCTTATGTGCAGACAAAAATGGAAATCAAATGAGTATGGTGAATTAGAAGTCAAGTGAAGAAAATGTTTTAAGGAATTGGGAGTGATTAACTGTATCATCTGATAAGATTAAGTGCTGGGAATTGGCGTTGGTTTTAGAATGTGGAGGTTATCATTATTAATCTTGAACAGTTTTGGTAGAATAGAACAGAATGGAATGATAACCTGGAGTGAAATGGATATAACAGAGAACAGAAAGAGGCAATTTAGGGACAGAAAACATTGACAGCTCTTTTGAGGAATTTGCAGTATAAAGAGCAAGAGGGAATTGGGGGAATAGATTGTTATTTGAAGATGAGAATACTGGTATGTTTGTACATTAATTGGAATGACTCAGGGGAAAGGGAAAACCTGATGATGCAGTAAAGAGAGTGAGTAGAATTACTGGAGCCCTGACTCTGCGTAGGCCAGAGGAGAGAGTATGTAGAGTACAAATGAAGGGACTGGCTGTCGTTGGGCACATTGATGGTCCACCCATGGCAGCAGAAGGAAAAGCAAAGGATTGCTAACATATTCTAATTGGTGGGTAAATGTAGACAGTCTCCTCTGATCTATTCTAATTTCTAAGTGAAATCTCAAACAAGGTCATCAATGGAGAGTGGGGACAGAGGAGGTTGTGTTAAAGGGTTGAGAATAACAGAGAAGGCATAAAAGAGCTGTCTAGGAAAGTCTGAAAATAAATGAACTAAGATGGGGGATTTGAAAATAAATGGAGTAGTTGGGTGATATTAAAGGCACAACTGAATTCTATAATTATCAATTTAATGCTGGGTGATATTAAAGGCACAACTGAATTATAAAGTTATTAATTTAATGCAGGGGTTGGCAAACTTTCTGTAAAGAGCCACACAGGAAATATGTTAGGCTTTGTGGTCCCTACAGTCTTTGTTGTAACTATTCAACTTTGCTATTGTAGTTGAAAGTTGTCATAGACAGTATATAAACTGGAGCTGCCATAGACTACATAAACTGTGACAATGAGAGGCCTCCCCTGTTACAAGATCCAACTCAAATGTCATTTCCTTATTACAGCATTGCATGACTTTCTTGGGCTTAGTCAGACAGGATTGTTCTGTGGTTCCACATACTATGTTCAACACCTGTCTGCTACATTCTTTACATTGTATTCTAAGCTGAGCTGGTTTACATTTGCTCAAAGGATCTGAGCAAATTAAATTTTCAGGAATTTTGTCAATCGGCTAATGTAACATTGGTAGCTTGACATCTGTAATGACAAGAGTACTTATACCACAGAAATTGGTGAACACTACAAATCAGGGTTGCCCTCACCTCCAAAACCAGTTGTTAAACATTTCCCAGGCCACTTGCTGTAATTAGTTTGCATCACCATCTTCTTCACTAGTCCCAATTTCTCAAAAATAATGAACATGTTCACTATTCAATTAATTTTTTTATCTTCTCCCCCTACAGGATTGTGGTATATGTAGTAAATGCTAAAAACGGTTACATAACATTTTAAATGTTTTACTTTTTCCCTAATTAAAAAATCAAATCTGGAAAATGTCTTCCAGTTTAATCTTCCCCAACATCTGAAAGTGTGCCAACCCATATATAAGAGGACTGAGGAAGATATTAAGTGTTTGTGAGATTAACCTAATATTGGATTTGACTTTAGTCTATCACATTTTTCTCTGAACTGACTTTAGTTTCAATCTCTTATTGTCCAATGGGCTCTGTCATCTTTTGCTTATAGTGTGCAGTGCCTCATAGCTGATGGCATGGCTCATAGTCCTTAAGGAAATAGGGTTTGGAACCAGAATATCTCCTAATATTGGGTAAGTTATTAAACATGACTGATCTTGTTTGAATGAGAGGGCTAAAAATGGTACCTACCTTGTAGGATTGTTACGTAATAATGAATGAATGCATGGATAGCTCTTAGAGCAGTGCCTTAGCAGTGATAGAGCTAATTATTATTAACTAATCTCCCAGGCTTCTACTCTGTCTAAAAATCCATTCTCTACACAGCTTCCAGTGATTTTTAGCAAACATAGATTAGATTAAATGATTCCCCTGCTTCGAAACTACCAATACATTCTTTATGCTGGAAATAAAAATCCTGTTTTCTTTTAATCTACTATAGTCCTTACATGATCTGCCCATGACTCTTCAGTCACTCCTCATACCAAGCTCCCCTACTTTCACTAAGCTTTATCTGTATGGTCTCCTTTTGCTCCTTGAATATACAAAGCTCTTGTTCTACCTTTAGCCCTCACACTTCCGTCTGTCTGAAATACTTTCCTCCTTGTTTTTTTGTCATCCCTTCTCATCATTTCATTCTTGGTCCGGATATCACCTCTTTAGAGAGATCTCTCCTGAGCACTCTTCCCAAGGGAGATCAACCTAACCTCATTATACTCTATTCCATCCTGCTGTTGCATGGTCTTTATACCATTTATTCATATCTCAAAATGTCATATTTATTTATGCTTATAAATAAATTGTATAAATTTGTTTTGTTCTTTTCCAACTGGATGTAAGTTCCAGGAGAGTATGGATATTGGCTACTATTTTCACTGCTAAATCTCTAGTGCCTAGAATAGCAATCTCTCAAAAATTATTGTGCAATCAATAAATGACATTATCCTGTTCTAATTTGGAAACCCAGTTGATCACCTTGCTCATTTTAGTGAATGGCATCACTGTCCATCTACTGAAGAAGCCAAAAATCTTGGGGTCATTCCTAAATTATTATCCTTCATCCACCATATAATCAATCCTGTCCCAAACCAGATGATGCATCACTCTACTTCTTTCTATCTAGAATCATTATTACTTGTTTGGATTTCTAACAAATCGTTGTCTTCTATCTTGCTCAGCTTCCATCTGTTCACTTCATTACTGCTAGAATAAACTTGCCAAGTCACAATTCTGATCGTGTCCCTTCATTGCTTAAAACCCTTTAACATTAAATAGTTACATAGTGTAACAGCATTATTATGCCCAACCCACCCTGTCTTCATTTGCTCATTTGAGTTCCCAAAGTTGTGGACAGTTTCTGGCAAGCTGATGTCTTCTCATGTCTAGTATATGATCTATCTCTGTTAATCTACAGATGAAGACTTTCTCTAATACAATGGCAGCTTGCCAATGCTCAGTGATCCCTGTGGGGAAACCCTTGAACAATAGGAGATGGTATGCATAGGTAAATGCTCTAGCCACCCCAGTTTCCGTTGCCCTCAGAGATATGCCTCTCAGACCACTGGAGGTCGCCATTCCCCAGGGTATCTCAGAGGGAGACAGGAGGCTGGAGACTTGTTGCCATATCTATAACCAGCCCTTAACAGACCATTTTTGGATTTCTTCTTTCCTTATCTCACTTTTACTTCTTTCTTAGTTGTGTACTTGGAAATCAAATCTTCAATAAAGTACTGTATCCAAAGCCATGTCTCAGAGTCTGTTCTTGGGGAAAGACAAACTATGAAATATGGCTTATAATAAACTTCATGAGCTGGCCTTTACTTCCCTCTCTAGGTTATTTTCTTCAATCAAGAGCCACTTCTCACCCACACTAACCTTATGTTTGGACATACTGATTTCTAAAGTGTATCATGCTCTTTCTAACTTTATAAGCTTGTGCATACTTTTGTCTGTACCTTAAATGCTACTTCCATCCCCCTGTGGCTAAACAAGTGCCCTGTTCAAACAGGTGTTCAATGAATGCATGTTCAAATAATTGGAGTCTGAAACTCATTCTTGATCATGTAATTCCACTGAGAAATCAAATTATTTCAGTTTATTTTTATTCAATATATTATGAGAATCTTGCTAAAATTCTGAGAAAATATACAGGCAGAGTAGTAACATACATTAATTTAAAAAATTCCAAATATATGTTTTTCTTCTTTTTAACAGGCTTTCAATTAACCAGGTGCAAACTATGAACTATTTTCACTTGGAAACAATGGAACATCCAGCTGTCCATAGAATAAATTTGTTTAAATAACATGATTTTTTAATAAGCCAATATTAACTTAAAAATTTCTTTTTATAATAAGTCCTTTTTATGGTGGATTATCACATTATTATTCTTAATATGGCCTTTCTGCCAAAATGTTCCCTGAAAGTAGCATTTGCTTGGTTTTAAATAAACTTTTAAGTTGTACCAACAAGAGCCAAAGTGATGATAAAATTAGACTCATTATGCTTTTATTTTACTATAATACTCTTAGCAAGAGTCATTTCTGATCCTAAGCATATAATTACAGCATTTGAAGTAATCCATGCTTTAACATGATTTGAGACAATAAATACCAGTTACAACAAGCATGTTACTGCTCCTTTTACTGTTATTCCTTTTCTCTTTCTCACTAATAACTTTGTTTTTTTTTCTATAATGTTTTAATTTTGATAAGATTAATAAAAATCCAGACTTCCTATTGATCACTAATATCTATTAATCTAATGACATTTAGAAAAACAGGTGGTCTTCTGGCTGTAGGGTCAAAATTTACTAATGACATTACTTACACTATAAACTCACATTTTATATTTCATACATTGGCAAGTTTTCATTTTCATATTCACATCTTTAAAACTTAGGTCTGGATAATTCCCACTTATTGCTCAGAATTAAAAGAAACCACCCATAGCTGCCCACACTGCTATAGCATAACCTGTGTTTCCATGCTCCGTGGATTTCCTTCACCATCCATTTTAGATATTGGTTATTACGTCTTTAATGTATCTCTTCTCCATGACGCTACAAACTAAATGAGAATCCAAATTGCATCTATTGTTTTCCACAATTATATCCCTAGCTCTTAACATAGCACCTGACACATAATAAGTATACAAAAAATGTTCGAATCTTCCTCCAGGATGCCTCTGTTTGTTTGTCCAGCATGTATAGGACTTCAGTTGATCACTTCATTCATTCATATGTCCATACATTTAACTTTACTTTACATGTAACATACAAATAAGTTACTTAAACACTTATTTTTTCTACCAACTTTCATTGAACTCCTGGTATATACTGTTGGATTAGGCTGGTGCCTTAGAAATAAAAGACAGAATCCCTTTACTTAAGAAGAGAGAGAAAAGATAATTAAAATATAGTAGAGTAAGTAAGTAAGAAAGCAAAGATAAATTTTAAATGAAGACCTGTCCTTAACTTCTTGTTTCTCACTTTTGGTTCTAATATACAGATTGAAAGTGTTTAGTGTTATAGTATGGTATATGGTTCAAAATAAACAAAAGTGACTAACTACTAGACACAGTTTAAATAGGAAAAAAAAAGGAGTCCTTTGCGGATATATTTCAGAAATATTCAGAAAAGTGGTGACATCGTCCAGCCTACCTTTATGGGCAGGAGTCTCCACAGTGGCTTTACCCCAAGCCAATAGGCTGAAAGCGTTCTAGGGACCATTGCCTCAGAAGTTATTAAAAATGCAAATAGTAGGCCCCTCCCCCGACCCATTGAGACAAAGACTCCAGGGGTGGGGCTCAGGTATCTGTTTTAAAAAGTCCTCCTGGTAATTCTGATGCTCTTACTCTAATGTTAGAGACTACCAGTCTAAATGCTGCCCCCTATCCCCATCTTTCACAATATAGATTTCCCCCATCTGCAAGTACTAATAAATCCAGAGTCAAATCTTACTCAGCTGTAGTTCCTGAAGCACAGGATCTGATCTAACAGCTGCACAGTCCATTGAATCATGTGAAGTTCGATCATGAGATGGCCTCTTTATGGGCAAGTCTGCACTCAGAAAAACCTCCCATGTCCTGTTCTGACCTCCTGTCCTCTGGGTTCCTATTTTTCCCCTCCATTTTGAGTTATCAAGGTCTTATATGTGAGCCTATTTAAGTTTCATCATATATAGACTTAATTAGTGGTACAGAGAGTAGAATACACTAGTTTAAATGGAAAGTAATAGGAATTTAGAGCAAATTTAATAGCAGATAATTTTTAGTAATAGAAATGATGGTGATATCAGTGATATGAGTTTGAGCCTATTAAATGCCACTCCTTTACTTCGTCAGTTTCAGGGATATTGACCATAATTCTAATCCATAGCATTTTGAGAATATGTAATTATAATCAAAATGGGAATAAATGAATCTATACACATTAATATAGATTCCTTACTTCCTGGAATATCCAGCATGTGGACTCACACGTGCGAGTGAACACACATATACACACATTCACACACACATTTTTGTTATTTAACACATAATATTCTTTTAAGAGGTATTTGTCCGTTGCTTTTAAGATTTTAAAAATCATTTGCCTTGTAATGGGTGGCTTAAAACTCTTAGTATACAACTCTGGAAATTCTGACTTTTCCCTTATTGCTCAACTGGTTTTTCAGAGAAAAAGGCTTGCTCTTTTTCAACTCAAAACAAATAAATTTATCTTATTGTTCACCTTCTCAAAAGTACATTTGATAGCAGTGCAAATGGTTTTTGGAAATGAGAATAGTAAAAGTATGGGGAGGCTTTTAATTAAAAACCACTTACTTTGTCATTGTGTGAATTCCTTTCTATTTACTAGGACATTATTTAAAATTGAAAAATTAATGCCAATGCTCTCTAGAAAACACAAGTGCTGCCATATAGACAGTTGGAATTTCCTAGGAAATTACAGAGAATATCAATCTATAAATCAGTCATTCCATAAATGTTTTGGAAATGCCAACTTCAGGTAAGACACAGCTCTAGATTCTGGGATGGAAGGAGGTAACATTTAAATTAAATGAGTAAACACCTGTGAAAAGCCAAGTTACAATATCAATAGTAATGATAACTTGCTTCTGTATAACTCATTTCAACCATTTCAACCTATGATGTGGGAAAGGAAAGAATTGTTGTCTTTATTTTCAAATAGTAAAACTGGGGCTAAGATTTGCAAATAAGTGCCTTACCCAAGGTCATGAATCCCAATGCTAAGTGACAAAGCCATGATGAAGACTAACTCTTTGGGCTCCTAATACAGAATTTGTATTATAACTTTGTGATGCCACATATAAAAAACAGAACAAAGCATAAGCAATGACAATGAATACGAAGAGATGGTGCATGATGGAACTCTGAGTGAGTAATATAGCTATATCAGCAAAATGCTTTTATGTGGCAGTGGTGGTTGGGAATTCCCTCTGTGAATAATAGAATGATGCATCTGTTTTGGGCCAACTGATCTAAAAGTGAAAGAGCCCAGTCTTGGGGAAATGATCTCACCAGTGGTGAAAGGAGGAAATGGATGTGGGCAGGCCCACAATGGATCGATAGTGTGCAATGGATGAATGGCTAACCTGACATTGCCGAGTCCTGGCCATCTATTTGCAGAGACTCATTAGCTGCCAAGTCTCATATGGTTAGACCTTGAGGGCCACGTTAATGTTAACAAAGTCCAGTTAATTCCAGGCAGCTTTGTTTTTCTACAATTAAAACAATGAAGCAATGATTCTCAGTCGAGATCTCTCAGGTCTATTGTCCCTGGATATTTAGTGGTTCTAATTACTACTTTAAAATAAGGACTATAACTTCTTTTTCCCCATGTGAGGTCAAATAGTGTAGTTTTGGTCCACATACACTTTATATGACTCTGCACACTGAAAAGTATATCGCTGGTGAGCATAAAAACAATCAGATTCAATTATCATTCAAATGGGACTCTGAAAAGAGAGTCCGTGATTATTGTTCATGACTCTTGAAGTGCTTGATGTGCATTTTTGTTTTGTTTTGTTTTTTTCCGTCAGAGCACTAGACATTAGACAGTAGATGGCAGTATGGGATGGGGAATTTAAGCCTTGGCAGCAATTTGCTTGACACTAGCCCAGTAAAAATGGCTTTTTGACTTGGAAGCATTTATTAAATGAACCTTCCATTAGAAGTTTGTCTGGCAGCCAGGATCCCTCCCTGGAAGGCTCTGGCAACCCACAGGTGTGGCTGTGTAAGTGCTTTGTTTGAACGGGGGCTGCTGCCCCGCTCGGAAGCAAGGTGGGATTATTTGTGCACAATCCATTGTCACAGAGCCAAGCAAACTGCCACTCAACTGTGGTGGCACTCCTGTGCCTCCTGGGGAAGTTAGCACCTCCTATCATTGCCTTTCTGGGAAATTCGTTGTGTTTAAACATGTAAGTAGAAGCTTTGATTTTACAAAAGGTTAACGGTACTTCAGGTTTTTATCTAATTCTCACCTTCCTTTCTGTTTCAAACCCCCCAAAAAATCAGAGGTGGGGGGTGAGGGGGATTTCCAAACTGAAAGGCAAACTATTACAGGGGAGATTTCTCTGTCCATCTGAAGGGATACCATTCCTCATGACTTGACAATTATAGGTGCTACTCAGAAATTTTAAGCTGTCATGGAAAGTAAGGGAGCTTTCAAGCTGGTTTGGGCTTCTTTTCTATTTCGGACTCTTAGAAGATGCAGGATTTGGTATTTGTAATTAATTACTTAGACTTGTATGCATAGACAACACTTTATAATAAAAAAAAAGTGTATTTTAAGCAAGGAAAGTATAGCTACAACATTTGACTTTCTCAACATTTTGCTTAATGGAGAAGTGGTCAATAATTCTGAGAAGATTGCTCTGCATGCAGTAATTGTTGAATTAAATAAGGCACATTATCAGAGTATCATAAAATTAGTAATTTTTTTGCTTTGTGGAACTATGTAAAAATTACATTTCCTTAATTTTAGGTGTAAATCCTAGTTAAATTTCAAGTGCTTATGTGATGTAATATTCATTACACAACCTCACTAAGCTCCATTTTTTCTAATTGTAAAATGGAGATAATGAAAGTGTTTAATTCATAGATTCTGACACACAGGAAGCATTCGCTGTTATAATACATCCTGATACAATAAATATTAGCCATTATTGTTGTATAGATATTGATAAGTGTAGCTGTATTTTTTTAAAAATACTTTTTTCCCACTTGCATAAAAATTAAAAAATATAGTGAATATTAATAATGCTCTAAACCAAACAAAATTAAGTAGATAAATCTACTTAAAATAGAATGCATACCAAAGGAAGTGCAGAAAAATTTGAGACCATATTTAATAACACTAATTTTCATCAGTTTGCTTAAGAGGAGAAAAATAAGATGTTATACAAGGTGTGTGTGTGTGTGAGTGCATGTGCCTGCATGCATGCACACACATATATTTTAATTTATTACTTAACCAATGATTTAGTTAACCAAGGAAGACAGGAGGAAGAAGGGGAAATAAAAACATTAGAATATAGCATTTGCCAGAAGTCTCATACACGTTTCTTTTCATAGGTGGAGCTTCTGTGTATCATGTGAGAATGGTGCTCAGACCACACCTTGAAGTATTAGAGTGTTTGGGTATGAACAGAGTAGTCACCTTCATAGAACTGCAACTTTCTTCTGAGAAAGAGGTCCAGTGAGCAGAACTTACATTTATCAGGAGGAAAAGTAAGTTTAGAGGAGCTGACCAGTGATATTCTTTTCCAACACCACCACTTTTTACCTCAGGTTGCCTTTTCATTTTATTGAAATTAACTTTTCTAAGGCAACATGTCTGAGTTCTTCTCCTGGCTCTGCCATTTCCAAGCTTTGGGATCTTGGACAAATGGCTGAGTGTCTGTCTGTCATTATCTATAAAAATAAGAAGTAATAATACTTCAAGTTTTTGCGACACGAAATTAGTAAATACATAGAAGTTGTTCCAGCTCAGTGTCAGAACATACTAGGTTCTCACTGAGTAAAAGCCAGAGATAAAAGGATCGTTTGACTTGAAGTTTACAGATTTAGGAAACTAAAAATCATGGCTTCATCCCATAAGACTGCCCTTCACTTCAGTTGCTAATTTCAAGCCCAGGTTGTTACCTGTGTCTCTGACCAATCTGGCTATAGGTTGGATGTTTCCACACACCCCTCCTTAGAATGTATACACCAGTTGCAAGTCTAAGTTGCTACCTGTACTTCTGAGTGACTGGTTATAAATCAGAGATTCCTATGACACTCTCTTTTGGTTTAATTAATTTGCTAGAGGGGCTCACAGAACTCAAGGAACCATTTATTCACTAGATTACCAATTTATTACAAAGGATCTCAAAAGATACAAATCAACAGCCAAATGAAGAGGTGCATAGGGTGAGATATGTATGTGGGCTGGGGTGTGGAGTTTCTAGGTCCTCTCTGGGTGCACCTTGCTGGGTGCACCACTCTCCTAGCACCTCAACGTGCCCACTAACCCCAAAGCTTTCCAAACCCTGTCCTTTGGGTTATTATTGATTGATTAAATCACTGGACATTGGTGACTGGTTCAACCTCCAACCCCTCTCCCCTTCCTTGAGGTCAGGGGATAGGACTGTCCCTAGGTGTAGGTCCAAAAGTCATCCAATTAACATAACAAAAGACACCCTTCATCACTCTTATCTCTTAGGAAGTTCCAAGGGTTTTAGGAACTTTGTGCCAGAAACTGGATGGAGACCAAATTCATATTTCATATTACAGATCACGATATCACATCTGACATAGGGAAAAAACAGAATTGCTTATCTGCCTTGAGAGAATTCCAGGACAAGAGTCTAGAGAAATTATGAATCGCACCATGTTGCTTTCAGACCTCCATTCATCAGTGGAGAATGAGTGGGAAAGGGTGTGTGAGTTTGGGTCTACCAGGAAAATTAAAGCCATGGTGATGTTTAGGCAAAAGAAAATTAAGCTGGAGACAAAAATGAGACCAGAAAAATTGCTTGTATTATCAAAAAGAAAAAGCACATGATCAACATGTATTCATTAATAGGACCAATAGATTTGGAGGCATGTCAGGGTGTTGAACTTAGCTCTAGATTTTTGGGGGGTAATAAATTCAGTCCCATACTACTAACACATGTTGCTTTCACCTGGTAAAAATGGAAGCCAAACTCTGTACCCAAATTACTGGAATATTTTCTCTTCTTTTCTTTTTCAACTACTGTCAGTAGCATGTTATGGTTTTAGGCTGTATTTTTTCAGTAAGTATCATTATACTTTAAGAATTTTTAATTATTCATTTTTTTTCCCCAGGTTATCCTTCCTATTAAGAATAAAATGAATTGAAAGTCTAAACTAATTAATATATTGACATTTTGAATTTTTGGATTATGTTTCTGTTTAGTTTGAAGATTTCTTGCAATAAAGGTTATTGTCAATGGAAAGTTATCTGAAATTGTTAAATGCTTTTATCTGATAAGTAGTATAAAATTTAACCTATTAGAAGTATCTGAGTACCTACTTACTATATTTTCTGCTATTCATTTTAATTCTAATCATTGTTAACTTGAATGATATTTATTTTTTTTCTTTTGGATCTCATGAATACATAAGTATTTTAAAAATTCACTTTGAGTATATTCTTAGATTAGATTACTAAAACACTTTAGAGTAAATCTCAGCATTATATTAAATACTTTTAATTGAAATTATTTAAACTGGTATAATGATGGGCTCATACTATTGTTAATGAGTTTTATAAAATTGATTTCAATTTTCTATTACCAATGCCCACTTTGGTTCCTAAATTAACGCTGTCAATTAAATATTTGCACTTAAAATCAACTTTGTTGGACATGTAGAATCAAATGGTAGGATCAAGAAATTATATAAATATTTATATAATATACTTCATATTTATGTTATAAATAATACCTTATATTTATATTATTGATTTACATTTTCGATGTTTTCATTATATCTTTCCATGAATATTATAGCATATTACAAGTCATCATCTTTTCCAAACTCCAGACTTAAAACAATGAGCAGGACATTATTTCTGTCTTCAAGAAATTTACATTCCACTACTATAAACAGGTAACTAAAGAAATTATTATAATCTAAAAAGACCAGTATTATTGTAGGAGTATAAATAAAATATAGACAGAGAGGAAGAAGCTAAAAATTCTGGGTGGGGAAATGGAAATGAATCAAGGAGGCTTTGAAGATAATTCAGTATTTTGAGCTAACTTGGAAAAATGCAGAGTTGTCCAGGAGGGAAGGATATTCTCGGGAGAGGAACCAGAAAGATATAGAGGCATGCAA
Source organism: Aselliscus stoliczkanus (assembly GCA_033961575.1). Classification (NCBI taxonomy): domain Eukaryota; kingdom Metazoa; phylum Chordata; class Mammalia; order Chiroptera; family Hipposideridae; genus Aselliscus; species Aselliscus stoliczkanus. The sequence goes on from CM066730.1 coordinate 12,470,390, forward strand.
GCAGATAGGATATAGGAAGTAGAAAATAAAAATGATCTCAAGTTTATGAACCTGAATATCCAACTAAAAATATCCAACCAGGTACTGGTCTTCTGATTTCTGATCCTGTGCATTTAAACTATATTGCAAACAATACTGGGTTTATTTGAACCAGTGTTACAATAAGTCAAATAATAAACAATAATAAGTTGCAAGGGGCTATATTGTTATTGCTCTACTCTAGTTCCTACTTCTAAATTGATGGAACCAATGAATAGCAAACATTTTATGGCTGCTTGTGAAGTTATCAGGCATTCTTTTAAATACCTTTACATGGATTAAAAGATTAAAACACTTATTATTAGAGAATTGTGTTACATTTTTTGGTGCTTTATTTTCCAAATTATTGCTGGACAAGGAAAAAGTAATATGATATTGGAAGTTCTGGATAGTATCACCAAATGTGGCCTAAAATGACACATTTTGTTGAGAAGAGAATATTTATTGAGAGAGTGAGAGTTGTCTTCAAGCATTTGAAAGCTTATCATGTAAACGAAGCAGACCTATTTTGGAGAATAGTCTCCAGACAGCTTAAATGGGGTCGATGTGTGGGTACTATAAGGAGTTATACTTCGATTTAATGTATGAAGAAATATCCTGAACTTTCTGACAATTTTATTTAACCAACAATAGAACAAATTAACTTAAGATGAAATAAGCTTCTCTCTACTCATGATATTCACACCAAAGCTTGAGGGCCATTGATCCTATAGAATTGATTCATTTTTTTGAATGACAGATTTAGCTATATATATCCAAGGTTTATGAGTCTATTAGTAAGTTGGTAGACCAATTGGATTATTTTGATTGAAGACAGTAAAATACCAGTGCATTAACATGTATGTTTGAAAGCAGTTGGCCTGTTCAAATCAGCTTGGAACACCAATTAAAGAAGAAAAAAAAATCATCTCTTTGGCATTTTCTCAATGTCCTTTCCAAGTCAAAGCAGATTATTCATAGTTTCCTTTAATGTCTACTACTCTGTTTATGAGGAATGACTCAAGGGAAGTTTTTCTTTAATTCAAAACAAACAGATTGCTTACATATTGAATGGCTGGCTGATATTTAGATGTTTCCTGGGAATGTTTACTGCTTGTTAGGTGTTATATTACCTGAACTTTTGGTGACTCATGAGAAGGAACAGACATCAGGTCATGAACTCTGGCTCCTGACTTTCAGATCACTATATGAGCTAATTATGAATTTGCGGAGTTAAAAAAATTCTTAAAAAGCATCACAAGCAACTGATAGTTTAGCAAATCATTAAATTGCAGGATCGACTCTCATGGCTTAGGATATTGGTAAGGGGATAATTTCACCTCTGTATCTGGAGCTTCTTTTACAGGAGGCTCTGAATAACAGGGTCACATTATATTTCTGAGATACATGGACTAGGAGTTACGAAACATTCAGTTTAGGCCAGATCTTCTTTCTGTTCCCTGTTTTCTCATTATTGATCTTATTTCAGAGACTACTATTAACTTGCTTTTATTCTTGGCTGACAGGAGAGAAATCTAGTGAAACCGATGCTCTTAAATCATGTGGACACCTCAGAGATGGTGAGTCGGTACCCTTTCTCCTCTTCTTCATGCATACTGCTGCATGTAGAACCTGGTCAGGCCAGCTAAAGCTCATTTACTGATAGCTGTTTTCTCTCACTAATAAAGGGTAAAGAGCTCAGCAGATACAGAGCCAGAGAGATGGACTGGCTTCATGGATTAAGACCACCTGACTTAGTAAATGTCTCCCTCTTCTTCAGTGCTTTGGGCAAGTTTGAATTTTTATGTCAGAAAATTCTGAATTCTTAAATTTCTTCCCTTTTAACCTCTAATCAGGATATAAATTGGAAAAATGGAACTTCAACTTTTCAGAATTGAAAAAAAGAATTGAATAAGACTTTGACTTGGATTCTTTTTTTATTTTTTATTTTTTTTAATGTTCAAAACGGAAACTATAAACTCTCAGGCTTTAGAGCAATGAACTTATGGCTATGTGGTTATACTAAAGGGTTATGGGTGGAATTGTGAAAAGACATTTCCTGGGCAAAAAGATTAGAAAATCAGCAATCTTTTAAACTATATATTTCTTGAATAGTATTTCTATAAATATAATATTCACTCATTGGTTCCTACAAATAATATGCTATATTTTTCAGATGTCATATGAATATGTGGAGGTTGGATTCCTGGCTTTCTATTCCAGAAGTGGTTAGTAATAGGTGTACCCCTACTTTTGGGGGCAGGAGAGCATTCTTTCATGAGTAAAGTTTAAAGTTGTTAGTATGTAGTGCAGTGGATAGAGCTGTGAATATGGATTCAGTATGCATGGGTTCCAATATTCTCTCTGTCGCTAACAGCCAGTGACAGAATCTAAATCACTACCTCTCTGGAATAGTATTTTCATTAGTAAAAATTCAAAAGTGGACCTAGATGATTTAATCTTTCAGAAAATTTTAACATCTAAGTTTCTATATTGATAATATTTTTGTAGAACAGTAAAGCCACTCCTGGAAAATAAAATATATTATATGGCATTTTAAAAAATGAGTAAAAGAATGTGTTTATGCCTAAGTAAAATTTCAAACAAATAATGCTTTTTCAAATAGCAAAGTAATATCAATAAAATTCATCTTTGAGGATACATTTTCATAAGAGTTATTTGTTTTGTGGGTTTTCTCATTTTTTTTCATTTTGTTTTACATTTTTAATAAAACACATTGATGAAAAAATGAAGAAAATGAATGTCCTTTCAGATCATGTTACTTGTCGAAGTTATGATTGAGGTTTGACAGTTTCTTAAGGGTTTCTGCTTCAGGCACTTTTCGAGAATTTTGTATGCTTTTTTATTTCAGGTCTATTCTCCTAGGCTGTTCATCCTGGAGAGAAAAACAATCAAAAGGAGTAGATAATTATAAAGATAAAAAGCTTCCCCTTGTCCTCCTAAATGTTTTAGAAGTTTCTCTTATCTTCTTACTTTTTCAAATATACCAATTATCCACTCTGGACCTCTCTTTTGTCCACACTGAGACTGAAAGCATCATTTGAAAAAGTTCCCTTCCTACTTAAAGGAAGCCACAATACCTGCATAGTAAGCCCTCTCTTAACATCCTTGATAGATTCTTAGGAACTGAAACAACACAGAGCAAAACCAACTTTACCATAGGCTAACTAATATAAATAAGAGTTGTGGTCCTACAGCATAGATTGGTCACAAAACATTACCAAACTTCTAAATAACTTCTTACCAAACACTTCTAACATTAAACATTGAAATAAAGGTGAGCTACACATCCATTTAAGAATGTTCAATAAAAACAAATAAGATAGAGAATTCTTTTTCAAAACCCTTATTCCAATTCAGGGTAGTAGGCGGCTGGAGCCCCTCCTGGGCACCAAGCAGGCACCACCCTGGACAGCACACCTTTCCATTGCAAGGCCACTCACACTTGTGCCTACACTCAGACTAGGACAACTAGACACACCAACTCATCTCACATGCACATCTTTGGGGTGTGACAGGAAACCATAGGACGTGGAGAAAACCTATGCAGACATGGGAAGAAACAGCTAACTCCTGGCTGGGTTGTTTTATTCTTCTTCTTCTTCTTCTTCTTATTATTATTATTATTATCATTATTATCAACATTGTAACAGAACGACACTGAACAAAAAGACATTATTTGAGGACTTGGTGTATTTGACTATGCGTGGCTTGGCCTGCAGAAGTAATTGACAAGCACAGGGCCTCCCACAGTTTTCCCTCCCACTTTATGGGCTTCCTATATGACTTTGTTTCCTCTTAAATTTAAGTCAAGTTCTTTCTATTCCCAAATCCTCAGTTTTTCTGTGGTAATAAATTGGTCACTCAGGTGCATACTCTCTTTTGCAAAACCAGAGGATCACTGGTACATTGTTGTGATTGTTTTGAGTCACCTGGTGTTCTGTCACCATTATCTCATGTTGGCACAAACACCCCTTTTGTCTTCTTAACTCTCCTTAATTCACATTCTGGTTCATTGCATCTGTCTTCACATACACTTTTCACTATTTTAAGAACAAAGTAATAGTTCTGAACCCCGTAGAAGTCAATTACCTTCACTGTGTTCACCATCATACATTTCATTTCTAACCCAAGCTGCCATTTTGCACTGGGCTTGTTCACATCATGATTAGAGGAGGAAGGAAGGGTGGATTGGAGTCAGAGGGGAGGCACATATTTTGAATAGATTTATACAAATCCATCAGTGTGCCTGGAAAAACTGTACAGCAGAATAGACAGAGCACAGATATTAGAATCAGAAACTAGCATTCAAATCTAGGCTTTGCTCCTTATTAGCCGTATGCCCTTAGGAGGTCACATAACAACTATAAACTTAGTTTTCTTCATGTATGACATGAAGACAATAGCAACAATCTTATTGGATTGTTATATGGAACCATAATCATAGATAACATATTCAAAGTGCCTGGCACTTGAGAGAGGCACTAAATAAATTATACTAGTTATTATCAATACTACAATAAGTTAACACCATCTCTTTATTTATGATACAATGGCACAGTCCTCAATGCAATTTGACAATTATTCATTATTCATTCACTGCACTAGCCAGTATATTAGGGTCACAGGGCATATGAAAGAGGCATAAATTATTATTATTTTCAACTTCACCTCATTTTCAGCTCTGCCTACTGTTCAAAGTCCAATACTTTAGCATGGTGTTCAAAGCTCTTCTTAACTTGTCCTCAAACAATCTTTCCAAATCTTTCCTCTTCCCCTTGCTCCCACAGTTTGCATTCTTACCAGTCCTGCTAACTTAAATCCAAATGCCTCCTGTGTTTCCCTGCGCTTAAAACAGACCATCATGAGACAAATCCTACTCAGTTTAAGACCCAACATAAATGTAACTTTTCCTGTGGAGTTTTTCTTGACCTGCCTGTCTTCCTTATCCTCACAGGAGAGGTGATTTATATAAAACACACAGCATTGTAAGCCCTTTATAAATATTGTGTCCTTATTCCTTATTTCTCTTACTTACCTTATTGCTCTTACCTATCACTATGGTAAGTTTCAGCTAGCAAGACCTCCATCTTAGATGTCTTCTTTAAGAGAGGAAGCAAGAAGAGATTTCTTGCTCCGTTACTTATTAGTTGTGCGACTTGAATACGTTCATAATCTGTTTTTACATGTATAAGTAAAGGTTATTGATGACTTGTATAACTGAACTGATATGTATAAAGCAGTTAGTACATAATAGGAGATTACTTTTTAAATATGAAATAGTGACACCTCTATGTTAACTTCTACATTGTTGTATAGGTGCATGTCACTATATTTGAGCTCATCAAGGCTTGGGATAATACTTCATGTATTACTCATGTAATTAGCTTCATTACATGTAATTAGCTTCATTACAGTCACAGTGCCTACCAACTGTTGGCTGAAAGCATGCATGCGTATATGTTTTTCATTCTTTCCCCCAAATATGCTGTGTCATTGAGGGCTCTCAGTGGCTCCCACTGATATCTAGGTGTCCATACACTTACTTTTTCAACCCAGCATCTCTTCTAGGCTCACAGCACCCTCAGCACGTTTATATTCTTCTTGGCTCTCAATCGTTCCTAAAAATTAAAGTGAGAAGCTTTAAGACAATCTTCATATATTTCCTTTTATTTTGCTTCATTTCCTCCACTCATAAGGCTCTCCTTTTTGGTTTTCTAAGCAGGGTTCATATAACTAACTATATACCTCCACTTCATGGGAGACTAAACTTTTGGTGCCAGCAAAGTAATAAGCTGCAATGGAGAAATATAATTCAAAATAAAGTAAAAAGAAACAGGCTGATTAGCTCACCATAGTAGAAATTAAAGCTTTGGAATAGATTTGAAAAACAAACAAAGAGAGAATTTGCTGCCTTCTGGCTTGGAGAATTTTGTGGTACTGCTTTGGCTTTCAGAGCTGGGGGGTCGCTTGCTTAATGGGAGAACATATGCAAATGAAGAAACAAGGAAAATATTCCCTAAGAAAATCAAGGGCCTTTGAAAAGAGATGTTAAATGCAAGGTATGTCTCTAGTTCTGAAATGTTCATTCACTTGAATTGGGTCACACATTTTTGGAATGTCAGCATGTCTTTCTCTTAAGTGGAATTAATACAAGAACTGGAGCTCTACAAATCTAGGTAGTTTTTACTTGCATGTTTCTCGTCAAAGGACTTGAGTTGATTCAATTAATTTTGCTCCCCTACTGAGTTCCATTTTCATCTAAACCCACATGGCAAAGCTGTAAATGATACGTGCAAATAAGGATCCATCTCTAGGGAAAGCCTTCTTGAACAAATGCCTGCTCTCACTTTGTGAATTGCCAACCATATGCTAAGCTACGTTTCTGGGCTGCTTGTCTTGCCTTTTCCCTTCTCTTTCAATATTGGTGTCAAAATATTGCATTTTGCATATATTGAAGAACAAGGTGTGTCTATGAAAAATATATTTCTATTAAAATTAAAATGATAGGGCCGGCCAAGTGGCGCTGTGGTTAAGTGCCGGCTTGGGAAGCCAGCGGCCCCGGTTCAGGTCCCACATATGAGGGCCAATGACACTGCCCTCAGAAAAGAAAAAAAAAAAAATTAAAATGATAGATTGTCTATTTCAGGAATTCTGTTGGCAGTATATTCTGTTCTATCTTAATGCCGGGGTATATATAAGAATACCTTTACTTTGACTCAGGTGTCATCAAAACTCAAGCAAACATATTACATTGGGCTCAAATATTTCTAGCTATTGTTGCATTTAATGAAAATAATATTTCATGAAAGTGGGATTAGTGTATACTCAATCTCAAAATGATTCATTATCTGCATCTCTGTAGAGCAATATTTTTCAAGACTCAGATAAGATTTTACATTATGAGAAAACAAAATGTAAATGCTAAAAGAAAAATTTTATATAGTCCATGGGTCTTTAATTTTTGGTTTTAACAGCACATCTAATCATGACAGAGAGCCTCCTGAGTTTCAGTTTTCTATTGATTTGCACACTGAAATAAATACCACAACCCTGTAGGTATTTCACTGGGTCCCAATATCTGTCCAAGGCATCAATCTAGATTTGTCCCATTTAGATTTGTGAGGGTTTAAAGTAGGGCAGTTCAATATACAGTACATTCCATAATGGCCTCAAGGACAGGCAAACTAGGCTTTAAACCCAAGCCTACTCTGGAATTCTGAGACCTTAGCCAACCTCCTAGTTCCACATTTACCATCATAAATGCATTGACACCAACATTGTAGGGTGGCTCCTAGAATCAATGTTTTAGGGTACATAAAGGTCTTCAACAGTGCCTGACAGATACTACTGGGAGACAGTGTGGTCCTTGGATCAGCAGAATGAGCATCACTTTGGAAATAGTCAGAAATGCACATTCTTGGCCCCACACCAAATCTACTCAATTAGATATCTGGGAGTAGGGCCCAAATACCTGTATTTTAACAAGTCTTCTAGGTTATTCTTTTTTTTTTTTTTTTTTTTTAGAAGGGCCGTGTCACTGGCCCTCACATGTGGGTTCCGAACCGGGGCCGCTGGCGTCCCAAGCCAGCTCCCAACCACCGCGCCACTCAGCCGGCCCTCTTCTAGGTTATTCTGATAGATGCTCAAGTTTGAAAAACTTTCACAGTGTATTATGAACTACATAAGGTTCTGGTAAACAGTGATTTACAGTTATTCTAGAAACTCGGTAAATAAGGTGATTCAGACTTTTTTTGAATGCCATATGAGTAACGAGAAGAACAACATTTCTTATAAATATCGAATCTTCAGATACAGATAAATAAATAATAATTATTGATAGCTTATTGTCTTCTAGGATCTATGAGAAGTGCAGTACATTAATAATTACTTTATTTAATCCTTGCAACAACATCAAGAGAGAGGTGCCACACTTTAGTAAGAAAGTTACTAGGATTACAGAGGCTAACGTGAGAAAAAGCTCAGGTGGTCCTCTAACTTAAATTTCTGAAAACTGATGCTAAGCAATTACTAGAAAAAAACTATAAAATCAACCTCATCATAGAACTCTTTTTCATTTTTCATGGAATTGTCAAACAGATATTCACAACTGTATTCTAATTTTATCTTAGTTTTTAATTTTTTAAACAGCTTTATTGAGACAAATACATATTTAATGTATTTTGACATATGCATACACCCATGAAACCATCACCACAATCAAGATAAAAGAAATAACCATCATCTCAAAGTTTTTGTGCCACGTTTTTGTCTTTGCTCTTGTTGTAAGAACAATTATATGAGATCTACTCTCTTAACAAATTTTTAAGTGTAAAATACAGTATTGTTATTCCAATTAAAAAAAAGTGTCTTCTACTGAACGCCTTCTGTGTGCAGTATTCTGGATCTTACCACAATCTATATTGTGAGTCAGTGTTTATACACATATGTGTACATTTATATATGTGTTTATATAAATATATATTTACATGTATGTATGTATGTATGTATGTATGCATGCATAAGCTTCTTGAGGGCAGAAATCACATTTGTTTTATTCATCCTTTGTAGTTCAGTGCTTAGGACAGTGCTTGGCTAATAATTTACACTGAAAAATTACTAACTAAATGAATGAATGCATCTCTATTGCTGCTGGTAAAAATATCAAAGACCTACAGCTTTAGAAACTAGGAATTTTTTTCTAGTCCTGTTGAACTGAAGAAACTGTGGTGGAATCTCTATTTAGAGAGTAGATACATTCCCTTGAATAATTTTAACATTAACATGGCCCATACACCCACAAGTCATTAGATTATTGTGACATTTCTTTTAGCCATTCATTAGTCACAGAGACATACATTTTTTTGGTTGAAAGGGGCCTTAGAAAACATCTAATCTTTCCTTTTGCAGATAGGGAATTTGGACCAGGAGTTAAGTGACTTGATCTAGGTTAAACGTTGGTTAAGGGTGAGGCTGGAAGTGATGCTGGAAGTCAAGGCTGTCTGATCCTGGCCCACTCTAAGGCTGGCTGATCCTGGAGTTCCTCACTCCAGACTGTCTTAATATAATTGCCTGTGGCTCTGACTGAGTTTGGCTGGGCCTGCAATACATGAAACGCAGTTACACACTACCCTCTATAATACCACATTTAATATGACTGAAAAATGCAAGTGGAATTTTCTTCCAATGTAATCTTTAACAAATTACTTTAACATCATTGTGCAGCAGTTTTCTCATCTCTAAAGCCTTAGAAAATAATAGCACTTGCTTTACTAGATTATTATGAAGATTAAAGGAGATAAAATTTGTGAAGTGTTTAAAACAGTGCCTGGCGCCAATTCTTACTCATATCGTTTGGGAAGAAAAGTTTGTCAGTAGGGCAGTTTTGTTTTTGAGTTGGAGTTTCATATGAAAGCCTTGCTGAATAATGAGTTTTCACAGAATCCAGATGGGCAAAGTCTTCCCAATTCCAATCCTGACCAGATGAACAGGTGATACTCATTTTAACTCTTATCCCCACATGATGCCATGAGCTGGGAGTATTAGTTCATGTTGTTTCATTGAAAGTTTGTGACCTGGGCAACTTTGACTAAGTAACAATGGAGCAGACTAAATGGAACAACCTAAATTCTTACCAAAAGTTTTGGATTATAAGCATAATTTCCATTTGAAATGATCAATCCACTAGAAGCAATCCCTATGTCTGACATTAAACAGTTTGCACATGGAAAACAGAAGTCCTAGGTAAGTATACAGTTTGTGATTAAGAAAGCAAAGGTAAATCTTGCTTGGGAAAATAAGTATGTTTCTGAAAACTTCTCAATAAATTAAATCTTCTTTAAAAAATGATTTAAGCATTTCTATAAAGCTTTTTATTTACATAAACATTATAGTGGAAATGCATTCTATAGTTCGCTCTTTATTTCTAGAGCTAAATCTAATTTAATTTATTTGGAAAGATTATAAAAGTACCCTATATACAGCATCATATATAATGTATATTATATATTATACATATAGTATGTATATATTTATTTGTTTATATATGCACACATACACATGTATACATACTCGTATACAGGTGTATACACATATATGTTTGTGTTTGTGTCAAATTTAAAAATGCATCCATGCCCATAAATTTCTTTAGCGAGCTGAAGTAATGAGTTCATGTTATTCACTGATCACTAAGCAGTTAGATTTACAGTAAACATAACAGATTGACCAGGTGGAATTGGCAGGAAACAGACTAAGGCACTCTGGTGGCATTTGCCATTGCCATTATATTCTCCTAATTAGGGGATTGTAACTATTTAAACCATTTGCAGGATGGTCAAAAAAGGCATTCACATCGGTCGAACTTCTTGTAAAATGGAAAGTGTGTTTGTTTGAAAATACAATGGTTTGTCAGAATATAGCTTAATTATTTTTCTTTTTTTTTTTAAAGGCACAAAATAAGATATTTTGTTTGTTTGTTGCAGGTTTTGATTCTGTGCAGAAACTTGATTTCCTTTTGGAAACCCAGAAAAATGCTCATTCATTTCTCATGTTTACATTCCAAGACAGAAAAGACTTTTGTTGAAGTCTGCACTTTGCTGCACTGACACAAAATGGAAACTCGAAAATTGGTTCTGCAGCTTCCATTAGAAGAAAGGAGTTGTCAATTATCCATAATTAATATTTACTGAGGACTCACAGGGGTTGTAGCAAGTATGAGGGAATGTCAAATGAACCCACAAAAAGTTATGTTATTTCAAGTTAAATATAGATTTGACTGCAATGTTTTCCCACTAGTACCATATATTTTCATTTCTTTAGAAATCTAGTTATATATTTTTAAAGAAGGGTTGACTGTATATTCTTTAACTTGTTTCTTTTTACTTCTCCCTGCGGCAAAAAGAAGCAGCGACAACAAAAATAAAAGTTTTTATGATCCTGCTGAATCAAGGTACTAAAACATGAGTTAAATGAAGAGGCGTGGTGGTTTTAATGAAGAAAAATAAAACAATTTAAACATTGCCAGGTGGAAAGTGAAACAATCTCTTTATATGGCATGTGTTGAAGGGGACAGGGCACATGGATGCCTGGGAAGACAATTTCCAATGTCAGGAATTTTTTGCCATGGTCTTTGATCTGCAGTCCAATTTTAGTCTTGGTCTAAAAGAAAAAATGAAGATGAAAACTGTTACTTGTTTTAATAAAAATAATGTCGGTGAACCAAGACTGAATATTGAAAAACAATCCAGGAAAAAAAAATGTATGTTCAAAAAAAAAAGGAAATAAACCTTAACAACATAAATCAAAACAAAACAAAACAAAAAAACTGCCCTCTCTCTCACACACACATAAACCACCCCCAAACACCATCAAATACTTAACATGTTGTCCATGCAAGATTATGCTATTATTTGATACTCTCTGGATATCTTTTTTTTTTTTTTTTAATGAGTAGGACTTTTCTTTCTTTTGAGGATTGCCATTTGGTTCTACCTGACTATTATTCCCATAAGTCAATTTCTAAAATTATGTTAAGAATTACCTGCCTATGGAATATGGTCCACGGAAATGCTTCCCATTTCCATTTATTGTTGTTGTTAGAATACATTCTGACTTTGTTGCAAGGGCTGGCTTTTGCATGTGAAAACCACATTGATGTTCAAGAAAAAAGGATAGCAGCATTGTTGCTTCTCTTTGGTATGTCTATGGCAGACAAAGTTGACTTGGGAGGGTACCCATTTATCCCCAGATAGTATAAATATTAATTCTGGATAAAATAAAGCCTTTTTTTGTTTTAAATGTTGCCTAAACTCAAAACCATGAAAGGACAATTTTGAGCTGCCAGAAATGAAACAAAATGCAGAGTCTGAAAGATGAACCATAGTTTGGGTGGGGATTTTTCACGGGTGTCAGGCTGGATATTTTTCTTAAGTGTTTGGATTTTAATACATATGAAGACCAGAGTTTAAGCCAATCTATGAAATAAGGAATCGCTATTTTACCTTTTAACTGGAATCCAAACACTAAATCCAGTGTTTGGGGAAGTCTTTCGGAAGCCATCCATCTACCCTAATTATAAATGGAAACAGAGTCCTCTGTGAGAAACTGGCATTTTAAACATGCTGTGAGAACAGGTGAAGAAGTTCAGTAATATAACCAAGAAACGAAAACTATAAGCTAAAACTAAAATCCAAATAAAAACCAATAGGAAAATCTATCTGAAAGGGAACTTAAATAATATTAAAAATGCTTGTAGATGAAGGAATGAATGGTATAGATATTATAGAAACAGAGAAAGAAGATTGGATAATGCACCAGTTGAAATTTTAGGAGTAATTTAAATTTAAAATTTAAGAGTGAAAATAGGTTAATATATTCCTTTGTATGTGAGGTGGGCAAGGGTAGTGGAAACTAAGTTACTATTTCATGAAGAGCACCTATCCAATAAACCAACATTTTCTCAACTGAAGTTTTTCCCCTTAATTATTTACAAAAGAATGTAGGTAACATATTTACTTTAATTATTTCTTTCCTTTATAGCCTTCAAATACTAAAAACTCTGATTTCTCATGACTTCAATATGTACCATTATTTCTCCTGGAAAAAAAGGAAGTTAGAAGTCAGAAAATGATGGTTCTGACACCCACTGGTGAGTTTCAGTTCTGGGGTTCAATTTTACCCAATTTATAAGTTGTTATTTCATGGATACTAACAGAGCACATGAGACTCATGGGTCAAAGACAAAGGACTTTATTAGTCACAGCACAGCAAACAGCATGAGCATCAGTATATTTGCACCAGTTTCCCTCCTTTCCCCCAGGTTTCATGGGTGATGAAGAGGGCCTATTTGTATGTGTGCACATGCAGTATGTTGCAGTACAGGACAGGAACTCTCAACTTGGGAATCCACAGTTTTGTAATGAGCAGGAAGCAATCCTACCCTTTGTCCTAAAGGTGGATGTTACCTATTGCCTCAACGATTCTCACAGCAAACACAGTCCTGTGAAATAGCCCTGGTGGAGTGGTGAGAGTCTTGCATTTTCAGCATACACAGCAAGATGTGTGGAGATCCATGAGGAATATCTCCCACAGAGGAAAGGTCCTGAACCCCTTAAATTCTCAGTGCCTCAGTTCCCACACTATTTTAATGAAGCAGTAAAAATTAGTTACCTCTGAGAATTGTGTCAGATTTAACATTCTATGAATCTTTGTTGAGAAATTATTTTGTTTTGATATAAAAGATGTGTGTTAAAACTAGGTATAGAATTTCACGTTTCTGACTGCAGGGTAGAAAGCAGGGTAGGTAAACACTAGGAAGGTGGCTGATCTAGTAGGGAGAAGGGATAAAATATTTTTAAAATGTATTAATACAGTTAAAGTAGTCAAAACCATGAAGAGCTGAATCATAACAGGGAGTGATAGTTAATGCTGATGGTGATTTGAATGTATGTACTCTGATAAATTACTAATACTATTAAATATTATTTCCTTTGGGACCTAAAGACTTACTTATTAATTATTCTAATTAGTCTGTTTTGCTTAATATGGACAAAAGTGTAGATATTTCTTTTTGCAATGCTAGGCTTATCAATAACTTTTTTTCAGGGTTGGTTTGCATGATATATGCAATTTGATTTTTTACAACTTATGAAGATACAGTTCATGCACCCATCTTTTGCTACCTTGATGTTCCTCCTGATGACCTACTTCAATTAATATGATTTTGGAAGGACTTTTTGTCTTTAAAGGAAAACTTTGGTTGTCCCATACCACCTATACTTGCCCTTGTTTCACCCTTTAATGCCAAAGTTGGCATCCTTTCCTCCAGACTGATAATTCAGTAGGACCTGTGTTACGATGAGCAATTTCTCATAGGTCCACTGTGGTCCCTTTGTCCTGATCTTCATTGAGAATTGAATATGATTTCTTCCTTTATTCTACAATGCTATGAAAACATTCTCCCGAACTTATGATTCATAAATTCTTCAGACATTGTTTTCTAGTTTCTTTTTAATAAACAAAATAAACAAGGGAACTGAAATAAAGCGAATTTCCTGACACTGCATGTCCTTGTTCTAGTATACCCATTTTTATAGAAAAAAATTCTGCACCACCTGTGTTCAGATCTATATTGCAATCATTGTTAAACACCTACCTTTGAAATAGCTATACTGTATGCAGGTTCTTCTTTCCAGTTCTTTTTCTGCTTGCTGTTGTTTTTCTTAAGCACATACCAGCAGCCTGCTTTCACTTCCCTGAATACTCATTTGCTCAGAAGTTCACTCTAAACAACCATAATGTGTTTTTCCCTGGACATCAATAAATCTGATATATTTTGACTATTTATCTCATAGGCAATAAATATCCTTTTACAAAGTGCATTTCATGAATTAGCTGAAATTACATTTGGGCTGCTTCAGAGCTGCAGAGAAAGGTGCCAAACATTTGATATAATTCAACATCGTATTTATCTTGAGGGGAGAACAAAACTTCTGACTCTCTCATTAAAAGTAAAGGTGAAAAGCCACCATATATATATATATATATATATATATATATATATATATATATATATATATATATGTTTTACAAACATCAAGCCATTTATTTTAATTTATCTGTCACTTTTATTAAAGGATTTCATAGTGATGTATGTTTCTTGAAGTTTAGATGTGAATCAAAATACATATATGCGTTTAGAAGTGTGTATAATATATCTTTTAGATAGTTTATTGTCCATGATTATGAACTGTTAAAATGAACATGAAAAATTGGGAAACATTAGTACAAGCTGTAACTTTAGCAAACCTTATTTCATATCCTTTCATTTTGACTTCTTTTCATTTATTTGATGTTTTCTGCCTCACCATAGACCATTTTAGTTGATGATGCTGTTATAGAAAAGTTATCTGTTAGTTGTATATATAAAACTTGCTCTCATTATGATTAGTTTCACCACAGAGGGCTTAATAATTTTTCCCATCAACTTTCTCTGTATATGACTACCAAGGTAGTGTTATGAGAAATTATCTTATGAATACAACTTAGCCTCTGAATCTAAGGGAAGTGAGTACTGTGTTGTTCAGTCAAATCACTGATTTTTCTAATTATTTTTCTCTGATAACTAGAGCCTTCAAACGAAAACATTAGCAAGTAGGCATTTCCCAGAGAAAAGGAATTAAAAAATGAGTTCTCCAAGATGTAGTGTGCACTATTTGGAATTAATAGAACTTTTAAAATCAGTATTTTTTTTTCCTTCTCTCACCATGACTGTTACATGTAATCATATTAACAGGCCCTTGACCTTGGATATGAGTCTACCATGTTCTTCTAGACAAGGTAAAAAGCAAGCATAAAAATTTTGATTGACTTTTACGTCAGTTCAGTCAAAAATTGCATAGTGTGTATGTGTGTTGAATACCATGTAAATTTGTTGAGCATTTGCAATGTGAAAAGCACTGTGCTCACTGCTGAGGAAGAATCAGAGTACATGTAATGCAGGGCTCTACCTACCATCAAGTTTTCCAGGCATGGGGGCATGGTCGCTCGCTATATTTGAGGTTAGTCATTTGAGGTTAGCCATTCTATTATTGGAAAAATAAACTGGTCACGTTTTTATGGGACTATAAATGATATTCACAGTAGAAATAACTATGTGTTCTGACCATCTTCAGCATCATTACATGTAATTTAAAAAAACAAAAACAAAAAACACGGAGGAGCGAAGCCTGCAGTCATGGGTATTTGAAATTGGTCACTGATAAGATTGAATGTTATTATGAAGTCATTGAGGACTTTTGCTGACTTTTTTTTCCTGGTATAATTATTACTGACCGAATTGAGTAATGTTTGCTCTTCAATTATCTGGAACAATTTATGTAAGAATATGCGTATTTCTTTTTTACATGTTTGGAACTTACTGGTAGACTTCTCAGCCTGGATATTTCCATTTGGGAAGTTTTTTTTTTTTAATTTATTAAATTTATTGGTGTGACATTCATTAATAAGATTATATAGGTTTCAAAGGTACATTCTATAATACATAATCTATATATTGCATTGTGTGTTCACCTCCCAAAGTCAAGTCTCCTTATATCACCACATATTTGACTTGCTTTACTCTCCCAATTATTTGTAGATACAGGACCATTCAGATGTGCCATTTCTTTTTGTGTTAGATTTTTATTATGTTTTTCCAGGAATGTGTTTATTTCATTCAAATTTCTTGGCACAAAGGTGTTCACAATATCCTAGCCTTTTAATATGCATAGGATTGTTGTAATGTCCTATTTTTTATTTCTGACACTGGTAATATATATCTTGTGTCTTTTTATTTTATCAACCTTGTCATGGCTTTACCTTTTTTCTATTCCTTTTTTCTTTAGATTTAATTTGATCTTTTTTTTCTCTCTCTCTCTCTTCTTTCTAGGTGATCTATCTAATATATTTAAGCATTCACAGAACGACAGCCAGAATGAAGAAACAAAGAAACATGTCCCTAGTAAAAGATCAGAAGAAAACTCTAGAAATGGAACTAAATGAAACAGAGGGATCCAACCTTTCAGAGACAGAATTTGAACACTAATGATAAGAATGTTTAAGGAACTTAGCGAGGACATAAAGAAGGATAGGGAGGGCCAGCTGAGTGGCTCAATTGGTTAAGAGCTCACTCAAGAGTGCAAGCTGAGCTCTGAGCAATGGTGGTTCAATGCCAGCCCGAGCTGAGTTGCCATTGAGCTGCCAACAGGTGGCAGGATGGCTCAGCTAAAAAAAAAAAAAAAAGGATAGGGAAACCATAAAAAACAACCAGTTAGAACTAAAGAATACAATAACTGAAATGAAGAACGCACTTGAAGGAATCACCAGTAGAATAAATGAAGCAGAGGAGCGGATCAGTGAATTAGAAGACAAAATAGCAGAAATCACCCAGCTTGAACAACAAAAAGAAAAAAGAATAAAAAAGAATGAAAATAGTTTAAGAGCCCTCTGGGACAACATGAAACAAAACAACCCTTCGCATCATAGGAATACCAGAAGGAGAAGAGAAGAAGCAAGGGATTGAGAATGTATTTAAAGAAACAATGACTGAAAACTTCCCGACCCTGGTGAAGGAAATCAACATACATGCCCAGGAAGTGCAGAGGGTTCCAAACAAGCTGAACCCAAATAGGTCCACACCAAGACACATCATAGTTAAAACGGCAAAGGTTAAGACAAAGACAGAATCCTAAAAGCGGCAAGACAAAGACATCAAGTTACATACAAAGGAACTCCTATACAACTAATAGCTGACTTGTCTTCAGAAACTCTGCAGGCCAGAAGGGAGTGGCAGGAGATATTTTCCACTTTATAATATGGATAATTAAATAATTGATTTCAGTCTTTCTTTGACTATAACCACAAATGCTTTTGTATATATTTTATAATACATAAAATATACTATTTATATCTATTTATTTATTTAAAGATTTTTATTAGGGATATGGGGGAGGGGAATAGTGTTGGTGAATCGGGGAAGGGGGACAGACAAGTTGCTGTCCTTTTGTTCTTTTTTTTTTTAATTCTTTTATTGTGAAATAAACATTTTTTAAAAAAACGTTAGTTTCAGGTGTACAACACAGTGCAATAGTTATACTTTTTACCCCTCAAAGTGACAACCCCATCCCCTAATTTGCCACCCCACTCCCCACCCCATATCATACATTTCTATTACAATTCCTTTGACTCTCTTCCACAGTATACTCCACATCCTGTGACTATTTAAATATTCAATTACAGTTGGCATACAATATTATACAACATCAGCTTCAGGTGTACAGTGCAGTGATCAAGCTTCTACTCCATCCATGAAGTGGTCTCCCTAACAAGACACCCCACAAAATATTTACAACATTATTATATTCCCTGAACTGTCTTTCATATCCCTGTAGCAATATTGTAGTTACCCATTTATGCTGTCTAATCCTTTCCCCTTCTCCCTCATCCCCACTCCCCTACCAACTAGCAACCATCAGTTTTCCTCTACACCTATGAGTCTGTTTCTGTTTACTTTGTTCGTTCATTCAGTTTTTCAGATTCCACATAAAATTGAGATCAGATGGTATTTGTCTTTCTCCGACTGACTTATTTCACTTAACATAATAGTCTCTAGGTCCATCCATATCGTTGCAAAAGAATGATTTCATTCTTCTTTATAGCGGAGTAATACTCCATTGTATAAATGTACCACAGTTTCTTAATCCAGTCATTTACTGATGGGTATTTTGGTTGTTTCCAAGTCTTGGCTTATTGCAAATAGTGCTGCAATAAACACAGGGGTGCATATATGTTTTTGGATTAGCATCTTGGATTCTTCGTAGTTCCATTTCAAATTTTTTGAGATGCCTCCATACTGATTTCCATAATGGTTGCACCAATCTGTAGTCCCACCAACAGTGCACCAGGGTTCCCTTTTCTCCACAACCTCATCAACATTTGTTGTTTGTTGATTTATTGATGATAGTATTTGACAGGAGTGAGTTGGTATCTCATTGCGGTTTTTATTTGCATTTCTCTGATGATTAGTGAGGTTGAACATTTTTTCATATGCCTGTTGGCCATCTGTATGTCCTCTTTAGAGAAAAGGCTCTTCATACCGTCTGCCCATTTTTTAAATGTGTTGTTTGTTATTCTGGTGTTGAGTTGAATGAGTGTTTTATACATTTTGGATATTAATCCCTTATCAGATATATCGTTGGCAAATATCTTCTCCCATTCAGTAGGCTACCTTTTTGTTTTATTGATGATTCCCTTTACTGTGAAAAAACTTTCAAGTTTGAAGTAATCCCATATGTTCATTTTTTTCTTTTATTTCCCTTGCCTGAGGGGATATATCAGTAAAAATATTACTGAGGGTAATGTCTGCAAATTTACCCCCTATGTTTTCTTCTAGGAGTTTTATGGTTTCAGGTCTTACATTTAAGTCTTTAATCCATTTTGAGTTTGTTCTTGTATATGGCATAAGTAGGTGGCCCATTTTCATTTTTTTGCATGTGTCAGTACAATTTTCCCAGCACCATTTATTAAACAGACCATGTTTACTCCCATGTAAATTCTTGCTTCCATTGTCATAGATTAAATGACCATATATGGATGGGTTTACTCCTGGTCTCTCTATTCTGTTCCGTTGGTCTATGTGTCTGTTTTTGTGCCAGTACCATACTGTTTTGATTACTGTAGCCTTGTACTATGTTTTGATGTCAGGGAGTGTGATGCGTCCCACTTTGTTCTTATTTCTCAAGATTGCCGTGGCTATTCGGGGTCTTTTGTGGTTCCATTGTCCTTTTGTTCTTCATTCTAGTTGTGGAGGACGACGCTTCACTGGCCCATGTTGGTATTATCATTGTGCTCTTCCCTGGTGAAGCAGTCATTCTCTGGCCATTGGATTGCTGCTCATGGTGGCTCATGGCAGCTCACGTAAGCTCACACCAGCTGCCAGCAAGCCTACACCCTCGCTGGCAACTCACTCTTAGCAGCCCAGCTTCAGGTCGAGCTGTTGTTCATCATCTTAGCTGTAGAGGGTGCAGCATCACTGGCCCTCTATGTGGGATCTAAACTAGGGCCCTACTGCTCAGAGCTGGCGACCAAGCCAACTATTATCCAATGCGCCGACCATCCGGCCCTTATATATTTATTATACATTCATATACTGTATATAATAAAATATATATATTTTGATTATACATGTATATATTATATCTATTTATATGTGTTATGTATTTATAATTATATAAATGCATATATTAACAAAGAAAAGACTGAAATCAATTATCTAAGTATCCATATAAAAAGGATTGGGGCCAGTCGAGTGGCGCAGTGGTTAAGTGCTGGCCTGGGAAGCCAGCGGCCCCGCTTCTTTCCCACATGTGAGGGCCAGTGACACTGCCCTAAAAAAAATAATAAATAAATAAATAAATAAATAATAAATAAAATAAAATAAAATAAAATAAAATAAAAAGGATTATATACAAATTTAAAAAATATATAATGTATTAAAATGTATTATGGCAAGGGGAAATTTTATCTTCACCTGTCAAGGACTGAGTTGCCTTGAGTCAAGTTGCAGTTTTGGTCTAGCTTCATCATTTTCTAGTCCACCCTGTCTCCAAGAGTTAGTCCTCCAGAGATGGGATGTTTACTAGGGTCCTCAAATCCTTGGTAGGTTATGAACTACAAAATTTATTTTCTAAGCCCTGTAAAACTGCTGAAAAACTCTGTGTACCTCAGCTTAGGCCCTGTGGAGAAAATCACAGAGGTTGCACTCACTTCTTTACCCCGTCCCAGTCATCTAGGATCTTAGCCTCTCAGTTCCAGGCTGCCTTGGAGACCCTGAACTCCAATTTTTGTTTGTCAATTACTGTGAGACTGATGGACAATCCGCTGACCTTTTTGCCCCCTGGCCCAGATCTCACCAGATTTTCAACCTTCTACCCAATGCTAAATATAGCAAATGCCTCAGGTGAAAAAGGAATCAAAGAAGCAGACTATCTCTCCCAGGTTCCTTGTTTTCAACATCTTGGCCCTGCACTTCCTGGTGTCTCAGCAGCGTTGTGATAACTAGCAACTCTTGACTTTGTGTTTTATCTGACATTCTTAATTGTTTTTAGTAAGGGTATCCTTGTACTGCCATGTGCTCAGCATGCCAGGAGTAGAAAACTTGACATGATAAACAAAATTTTTCACCCAGTTGTCCTGAATGGTATTTGCTGTGTTAAAAACTCATTTTAATCAACAAAAGGTGAGTTTATGGTTTTGTAATTATAATTTTGATAAATATTGTGTTGTAAACATACATTTCTGAGTGCATAAATAAGAATCTGGAAAATTTATAGATTTCAAAGCATGATATATCCTTACAACTGTAAAGTCTCAATCCATGTATATCAAACCATTCTAGTTACAGAACTAATATGATAACTAACTTTTATAAAAAAGCCACATATTGACTTTTTATGTTATTTTTATTAAAATAATAATTTTATTAGCAAGTCCTATTTCTATTCCAGCATCACTTTTAATAAGCAAAATCATATCTCAATCAGTATACATTTACCCTATGGATATACATATTACTTATTTATTCTATATTAAGACAAAATAGGAATAATATAAGAAAATAATCACTTTGATCCCTGATTTGTAGTATAATAATCCATTAAATCTATTTCACCTATGTAAATGCAGTATTTATCACAGGCTCATTGAAAAGTGATAATGGAAAAACCAATCAAATTTTCAAACCAATTAGACCTGAATCCAGAATTTGGAGGTAAGTCTCTGGTGGGAAAAAGATTAAATAACCTTGTGTTAATTCAGCCAGTAGCAAAGCCCTACTGCCTTTGTTTGAAAATTATTGATTGAAGTTGATTGATGGACTTCATGGATAGAAAGAGAAAGAGATTATGGGACCTGGATAGATCAACTCATGAAGCTAGGCTCATTTATTAGGAAGGTGTAAGTAAAATTGTAATATTTATATATGCTGCTTGAATTGCTTCAATATGCTTTTAATATATTTTTTTTCTGAACTTTCCACTTATATGACACTGGAAAATATGTGTTCAAATATTACCTAAATGTATAGAAAATAAGGGGTGAGGGGTAATTGTGCATTCAGTTGTCCCTTTAAGCCAGTTAAATACCAACACAGGGAGATGACTCTGTGCTGATGCATTCTTGCATTATATGTTTCATTCATCAACACATCTCATTTTACCATTTCATTTGACATCATTGGGGGAAATGCAAGCAATTTAACAATTAATATAGCTGTCAGGGCATTTCAAGTAGAGACAACATATCATTATTACTATTTATGCACCAAATCGACCGATACCGATACATTGTGGAGCATCTGCTATGTACAGAACAACTTGTAGACACTGGGGACAAGAAGAAGAAACTCAACGCCTGCTGTGCCCTCTACAGACCTATGTACTCTTCTATACTCACATCAAAAACCCTTCTTGTCTCTTACGAAAATTAGAATATAAAATCCAGATTCAAATCTTTGATTATACGTATTCTTTCTTCCCAACATATAGTGTTAGTTTCTATTGCCAAGAAGAAACAGAGAACTGAGGTCCTTAACTCAATTTTGTCTAAATCACAGGATTTTTTTCCTTTTGCCTCATTTGTGCATTGAATGGGATGTTTAGAGAAATAGCAGGGATGATTTTCTCAACCAAAGAGGTAAAAGAAATTTCATAAGATGCTTTCACTTTGTAAACAGGTATGTATGTGACGCAGCTTATGGAGCAGTTCCTGATTCACTCGACTCCTGCGACTGCTGCTTGGTTAATTAATTAATTAATTATTTTCAGGTTTACAAAACAATGTAAAAGACATTTACACCCCTCACAAAGTGATAACTCCACTCCCCCAATACTACACCTCTGACATCATATATATTGTTTTGTCAGAAAAGTCATGACACATTTTTGCAACAAAAAACAGAAAAAAATATGTCATGACTTTTCTGACAACCCAATAGGTGTTAGAATTCCATTGACTCTATCTCCTATGCTGTACTCCACATCCTGTGACTGAATATATATATACTAAATTATAGTTGACATTTAATATTCAGCTTCAGCTTCAGGTGTACAGCACAGTGTCAGGCATCTACACAGTCTATGAAGTGGTCTCCCTAATAAGACAAGTGCCCATCTGACTCCCTACAAAACCTTTGCAGCATTATTGATTACGTTCCCCAGACTGTATTTTATATTCCCATAGCTCTATTGTGACTACTAATTTGTACTTTTTAATCCCTTTACCTTACTCTCCACCATGTAGGGGAAAATGGCCTTCTGTTTACAAAGCTACTTCAGCTATTGTAAAATTACATCCTGACTGAGGGATGTAGGCAAAAAATGAGAAATGCCAAGAATGAGTAAACTGGGTAGTAAAAAGGGGAGTCTTCCCCTTCTCATGCATCTGGTAGCATCTCTGTTACCAGCGGTTCTTTGCCCCCCTCAGCATAGAAATCAAGAGAGTGGGTGAAACAGTTTTCAGTGAGAACGTTTTATTAAAGTGAAAGCTTGATGCACCAAGGGAGCACACTTAGAAAGAGAATAATAGATGTGGCACAGCATTTTTATAGGCCCCTGGGGTTAGGGACTGCATTACCTTTGATTGAGGGGAGGAATATTCATGAGTTTTCTTGGAATGGAGAGGAGAGTTCTGAGAATTAAGTTGCCACCCTCTTTTTAGTTGTATATGGGCCGCTCCAGTTCTGCCAGGGTGTTGGTGGGTGTGTTATTTACTATGATAATGAGGACAGGTCACCCAGAGGACAATTCCTCTAACTGGTGCACAGACGTGCACTTTGGGATCCTTTCCTAAATCTGATTACATCTCTTTTGCATTTACCACGCCAACTGTTCTTGTTTCTTATTGGTGGGAAAGTATGACTCAAGGTTGCTTACCCAGTGCCAGATTTTGGCTTCGTGCCTACTGTCCATGTAACTTCAGGATGTGCCTTAGGACAAACCACTGGAAAGGTGGGGGGAAGTAAATGTGGTTACCAGCTTTTCTTTCTAATGCCTACACAAGTCTTAATAGTGTCCTATAAAGCCATCACCTTTATTGTCCCCCATTACCCACCCCTAAACTATGCCCAGGGTCTCTGGACACACCTAAGAAAGGGTTCTGGCCAGGTAGACTGCAGGTGGAAGGATGTAACTGTTAGCAGTCCTATTGATTGTGTTGATGTCTAAGACAAGACAACAGCCAAGGAAACTAGCTAAGTAAAGGCCAAAGGAATGCTGATGTTGGAGGCAGCCAGAGAGTCTGCTAGGAAGGACACTTTTGGCAAGTGAAAGTTGCATGAGATTAGATTTTTTCTTTATTAACTTGAGTTCTTGGTGGAAAACCAACAAATGAATAAAAGTGTGAGGAACACAGAGGCTGAGCTGGTTCGTGAAGTTTCCATGGTAAATGAGATATGCAATAATTTTTTTAAGTTCAAGTATTTACCAATCATTTTATGATAATAAGCACTTGAACAGAGCTTAGCTGGTGCCATGCTCTGTTATAAACACTCTACCAATGTTAACTAATAACAACTCTAGGAGGCCAGTTCTATTATTGCCCCTATTAATAAGGAGGAAGCTGACATATCAAGAAGTTAACTAGCTTCCCCAAAGTGCATGGCCAGAAATTTGCAAAGCCAGGATTTGAACTGGGCCAATTGCTGCTAGCCAATATGTGCTCTGAGTTACTCTACTATGTGTCAAGAAGAATCAGTTCACCAAAAGTTAGGGGAAGGACCTTGAATTCAAGGAGAACAGAGGCAACTTCTCCAGGACTAACCATTCTCTGGGAGCATTAATTCAGCTTTGGGTTTGGGTGTGGGAAAAAACAGGAGTCTGATCAGAGTTAGCTGGAGGAGGGTGAAATCAGATGTGCCTGAAAAGGGAGCCCACTAAAGGGGCAATATGAAATTGAATACCTATCCCTTACATAATTTGCACAGACCTTGAGTCTCTGGTATTTTGACCTTGGGCTGATTTCAGAATAACTCTTTGTGAGAGAAGAAATGCAAAACAAGTAGAATCAAAGAGTAAAAATGCTTCAAATCAAATAAGTGCAATCTGGGAATGAAACACTCTTCACTGATGTAGGTGAGGGGCAGTGAGCTAGGAGCTTGTGAAAGGCACCAAGGCACCGCTCAGGGTCCCTCCATGGCAGGGTTCTTTGAGGCACATGTACCAGCGACATCCCCCCAGATCTTTTTTCCTTATGCATGCTTCCCTATTGCCTCACCTATTCAAATGACTTTTCTAGTTACTACGGCTCAGCCACCACTCAAGCACTCCTACAAGCCCTGAAGACCTTGTCTCCCACTCACACAGCTGAACTTGGCCTCTATGCCACTACCTCTACTTTTTAGGCAAAGGTGTGGATATTTAAAAGTGCCTTTTCCGATTTTTTTTTTAACCTAAGGAAGACAGGGATTAAATGAAACCCACTAAATATAAAAGAACAAATATATGACACTTATGAGAATAAATAATAACAACAAAATAACAATGTCATTTATATTATCATTATTATTAGTGTTGTTATTATTTAATAGATAACTTTATGAATACTTACTAAAAAGTGTCAGATACTTTACAGTAACCCTGGTTGATAGATACACTTCCCATATTTCAGACACAGAAACTAAACTTAAAGAGTTTAAATAACTTCTCAGGGATGGGATGTGGATAAACCAGGTTTTAAAAGCTCAGATATACCTTATTGTAAAGTCTTTATTCTCAACCACTAGGTTATATTAGGCCAGATATGAATTTAATCCAAATTTAATCATATGAATGTATGTCTAGGAGCCATTTGCTGTTAAGTTGTTTTTTATTTCTAATTATGTAAACCTAGTTGTTATCATTGCTAAAATGATGATGAGGTTCAAATTAGACATCATGTATAAAAATGTCTTATAAGCTATAAAGTATAAATAATGACAAAATACTATAACAATGGATTGATAATGGCAATGGATAGATGGTGGAAGTCCACAGACCTATGCCTCACATGTACATATGACACCGTTAAGTTACAACTTGCCTGAGTGAAATGGCAAGTCATTCATTACCAGTTAATACACTGTAAATCTATCAGTTCATACACCATAAATATTGCTGTGGAGAAAACAGAAAAACAACAAATAACATTGTTAATGGAGTGTAGAATAATTAGTTAATGAACTTGGGGAAAATAAAGAGAGGGCAAACATACAAAAAGGGTTTCCTAACCAGCTAGTTTAATGAACTGGTCAAACTTTTATAAAGAAATTGGCAACTGATTTAACTAATTCATAAGAAACATTTTGAGAAATTTAAAATTATCTGATTTAATAAATGAAAAACTCTCAGATCTCATAGTTTTCTTGGCACTAATTGATATTAATTGACTTTGAACAAACCAATTGATCACTGTACAGTTTGTCCTTTCCTCCAATTTAGAAAAATTTTTGGATGATTCGATTTCAATTCAAAATTTATGTACTCCATGCCTTTTGTTTGTTTGTTTGTTTGTTTGTTTGTTTGTTTGTTTAGATTTCAAGATTCAAAATCCTATCACTCAAAGGAACATATATAATTCACTGGGAATTTTAATAAAAATGAATTTTTATTCATACCTTTAATATTCTGGAGAACTTAAATTTTCTAGTCATCATTTTTCAGAGGCCTTGCACCAAAGGCTATTTACCCATGTCCAGCCCAACTGCTTGCTCATGAATACTAATAAACTTGACTTCCTTTACCAAAGGCTGAGAGGTATGAGAGGTAGGCCTCAGAAATATGCAACAGCAAATAAGCCATGAATGTTTGCTTCTGTTAGACTGCCGAACTGCACCAAATCTAGTAAAGCTCTTGCTTTCCTACTAACAGCCATTTCAAGGCCATGTTTCTTCTATCGCCCCTTTTTTTGGGTGGTGTAAAATGTCTTTCAAAACTGAAATTAGTTTTGAAATTGTTTTCTGTCAAATCCAGTAAATCTAACAAATTTTGACTGATGCCTGCTAAGGACAAACGGTAAGAGCAGCATGTGATTCCGAAGATTTTCAAAAAGGGATTTTTGCAATTAGCATGTGGTCCTGTTTTCTTCCAGCAGGTAGTAAAAAGAGAAACATCTAACAGTGGGGTTCGTATCTTACCAAATATCAAGCAGACCAAAATTACTTGTCAGAGTCTTGGATTCCCTTTAAGTATGGGGAAGATGGCCTAAATTTCCCTCCTGGGCATGGAAGAGAAAACGCTTCTTCTTCCCAGGGAGACATGAAAGCTGGTGACTGCAGTTTTGCCCAGGGCTCACTGTGAGGCAGGCAGGCGGTCAGCAGTCACCTAAGGCTCACTGTGCATGTGCAGAGTGCAGCAGAAGACGCATGCAAGGAATAGTCAGACAAGGACAGGCCTGGAAGCTGCATGGGGAACTTTATTTCTTGTAATTTTAAACTGTGCTTCTTTGATTCTTGAAATCCCCTTCTAGAAATGTGGTGATTCATTGCCTCTGACCAGGGTTTGTGTCTTGGTACACTGTGAAACTGCTTGACTCATGGAGGAGCAAAGGAGTAAGTGCCATTAAGGTTTTAATTAAATTTTGAAAAATATTCAACCATATCCTGCTTCTTCCTTCCATCAGGGATCCTACAGTTATTAAATTAGGCTGGTGGTGTCTACTTTCAGAATCATGCATTTTTACCAGCAGATAATTTCTCTTTTCTATTGTTGGATATTTTCTTGGTGAATTTTACGGCTATCATCTTTGGCAGAGCTAATCTGGTTTTCTTCAGCCACAGTTCTGCTCACTAATCCATTTATGGATTTTTACATAAATTCTCCTTGGATGGTGAGTCTATTACCATGGAAGTTTTCTTTCAAGCTTCTAAGTGCAGTTTGTTCCTCTTTTTTTCTGTCCATAGTATATGTTTGTGCCACTCCTGCATGTTAGCCTTGTGAAAATCTACTTCAGGGCCTGGCTGGGATGGTGTTAGATGAACATACTCATACAATGGACATATTACAGAAAGTTTTGTATCTTTAAGTTGGTTTACTTAAATTTTTTTAAAAAAATATTTTTCTTACTTGTATAGAAACTTATCTACATCTTATATATCTCTTTTTCTATGGTTAGTACCCTTCCAAGCAAAGTAGGTACACACACACACACACACACACACACACACACACACACACATGCAAAATGAAACATATGATATCAGTTTTGAACTCTACTAAACGTATAAAGAAAAATTAACACCAATCTTTCTCAAACTCTACCCAAAATACAGAAGAAGAAGAAATACTTCTTAATTCATTCTGAGGCCAGCATTGTCTTGATAACAAAGCCAAACATCACAAGAAAAGAACTACAGACCAATATCCCTTATGAATAGAAATACAAAAGCCTTCAACAAAATACTA
Organism: Aselliscus stoliczkanus; assembly: GCA_033961575.1. Taxonomy (NCBI): domain Eukaryota; kingdom Metazoa; phylum Chordata; class Mammalia; order Chiroptera; family Hipposideridae; genus Aselliscus; species Aselliscus stoliczkanus. The sequence goes on from CM066730.1 coordinate 12,498,397, forward strand.
GCAAACTGATTTCAATAGCATATTAAAAGGATTATACCACATGATCAAGTGGGATTTATCCCAGGAATGCATGGGTGGTTCAATGCACCAACATCAATCAATATAATGCACCAATTAATAGAATGAAGCCCCCCCACCAAACAAACAAAAAACAACAAAACCCACAAAAAACTCAAACAAACCTCATTATCATCTCAATTAATGCAGAAAGAGCATCTGACAAAATCCAACACCCTTTCATGATAGAAAACACTTAACAAACCAGGAATGGAGGGAAACTTCCTAAATATGTAAAGGGCATTTATGAAAACCCTACAGCTGATATCACACTTAATAGTGAAGGAGTGAAAATTTTCCTCATAAGATCAGGAACAAGACACAGATATCTCCTCTAGCCACTTCTATTTGATATTACACCAGAAATTATAGCCAGAGCAATTAGACTAAAGAAAGAAATAGCTAATCAGATTTGAAAGAAAGAAACGAAAGTAACTCTGTTCACTGATGGCATAACCTTATATGTAGAAAATCTTAAGAAATCCACCCCTCAAAAAAAAAAAATTTAAAAAAACAACTATTAGAGCTAATCAATCAATTCATGAGTTGCAATATACAAGATCAAATACAAAAATTTGTTGTATTTCCATAAACTAGCAATGAACAATCCAAAATTAAGAAAACAGCATCATTTACATTTGTAAACAAAAGTATACAATACTCAGAAGTAAATTTAACCAAAAATGTACAAAATTTGTACCCTGAAAACTAGAAAACATTACTGGAAAAAAATTTAAAAACCTAAATAAGTGGAAATACATCCTATGTAATGGATTGGAAGAGTTAATATTGCTAAGATGACAATACTCCCCAAATTGGACTATACATTCAATACAATATCTATCAAAATTACCAAGTTTTTAAATAGAGAAATAGACAAGCCGGTGGTGTAATTTGTGTGGAATTTCAAGGAACTCCACATAGCCCAAACAATTCTGAAACAGAACAAAGATGGAAGACCCATCCTTCACAATTTCAAAACTCATTAAAAAGCTATAGTAACCAAATCAATGTGGTACTGACATAAGAATGAGAGGTTGGACAATTAAGTTTGCAAACTAGTTGCAATGATGTTGCCAATTTTTCTGATATAAGAGGGATTATTCATTATGAATGTGTACCAACCAGACAAACAGTTAACCAAGTTTACTATTTGGAAGTGCTGAAAAGGCTGTGTGAAAAAGTTAGACAACCTGAACGTTTTGTCAACAATTCATGGCTCTTGCATCACAACAATGCACCAGCTCACACGGCACGATCTGTGAGGGAGTTTTTAGCCAGTAAGCAAATAACTGTATTGGAATACCCTCTCTACTCAACTGATCTGGCCCCCAATGGCTTCTTTCTTTAAAGATAAAGGAAATATTAGAAGGAAAGCATTTTGATGACATTCAGGATATTAAGTGTAATATGACTATAGCTCTAATGTCCATTCCAGAAAAAGAATTCCAAAATTGCTTTGAAAGATGGACTAGGTGCCGGTATCTGTGCATAGCTTCCCAAGGGGAGTACTTCGAAGGTGACTATAGCAATATTCAACAATTAGATACGTAGCACTTTTTCAAGGATGAGTTTGCAAACATAATTGTCTGACCTCGTAGAGATAAATGAAATAGAATTGAGAGTCCAGAAGTAAATTCATGTATCTATGGCCACCTGATTTTAGACTCAGTGGCCAAGACCATTCATTGGGAAAAAGTATCATTCCAACAAATGGTGCTGAGACAACTGGATAGCCACATGCTAAAGAATTAATTTGGACTCTTATCTCACACCTTGTACAAAAAATAACTCTAAATCCATGACTTAAATATAAGAGCTAAAAATAGGGGAGGCCTGGTGGCTCAGTTGGTTAGAATGTGAGCTCTGAGCAACAGGGTTGCTGGTTTGATTCCCACATGAGCCAGTGAGCTGCACCCTCCTCAACTAGATTGAAGATAAGACTTGAGCTGAGCTGCCGGTGGGCAGATGGATGGCTCAGTTGGTTAGAGCCTGTGCTCTCAACAACAGGGTTGCTGGTTTGACTCCTAATGGGATGGTGGGCTGCATCCCCTGCAACTAGATTGAAAATGGCAAATGGACTTGAGCTAAGCTGCTCCCTCCACAACTAAGATTAAATAAAGGACAATAACATGATTTGGAGATGATGGATCCTGGGAAAAACACACCGTTTCCCAATAAAGTTAAAAAAAAACCAAAAAAAAAAAAACCATAGGTGTACATTATCATGACATTATAATTGGCATTGGCTTCTTAGGATATCAAAAGCGCAAGCAACAAAATTAAAGCATATAAATTATAAATTGGACTTCATAAAAATTAAACACTCTTGTGCATCAAATGACATTTTCAAGCAAATGAAAAGGTAACCAACAGATGGCAGACATATTGCAAATCATATATCTAATGGGAGTTTATAATCCAGAATATACAACTCAACAAGGCAATTTTAAATGGGCAAAAGTCTTGAATAGAAATTTCTTCAAACAACATACAAATGGCCAATAAACACTTGCAAAGATGCTCAACATCATTAGTCATTAAGGAAATGCAAATCAAAACCATAATCACATACCACGTTACACCCACAAGGATGGCTATAATAATAATTTTTTAAAAACCATAAAAATAGCAAGTATTACCAATGTTTGGAGAAACTGGAACCCTTATAAATTGTTGGTGGGAATTTAAAATGGTTCAGCTGCTGTGGGAAACAGTTTGATGGTTCCTCAAAAAGTTGAACAGAATTAGCATGTGACCTAGGTATTCCACTCCAAGGTATATACCCATGAGAAATGAAAGCATATATTTAAATGAAAATATACACACAAATGTTCAAAGCAGCATTATTTGCAATAGACAAAAAATGGAAAATAATATCCAGCATCTCTTGAATAAATAAACAAAATATGGCATATTCATACAATGGAATACTACTCAGCCATAAGAAGGAACACAGTGCTGACACATGCTACAAAATGGATAACCCTTGATAATATTATGCTAAGTGAAAAGAAGCTAGACACAAAGCTTGCTTTTTTATATGATTACACTTATATGAAATGTCCCAAATAGACAAATCTATAGAAATTAAAAAAGTCGATTAGTGGAACAGTCACAAGGAAGAGGGGAAATACAGAATGACTGGTTAATGGGTCTGGGTTTCCTTTAAGGTGATGAAAGTGTTGCTGAACTAGATAACGGTGATGGTTGTGCAACATTGGAATGTACTAGAAGCCACTGAAGTGCACTTTAAAAAGGGTAGAATGGTGAATTTCACATATGTGATTGTCCCTCAATTAAAAAAATTATAAAAGGGCACCATTCTCAAGTAGTTCACAGTCTAGTTGAGAAGGAGACGGAACAAACATACATCAAAAATCATGCAGAGGCAGCGTTCACTTTTCCTGGTAGTGTGAAACCATAATATGACTGTGCAAGTAGAAACTGTAAATAGACCTTTTCATTTACTTTTTTTTTTTCAGTTTGATTGGGGTATAACTCACAAATAGAAATTGTGTAAATTTAAGATGTACATTGTGATGATTTGATATACATATACATTTTGGAATGATCACCACTATCAAGCTAGTTAACATGCCTATCAGCTTGTTTAGTTATTTATCAGCTTACATAGTTACTTTTTTATGTTGGGAGAACACAGGATTTATTCTCTTAGCAAATTTCAAGCATGCAATGCAGTTTTGTTAATTGCAGTCACCATGCTATACATTATATTCCTAGAACTTATTTATCTTGAATAACTAAAACTTTGTACTCTGACCAACACCTCACCACTCCCTGCTTCTTCCAGCTCCTGGGAATCATCATTTCCTTGGGATATAAACCCAGGCATGAGATTTCTAGATCATACAGCAGTTCAAATTTTAATTTTTGGAGGAACTTCCACACTATTTTCCATAGTGGCTACACCAATTTACATTTCCAAAACAGGTTACAAGGGTTTCCTTTTTTGCACATCATCCCCAACATTTATCATTTGTCTTTTTGATAATGGACATTCTAACAGGGGTGTGGTCATTTCTCATTGTGATTTGATTTGCATTTCCCGGATGATTAATGACCATTTGTATTATCATATACTTGTTGACCATTTGTATATCTAGTTTTGAGAAATGTCTATTCAGATCCTTAGTTTATTTTTAAATTTATTTTCTTTTCCCGAGTTGAGTGCCCTGTGTATTTTGGATATTAAAACCTTATAAGATACATAGTTTACAAATATTCTCTTTCAATCTGTGGTTGCGTTTTCACTCTGTTGATTGTATCTTATGCATTACATGCGAAGAGATTTTAATAATCAATGGGTAAAATTTCTATTGTTCCAAGCATTAAAACATTTTGTTAAAACATTGAGAGCTCTTATACTTTATAGGGAATTAAAAAATTAGTAAAACTAATTTTATTACTGTGTAATTGAAATCATTAAAAATATTGTGAATTAATGTGTTTTATTTCTTTATGAAAAAGTATGAAGAGTAATTGGGGCAGTGTTTGCTTTATTCTCTTAGCACAAAGTCTGCTATGGAGCATCCATCTTTTCTACGCCTTGGAAAATATTCATGCTGTTTTCTAAGTTTGGATCAGCTTCTTATATTTTTGATTTACATTTTCAATGTCTCGAAGTATCTGGGAAGTTTTTTTGTTTTGTTTTGTTTTTGCCACCTTTTTCATCCTCTCATCACACCACTTTCTTCATTTGTATCAGTAAGTTTACCTTCAGTAAATTTCTGCATATATAGAATCTCTTGGAAAATAGCAGCATTCCTAGGGTCATTATATCTTTCATTGACTCTGTTTACACCTGATTCTACTTTCACTTCGAGGGCTACCAATTTTCATTTCTTTGTATATTTTCATTTTTGTTGACCAATTCCCTCTTTTGGTTATCCGTTTCTGTAAAATGTCACTTGGTTTTATTACTGAGAGAAAAGGATTCAACACAACTACATGTTTTGCTATCTTTTTGTGACCTGATGAAGGTGCACAGTGATCAACACACCAACAGGCTCTGAAGAAAATGACAGGGTTGGCACAGCTGTTATTTACATATTGATTTATGAACTAGAGAGTTAGTAGCAAAGTTTTACTTTATGTAATTACTCACAGTTAATACACCATGGTAATTGAAATTGGAACCATGTTGTTGGGGAAAATTGGTGTTATTTAACTAGACCATGATAATTGTAATTTGTGCATTTTGGCACTGTGCAAAAAGAGGACTAAACATAGTACAATTGGGCAGTACTAAGTAACATTGCAATAAAATCATACACCTTGGATTAATGATGAGTTGGATTTGTTTAAAGATAAGGTATTCCTTTAGGCTAACACTCTGAACATAGGCATGGAGGAGGGATAAAGAGTGGTATAAGTGGGTCAGTAAGCAGGTATATCTGAATAGACCAAAAGAGGTACAGTTTAATAAATGGATAGACAAGAAGGGTTCTGACTGTGGCAGGGCTTGAAATTCAGGCAATTGCAAAATGAAAAAAAAATCCACTGAAATAAAAATTTATGATTAGTAGAGCAGAAGACTTGAGATTTTTGTACACTTTGTTACTCATTCTATTTCTAATATTGGGTTGTCGGAAAAGTCATGATGCATCTTTGTGACAGATGGCACTAGTTCAGTTTTAGAAGTACTAGAACTATTAGCATCTATGTTATTCCTAGGTCGTTTGACAGCTAACAGTGCTGGCTTCATTCTAAAAAAAAAAAAAATTGAGCAATTTGGCTGAGTTTTGGAGATTTTACAACAAAGTTGAAGATGGAAGACCAAACTGTGCATTTTTGCCATATTTTACTGTTTTACTTCCATAAAGGGAAGAATGCACATCAAGCTTGTGAAAAGTTGCATAGTTTATGGTGACAATGCTCTACAAGAACGCCAGTGCCAATGATGGTTCACAAATAACATGCTGGTTATTTTGATCTCAACAACCCTCCTCAGTCAGGGAGGCCCACTGAGGTGGATGGTGACAAACTAAAGGCATTGATCGAGCCAAACCCATGTTACATGACACGAGAGATTGCAGAAACATTGAACATCCATCATTCAAGCATTCATGACCACCTGAAAAGGCTGGGATACGTAAGCAATCTCACTATTTGGGTTCTGCATGAACTCAAAGAAGTTCATTTGATGGCACATATAAACATCAGCAATATGCCCATTAAACAAGCATTAAAGGAGGAAAATGATCCTTTCTTGAAGCAACTGATAACTGGTGATGAGAAGTGGATTGTTTACAATAATGTGGTGTGCAAACGATCTTGGTCCGGACGAGATGATTTGCCTCAAACGACACCAAAAGCAGACATTCATCAGAGGAAGGTTATGCTCTCAGTGTGGTTGGATTTTAAAGGTATTGTGTTTTTCAAGCTCCTACCAAGAAACCAAACAATCAATTCAAATACGTACTGTCAGCAGTTGGACAGTTTGAATGAATCCATCATCCAGGAGTGTCCAGAGCTTGTTAATTGTAAAGGAGTTGTATTCCATTGAGACAATGCGAGACCACACACTAGTTTGATCACCCATTAAAATTAATGGAGCTCAGATGGGATGTGTTGCCACACCCACCGTACTCAACTGACCTTGCACTTTCAGACTTCCAATAGTTTTGCTCTCGTCAAAACTCCCTGCCTGGCACAACGTTCAATTCAGATGAGGGTGTAAATCAGCTCCTTGTTCAGTTTTTCGCAAATAAAGACAGGTCGGTCCTTCTATGAACGAGGAATTATGAAGCTCACTGAAAGATGGCAAAAGGTTATCAAACAAAACGGGCAATATATCACTGATTGACCTTTATTCTTTACATAAATAAATGACTTTTGAAAAACAGACAAAATACATCATGACTTTTCTGACGACCCAATATTTGACAAATCATGGGCATCAGTTTCCTGATTTGCAAAGTGAGGATAATCATACTTAGTCCAAATGGCTGAAGGTAAAGGTTCTTGGGGGCAGGTGGAAAAAAACCACATATGACTGTGTTCATTCTTCAGACAACATTTGCTGAGTACCTGCTTTGAGACAGGAACTGGGCTAAACATTTCCATGACAGATGATAGGACATTGTCCCCTTCTCTGAGGGGTGGAGATGGGAGGAGGAAATAGATAAATAAACACAAAAATTAATGACTGATCTGATAGATGCTGTAAGGAAGTGATAGTGAACAGAAAGCAATCATGGTAAAATATCACAGCATTTTAGGAAGAATATATGGCAATTCTTTGAAGAATGAATTGAATAGGATGGATCTCTAGTTTTAGTAGAGTTTACAGCTCTTGTTTATTGATCCCAAGTCTAGGATCAAACTATTGGAGTGAAGCACTGAAGTGGACTGGAGGGAATATTTAAAGTTAAAAAGGTCAAGAATTTAAAAGTCCAGAGTACTCGATGGATCATCTACACACATAGTAAAGTACCCAAGAATGATGGCAGGATTAGTACTCATTTATAAAGGTACCCTTTATGGATATAAAACCTTGATAATTAAGAGGATTGACTTTAATCCATGGTTAGTTATCATAGCCTAGAGATAGAGTCTAGGAAACAGCAAGAGTGTTCATTACCTGTAGCACGCTACATCAGTGTTTCTCAAAATTTAACATGCATCAAAATACCTTGGAAGTTTCTAAAAATGCAGGTTCTGTTTCAGTAATTCTGGGGTGCGACCTGGGTTTTGCATTTCTAAATATCTCGCAGTTTGGCTGCATTTGAATAGCAAGATGTTCTTTCTTTCTTTCTTTCTTTCTTTCTTTCTTTCTTTCTTTCTTTCTTTCTTTCTTTCTTTCTTTCTTTCTTTCTTTCCTTCTTTCATTATTTTTTAGTATTTTTTATGTATTTATTTTTTAAATTAGTTTCAGGTGTACAGCACAGCGCAATAGTTATATTTTTTACTCCTCAAAGTGACAACCCCCCCCAATCCGCCATCTCACTCCCCGCCCTGATATCATACATATTTATTATATTTCCATTGACTCCACTCCCACACTACTCCACATCCCATGATAATATATATATTCAATTATACTTGACATACAATATAATACAATATCAACTTCAGGTGTACAGTGCAGTGATCAAGCCTCTACCCCATCCATGTAGTGGTCTCCCTAACAAGACATTTACAACATTATTTATTATATTCCCCAAACTGTCTTTCATATCCCTGTGGCAATATTGTAGTTACCTATTTATGGTGTCTAACCCCTTCCCCTTCTCCCTTCTCCCTACCCCCCTCCCAACTAGAAACCATCAGTTTTTCCTCTATATCTCTGAGACTATTTCTGTTTACTTTGCTTGTTCATTTGGTTTTTTAGATTCTAGGTGATATCAGATGCTTTTTGTCTTTCTCCGACTGACTTATTTACTTAACAAAATGTTCTCTAGGTCCATCCATATCATTGCAAATGGTTATGATTTCATTCTTCTTTATAGCAGAGTAATACTCCATTGTACAAATATACCACAGTTTCTTAATCCAGTCGTCTACTGATGGGCATTTTGATAGTTTTCAAGTCTTGGCTATTGTAAATAGCACTGCAATAAACATAGGGGTGCATATATTTTTTCGAGTTAGCAACCAGAGAAAATTAGGGTTTCTATGGATAGATACCCAAGAATGGAATTGCTGGGTCATATGGTAGTTCCATTTCCAGTTTTTTGAGATACCTCCATACTGATTTCCATAATGGCCACCAACAGTGCAGCAGGGCTTCCTTTTCCCCACAGTCTCTCCAGCACTGGTTGTTTGTTGATTTATTGATGACAGCCATTCCGACCAGAGTGAGTTGGTATCTCACTGTGGTTTTTATTTGCATTTCTCTAATGATTAGTGAGGTTGAACATTTTTTTCATATGCCTGTTGACCATCTGTATGTCCACTTTAGAGAAATGTCTCTTCATATCTTCTGCCAATTTTTTAAATGTGTTGTTTGCTTTTTTAGTGTTGAGTTGAATGAGTGTTTTATAAATTTTGAATATTAACCCCTTATCAGATATATCATTGGAAAATATCTTCTCCCATTCAGTAGGCTACCTTTTTGTTTTATTGATGATTTCCTTTGCTGTGAAAAAACTTTTAAGTTTGATGTAATCCCATATATTCATTTTTTTCTTTTATTTCCCTTGCCTTAAGGGATATATCAGTAAAAATATTACTCATGGTAATATCTGCAAATTTACTGTCTATGTTTTCTTCTAGGAGTTTATGGTTTCTGGTCTTACATTTAAGTCTGTAATCCATTTTGAGTTTGTTCTCATGTATGGTGTAAGTAGGTGGTCCATTTTTATTGTTTTGCATGTGTCAGTCCAATTATCCCAGCACCACTTATTAAATAGACTATTGTTACTCCAAGGTAAATTCTTGCTTCCAGTGTCATAGATTAAATGACCATATATGGATGGGTTGATTTCTGGGCTCTCTATTCTGTTCCATTGATCTTTGTGTCTGTTTTTATGCCATACCATACTGTTTTGATTACTACAGCCTTGTAGTATGATTGATTTGGGGTAGCATGATAAGTCCCACATTGTTCTTGTTTCTCAGGATTGCTGTGGCTATTTGGGGTCTTTAATGGTTCCATATAAATTTTAGGATTATATGTTCCATTTCTGAGAAAAATGTCCTTGGTAGTTTGATAGGAACTGCATTGAATCTGTATATTGCCTTAGGTAGTATTGACATTTTAACTATATTAATTTTTCCTATCCATGAACATGGTATGTATTTCCATTTATTAGTATCTTCTTTGATTTCTCTCTTCAGTGTCTCATAATTTTCTGAGTACAGTTCTTTACTACTTTGGTTAAATTTATTCCTAGATATTTTATTGTGTTAAGCCACTGTAAATGGGATTGACATCCTGATTTCTTTTTCTGATATTTTTTTGTTGGTGTATACAAATGCAATTGATTTATGAATATTAAGTCTGTATCCTGCTACGTTACTAAATTCATTATCAGTTCTAACACTTTTTTTGTGGAGTCTTTAGGATTTTCTATATGTAGTACCATGTCATCTGTATATAATGAAAATTGTACTTCCTCCTTTCCAATTTGGATGCCTTTTATTTCATTTTCTTGTCTGATTGCTGTGGCTAGAACTTCCAGAATTGTGTTGAATGGAAGTGGTGAAAGTGGGCAGCCTTGTCTTCTTTCTGTTCTTAAGGGGAAAGCTTTTAGCCTTTCCCGTTGAGTCATGTTTGCTGTGGGCTTATCATATAAGGCCTTTATTATGTTGAGTTATGATCTCTCTATTACCACTTTGCTAAGAGTTTTTATCATAAATGACTGCTGGATTTTGTCAAATGCTTTTTCTGCATATATTGACATGATCATATGATTTTTATTTTTCATTTTGCTAAAGTGATGTATTACATTAATTGAATTGCAGATATTGAGCCAACCTTGCATATCAGGAATGAATCCTATTTGATAATGGTGTATGATCTTTTAAATATGATGCTGAATTCGGTGCTAGTATTTTGTTGAGGATTTTGCATCTATGTTCATTAGGGATATCAGCCTGTAGTTTTCTCTTTTTGTAATATCACTGTCTGATTTTGGGATCAGAATAATAGTGATCTCATAAAATGTGCTTGGGAGCTTTCCCTCCTTCTGTATTTTTTGGAATAGTTTGATGAGAATAGGTAGTAATTCTTTTTTGAATGTTTTGTAAAATTCACCTGTGAAGCCATCTGGTCCAGTACTTTTCTCTGTTGGAAGCTTCTTGATTACTGATTCAGTCTCCTTTGGTAGTAATCAGTCTATTCCGAGTTTCTGTTTCTTCTTGCTTCAGACTTGGTAGGTTGTATGCTTCTAGAAATTTATCCATTTCTTTCAGATTGTCAAATTTGTTGGCATATAGCTGCTCATAGTTTTAAATTTTCTTAAAATTTTCTATATTTCTGTGGTATCTGTTGTCACTCCTCTTTCATTTCTGATTTTATTAATTTGGGTCCTGTCTCTCTTTTTCTTGGTGAGTCTGGGTAAGTGTTTGTTGATTTAGTTTATCTTTTCAAAAAACCAGCTCTTGGTTTCATTGATCTTCTATATTGTTTTTTTATTTTTGGTCTCTATTTCATTTATTTCTGCTCTGGTCTTTTTATTATTTCCTCCTTTGTATTCCCTTTGGGCTTGTTTTGCTGTTCTTTTTCCAGTTCCATTAGGTGTAAAGATAGTCTGTTGATTTGAGATTGTTCCTGTTTCTTTAAATAGGCCTGCATTGCTATGAATTTCCCTCTTAGGATTGCTCTTTCTGCATCCCATAGATTTTGTGTTTTGTGTTTTCATTTTCATTTGTCTTGAGATAGTTTTTGATCATTAAGTTTTCAGTCATTATTGCTTCAAATTCATACTTTATTGATCTCATTTTTGACCCACTCACTATTTAGTAGCATATTATTCAGACTTTATGTATTTGTGTGCTTTCCAGGTTTCTTATAATTGATTTCTAGTTTTATAGCATTGGGATTGGAGAAGACCCTTAATATGATTTCAATCTTCTTAAATTTATTGAGACTTGTTGTGGCCTAACATGTGGTCTATCTTGGAAAATTTTCCATGTGAACTTGAGAGGAATGTATATACTTTTGCTTTGGGGTGAAATGCTGTAAAAACATCGATTAAATCCAGCTTGACTAAAGCGTCACTTAATGCCACTGTTTCTGTGTTGATTTTCTGTCTGGAGATCTGTCCATTGGTCACAATGGGGTCTTGAAGTCCCCTACTATGATAGTATTACTATTGAGATCTGTCTTTATATCTGTCAAAATCTATTTTATATATTTAGAAGCTCCTATGTTGGGTGCATAGATGTTTACTAAGGTTATGTCCTCTTGTGGAATCAATCCCTTTATTATTATGTAGTGCCCTTCTTTGTCTTTTATTATAGTCTTCATTTTAAAGTATATTTCGTCTGAGATAAGTATTGTTACTCCAGCTTTTTTCTCATTTCCATCTGCATGAAATAACTTATTCCATTCCCCTACTTTCAGTCTGTGTGTGCCTTTTGATTTGAGATGAGTCTCATATTAACAGCATATGCATGGGTCCTGTTTTCTTATCCACTCAGTCAGTCTATGTCTTTTGATTGGAGCATTTAGCCCATTCATATTTAAAATGATTATTGATAGGTGCATATTTATTGCCATTTTGTTTTTTGTATTTCTGGTCTTCCTAGGTTAGCTTGTTTTCCCCTTTCTTCTGTTTATAAAAGCCCTTTTAACATTTCCTACAATGTTGGCTTGGTGGTAATGAATTCGTTAAGCTTATTCTTTTCTGAGAATCTCTTTATTTCTCCTTCAATTTTAAGTGATAGCAATGCTGGGTAGAGCAGTCTTGGTTGTAGGCCTTCATTTTGCATCACTTTCAATATCTCCTGCCACTCCTCCCTTCTGGCCTGCAGAGTTTCTTAGAAAATCAGCTATTAGTCTTATAAGAGTTCCTTTTTATGTAACCTGCTGTCTTCTCTTGCTGCTTTTAGGATTCGGTCTTTGTCTTTAACATTTGCCATTTTTAACTATGATGTGTCTTGGTGTAGACCTGTTTGTGTCAGCTTGTTTGGAAATCTCTGCAGTTTCTTGGCTTGTATGTTGATTTCCTTCACAGGGTAGGGAAGTTTTCAGTCATTATTGCTTCAAATTCATACTCAACCCTTTGCCGCTTCTCTTCTCCTTTTGGTATTCTTATGATGCATTATTGTTGCACTTGATGTTGTCCTACAGGTCTCTTAAACTATTTTTATTGTTTTTTTATTCTTTCTTTTTGTTGTTTCAATTGGGTGATTTCTGCTACTTTGTCTTCCAAATTGCTGACCCGAACCGCTGCTTCATCTAATCTACTGGTGATTCCTTTGAGTGTGTTCTTCATTTCAGTTATTGTAATCTTTAGTTCTAACTGGTTGTTTTTTGTGATTTCTCTATCCTTCTTTATGCCCTCACTAAGGTCCTTAAACATTCTTATCATGAGTGTTCTAAACTCTGTCTCTGAAAGGTTGGATACCTCTGTTTCTTTTAGTGTCATTTCTAGAGGTCTCTTCTGATCTTTTACTTGTGATGTGCTTTTTTGTTTCTTCATTCTGGCTGTCGTTCTGTGATAGCTTCGATGTATTAAGTCACCTATGCCTCTCAGTCATTGCTGGGTGCTCTTGTAGTACGTGTTATTTATATTCAGATTGCACAATCTCTGTATTCTCCTGTCCCATGTGTTCCAGAAGTGTCACTGTTGAAGTTGCTCTTTAATTGCTTTTGGCTAATCAGAGGGTGGGATTGACCCTCAGACTGCTTAGCTGGGATACAGCTCTGTTCACAGTGCATGAGGTGTCATGTGGAGGTTGACCCCTCAGAGAAGGCTTGGCTACTGTGGGCAGTTGTGCTTGTGGAAAATGTCTTTTGAGGACCAGCAGAGTGGTGTTTTAGTTGAGGATTGCCCTGGGACGCCGGTTCTGGGCAGCAGGGCCCTGGTTGGATCCTACATTAGGGCTGGTGGCACTGCGTCTTCTGCAGCTAGAATGGTGAATGGAGGCTCAATCTGGAGCTGGGCTGCTGTGGGTCACCGGTGATGGTGTGGGCTGTGGTGGGGCTGGACGGCAGCTGGCGTGCACTTTTTGGAGCTACTGTGGGCTGCCGTCTAAAGGTAAGCAGGTTACTACCTCACCCTGGAAGAGCGCAGTGATAATGCCAACATGGGCCTGTGGGGCGACATCCTCCACAGCTAGGCTGAGCAGCAGGGGGACAGCAACTTGTCTGATCCCCTTCCCCAATTCCCCAATGCTGTTCCCTTCCCCCCAGCTCCCCTATGAATTCTTTAAAAAAAAAAAAAAAGGCCTTCGAGAGTGCCACTTGTAGGTTCAACCAGGTAGTACTCTGGTTTTGTCTAACACTGGCTTCTGGGTTGTATTGGTTCTGGTGTCTCTTGTGGGGGCACTCCAATTCAGAGCCATTTGAGACACGCCTGTCCCCAGTATGTAGCTACCTGGTAGGTGCCTCAAGGCTGTATGCAATTGGCTGCTGCCCGTGCTGGATCTAGGGTCATGTGGGGATGGTCTCTGTGTGAACTGAAGCTGGCTGTCCCCTATATTGATCCTGAGGCAGTTCAGAAAAAGGCCCAGGGCCCCCTGAGCATTTTAGTGGCATGTGTCTGGCTATTTGATCCAGTGTTGAGGGTGCCTCTGTGATGTGGCAGTAGCTTGGCAGGATGGAGTTCAAGTGAATTATGCAACTTGATTGGTAGTTTTTAAGACATTCATGCAGATTCAGGTCTTCCACCAATACCTGGCCTATGACCCCGTTGTATCCCAAGAGCACTACAACCAGCCTCCACCTCTTGCTCACAGATTCATGATATCTGCTTCCCAGTGGCTGGTGCAGGTTTTTGGTCACTGAACACCATGGAGATGACCCCAGGACTCTGCAGACCACCTTCTGTTGTAAAAAACCTTTTTCACAGTTGGTGGGGGTGGGGCTAGTCACCCTGGCCCCCTGATTGCCCCTAGCAATGCAGCTGTAGGTGGGTGAGGTCATCTTAAAGGCTGTGCATAAAGGCTGTGGTCAGTGGTTTCTACAAATTCCGTGTAGTCCAAGCTCCAGGACCAGTGCTAGGTCCACATCCACTTCATAAAACAAAAACAAAGCAAGGCAACCCAACAACACCAAAAAGCAAATACACTCCCACAGAAACTCAATAAGTAGTGATCAGACAGGAGAAACAAAAGCATATAAAAGAGACATAAACACAAAAACAGGAGAACAAGACAGAAAAACAGTGACTAAATCAATATCCAGATAAACAAGTCTGAAAAATGACAAAACAAAACAGATGTAAGAAAAGAAGAAAAAGGAACAATAAGATGAAAGAGAAAGAAAAGAGAAAAAATAATAAATAAAAAAAGGGGGAAGAACAATGAAGAAAAAAAAAGGAAAAAAAATTAAAAAAAAAAAAAAGACTGCCTGCTTTAATCTGCATACAACTTGCTCAGCAATAGAGAATCTCCAGGCAACTGAGCACCAGCTATGTTGGGGGGAAAAGCTCAACGCGCCATGCGCGGACCTCTCTCTCAAGCTTGCAGTGAGCTTCCCCCAATTAGCCACTGTGTGCTCTGGAAAGGTTCTCAACACCAAAAATCCTCACAGGTTGCTGCAGGCTGTCTGCTGCTGCAATAAACTCCCTGTGGCCTGCAGAGATGGGGGCCAGGCACCAGGGCCTCAGGGTGCCCCTGGCAACACAGCTCTAGATGGGGTGGGCAGGCCCCCAAGTCACCACAGGGTGTGGTCAATGACCCCCACCAAGTCAAAGCAGAAGGCACTCCTGCACCTAACCAGCCTGCAAGAACACCCAGAAATGCCCTGGCCGGATCACGCAGGTGCACAGCTCCTGGCCCAATACTCCCAGGAAAACTCCCATCTTAGCTTGTCCCAATCAGTCACTTGCAGATCAGGCAGAGCACCCCGAAAGCCGATCGCCAGCCTGGCAACTCTGCACGGGCAGTGCAGATAGCGGGGACGCAAGGTGGCTCACACACTCCCACATCTCAATGAGCAGCCTATTGGAGCCGGAGCATGCCCACCAGGCGTTTCCCTGCCTACGCAGCACCAGCAGGGCAGAGTGTGGGAATCTAAGGCCTCCATCTGCAAATACACACACACACACACACACACACACACACACACACACACACACTCCTGCGCCAATTTCACCAGACCAACGTGGTCCTGGACCTGACCCTCAGTGGGAGGGTCTAACCCTGAAAAAATAGTGCCCTCCTGTACACTACTTGTGTGCAAGCTCCACACGAGGGGAACAATGGTCCCCAAACCTCCAGCCCTGTGTGCCAAAGATGCTCAGTTCAGTCCATCCCCGCAGGATCCTGGGCCCCGGTCACACAGCCACTCCCTCCACCAGGAATCAGTTGCATGCTCACCAGCGAGCGAGTCCATGTGCTGGCTACACTGGTTCTCTAGTCAACTTCAGTTTCACCGAGTTGAGCAAAGAGATTTCCTCACTAATTTCTACTGCCAGCTATCATGGAACTCCTCTTCCCAGAAAAGTAACTCTGGGCTGGTGAGCTCAATGTGGGGCCAGAGGGTCTCTCCCCCAACTGGAGAAGCCTCCCCACAGCTGAGGTGTCTCTCACGGGGTTCACCCTCTTTCATGTCCGCCCCTCCTACCGGACTCGATGTGGCCTCCTCTTTAAGTGCTTTCTTTAGAGGTTCTGTTCATCTAGTGTTCCAGGGACTTCCGGGGTTGATCCTGGGAGGCAGTTGGCACAGCATCTGTCTATTCCACCATCTTACCAAAAGTCCCCAAGATGTACATTTTTCAATGATCACTTTGAGTTGAATAACTTCTCAAATCCTATATCTTGTCATAATTTGGAAAGTAGAGGAAAAGCACTTCATTTCTTATACTACAACACAATTACCACTATTTTGTGAGTAGCATTTCTTCTTAAGGTTGTCATCATAGCGTGTAAAGGTTTTATTTTCTAATGTTTACCTAACACAAAAGTTATTATTTAAATGTTAGTTTTATTATGTGTTTAATATTCCATTGGGTATCATATTCACTTAACTATTAAGCCATTATTGAATGTGTATCATATTAGCTTATGCCTATTGGTAAATATGAGTGTCTGTGCATACTTTAAGCATTTATGGTATTTTGCACTCTGGGATAAATTCCCAGAAATGGGAACTGATAAAAGAATGTGCATTATTATCATTTCTAGTTCTTATTGCCAAATTAGATTAATTGACTAACATATTCTTCTACCTGAAATAAATAAGGTTATTTATTGGATACTATAATGTTTTAAATACTTACTAATTTTATGGGTGATAAGTATAACCTGTTTTACTTTAATTTGATTGTTTGATTAATTCTTTGATTAATAAGGAGGGTAGGCAGTTTTTTTGCCAGCACATGTTGTTGTAAAGAATAACTTCATGAACTGTGGAGTCAGATGACTTGAGATCAAATCCTGTTCTGCCAGTTACTAGGTGGTATAATTAACTTCTCTGTGATTCTTTCCTGATTTGCAAAATACAGATATTTATAGCACCTATATCATATGAATGTTCTGAGTATTAAATCAGATAACATATGTAAAGACTGTAGAATAGTGCTTAGAATATATAAATAGTCAATGGTTATTATTATTTTTATATTTTCAGTTGTGAATGGTCTATCTGTGCTCTTGCTGTATGCATTTGTTACTGAAAATATAAATACTAATTAATAATAAAAAGTAAAGATGGAAGCAATTATTTATATTTGATCCAGTACTGTAGCCACTAGTCACATGTGACACTTTAATTAAATACAATAATAATATAAATATATTAATTAAATTTAAAAAATTCAGTTCTTCAGCCATGCTAACCATGTCAAGTGGCAGTAACCACATATGTCTAGTGGTTATTATGTTGGACTATGCAGATTTAGAGAAATTTTCCTCATCACAGAATGTTCTATGAACAGTGATGATCTAGATAATTCAAATTATCGAGATTAAAGTGTCTTTTGAAACTTGAATTACCTAATCATTTACCTTAAATCCTCATTTCACTTTGCTACTATAGTTTCTCTTATATTTATAGTTCTGTTGAGATTTTTAGATATATTTCTTTAATTTCTTAAAGTAGTTCTGATAATTACATAACAAGGTCATACACAAAGGTATCAGGAATGGGAATTTATTCTACTTTTGGATGAGAGGAATCAAGGGAAGCTGGAGGACTGGAAAAAATGTTTCATAATTTTTGTAGGGATTACAGTGGAAGGAAAATAATACAGCAGATTACTTTCACTGTTTTTTCAATAGTAAGCCAGATATAAGAATCTTAGTTTCTTAATTATTAATGTTTAAAATTATTCTGTTCCTCCGTTAATTTGTGTACTATTTATAATTATCCAATAGTGGTATCTTACACACAGTTAAATCATAACCAACTTTATTGAGCAGCAATGAAATTGATATAATCTAACAAGTTACTAATATCTTATTCTATTTTTTTATAATAACTTGCTGAAGCACTTGAGGTAATAGGTAAAAAAAGTAAAACATAATAAATTGAGTAAAATTAACTTTAAAATTAGCAAAAATAGAATATTTTACTTACAATTTTTGGTTTTCTAAGATATTGATTCTTACTGGAATTCTTGAAGTTGAAGAATGGGTCATATATCAAAGAAAATTTACATATATTTGAAATGAAATCTTGACCTCTAAACGTGATTTAATGAATCATATTCCTCTATATTATTAGATGCATATATATTAAGGAAAATAGAATATTTATAGTAAAACTGAAGTGCTTACTATAGGGATTCAAAGGAGGAAGTTAACCAAGTCATTGAGGGAATGGAAAAGTGATATATGAACAAGCTAACATTAGAAATGGACTTTAAAAAATGGGAAATATTTTTTTAATGAAATTTAAAAATATTATAAATTCACGACTTTTTATGTATTTGGTGTGTTACAATTTTTTTTAAAATTAAAGTTTATTAGGGTGTCAATTGTTAGTAAAATTACATAGGTTTCAGGTGGTGTGTTGCAATTTTTTTCTGATATTATCCTTTTTGGCTAGCTGGAACCTACCTTTGGCCAGTGAGGACACTTTATGTTGCTCCTATGTCCTAGAAAATTCCCAATTATTCTTTCATGGCTTCCTTGCTTTCCTAACAAGATGCCCAGGCTCATGTTGAATATTTCCTGCCCTATACTTGGAATCATAATGGCAAACATTAAAAAAAATCTGAGATAGTGGGAAAAAGCTTTGGAAGGTAAAGGAAAGGATACAAGCAAAGGTATTAATAAATGTTGAGGGAGAAGGTGAGATAGGAAAATGCTTCTGTAGGTCTACCCAAAGGAGTAGATGGTAGGTAGACTGAAGACAGAGCATAAATGTGGGGAATTGGTTCTAAAACCTGTAGGCAATTATGAATTACTCTCTTATTATCATTTAACATTTTTAAACAGATGGATGACTTGATTGCAACTGAATTTTAAGAAGACAGGTTTAAAGATAGCATATTAGGTAAAAAAAGAACCTGCAAAGAAATTAAATGCCAGTCTATTGCAATACATGCAGTTGAAGTTGATGAAAATTGCAGTAGAATTGGATGAGATTATGTAGATGTGAGAGATGTTTAGGGGATAAAATTCATAATACTTAGCTATTGATTGCATATATAGGAGTTTGGCAAAAATTTGGCACTAAACATGTTAATGAACTTTGGAACCTGGGAAAATAGTCTCTCAACAGGTATAGAAAGGTTAGGAAGAACAATTGGACTTGTGGGAACACTAACATTTGGAACATATTAAGGTATATAGATATCTAAATATAAATGTCCAGAAGGCAACTGGAAACTTAAGTATAAAGCTAAGGACAGAAAAGAGAAAGAGAAATATGGCAGTCTTTTACACTGAGATTACAATAAATTCATAGAAGGGGATATTAATTTAATAGGTGGTACAAAGAGAAATATGGCTTATTAGAGAATCGCATGTAGTTCTTATCATATAAGAAGAAGGAAGACTGTAAGGAATTGTTGAAATGGGTGGAGAAAGGGAGTTCATGGAGTTAAGAGAAATGAAGATAGTTTGGTAGCATGGAAACTAAAAAATTAGGGGTTCTCCAGGATGAGACAGTACTCAATTGAAAGGTTCAATAGAAGGAGGATTGGAGGAAAGTCATTTTATTTTATAGTTGTGTACTTATCAACACAATGAAGGGTGCAAAACCTCAAACATGGGATTGATCAGAATGAGTGGTGCTTGGATTAAGAGTTAAGAGGTTGAAATCCGGAAATCCTTTGTAGCCAATAATGCCTGAGAGAGAATGCATCTTGGGTGGTTTAAAATAGGAGAGCCAGTAACTAGCATGAGCAGCAGCCAAAGACTAGGTCCAGGATATCAACAGGTGATCAAGAGCTACAGACAAGGAAGATGCCCAAGGTAAGGAGTACATAGGCTAACAAATGTCAAAATTTGAGACATATCCTTGCCAGGTGACATAATTGGAAATTCTTTGATCATCTACTTCTCAACAGGAGCTTGTGGTTCTTAAGCACTGTACCAGAAGTGGCGAAGAGGAAATCTGCAATCAGTGAGATTAGTCAAGATAAAATTAGCAGGACTGAGTACTTTTGCAAGAAGTTTTTCAGTGAAGAGAAAGGAGAAATAATGGCTTCAAGATGAAGTGGATTGAAGGAAAGACACTTTTCTTATTTATTAGGTTACAGGAGAGTTAGAAATGATTATAGGCAGAGGAAAAGGATTCTGAAAATCAAGGGGGATATAAAGGCGGAAGCAAGAGGAAATAAGTTTGGAAAGAGACAACAAAACAAAACAAACAAACAAACAAAAACCTAGCAAACAGAAAAACAGCTCAAACCAATTTAATTGTCCAAGCATTGGGCACTGTTTTCTCATTTTGTTTCTAAGACGCTACGGTGTTTTTATGCTGTAGGACCTTATTAATGAGTAGACTTAGTTTATTTTAATAGTATCAACTGGGAACTGGCTCATATTCCAAGTGAAATACAGAAAGACTCATTTTCAGATATCACCACTACGTATAAGAGAGGCACTTTGGGCTGATTTTATAGTGGTGATGGTGGGTTTGCAATGAGCTAGCCAAATCTTTTTATTCAATTTTCCTGTAGACTGTGGGCATGGATTTTTTGTACAGTTGCCAAAAACTTTGGTACACTTTGTAACCATGAAAGAGAACAAAGGGAACTGTCCTAGTTAGAGACTGAGTATGTAAGCTGACCTCAGGAGCTTGGTGTATTATCCACCGGGCCATTTTTCACTGGGAAGTGGGAAGATATTACTTTCAGGATCACACTTTAACAATGCTTGAATATGGCAACCAGAACCATCTTTTAGCTAGTACACAAGTCCCAATTTAGCTAATAAATTAAACATTATACACATTTCCAAGAATCATATACTCCAGAGAAAACTTCATAGATCATCCTTCTTGATGCTGGATTTAAACTTAACCACCTGAAAAACAGCTGTCTCCAATAAGTTGAAATATTTACCTATCCAATTAGAATGCATAGTTCATTTGGCAAGAATACAAATGCTGAAAAATATTTTCATCAACAAAAATTATCTTATATTGTCCTTAAATCTGACTTCCCATATACCAGATGTTTCTATTCTGAGTTTGTGAGAGAAAAACTCTTCTTATTTGGTTTGTTTTTTCGCTGGTACAATTATATGTTTCCCAAGAGAATTCTAGTATCAGAAATGACTCAATGAAAAGACAACAGTTGAATACATTTTCTTCAGCAGGTATATAAAATCCATTGAGAAAGGTGATGACCTTGGACACCTTTTAAATTATCTGATAATCTGTAGGAACTCACAAAGGATATACAAATAAAAGCATGAATGCAGCTGTCTTTTTCTCCTACTCACTTTGATCATTTCTCTTCAGTCAGTTTGAGCTGAAGCTATTGGTGGGGTTAATTCCTTGACTGTTCTGTCAAATGTTAGGCTCCAGTACACATACTTGTGTATATATGAACAACTGTTTTTTAATAACCTGCCAAGAAGCTATAATCTGCCATTGCTGTCCCCCTGGGATTTAATTAGAATGGTTTTCCACAGTATGACATGTTTATGGGGCATAGGTAAAGAGACAGTTCATAAACCTGTCAATTTTCTGAGAAATTAAAGAAAAATTGGGCTGCTTAATGCTTTGGCAATTCTGTGCTGCTGATACTAGTATTGCAAACAATGAAATCAAAGGAAACATAACAAGATACTGATGCATTAGATATGGGCGGGTTAAAAATAATATACAAGGACATTTGTCAATTTGAATGCATAAAGAGCCAAGTGAAAAAAGCAAAACGTAAACCAGAGTAGCCTGACTTTGGAATTTGGGAATAATGAGGTGGACACTGAGCGACAGTTT
This sequence comes from Aselliscus stoliczkanus, assembly GCA_033961575.1. Taxonomy (NCBI): domain Eukaryota; kingdom Metazoa; phylum Chordata; class Mammalia; order Chiroptera; family Hipposideridae; genus Aselliscus; species Aselliscus stoliczkanus. Next base: position 12,520,433 of record CM066730.1, read on the forward strand.
ATTTGCATCTGGAAGATTTATAATTTTGCTTAATAGACAAGACTAGTAGATGAATCCTTGGGAAACTGTAGAATCTCCCTAGGGGAATGGTAATGATGAGCACTGCTTTCATTCAGGGATTCTTCATTTAAACTATCTTTTCCTCCTTTAGGTAAAAGTTATTAATCTCACATAGTCCCTGTATTGAGATTAGAGTTTGTTGAAACAAAGGAATCAATTGTGTCCTCATCAGGCCTTTTTCTGGACTCTATTTTTGGAACACCTGCTCACTGTGTTTTACTAGGCCCGATCTGTGGCAGGTGTTCAGGATCATGCCATTGAACTTGATCAGGAACTGCACCTGGCCTCCAGTAGGAAACAGAGCAACGAGACAGTGCCACATCATTCTAAGTATCAGGTACTGCCAAGGGAAGTTCTTAAGTTTACTAGGGAGAGCGCTTATATTCAAGACAGACCTAGTTTATTTCAGGGACTGTGCTGGGCAATTTTCATGCATTTCTCCATATCATTCTCCCAACTACCCTCTGAAGTACGTATTGTGAATCTCATTGTACACAAGAGAAAAAAGACAGAGATGCTAAGCCACCCCTCCAAGGTCATTTAGCCAATGAGAGGCAAAACTAAGATCGGGGAATCATTATTTATATTCTTTTCATAGCATCACATTGTCTTAAAACTATTGTAGTAGAATATGTATAAAAATATGTTGGTTTAGAAGAAGAGGGAGTCCAACGTCGAGTACTGCCAAAATGGCAGTGGCTCGAGTAACAACAAGGACCCTGTATGCTCTAAAAGATCCCATCCTGGCAAATTGCTGGCATGATGGGTGACATCCTGAATGCTGTCATGCAATGCAATGCTGAGCTGGTAAAAGGAGAGCTTGGAACCTGTGTATCACTATGGGTTTCCCACCTTGCTCCTGGAGAGCTCCATTCCTACCATCTGGAGAGTCCAATTTATGTCCTAAGAGTTTTATTTACCCATCCCTTTATTCATTTATTGATTTAGTGTTATTTTCCAGGCAGTGTGCAAGGAACTTGGGGTTCAAAATAAACTAGATGCAACCGTATTCACACAGTGGAAGGTCACAGGTTTTGGAGTTAAATGTACTTGGATCCAAGATTCTGACTGCCATTTACTAGTTACCTGACCTTGGTTATTACTGGACCTCCATGTCACCCAGTTTTATTTCAGGAAAAATGGGGAAAATACTATTTATATCAAAGTTGGATAGATACTACAAAAATATTAGTTTTTATCATCTTCCTTGTTCCTTAAGACCTCCTAAATTAATAGTAGTTGTAAAAGTACAAAAAATAAGGTAATATTAATTAATAAATGATTAACAGAGGCATAAACTGGACCTTATAGAGGAACAATGAATGGATTTCACCTGGGGTGCTCAGGAAATCTTTGCAAAAGAGATGATATTATAGAGAGCAGGGAGAAGGGAGTTTACAGGAAATCAAGAGAACATGAATCATCCCATGTTCTTGAAACACAATGAGGGAGTGTGTGTGTGTGTGTGTGTGTGTGTGTGTGTGTGTGTGTGTGTGTACGCCCGCATGCCTGTGCTCATACACTTGTGCAGGTGAGGTTGAAGAAGTGGAAAAATGGAGAAACACCAGATGTTGAAGATAGGTTGGGTCCCAAAGGTTAAAGGTCTTTCATACTAGCACTTATTCTACTGGAATGAAAAGTCACTAAAGGATTTTAATCAATAAAGTTAGAAGCAAAGATTTGTATAGCTTAACTATTGTTTCAGCAGGTATTTTTATATGATGATAATAGTTTTGTTCTGAGCCATTTAAATTATGTGTTGATACCATTGACTATGTAAGCAAAGCAAAACAAAACAAAACAAAAACACAATAGTGTTAATTTCAAGTATGAGAACCATAAAACAGTGTTAGCAAAAGATATAAAACCAATGAGGTGATTTAATGAATTCTCGAGTTACTTCCTGTGATAGAAACCCCGAGTTGTTGAGACAAGAAATTTGGGGGAACAGAGTTATAATACATTATGATCTTGATTTAAAAGAAATTAGGAATTTATACTCAATCAGAGACACCATGGGTTGACAAAGTCCATAGCATAGCATTTTCTAGCAACAATAATTTTGCATGACATCACAAATTAAGAAGCCTGCCAACATTGAAATTATATCCAGAGTTAAATGTTATAAGTATAGTCTATGTAAAACCATAATTAATACAATGTTATACTTATAACTTTGTAATGATAATAATTTAGCATGTTGTAGCTTCTTCTATCTAAGGTTCTAAAAATGATTCATAATCACTAGCTAATTAAAATGTATAACAACATCCATAAGCATAAATGAGCTATTGAAAACTTAGTGCTCAGTATAAAGTAAGTTTAGTCTCCATTTGAGACTACTGGAAAATAAATAATAGATGGGGAAAGGAAAAATAAAATGTGTTTAATTGAGAGATTGATCAGAGTATTGGTGTTAACTTATTTTATATGTATCACTTCCAGCAAGTATGCCGGAGCGCAGTTGTCCTGACTTAAAAGGGCGAGTGATCTCACAGAATAGTGATGATATTATAAGTACTTGGTGCTATTAGGAGGTCATCTATCTACACATGGCAAAGAATAAAGTCCTTTTAAATGAAATGTTTTGGCTTCAACAGGTGATATGAAGTCAGGGACAATGACATGCTTTGTTACGATTGCTGAACAAAGCATAACTTAGTTCTAGATGTACAATTGTAATATTTGACTATTCCAAGTGATTCATTTGCACTTCTAAATTCCATTATATGTTATTATTTTATTGTAATTCTTGGCCAAAAAGTGAATTAGGGTTGTAGTGTTTATAATTTATTCTGGCATGCAGATAATATAGAAGCATGTGTTCAAAGAATATTACACTCTGAGTTCATTTCAAAGAGAAATTTATTCTCCTAGAAAAACTATTTAGCTTGTTCGACTTATTTAAGAAAAAACAGAAATCTGTTAAAAATTTTAAACTGGTTATACCTTTTAATTTGTTTTGAAAAAAAAGTTTCTAAGCATGGAGTTCTTGCTTATTCTTATGTATGCTTTTGACCAAAAATATTATTACAGTGTACTAATGTGTTGCTCATTGCTTTATATTATTTTTAAGCAATTGGTTACAGAAGATTGATATTGGATGTGACAATAAAATATTTAACAGATTGTAACTGTTTAAGAGTGGAATTCAGCATAATACAATAAACGAGATTGTTGTTATTCTCAGCCATAATACAAATTAGGTAAATGTATTTATTATAATAAAATTGTTAAAATAAACTTAGTATGTAATAAATATACTTTTGGTATACACAATTAATTTTTGTTGTTGCTAGTTTATTTTCTTTTTTAAGGATGAAATAACAGAATTCACTTTGTATAATTTTTCTCCTTGTTCTTCTTTCTCCATGTATAATCTTTCTATTTTCCACAGAGTACTGCATTTATTTTCATTATGTACTCTGCTGTTTCCCTTCTATATATTTTTTTAATCCATTTTCCCCAAGGTTTCAAAATCATTATTGCTACTCCTAGGAAAACTATATAAAGTCATTAGATACAGATTTTATGTGATTTGTCTTTTATAAACCACAAGCCATCAGAGGGAGAATACTTCAGCAGCCCAGGACAATATATTTTTATTTCTTATGTCTTTATCATTTTCTCAAGTTATTAAACCACTTATTAGTTTTTATACATTCATAAAATAAAAACAATTAATAATGGATCTCTCTCTCTCTCTCTCTCTCTCTCTCTCTCTCTCTCTCTCTGTGTGTAAATGAAGAATGAACATTTACAGGCAGTAATAAAATTAAATAGAAAACAAGGGATGTCAAAGAGAGATGTGCTATAGGTCACCAAAGTAATACACAGAATTCATTCAGATCAAAGAAAGTTGGGAGTTATTTGAAAGTGTTTAATATGAAGCAGCTTCACTGGGAAGTCTTCTGTAATAATTTATTCCTCTTTTGACTTGCAGAGCACTGAGCTATCTCTAAAGAATTTGGATCATTGAATGTGGCCACCCTTTTCTGATTTCCTTTTCCTATTCAGTTCAGGAGAGTGATGTGATGTGATGTGTCAATGTATGTATGATCAAAGTGTCAGTCTCTATAAGTACCCCACTTCACAATCCTGGGGTGAAATGCTACAAAACATATTTTTTGGTGGAGCAGAAATAGCGTTACCTCTCCTGCACTTCCCACAGCTGTGGTAGATGGAAAGCAATGAATTCAGAATTCTCAACTTGTTCAGGCCATCTTCTCAGCAAGCTTTGCCTGAGGCACCCTGGATATGTCACATGAAAACTATATTTTATTTGTTCTCAGATGTTTGCAGCTAAAGGGCCATGTTTTAGGGCTGAAACCTGTTCCACACAACCAACCTCACTAGATATATATATATATATATATATATATATATATATATATATATATATCTCAGGATATGCTAGAATTTATTAATTTATTTCAAGGATGGCCTTCTGTTTCATGACTTACTAATGATGTGAAGGCTGGTTTTATCAGCTATCCAATAAAGTAATAAATTCAAGTCATTATTTAATAGTAAAGAAAAATCATTAACAGGTCAATGAAGGAACTGTCAATCACCTAAAGGTGATTCTCAGAGAATATTTGTGAGAGCTTCTACTAGATATTGTATAAAAAGGGCTGGGGCAGGGGGAAATGCTGTAGTTTACAGTGAATGCAATACCAGAAAGTCTGAAATTCAAAAGGCATGAGTTTTATTCTCCATCACTGACATCAGAGAATCATGTGATAGAAGTGCATGAAGAGATTTGCAGATCATCCAGTCAGCCCCTCCTCTCTTTTCTTCAGGGACCAAGAGGTTAAATGTATTGCTCAAGGCTTTCAAGCTCCCCACGTTTCCTCTCTTTCCCCAAGTAACAGGTATGTCAGTATCCCCACACATTCTGCTTCCCTCTCCTTTTAGGAAGTGTCCTTCTACAAGTGAGAAGTGAAGGGTTAATCCCCTCACTGAGCCCTGGTGCTATCCTCTCCTTCTTACTCAAGTGTCTTCCTCTAATAAGGAATTTTTCTTCTTTATTTAACTTCTCTTCCTCTTCCCATAAAAGGAAATCAAATTACACACCATTCAAATCTCATATCACTTTGTAATCTTTGAAAAATATTTTAATATTATGGGAAATTTCATATATATATATATATATATATATATATATATATATATATATATATATATGAAATTTCCCATAATATTGAGAGAGAGAGAGAGACAGAGACAGAGACAGAGACAGACAGAGACAGAGACAGAATAGAATAATGAGCACTCATTTATGCAACATTCAACTTTAACAATCACTGACTCATGGCCAATTTTATTTCATCTAATGGGTAGAGACCATTGCCTCCATGTCAGATTATTTGGAAACAAATCTCAGATATCACATAAATCTCATTTATGACTAAAATAAGGGATACTTTCATTAAACATAATAATGTCATTATCACACTTGAAAATTAATAATATGCTTCAATAGCCATCAAACATATAGTTAGTGCTGAAATTTTTCCAAGTATTTCAGATAATTTTTAAAGAGTGTGTGAATCAAGATTCAAATTTGAATCAAGATTATACTTTATAATTAGTTAATGTCTCTTTTTTTTTTGAGGGCAGTGTCACTGGCCCTCATATGTGGGACCCAAACCGGGGCCGCTGGCATCACAAGCCAGCGCTTAACCACTGCGCCACTCGGCTGGCCCTAATTAATATCTCTTAAGTTTCTTCCTTCTCTCTTTCTCTTTTTTTCTTTAGCTCTGTCTCTATCTCTCTGTCTCTCTGTTTCTCTTTCTCTCCTCTCTCTGCAATTAATCTGCTGAAATCTGTATCACTAGTTATATGGAATTTCCCACAGTCTGAATTTTGCTAATTGTACCCTATGATGCCATTTAGCTGGTTCTGAAACATGCTTTCTTACAAATTGGTAGTTGAATGTAGAAGCTTGGTCAGATTCAAGTTTTATAGTTTTTACAAGAATATACTTTTAGATAGTGTTCTATATTTCAATTAGGAGGTGATAATATCTGGTTGTCCCTTGTGTGATATTGGAGCCACTTGACCAGATTCATACCACTGGGGGCAGGGGCAGTGGGAGTGACCTGTTCTAGGCTGCAGGAAATGGGGGGTGCATTGCAGTTATTTGAATCCTAAAGAGAATTAAAAGCAATAATAAAACTAAGTAAAAGCTAGCATACCCTTTATTATTACTAAGTCTGCCAATTCTAAAAATGTCTTTAAAAAAGTCTTTTGTTGGAATAAGTGCTAATAAGTATCTGTGATTACTGTTGACTTTTAAAAATATATATGTAAGTGTCCATTTTTTTTTTTTTTTGAGGACAGTGTCACTGACCCTCATATGTGGGACCCAAACCGGAGCCACAGGCTTCTTAAGCCAGCGCTTAACCACCGCGCCATTTGGCTGGCCATAAGTGTCAAATTTGCTGATTTTTATTACCTATCCTTTAATGACATTTTTCTTCTACATGAAAGTTAGTTCAGAGAAGTCCAGTTGGCCTTGACACATGAGGACTTGGTAAAATGTTTTCATTTTGAGAATAAGTTCGTGAGATTTGAATTCATTAGAGCTGGCTTTAGGTGCAATCTACGAAGTATGCCCAAAACATACGGTGAATGTCTAAATTAAAAAAAAAAAATTACTAGTAAAAGACACGTTGCCATTAATCCCTCACAAAATACTCCTCCTCGCTGCAAACACACTTGTCCCATCATTCTTGCCACTTTTTGAAGCAGTTCTGGAAGTCCTCTTCTGAAAGTGTCTAGTTGCACTGTTGTGGCTGCCTTAATGTCCTCAATCAATTCAAAATATTTTCCTTTCTTGGTCATTTTTACTTTGGGGAAGAGCCAGAAGTAGCTTGGTGTCAGATCCGGTGAATACGGTGAACGAACCATAATGTTTTTATTTGATAGAAATTGCCATAACAGAAACAATGTGTGACACCGAGCATTGTCATGATGGAAGATGAAACCATTTTCCCATTTTTCAGGCCGTTTATTATGCACAACACGCATCGTTTCTTAAACGCTCTAATTTAGCCCTTATAATATTCAGAGTTCACTGTAGTGTTCCTAGATACAAACTCAGCTCACACAATTCCATCAAGGTCAAAAAACACAATATCACCTTGATGGCTGATTTTGATTGACTTGCCTTTTTCCCATGAGGAGAACTGGATGATTCCCATTGAGAACTCCAAAACTTGGTCTCAGGATCATAACCATAGGCCCAAGTTTCATCTCCCTGATGACATTTCTTAAAAAGTTGGAATCTGAAGCAGCACGATCGTGCAACTACAACGAAATTGACAAACTCTGTTGCTTTTGTTTGAAAGTCAACGGGTGGAACACATTCCACACGCACTTGCCTCGTGCTGTTGTTAAAAGGCTTTGAATGGAACCATAAGAGATGTTCAGATCCTCAGAGATTCCCCTAACAGCCAGTCGCCTGTTTGATCGAATTTGGCTTACTCTCAATATTGTCTTGGGTTTTTGATGTTGAAGGACCCCCTGATCTCTCCTCATCTTCAATCGATTCCTAACTATTACAAAATTGCTTGAACTACTCACCAACCATCTTCATGGTCACTGCAGCATCACAATAAACTAATTTTAACATTTCGAGTGTTTCTTTAGCACTTTTTTGCAATTTGAAACAAAATTTCATGTTAATGCGTTATTTGTAATCCATGATTTACTGCACACCTTAAAACACACCTTCTCTCAACAGTAGTTCACACCTGACTGACCGCACTGGACAAGTTGAAACTTGTTATGCACTGTTACTAAGGTTCGACATGCTGCTTTCTGTATTGAAGATCCCTGCCTTTCTGTTGGATGGCATTCAGCAGCAGCATTCACTGTATTTTTGCGATCGCACCTTATCATATGTCTGCAGTCCCTGTGGGGCTACATAATTCTGTGTTTAATTAAAAATCAATAATCAGGGCCAGCTGAGTGTTGCGGTGGTTAAGAGCTGGCTAGGGACTCCAGCGGCCCCAGTTCGGATCCTTCGTATGAGAGCCAGTGACACTGCCCTCTAAACAAACAAACAAAATAATAATAATCAATAATCATATCACAGTTATTGAAGAGAAATACACAGAATTCAAGTTACTTCAATTCTCAAATAGTCATTTTGTGGGACCACTTGAAGTTATTTAGTTCTGAAACTCCAAAAGACTATAATAGGATATGAATTGCAATGTATAATAGTTTTGTTTGGTTTGTGCAAATTTTAGTTCATACAGAAAATTTTATTTGCTTTACTTGTTTAAAATTGAATTTATTCTTTTTATATTGTTTTAAAACTAAAGAACATGTTTGTACAGAAAGGCAAGATAAACACATGGTTATTTCTTTTTATTTGCTAGTTTTTTGTTTGTTTGTTTGTTTTTGTTTCTGTTTTTGTTTTTTTGAGAGCAGTGTCATTGGCCTTCATGTGTGGGACCGAACCGGGGCCGCTGGCTTCCCAGGCCAGTGCTTAACCACCGTGCCACTCAGCTGGCCCCTATTTGCTAGTTTTTAAAATAACGAATTTCTTCCCTTTCATCATTCAAAGGCAAGATGTTAGTTTTTTTTTCATTATGAGCTCATTGATTTAAATATATTTGATTTGTTCTGCAGCACAGTAAACTATTGCAGTCAGACTGCAATTATCCTTACCGATACCTCAAATGCCCATTTTTGGCTGGTGTGGGAGTCTCTTCAGGATAGCTCCTGAGTCCTTTCATTGCAAACTTAAAAGTCTTTGATTGCTTTCTCACTTTTTGATGTAACAGGTGTTTGAGGCTCATTTTGTACATTCCCCACCCCCAGGCATATCATCAGTAATTTCTCCAAAGAGCTGTAGTATTAGTGTGAAATAGTATTAAAATGCAGTAATCTGAGCACCAAAGGTACTTATTGCTATCGTGTTGGTTAGGTTTCTAGGCATTTTCAGTGGATACCAATAGGTTAAAAAAAAAGAATGGTAAAATGCTCAATAAGTCCACACTGATATTTCCAAATCAAATTCAAGACTCTAGGATTTTTATTTGCCTTCATCAATATTACGTCTCCAACTCATAATGAAAATTCCAGTTCTCAATAATGCCAACATAAATACTGATTTGATTTATTCCATAATTCATGCACAATAGTCTCAGTATAACAATACCAATACTACCACTCACACTACGATTGATGAAAGTTTTTTTCATGATTATTTTCATCCATTGTGTGTCTTTGTTAGGGGTGTACAGTCACACTACTGTGTTTTAAGCCACTTGAAAATTTTCCCTTTTTTCTAAATTTTGTCAACTTGATGCACATTTAGATTTGTTTGTTTAATTTGGCTTTAGATTACAGATTTCTTTGTAATCTTTAATTTGGTTTATGATTATGTAAACTATTTACATGGTTCCAAAATAGATTCTGTAGAGCAAGGTATATTAAAAAATGTCTAGCTTCTACTCTTATTCCCTCCACCTCTCACCTTTAGGTGTCCTCCAAAAAATTCTCGTTTATTCTTCCTTTTTTAGCACAAGCAAATATTGGTTGATGCTTCCATTTTTAATATTTACAAATATAAACAATATCACACTTTTCTATACCTTGGGCACACTTCTTAAGGGATCTCATTGTATTATGTATTGTAAGGGTTTTGAAACTCCACTTTGGGTGCTTCAGTGCATATTACATGAAATAATTATATGAAGTGCTCACTACAGTTCCTAGCACATAGTAAGCACACATTAATTGTTTATTTTCCCTTCTTTCTGACCTCTATCAATCCAAATCCTCCCTAAATCTGAAGGACCTCCTCCACGAAGCCAGTTCTGCCTTATACTCACAAATTCTGAGAGATGGACAACAAAAATTTTCAACTTCAGTCATTCTCACTAACAATTCCACTTACAGTCAATGAGAAGTTTCCTCAAAACCTAATTAAAAACACAAAACGATTTAGTTCATTTTAGTATGCTTTTTGGTTGATTTTAGTTTCCCTGATCATGTGTATATACAAATTGGGCTAAAATATCTTTGAACATCAGACTTCATTTTTGACTTAAAGTATTTAAAAGAGCAGGGATTGTAACTTGGGCTTTCTAAACTTTCTTAGAGGTTAAAAGTTGAAATAGGAGGGGCTGGCCAAGTGGCTCAGTTGGTTAAGAGCTCACTCAAGAGAGCCAGCTGAGCTCTGAGCAACAGCAGTTCAATGTCCAGCCAGAGCTGAGCTGCTGCTGAGCTGCCAACAGGTGGCAGGATGGCTCAGCTAAAAGAGAAAAAAAGTTGAAATGGGATCTTGAGCTTTTCTCACAGCGCTCTGGGTGGATCATAGCACTATGGGTAGGATTTATTCATTTCTATCATTTGCTCCATAAATTCTTTGAAATTATTGAGTAGATGGAGGGATAGATATATACATATATATTTCTTTAATGTCTTGATGGGTATGGCTGGAAACTACTGTCTCTTAATTAGTTTACCTTCTTTTAGATAGAGACCATGAGGCGTGCTCTGCTCAGTTCTTCTACAACATAGAGGAACAATTGACATGAATATACTTATCATCTGACAACATATCACTTTAAAAAGCTGTACTGGAATACACTTCTAGACCACAAATAATTTGTCATTGGCAATGACAGCTGTCTAATTGTTCAATGGGTGCATCATTGCTCAGGAGGGCTTTGTATGATGACATTAAGCTAAGAATTGTACACTTTACATCCAAGTAACTGCTGAGAAAGCCATATGTTTGTCAATACATGTAATGCTTACAGGAGGCAGGATCAGTTCTGTGACCCTCAGTAAGCTACCCAGGTACACTTGACACTGGACAACTCATTTTATCTCTCTGAGACTTAGTGCTCTTGTCTATAAAATGCAGCTGTTGTACAAGGCAAGTAAAATTTCTGCCAGCTCTGAAATTCTATGACCCCTGGTTTAGCATGAGCCTAATTAACATATTCTCATTTTCTCACAAGAATGCTTTCCTTTCAAGTTTGTTTATAAGTATTTTTGTTATTTGAAAGCAACTTCAACAGTGTGGGTGGAATGAAGTTCATATTATTTTATCCTAGTGTGTTGGAGAGAAAGAAATTAAAAGCCACAAAGGACAGAAATGTGAGTAAAAAAATGGATTTTGTTGGTTTGAATGATGAATTTGAACATTTTGGTGCTCTTAAATATTCAGACCCTTGAAGTTCCTATTTTATATGAGGGCACTGAAATTTTCTGAAATCACATGGAAAATATTGTATAGAAATATAAAAACTGCAAAGATTTATTGAGCACTTGCATGCTGGATGCTTTCATAGGTTCTCTCATTTAAACCTTGCACAAACTCTGTGTTATGTATTATGTTTTATGTATTACATCCCTATTTATAACCTGAAGCTCAGATATATTCATTACTTTGCCCCCAAATCACACAGCACATATGGGACAGAGACAAAAATTGAACTTCATAAGTCTGTTACAAATTAACCTATTTAAGGAGTATAGGAAAATACACACATCCAGTATGCTTTATAACTGTGACCTTCTCTTCTCCTCCTCCTTCTACTTTTTCTTCTTCTTCTGTCCCCAAAGCCCATTATCTTTACCTGGTGAAGGACAATTTAGTGAGCTCACATTTCATTACACATACCCTTGTTATCAAGTATGTGGTTGATGGCAGACTACTTTATCTCCTTGCTTACTGTGCCTCAGTTTTTATCTATAAAAGAAGAATAGACAGAGTATTTATGAGTTTGTTTTTGTGAGGATTGAATGATTGCATAAGTGTAAAAACTTAGAACAACATTTGTCATATGATACACAAAACAGATAGAAATTATTCCTATTAATATATCTTCTTCCCTACAGTGATTTTGCAGGCCTAATTCTTCCCAAACTACCATTCATAGTGTTAGTCTAAGTGAGATAGATAAAATAGATGCTAATTAAGAAAGTAGAAAATACTGATAACCCTCATTTTATTGGTTGAATTCTTTGATATGATAGAGCACAGGATGACTTCTCTTAATGCCTTTATGTCTTAGAAGATTAAAGTCAATTTAAGTCCATTCCTTTCACTGCTTTTTTAAAGTAATTCATCTGAAAGCTGGTTAACTTGAGGAGGAAAGAGCAAATACTAACACAAGGTCTACACTTTCTTTTTCTCAACAAATATCTCTTTTTCTACATTGAAATGAAAATACACATAATCGAAATGTGATAATTTCATCCATCCATCTATTTGTCCATCTATTGATCCATCCATCCATCCATCCATCCATCTATCTGTTTATTTAATTATTCCTTCACAAAGCACTCAGAATTGCTCCACACAGTGGAAAGAAAATCAACCTAGGAATCGCTCATCTAATACTGAAATGACATTCTGTCTCTTGATAGCTGTGTGATCTTGGAAATTTTACTTACACCTCTGAGCTTCATTTTACTCAATAAAATGATCAGGTTGATAACACCATCCTTTAGGTTGACTGACCAATCCGCAAATATATGGAGGACAACAAATTTAATTGTCTCCCAGAATAAGGTGTGAATATAGCCAAACACACAGTTTATCTGGATCACTATTTAGCTCCTTATGGCTTGGCTCATGATTTTGTCCTGCCTAGAGTAGGGACATTAGAGAAAAAAGAGCTGGAAAGGCCTTAGACATTATGCTGTCCAACTTTCTTATTTAATAGATGAGAACATTTTGGTCCAGACTCAGTAAAAGAGACTTGCCTTAAAATCAAATCTGCTAAACTATAAAGCATTATATTGTTTACGCTTTTATTTTTCACTTTATCCTTCCCTTCTTATTTTACAATAAAAATGAGTACCTTCACTTATCTATCTTTAGAAAATTACCTTTCTTTGACATTCAATTTTCAAGAAAGGTATATTTTTTTCTAATCCACTTTATTCTTCTTACAGTAAATCTTGGGATATTGAAAATATCCCATTTTTACAAATAAATCAATAAATTTAAAGAAATGCCAGTCTACATCTCCAAAATATACTTTATGAAACTTTATAAGTAAACAATAAAGATTATATGGAGGAAAGAAAGCATAGGGATATGCAAGAAAATTTTAAAAAGAAGAATGAGAGGAAACTTTTTCTATAGATATCAAAATATAATATAAGACTACAGTAAATACAATTACGTTGTTTTTGCATAGAAATAGAATAATAAATATTTCAATAGAATAGACTAGATTCCAGAAAGAGACTATGATGATGATAAAAATGGCATTTTAAGTCAGTGGGAAAAATCAGTTAATAAATGATATTGGGATGATTGGATACACTGATGAGTAAAAATTTAGAACATTTCCTATAATATACACAATCTACATAAAAAGAGAGCCAATATACTGCTAAAAATTAAAGAATAAAGAAAAAATTGATCTTATACATATGTAATGAACATGCAGTCTCATGTGCATTTAAAGTATCGTGTGTGTGTGTGTGTGTGTGTGTGTGTGTGTGCGTGTGTGTGTGTGTAGTGTCAAGGAAGGAAATCATCAGAGTGAAAAGAAGAGGCTAAGAGAAGCTTTTAATTTTTTTACTCTATATATCTGAATTTTTAATATTTAAGAATTTTCTATTATTGTTTTGTAATTATAGAAGAAACAGTCAAAAGCACAAAAAACTCCCCCACTTAATTGCAAACTTTCTATAAACTTTCAGCCAATTGTATGTGTGCGTGTGTAAACCGAATCATATTTTTTAATAAGTATGGGAATTTTATTTTTTTGCAAAGTTAGAGTGGTTCCTTTCAAAAAACAAAAAAGTAGAAAGCATCCCCTAATCTCTGCAGTTCTTAGATTTAGGATTTGGTACATCTGGTTACCTTTAATTGTGCTTATTTCTCCTTACACTTAATATCTGGGGGACTTGATGTAGATTATCCATGCCAGCCTACCTTTTGTAAGATGAGGTCCATCATGGACTCTGTTTCCTGCTTCTACTTAAGCTTTTGTTGAAGAAAGCTTTCTGCAGCTGAAATGAGGTTTGAGGATGAGAAGACCAATTTTGATCATGTGACATAGTGGAGCATGAAATAATGAAGTTCTGGTGTACAAATATATTCATTTACTGTCATGTTATGGGTAAACTGGTATGGGTAAATAACAAGGATAGGTTAAATAAATATAATAATTTAAAATAATAGGAAACACTTACATGAGGAAGACCTCTTTTCAAAAATGTTTTCTATGTATGAACTCACTCAATCCTCAAAATAACACCATGAAAACTGTTTTACTCATGAAGAAACTGCAGCGTAAAGAGGTTGGTAACTTGTCCAGATTTATAGAGCTAGTAAATATTGATACCAGCATTATAGCCTAGGCAATCTAATTCCTGAGTCTATTCTTTAATTTCAGCCAATAGTGCAATGGATATTCTTGAATATATATTCTTATATCCACATGTAAAGATTTCCCTAGGTGTGGAATTCTTGGTCTTCATGTTAGTTTAAAACCTTGGGAGTTCCCAGGGAGAAATTAGAAACTGGTCCCTGTGCAGGGAGGGTAAGGAGAGACCAAAGAAAGGGGCTGACCATTCCAGATTGGTAGGTGTCAGGACATAAGGAAGGAAATTTACATATGACGCTTGTCTAGGGTGATTGGCTGCAAGATGAGTAGATGTTAGCACCCACAGGCCAGAATCTTAAAAGTTTAGAGAGAGGCCTTAACTGGGTTCAGTCACGTATATTACCCAGATGGTCTCAACAACATATTACTCTCTCAAGGCTGTCCTTGAATTGGCTCCTAGTGTGGAACTCTGGGTAGTACATACATTCCAAGGACAGAAGAGAGGGCAAGGAACCTCTGATTGTCAACTGGTGGTCAACTCAAAGGTCAACTGGTGATCCTGTCCTACAGATGACATCCTCCAACATGTGGGTTTTATCCTTCTGCAACTTTCCTAGATATTGTCACTTTCTCCTATCTCTCCACATTCTTTGTAACATTTTAAAACAACTTTTAATATTGGTCAGTCTGATTATTGTGGAAAGGTAGATCATTGTGTTCATAATTTTCATTTC
Organism: Aselliscus stoliczkanus; assembly: GCA_033961575.1. Classification (NCBI taxonomy): domain Eukaryota; kingdom Metazoa; phylum Chordata; class Mammalia; order Chiroptera; family Hipposideridae; genus Aselliscus; species Aselliscus stoliczkanus. The sequence continues at coordinate 12,535,551 of CM066730.1, forward strand.
ACTTACAACTAGAGAGGTTGAAATGTTTCCATTGGGTTTTTCCTATGGATTTATAAGATTTTATTTTTGTATTCTGAATACTGAACTAGATATTCAATATAAATGTTCCTGGGATTTTCATTCTGTTCCTTTGGTCTATTTCCCTCTAGCCCTGCACCAGTACACATTCTCACAGTTACATAAGCATTTCTTCTTTTTTTCTCCTTTGCCTTCTTTTCTCTTCCACCTTTTTTCTTCTCCTAGAATATTTTATATCTGATAAGTCAAATTCCTCACCTATTTCTTTTTCATAATAGAGTTGACCATTGGTGTTCTTTTGGCTCTTTCATATAAACAAAATAAAGTGATCAAATTCCAGAAAATAAATCTGCTGCGTTGGGTATATAGATTGACTTGGGAGAATGAGAATAGATATATTAGTTCTATCCAGCCTGCACTTTCTGAAAATGTTGGAAGTTCTAATTAAATTAGTCACTGAATCTTTTTTTTAACATTTATTTTATTATTATTATGTATATATTTTTTAATTGGGGGATAGGGGGAGAGGAACAGTGTTGGGAAATTGGGGAGGGGGACCAGCCAAGTTGTTGTTCTTCAATCTTAGTTGTGGAGGGTGTCAGTCGCTATCTGGCTGCCTGTTGGCAGCTCATCGCCTCTAAGCTCAAGGTGCTGTGTTACAACCTTAGTTGTGGGTGGGGAGTCGAACCAGCAGCCTTATTGTTAAGAGTGCACGCCCTATCCATTGAGCCATCCAGGTAGCAGCTCAGCTCAAGGTGCCAAGTTCAGTCTTAGTTGTGGGTGGGCGTAGCCACCATCCCATGTGGGAGTCAAACCAGCAGCCTGTTGTTAAGTACATGTACTCTATCCACTGAGCCATCCAGGTGGCAGCTCAGCTCAAGGTGCAGAGTTCAGTCCTAGTTGTGGACAGGCATAGCCTACCATCCAACAGGCAGGCTTATTAGGATCACCTGCTCTCACCAGCTGAGCCGTCCTGCCACCTGTTGGCAGCTCAGCGGCAGCTGAACTCTGGTGCAGTATCGCTGGCCCATGAGGGAATTAAACCAGCGGCCCTGTTGCTCAGTGCTCACGTTGTTAAGCTAACACTTAGCCAACTGAGCCACTTGGTTGACCTAGTCACTGAATCTTAATAGTTGATGAATTTTACTGGTTTTTTGATAGTTGGTTCCCAAAAGGGATTAACAACTTCTAAAGTAACTACCTATGGATATGGCCTCTGTCAGATGTCACGTACTGTGACTAAAGTTTTAAAGAAATGTTTTGTTTTCATAGATAGTGAAGTCTGTTTATATTGTTTTTAATTGATACTATTGTTGGGTATTTCTATGGAGGAATATATATGCTGTAGATACTAGGGAGCCAAATTTGGGCACTGAAGGCCACCATTTTTTACCCAAGAGCTGGTGCTTGGTATTATCTAGTAAATTATTTGGCACTGGTTCATACATACACCTTTGGGTGAATTTGGGCCAAGGCTCTGCTGAGCTGGGGCCAGGCATTGCAATGCATATTTTTAAGCCCTTGGTGTTGACTTTGTGTGATTCCAGTTTAGTGATTAGGATTACACTGTATTGTATATATTTCAAATTTATTTAGGTTTAATCTACAACCCAAAGTTACTAAAATTCAAGCAGATGTCATCAACTTTGTCAACAGGCTGAAAAATCAGACAAAAATCTCTGCAGGTATATATGGCCTGGCTTTGCTCCCTTCAAAATCCATGCAGAGAAGAAAATCAAATTGTGAGGTTTGATACTTTTTCTGTTTTGACTTATGAACATCCTGCTGTTGGAAGAACAAAGCTTACCATACACATGTCAATTATTTAGATGATAAATATTACCACTCCTTTTAAAATTCATCTTGGGTCATGGTTTTCAGAAACAGTTTCTACCACATGGCAAATACTGTGTTTGGCCATTTCATATCAATGACCTTATTTGTTCTTTACAGAAATCTTGAAATTTAGGTTCTTATTTCTAATTTATGGATGAAGAAATTGAAGCTCAGGAAAGTTTACTAAGTGTTGTAGCTAGAAGCAACAATATCAGGTTTCAAACACAGTTTTATTAAATTCAGGTCTGTGTTATTTTATATCATCCCATTCCTTCTTCCATTGACTAGGAACTGAATGATGAAAAACAACAAAAATCAATGAATGTCAGGTGCTGATTCTAACCCCTAAAATTTAAGAGACCTTTCTTTTAGCCAGCCTGTGATCGATTGTTCAACACAATATTTATTATTCTGCTAATTTTGTTACTTAATTTGCAGGCAAGCCTAAATGATATGCTAATAAAGGTAACAATATTAAACAATTGGACAATTCTAAAGTGAGTTGCATTTGGAGATGATCTCATTACTCTAAACATTATAAATTCAGTTGCCTGTTTTGGAGGCATTACAAAACTCTAACTTTTAGCACTCTTGTCCTCTAAGCACAGTTCATAGGCTCTAAATATATAGACAGAGAAGCCATGCCTAGTGTTGATGCTGACAAACAGGACCTTTCCTTTAGTTTTTTCACTTTCGATTTTATTTGACCTTGGAAATTGAAGTAAATCGATAATGAAAAATGAGATATTTCAAGATAGAATAATCCTAATTTCTGTATTGAATTTTAAATTTTAAAATAAAGACTATGGCATCAGGAGATTTTTTAAAAAATGTTTTTTCAGCTTCTAGTAGTAGAAGAGTGTGATTAAGACCAGTGCTCTTTTGAAGATTGATCAACACTAAAATGAAACAAAACAAAACAAAAACAACAAAGGAAAAATTGGAAAGGATGGTGTCAATTCAAGAGGTTTAAAGAACAAACTTTCTCTGTATATAGGAGGTTGTGTGTGGTTGACCATAAAGAATGGCATCGAAGGAACAAAGGGAGATAAAGTAAATCCAGATTGACATCTGCATCCAGCTACACAGGCTAAGGGACCAGGGCCACTTTGATTCATATCATGGTCAAATTTTGCAATTTCATTTTCACTCAGCAACTATAAACTGATAAACAAAATGTCAAGGCCCCATCTAAGAAGTCTGCTTTACATTCAGAAAATTGCTGTGCTGGTACTCGGTGACAGCAATGCCAATCTCCACTGTCTGTGACATGCTGTGTGACATGGGCATGCCTTGGTGTTCTTGGTGTCTAGCTCTGTATTAACTTTAAGTATTATTTTTGTATTAAGTTTAGCATTGTCTATTGTTTCATGAAATTGCCTCATATTGCATATCAAGTCCATTCAAATGCTCCCTAAGAGTTTCTCCTACTCCAAAGTTCTGGGTCAGACTGGGCACTAGGGTGCAAGGAATAAGAAATGAATAATCCTAGCTCCTATTTCAAACTGGAAAATGATAAAACTTCTTTTAAGTAAACTTAACCGGATGTGTGGATCTCACAAAAAACACTAGAAAGAATAATAATTGGTTTTCTCTTTCCCCTGAAACAAAAGGAAGATTTTAATAGACTACAGAGCTTTGGAAACAAATACCAAATATAAATATCGGGGTTCAAGTTCTGCTTCTGCCACATATATATCCTATGGCAAATCATTTAATGTCTCTTTGTTTAGTTCTTATCTGTAAACCGAAGGGATTATATTATGAGATTTAAGTTCAATATCTAAAAAAGTTAAAAAATTATCAGTTGTTTTGTATGAATTGCATATAAAAGTTGGGCAGAACATTAAGATTAGCTGATGAGATGGGGGAAAGCTTTAATTATATTAAGAAAACCAAGAAATGCTTAACGTTACAATAAGGGACGTTGTCAGATCACTTCACATATGCTTGGGCACCACTCATCATGGCCTCTTCAAACTGCAAAAATACATCTTAAAGTCTGAAGATTATAATAAATATCTATAAAATCAATTTGTTCAAGAGCCTTTCAATTTTATTGCTTAGATTTGCTGGGACATTTTGAATATATATATATATTCACGTGAAAATTATTTAAAATCATAGGGTAGACCCTCGTCAGCCTGACACAGTTTATCCGTATCTCTGCTTGGAAGCTGAGGTATGGATTATATGGTTCCTAGAGGCCCCTGCATGTCCCAAGAATATAAGGGTAATTGGTTTTAACAGTGCTTGAAGAACACATGGTTTGAGTATAGAGGAACCAGAATTTGACCTCAGCAAGACAGACATAATGTTAATTTTTTTAAAAATAAGAGCACTTGAAGAAAGCCAGAAATAAATTCCAAGTTACTATAAACAAGGCAGAGAGAGGCTTACTCATCACAGGGAAAAGCCAGGCTCATTAAAGAAGGTAATTATTACCTCTGACATCCAGAACTGTGTGCTGCTTTAAATTAAGGTTCTTAACGAGGCATTTCATTGGGTCCTTAAATGAAGGATTTCAGGAGGCAGCCTGTCTTCCCAAGTCAAGGCAAATGGGAGTTCTATGTTCAAGAGTTTTACTGGAGGAGAATATTTCAGAAAAGAAGAGTTCAGGGATATCAAATGCACAAACATGCACGCAATTTTAGAACAGATTGCTGGTGTTCTGAGTAGCCATCCCAGCCATGTGCTTAGTTAGACGTGGAAAATGTAAACTGTCATATGCTGCTCCCCTGATATTCCTGTCAGATACCAAGAGGAGTGTCTTTGTTCCTTTTCTGTTAATGTAATTAATGAGCTTGATGAAGCAACTTTAAGAGAAAGTTGTACACATTTACATTTTCCCCCTTTTTTATTAGTTTAAGTTTATTTCATTTCTCTTGCTTTTTCTCCCCCCCCCCCACTTTTTGTACTGTATTGTTTATAGGAATTGGGCTGGACTTCATTTTATTTGAAATCTTAAAATATTCTCATCTTCCCACAAGATGAGAATTTGTCTTGATCATCATAAAAGAAACAAACCCCTCTTTATACCTGCCTCTAAACAGTCCCTTTATTCAAAAGTCTATATTGAGCACCAATGTCAACTTCATACAATATTCATATTCATAAATGTTATTTTTAAGAAAAATAAATTGTTTTTCAGCAGAATAGACTTATTTAAAAAAAGATATAGTTTATGGCTCTGCTCTTCAAAATTTAAAAATACCTCACCAAACTACACTGCTATTATAAGAAATGAAATTGGGGGTGTTTGACAAATCTAAAGTGTGTGTTCTACTCTTTTTCTAAGCATATAGCTAAATTCAGAAAAACCTATACCCCATTAACTTGATTTCCCTAAGGATTTTTACCTGGTCCATCTAAGAGCAAGTGATAGTGTAGCAATTTTGTAACCTCATTTTCTCTATCAGAAAAGTAGCAATGTCTACCAAGCACCCAGGAGATACATAGACTAAGACAGAATCTATGATATGTACCTATTATGGAGGGTAAAAGTCTAAATCTTTCTAAACTTCAGCATACGGGAGCTGAATATGACCCATAATATTACAATCTGGTTAAAATACATTTCTAGTTAAATTACAAAGTCCTATTGTTATTCACATGCACCTCACCATGGGACTTTTTAAATATTCTTGAAAGTCAAATATTCTGTGACATGAACTGCTATGTCAGTGTTTGATGCTGACCCAACCTTGGTCAGTTTCTATCATGATGTCATGCTTAAAACATATGTTTAGTCTGGTTTTAAAATAAATACATCATTTTCTGATTATTTTTACATGCTATCTTTCCAATCTTGACAAATGTTGCAGTCTTCATTGTTCTGTTTTTCTCTCTGCATTATTTATAGATTAAAGAAGAGATGTCCTATCATTGGCCGTTTCGATTTATCCATTTTATCCCTATACAATTTCACATCATTTAAGATTGTAGTTCAGGATACAAAATTTCTATTAAATATTAAAATTATCATGGAATTTGGAGTAAGATATAAGGAAAATATCCAGAAACTTTTTCAAATACAAATGAAACAAACTATGCCTAATATCTCATCTATTTGATTTTCAATTAAGAGTTTAATTCTATTTACATATGATCCATTCATTTAAAGGGATTCATTATTTTAATCATTGGTCACATCTTTAGTTCTCTATCTTGTGTGGGCACCTAGTGAAACACAACATTAGAGAAAGCATTCCTTAGTCTACGGCCATATCACCCTGAACGCCCGATCTCATCTGATCTCGGAAGCTAAGCAGGGTCTGCCTGGTTAGTACTTGGATGGGAGAAAGTATGCTTTAGATATGTATCTTCAAGAATATTCCATTGAAATGTATATTAATCATTTCATAAAATTACAATATTCAGTCAGTAAGAGCTTTTATTAGACTCTTCCATTCTCCCCACGGTTATCATATCCTTATTCTAAATCATATCCATATCTAAATCATATATCTTAATGCCTTTATAAGCCACTCTTGAATTGAAAGGGTTGTAAGTATCCTTACCATATTTTGGTATTATTGAAAAGATTCCTTTGACAATGTCCATTTATAGTCATGATTATAGCTCTAAAAGCTAATAGCTCATAAGGCTATAAATATATTCTAATATTAATTTAGAAGTGAGAATATGGGAATTCCAAAGAGTTTAAGATCAATCCAAAATGAATATTCAATTTTATCAATAGTTTAAGTGAAAGAAGAGAAGCAGAATTTGAATTTTGTGATCCTTCATCTTCTGATTTGTTGCAATGAAATAAGTCTGGAATTATGACAAAGTTTCTAAATTATTTAATACAGCCTAATGTGTTCTTTCAATACAGACAGTCCTATAGTTATACATGCTACTGAAAGATCATTGTTGATGTTTTTGAAATTTGTACTTGCTAACTGTTTCTAAGGATATTTAGACAGCTAAGTTTTTAGAGCTATTCCAAGAAAACCTGAGCAATCATTTTTGAGAGCTTTTAAAAACTTTCATTTTACATTTTTGTCACTCCCCAAGCACAGCTTGTGACTACTTATGTGGAGTTTGAGACAATCCAAAACAAATTCCCCAAGATGTCTCTAAAGTCACCTTCACATATAACTGTCCTTACGCTGGGCCAGTGCCATACACGCCCCTTGTCGCTCAGCAAAGGCAGCAGCTGCAGCTAAAGCTTCACTTTTGGCGTCTCATTTCCTTCACTCCTTTCAGGAACTCATCTACAATGGCATTTCAACCATCTATGGAACCGCTTCTTTCTTTAAACGTATTCAGCTACTGTGATCCCATTAAGTAAAATACCATTACTTAATGTTGCTACTGCTCACCACTATGTGGGCACCATAATTTCCCTTCTTTCTTTTGTTGCCAAATTTAAAAATGTTCCATAACTCAATGGTTTATTGATTCATTCATGCTTAGAAACAATACTTGATTACAGATGCTTATTGGACATCTGATACTGTGCTAAGGGGGTGGAGAAAAACCTGTGCATGTCACTGCCCCTGCTACAAAGACACGCTTAGTACAGTACTTAGCATATAGTAAACCTAAACAATATGTACTTTTACCCAAGCCCCCTTTTCTCGTTTCTCTCTACAACCACCAAGTCTCTTTCCTGTTTATTTAAATGTATTTTATTGGAGCAAAAGTAATACAAAATAATTTGTATTTAAAAAAATAATCATACCATGTTAATAGAACTGTTTATTTTTTGTCATTCTCTCCTGGAGTTACTTATGTGTATACATACTCTCATATTGCAGTTTTATGTTGAAATCATTGTCACCCTATACTCATGCATGTGAACTTTTGCTTTATTATTTCTAAAAACTCAAACAACAGAGAATAATATAAAACATAGGGTAGTATAACTATTGCACTGTGTTGTACACCTGAAACAATTAAAAATAAATAAATAAATAAATAATAAATAAATAAATAAATAAAACATAGGGTAGAAACTCAATGAAATTCCGTTACCCTAAGATATCATTTCAATATTTTAGAGACCATGATTTTATATATGTCTTTATGTACATACACATATAATTTCACCTGGATTGAATATTGTTTAAAATGTTCAAATATTTAAAATCATATGTGTAATATTTGAAGGCATTGTAAATGTAAAATTTTCAAGGCATCAAACCTATATTGAGCTAAATCAAAGTTTCCCCCGTTGAGTTGCCACTTCAGTTTGATGTGGCTCCTTCTAAGTCTTTTTCACCACAAATATGTATATGTGAATAAGTAGCTAAATATATAATGGTAACATAATAACTTGGGTCATACTAATGTATTTTTCTATAACTCATAAAATATAACTTAATATCTTGAACATAGCTGCACATCAGTGCATCTATATTTACTTCCTGCAATGTTTTGAACTTTTAGCTAAGTAATACATACAGATATTTTTTTAAAGCATCTATTACTATGATGCTTGAAAAAAACAACAGCATTTGTGGCCCCATTCCACTCTAAACTACTACTCAGAAATTCCTTGTACATTTCTTCTGCGTTAAATACTGTTTTTCAAAGTAACACCTCTATACTCTTTTTAGACTTCCTTGGACAATAGAAATCATGTATCGATTTCTTATAACATAAGAATTCAATTTATCATTTAAGAAGCTTTCCAATACCTCTTGCCTATATGCTAGATTTCAATCGCAATTTTTGTATTAATTCATTAGTCGTCATTAACAGTATTATGACTCTGCATATAGTGTTCCTAGTTAAGTAATGAAGATTATGACTATTACATTCCCTTTTTTTATATTGCCCTGGCAGTTAGTAATTGCCTTATTTTATTTTGTATTTTTTTTTACATTCTATGAATATTTATTATTAATTTTCTTTAGATTCTCTGACAGAACTATCACATACCTATCAATATGGTGAATTTTTCTTTGGAAATTTCCACCTGTAAGCTTTCAAGTTCTTTTTGCCTTGGTGGCCTAAAAAATTTAAGAATGTGTTTTAGTTGGGTTCTTTTTCATTCATTGAGTTAGTGTTTTATGAACCCTTCAATCTGGTAATATACAAGTTCTGACAATTAAGTTCACAAACTTCTTGCAATGATGTTACTAACCTTTTTTGATATCAGAGGGATTATCCATTATGAATTTGTACCAACTGGACAGTTAACCAAGTTTGCTATTTGGAAGTGCTGAAAAGGCTGAGCGAAAAAGTTAGACAACCTGAACGTTTCACCAATTCATGACTCTTTAATCATGACAGTGCACCAGCTCACACGGCACTGTCTGTGAGGGAGTATTTAGCCAGTAAACAAATAACTGTATTGGAACACCCTCCCTACTCACCTGCTCCTGCTCCTGATGACTTCTTTCTGTATCCGAAGATAAAGGAAATATTGAAAGGAAGGCATTTTGATGACATTGAGAACATCACGGGTAATACAATGACAGTTCTGATGGTCATTCCAGAAAAAGAGTTCCAAAATCGCTTTGAAGGGTGGACTAGGTTGCTAGCATCTGTGCATAGCTTCCCAAAGGGAGTACTTAGAAAGTGACTGTAGTGATATTCAGCAATGAGGTATGTAGCACTTTTTCTAGGATGAGTTTGCAAATTTAAATGTCTCACCTTGTATGCTTTAGTATTTTTAGTTGAGAAATTTATTTGAATTATTCTTTGAAGAATTTCTTTCTTCTGATTTTTGTTGTTTTCTTTGTCTGTAACTTCTAGATCAATTCTTTCTTATATACTTTTCCATTTTCAGATATGTTTGTTCTAGCTTCTAAGAGAGTTCTTCAGTTTTATCTTTCAGTCCTTAAATTGAATTTTTAACTTTTCTTGTACTAGTTAATAGTTTCTAAGAGCTATGGCTTTATTCTCTCTTGTTTAATAGTATCCTTCTTTGTTTCATAAATCTTCTTTCACTTTTTAGCCTTTTTTATAGGTTATCAATTCCAGAGCTTTTTTTGTTTGTTTGTTTGGTTTCTTTTTATTTGTGTGTGTGTGTGTGTGTGTGTGTGTGTGTGTGTGTGTGTGTGTGTTGGGGGGGGCGTTGTTTTGCTTATTCCCTTTCTTAATGCTCTTATTTTCTCTGCATTCCTTTTCTTTATCTCCTTTAATCTTTGTCTTTCATGCTGAAATCTTTAAAAATGTTTTATATATCTAGCTCTGTTCATATTAAAACATTATGCAGTGATATACTAACAGGAAATTCTAGGTGGGTGAATGGGTAGATTTGTTGACTGTGTTTAAACTCAGCCTTTTGGCTGGGGACTTCCAAATGCCAGTCTATAAGGTTTGTTCTTTTGTACCTGGAAATTTTCCCAGAAAGAAACCCTCCAATCTCTTGCCTGTAAGACCAGGGTAATGATAGTGTAGAGAAGAGAGTGTAATTTTAGCTTGGCAAGGGGAAGGGAGGGGGTGATTTCATAGTTTAATATTCACTTTCACTCCCTCTCTCCCTTCTTTATGCTTCACTTTCATGCTCAACTATGTCTGCTCTTTGTTACCTCAGAGCTTCTTTGATTCAAAATATTTCCATAGTAAACCTACTTTCTCCTTTAGGATGTCAAAGTTGTAGTTACCTGCTTGAATCGATGGGAAAGGGCACCTGGGATATAGTTACTTTTATACAGACTTAATATCAACCTCCCTTTTCTTAACCCATCCTATGTTTTTGCCTTTATACGTACCAGCTGCCTTCAGTTTTTGAGATGTTCTGGATTTGTTTGGTAAAAATTAACTCGCTTCCTGTTGAAGCCCTTAATAGAATGGAGGGTGATAAGTGTGCTGTCACACAGCTATCAGCTTTTCATCTTCCTGAGTATTCTTGAAATTTTGCATCTGTTATCATTTTGATGACATTCTCCAGTACTTTTAAAAATAATTTTGTGGTGTTTGCCTATTTCATTCTTTTACCATCATTTTAATAAAATTTCATAAAAGATCAAAGATAAATATCTGTGTTCAACTTGCTATGAATAATTCCATTTCCCCCCGCCCAAAGGTTAATAATGGCTAGTTTGTCCTCAAATCATTGCTTATTTACTATGTCAACCCTTGATCTTTCTGCAGTACTTGATCGTTTACTATTTACCTTTGAGTTGTATGACTGAGTTCTAGTTCTTTCTCCTTGTCTATTTGTTCTTGGTGTCTTTTGTAGATTTCTTTTTAACTTCTGTAGAGTTTCTAAAGGCCCTCTCTTGAAGGGACTTCCTTCTCACTTCTCACTTTATTTTCTCACTTCTGAGGATTAAATTAGATAATATGTATCAGCCACTTATTGCACTGTGTAGCTTAAAACAAGAGCTCAACAGACAACCCTTGGGACTTACCTCACATAATCCTTTATTTACTCTTATTATGATGTTTACCAAATTGGATTGTAGTTTCTTTGAGGTCAGGATTTATGTTTAATTTGCCTTTGTTTGTTCATCATCTAGAGCCATGACCAACATTTTGTATGTGAAAATATGCAAGTGTTTAATGAGTGTTTGTGGGGGAAAGAAAGAGGAGGAGAAGAGCCAAAAAAGAAATTGATATTATTGACAAAATTTATAACTTAAGCATGCAATATTTAAAAATAATCATGATGTCTCTTTGTTTAGATAATGAATGAAAATGATGAGAAAACAAAAACTTACATTTTGGGGTGTCTGTTTCCGATATGAGAGAAAATATCACCAGAGCTTTTATAATGACTTATAGAAAAAAATGGAAGTTTCAGTCAGATCCAAGACTTCTACATATCTTTAGCCTCATTGTCACAATCGGTTTTACACTTCTGTTGTAGATTGTGTAGTACAATGTATGACACAAACATAAAAAAAAACCTCCACCACCACCAACAACAAAAAAATTTGCAATACGGGCCAGCCGAGTGGTGCATTGGTTAAGAACTGGTTTTGGGATGCCAGCGGCCCTAGTTCAGATTCCACATATGAGCGCCAGTGACACTGCCCTCTACAGCTAACAACAGCTCCCCCTGGAACTGGTCTGTGCGAGCCCCAGCGACGGTGTAAGCTACAGCCCCTGCTGCAGTGGGCTGCCATAGGCTACAGTGAATGGCCAGCAGCCAGCGTAAGCGACCATCCAGAGGCCGGTGACCAATCTGACTCATTCAGGAAGAGTGCAATGACGATACCAACATGGACCAGTGAAGCAATGTCCTCCACAACTAAACTGAAGAACAAAAAGACAGCAACTTGTCTGTTCCCCTTCCCCGATTCCCCAATGCTGTTCCCCTCCCCCAATTCCCCAATTTAAAAAAATCTTAAAAAAAGCAAACAAACAAACAAAAAACTTGCAATACGACTAAAACCTACCAGAAATAACACATCTGCCCTTATTTGAACAACATGGGGGGACCTCTGGATACCCTAGACAAGGCATTTATGTGGTTTCTTCCAGGGAAGGGACATAACTTTGAGTGAGGCAGTTCCCATTCCAGTCAGTTCTATTCCCAGAACGGGGTGTATGTATACCTTGGCACTTGCAGTCCGGCGCTTATCGGTGGTGTGGTATAGCACACACCCCAGAAACTCATGTGTCTATCTGGGGACAAGCAGATCTTGGGAAGAATCTTTTTGTCCTGGGGATCATCCTCATCTGTTGAAATTTCCTTTGTATCCCAGCAAATTAGTGTTTTAATAAGTCAAATGCATGCAAAAAAGGTAATTATATAAAAATAAAGATTATAGTTTTAAAACTGCATTGAAATGGCTGACAAAAGAAGATATCACAAGACAATACCTTCCCAACTTAGCAACATAAGGCAAACAAAAATAAGACACATTTCACATACCATCTATATCTATTTGAATCATTTGAGCATTATTGTTCTGAATATGCTTGAATTCTTCAGTTATTTCTTATCCATGCATCTATTCTCTTTGAGGTGTTCCTCGAGAGAAAAATGATTCTTAAGTAATAAACGCTCAATAACCTAATAAAGACACCATTCAGTATGCTTTCTTCCTCCTTTGTGGAAATGGACTGGCTAGCTCTGTCCAGAGATAGCCTGGGAGATGGTAGTTCACAATATTTATTAAATAAAGCAAATTAATTCTGTGAAAGGAAATATTTACAAAAATCTTTAAAATTCCTGCAATGTGAGTTTATTTCCAGGACCAGATCATACTCACTCATCTCTCTATCTAACCAACTTGCTGCAACCTTGGTAATGATTTTCTCAGGATGACAAGGTGGGGCCTTCCTCCACGATTCTAGAACCATTGCGTAGAAAATGTTTGGCAGCCTCAAGAGTCAGTCTTATTGACCCTGACCATTTCATTTAACAACTTTTCAATTAAAATCATTCTTCATATATATATTATGGAGTGTTATTTTTCTTAGCTATATCAGGGTACTGAGGGATTAGGATAGATAGGTCTTGAACAGTCTTGCTTTTTAATGATTTAATATTTCTGAAAAGAAGTCCTAGACTAAACTAAGTCCTGCTCTTTCAACCAGTTTCCTCAAAAATACATACAAACATTATTTTTATTTCTGCTTTTCTCTCCACATGACCATGTATGCAACATTCACAGGAACTGAAGAAACATCAGTGAAAAATGGCTGTGACCAAGCAAAGAACTATTTATACTAATTTTCATAATTATGAATTTGTCAGGAATTTTAGGTTGATAAGGCAGTGTGTTTTGTCACCTGTTTGTCCACTGGCATATTTTATAATTTTGGAGTTGGATCAGCAACAGCAGGCTATCAGAGCTAGCATTCAACACTGACGAGTATATCCATGTGGAATATTTAGCAGAAGACCCCATATATCTGAGCAAGGGTCTCGGAGTGCTCTCTCCTGAGGAATTCAACTTCATATCAGCAGAAGAAAGTGAATATAAGAAAAATGCCATGTGTGTGGAGAGCATTAGGAAAGGTCATATATTTCAAAAAAGAATATTGTTTACAAGGAGTGTTAATAGGTTTCAGGGGAAATGTTAATTTTTTTTTCCTGGATGAAATAGCTACTGTAACTTTTTAATGGTTAATCATTCATTCTTGAATTTTTATATTAAGTATTTTATATTACTTTATTGACTTAACTTTTATGCTCTTCTTCATTTTGACAGTAAAGAATGACCAGGCAATACTCTCTGAAAATTGGAGACCATTTGCAGCTGCTCTCTGTTGAGGAAAGTGAATAATAGGGTGCCCTCAAGGAATTTCAAAGGTATCACTCAACAGAAACTTTTGTGTCTGAAGAAAACTAGATCATTTTATCATGGTAGGCATACTGATATGTTTGCTTTAATAAAATGCCATATTTCTGCCTTTAATCTCTTGTCAACCAGCTATTAAAAAGCCCCAAAGTGCATGCGTGCAGCACATGTAAACACTTGTGGTTTTGAGGTTACCACAGAACATACTAATAAAGCCTGTAATTTGTGTTTTGTGCACAGACTGTAATAATTTATTGAGTGGTAGAAAGAAGCTAGAAAAGGATTTGCTCTAACTTTAGCCAGCAAATCAATTTGATTTTAGGGGTCTCTGCAGAGGTGCATGTATACACATGTTCATACAATGAAATCATGTTTTAAAAACATCAGAAAACCTCCATAATAAAAGTGGGGCAACATGTAAATTAACTTCACACACACAGAACACATTTTATCAAGGATTCTATTGTTGCTTCTCTAAGCTAATCAGTAAGATGGGTGTGCTACAAATTCTTTCCAGGAGTGAGTGTGCGTTTGAGTATCATACACTGACACTATTGGCAGAAGGTAGATTAAGTTAATTCAAGTAAATGAAAACAAATCATGATAGCAATCACTCTTTAAACTTCATGAACTTTATCTCCATAGCCCCTGTGGAAAGAAGGCAGAGGATAGTTTTGTTCCTTCATTTATGTGAAATAACAAAATGTGGAAAGGTTGAATCATATCTACAGAAGTGCTCATTGTCTGACTACAGCTTCTACCATGCTTACTTGAGTGGTTGACCTACCTATTTAAGCAAGATCATTATAGGTAAGGATTGTATGTTACCCATCTTCACAGTTCCACTTCTTCCTTCACGAGATACCTTTCATTCAACAAATAATCAAGGTAGACCATTTGAATGGGAAGGTCTTGAGTATATGGAAGACATGAGAACCTGACTGTATCCATGTCTATTTCTGGAAAATTTTGTGAAATTCTGTAGTTTGGGAATCAAACCACACTTTACTCAGATAGACAAAAACATGTTCTTTTTAGAGAAAATGTCTGTACCCAGGAGAAATGGGTGTTAGAAGCTCTAAATGTGTTTATTCCAGAAAGATGCAAGACTTCTCTTCTGGAAAACAATTCATCGTTCTCTATGTTCTGTGCTTCCCCCCGCCACCCTTAAAATGTACATACATACAATAGTTTCTGATTTGCAGACAAATATTTTGTGGTTCAAAACATTTTAAATTTGAAGACTAATTAAAATAAATCCTCTGTGCCACTTTTAAGCAATAACCTACTTCATTTTGTATATTTGCTTAACAAATCAACCAATTCTGACTTACAACCAGCGAATGAAGAGCTTCCTGTGACCATTGGAAGGCAGGGAGATAGTCTGATAATCTCTAGGAAGACAACAAGTAAACAGCAGTGTGTGTCTGAGGGCCCGCATATTTGAAGTAGAATTGAAATTGTACCCAGGTATGTAAGGCTATCAAACTTAGAAAGGAGTTTTCTACAAGGGACTAAGCCAGTTCTCCAGTTTAATGAGAAATGAATCATGAACCTAGTGACCCAGGGACCTACAGAAAAAGAAGAGGGGGGAAAAAGAGGGAGGGGAGCACATTGAAAATAAAAAGAACAAGGAAAGAAAATAACTATAAAGCCATATCATTCAAATGTTTATCTTGTACATGTTAGCTGGTAGTATTTTGTTTTGTGTAGTAATAGAAGATGGAAGTCAATAAAAAGCCAGTGATAAATATTTTCAGATTGATAAAAGTTATAATTCGGAAGATTTTTTTGGCATAAAATGTAATGGATATAAAAACTAGAGTTTAGCTCTTAAAGTAGTTCAACTTAACAAGTTTAATTGGTGCTCTTCTGCTTAACATCCTTTTTGGTATTATTCTGTGGGTTTTTGAAACCTACATGGATGTCAAATTATCTTTCATTCAGTGTCTTTTAACTGAGCCAAGGTCTTTTAACAGAGAGAGAGAGAGAGAGAGAGAGAGAGAGAGAGAGAGAAAGGGGAAGAGGGATGAGTAAGATACAAAAGAGTCAGAGTCAAAACAAAGATAATTCCCCAGGTCATTTTTAAATCTGTAACTCTGTAAGACTGCAAAGGTTCCTATATACCAAACTTACTTTATTTTATTTTAATGTGATGATCAAAACAGCTATCAAAACATTTTTATTTATTTATTTATTTATTTATTTATTTATTTATTTATTTATTTATTTAAAGATTTTATTGGTGAACTGGGGAAAGGGAACATTGTGTTTTTCCAGGACCCATCAGCTCCAAGTAAAGTTGTTGTCCTTCAATGTTAGTTATGGAGGGTGCAAGCTCAGCTCGAAGTCCAGTCGTAGCTTTCAATCTACTTGCAGGGGTGCGCAGCCCACCATCCCATGCCAGAGTCCAACTGGCAAACTTGTTGTAAAGAGTACATGCTCTCACCAGCTGAGCCACCTGGCCGGTCCTATCGAAACATTGTAGATAAAGATGGACAGATTTGAAAAATAATGAACAAGTGAATCAATTTAGAACATCAGGTATAGGCTACATTTTAAATTAAAATGATTTAAAAATCAAAATCAGTATCCACCACTATCTTTTCTAGGGCTTTCATCTCTTTCAACAAAAATATCATGCATATAGGCTATAGTTTCTATTTAAAGTGTTAATTTAACATTATTCCATGATTGCAATAGAACCATAAATGAAACCAAAGCACACCTCTGACATCACAGGACATAATCCAAGTTGTAATTCACTAAATCTACTCATCTCTATCTATAAGATGCAAGACCTGAAAAAACCATGTTTTTATCCTCAGTAAAAAAATGAAAGATAATACCTTTAACGTTTTCATTCCTACAGAGCATACATGTATTTCCTTACAATGAGATCTAGAACTAAATGAAGAGTACAACTCCAGAGCTAAGGAAAAGTATCACAAGTTCAGGTTTCAAAAGAGTTAGATAATGTCAACGGTTTGTCAATATCTTGTAGTAATCATTGATCCTTTATAAGAACTTGTGAAGTTGATATTTTAGGATCACAATATTTCAAGATTTAATATGAAATAGATGTCAAACATTTAGATACAGATTCAGACACATCTTATCTAGGTTTTGCTGGGTGTGACATATGAAAATTGCTAGCTGTATTTATTATACTGTATAGAACAGTATAATTAACATTTGTCAATTTTCTTTAGTGTTTACCTTTCATATTTAAAATGATCATTAGTTCTAAATGAAAGTTTAAAAATAATTGTAGGGTCTGTCAATTTGAGGTCAAATGGTTCAAAATATTAATAAATTCAAGTGTAATACCTCCTAAATTCTTATATTTAAGAACTTTAATTAATTAATTAATTAATTTATTAATCCATGTATTCCTCCATGTGCCTTTGTTAGGTTCTAAAAAAATGCTGAATGGAAAAATAAATGAGTATGAATGAAGTTCCCTACACTTGGAACATACCTCATATATGAAATCATCATTAACTCAGAATAAACAAAAAATCAGAAACCTAGATACTGGCAATTGAATAGTAAAGATGATAGATTAAAATCTTGCCCTTATGGAGATTACATTCCAATGATGAAATTTCATGAACCATATGTATGCATTTCAAACTATATTCCAAGGACTCTGGGAAGATAAATTCTTAAAATACATTTTCTCTTTTAGATGCCCGTGGTTTACTTTGCCCTTCACCAGGAAAAAGCTGTGGATCCCTGTAAGATTAGGATGGGCACACACACACTTCTCAAGGTGAGGGCTTCCACAGCTACCCTGGCACATGCGTTTGGTCATATCCATCCTCTCAGTCCTGAGGTTTAATTTAAAGACATATAAAAAAAGTATTCAACAAACTGTTAAGGGTGATATAAATTATTGTTTTTTAATTTTTGAGTGAAAAATGCCATGGGGAGCAAAATGGGGGAGAAAAAGTTTATTCTTTTTTGGTGACACAGGAACAGTCCTAAGGACAAAGTTGACATGCAGTTCATCTTTAGAAATCCCACTTTGCCATGTTAACATTTCATTTTCAATCCTCTGAGTGTCTCAGGTCTGCCCTCATGTTCTTGCTATGCTTACAAAACTCACAGCTGAAGGACTACTTGAATTTCTAATAGGAACAAGGTGATGGGAAGGGAGAGGGAGAGTTCATATTTTTCTGATGCTCTGACGTCAGTGACAGAAAAACATGCAAAGTGCTAGATCAGTGATGGATCCTTGGAGGTTTTGCTGGGTGGTTCATGTGACCTCCACAGCCCCACCCTGAGCAAGGCTTTAGGGAGTGGACTTCAGTGTGCAAAGACGTGGTCACTGCATTGCTGGTTATATAAACCTCTTCCGATTATTTAGGAAGTCAAATATGGGGACTGGTTTAGAGAACATTATGAATAAAATTGCTCTTATTAAAGTTTTAACCAATTCAAGCTCATACTAAAACTTGACACCCAGAGACTTACAAGACTATACTTTCAACTTCATAGATTCATAATATTGTGAAAGACATAATCCTTTTGCAAACAAATTCAACAAACATGAAATATAATATTTAGAAATTTTGAACACTATCATTTCACCTTATCACCTACTGAAATCAAGATAATTCTATTGGTTAGTGCCGGTTCAATGTGTTAGAGTAATTGCCATTACATATGGATAGTGCTTTAAGACTAAATTTAACATTTATTTTCTTAGGTAAACTTTATTGCTAAAAACAGAGAACTCAGATAATTTTTCTCTGTGGTACCAATGTGATCCTTGTTTTGCATGTGAAAATGCACATTTTTTTCAAAATACCTTCTCTCATCTTTCTGGAGAGAAAAGTGGCTCACTATGAAAAACATCTGTTCTTTTTCTTGGACTCATTGATCAACCTTTGAAAACCTCAATTCAGTTTCTCTTGAACACCATATTAAGTTTTCAAAAAAAGTTGCCACAGATAAGGTAGGAAACTTGAACCTAAGGATGGTTTCTCCCCCACTTTTTCTTTTTTGACTAAATTCTTATTTTACTATGCTAGCAATAATCAAAGAGCAAAAGCAAAACAAAAAACAAACAAAAAAAGCAACCTGAAATAATACAGGAAATTTCCATCATTGTGAAAGTAGTGAAAAATAAAAGCCTTTGAAAAATACTTATATATCAATTATTATGTTTAAATAAATTCTGGTAATCAATGAATAGTGATAATTGGCACCCACAGGAGACTCACGCACACCTGAAAATTTGTCAAGGTCTGTGGGGACATCATAAGTCTATTGGCCTTTATAGTGTATTTTTGAAGAATGAAGCTCTTCTAAGGATTAATAGATATTAGAAAACGAATATTTGTTTGGTGAAGTGAAATTTTTCAGAGATCTGTTATTAGATGACAAAGAGAAATAATGACCTGGTATAAAGTAATCTGGTCAGTTTAATCTAGATCAGGTTGATGGAGCTATTGGGCATCCAGACATCCTGAGATTGATGTATGAAACATCTATCTGTGGCCATCCAGAAGGCTGGCTGAATTAAGTCCTGGGGGTGCAATGGCTTTATTGTCCAACACTGAGAATTGCTGAGGGGATGTGAATGGTAATGTAGTAACATCCTCAGGATAAAGCAGCAATGCTTAAGTCTTCATGGTAAACATCAGCCTACCAATATCCTACCCATATGCCTGTATATTGCTGGATGCAAATCTAGTATGGCATGAAGAACTTGTAAGAGATTTCTGCAAACATGTTTTGTTGTTGTTGTTTTCCAATAGAAACTTAAGGATACTTTTTTTCTATTGCATTTCTATGAAAATGAAAAAGTAAATTCTTATCTTTCACCAGGGAACCTTTTGGGTATATAAATAATAGTCAGCCATGTGTGTTTGATTTATTTCTCAGACCACTGTAGTATTCTGCATGGCCATTGGTGTCCAAGGTTTAAGTGTTGCATGTCTCCTAGTGGGACTATTACATTTTAAGTAGAATTCTTTTATGTTTTCTTCTTTCCCCCACATTTAATCTCAGGTTATACCATAAAAATAACCAGCTGGGGCCGCCCGAGTGGCGCATTGATTAAGAGCTGGTTTGGGGATGCCAGCGGTCCCTGTTTGGATCCCACATATGACAGCCAGTGACACTGCCCTCTATAGCTAACAGCTCCACCTGGAGCTGGGCTGTGAGCCCCAGCGATGGTGTAGGCTGCAGCTCCTGCTGCAGTGGGCTGCCATAGGCTACAGTGAATGACCAGGAGCCAGCGTAAGCGACCATCCAGAGGCTGGTGACCAATCTGCCTCATCCAGGAAGAACACAATGACTATACCAAGATGGGCCAGTGAAGCAACGTACTCCGCAACTAGACTGAAGAACAAAAAGACAGCAACTTGTCTGTTCCCCTCCCCCAATTCCCCAACGCTGTTCCCCTCCCCCAATTCCCCCAAAAAATCTAAATAAATAAATAAATAAATAAATAACCAGCTGCAGAAATGGAAGACTACCCAAAGTCCTATGGAATGGATAGTAAGATCTTTTCATTTTCAGAAGAACAAGACCAGAGGGCAGTGTGTGGTTTGTTTTATGCTAACCAGCATGCTCTCCTTTCATTTCACACCAGATTCAGTCCTATGAAATTGAGGACACAGTGTTTTCAAAGTAGAGAAGCTGTGTTTTTTTAGTTATTATGTGTGAGCAAGACTATTCTGCTTAATTCCAAAAACATGATGATGCCAGAAATCTGATAAACTATCAAGAGATTAAACATCAGGTTTTGGGCATCTCTGTTTCTTCTGATGCTTCCAATTCCTTTGGAGGAACATGGACATGATATAGATAGGTTAATCTGGAAATGCTTCCAGGCATATTCAGCCCTTTTCTTAGTTCCCTCCAAACACCAAGATCATTTTATAACCATGGATTACTTGTGCAATACTTTCCCTCTGTAAGTTAGTTAATGAAAGGAAAGCCTCTAGGGAAACTACACTTATATCTTGTTTCTATATTGATCCATTTAATATATTTCCCCCTCATTTTTTGAGGAATTTCATCCAATGTATGGTGTTTTTTTAATATAACAGCATGACTAAAATAAATTTCAATTTGGGGAGAGAGGAAAGAAAGTGTCTGGAGATATGTGTCTTTATCCCATCTCTGCCAATAATTAATTAATTGTGTGATTTGGAAGAGGCATCAAGTGTTCTGCCTCCAATTCTCTATTTGCAAGAAAGACCATTCTTGTAACTAAATTCTTAGGAAAGAGGGTAATGTGTTACACATAGATGAGAAAATATACTCAGCTGTGAAACGAACTCACTTGTTCCCATAATGGCTACTTGTATTTCCTGTTGCTCCTCTCGATTCATTTGTTCATCTTCTGATAAATATTTTTTGTATTCCAATTATATACCAAGCACTGTGCAGGTACTGTAGATAAGGCATTCCATTTATCATAGAATTTACATTTTTATTCAAGGAATATAGACAAATAAATGGAGCAAATAATAAAATGTTAGGTGCTTTTGTAGGTACCCTACAAGTCCTTTAAGAGCACACGGCAGGCTTATCTAATCCAGTTGAGAGAGTCTTGGGAAGTCCTGAAAAGGGGCATTTAGACAGAAACCTAAAAGAAAAGGGAGAGTTAGTCAAAGGGCAGTGAAATGTCTTACACTGAGGGTACTTGTTGTGCAAAGGTACAAAGTGAGAGAATATGTTCAAGATAATACAACTTAAAAGAAAGTCAAAAAGGATGAATAATGAGGATAAAAGAAGAGCGGTAACAGATGAGGCTGGAGAGAGTCTGATTTACCATAGCAGTGAGAAGGCTTTGAAGGCTTCATTAAGTCTAATGTGTAGAAGGGTACCTCGGGCCGAGATGTGGAGAACAGAGTATATTTAGGATGCTTAATAAACTTGGTGCATAGTACCCTTCAAAGCCTGGAAGACTTAAAAATCTTAAGGTCCCCACACAAGAGTTATTAGAAATGGATTCTTAGTCTAAATTTTTATCATCTTTTTCAGAGGAGTGTATTGTGGTAGCATTTTAATTTTTTTCCATGACACCAATAAGGAAAGATGTTCAAATGAGAAACATACCTCCATGGACATATTTAGATTTATAAATTAATTAGTTTGTTTGTCACCATCACCTTCATTATCATTATCATCATTATAGCATTGAGTAGTCCAATAAATGGGATCTATGGGTAAGATGAGCTTTGGTGACACACAGTGTCCATTAAATTTAGTATAGCTCCTCCCATTTCTCCTACTCATTTAAATACTTGTATCAAGACTCTGTAGCTGACAACTGCAGTTTTTAAAGCCCCCAAGGCTTGCAAAATTGGGGACACTTCTGCTAGCTATCTTACCTTCATTCTAAGCAGGGTTTATTTCCTACTGCCTTATACATACCACATGTGTTCACCAGTTTTGATATACACTATATTGCTGATTTGTTAGGTATCTGCTATAATCTATTTTCCTTATTTGGCTTTCTTTAAGTCCTGGCCCTAGTCACTTCATACTATTTCAATTGTTTGGACAATGCTGGTGGTAGGGCAGATCTGTGTCTCATTCTTCTCTATCCTCAATAAATGAGGAAACAAAGACCTAAAAGGTTGGAATAATGACTTGAGGAAAGTGGTCTTTCCCCCACACCTTTATTCTTATTTTTTCCATATTAGCCCTAGTTGTTTGTGTTTTCTGGCATCCCTTTTCCACAGACAGAAGTAGAAAAACAGGGAAACAATATATGACCATTTAAAAACAATAGAAATAGAAGAGAATTAAATGGAAATAGGACATAGTCCTCACAAAAATTTAAATGTCTCTTAACCTTTCTAGAATTCATCATAAATGAATTTGGTTATTAGCAATAAAAATATTTATTTAGAAGATAAATTTAAAATTTCATTTGAAAATGGGTATAAGCTTATTTATTTTAGGCCTTGTATATACCTCAACAACAAAATTGTAATAGAAAGCCATATGAATTGGAAATCATAATGTTGATTTTTTTTATTGATTCATTTACTTTATTTGCCTGAGTAACTGTATATGTAAATATATAACTGAATATCTATCATCTGTCTGTCATCTATCTATCTACCTATATAACCTATCTACCTATCATCTCTCTATCACATTATATAAAAATGATTTGTAAAATCCTGAGGTTCAAAATAGAAAAGTTAGGAGAGATTCACATACTGCAAAAGGCTTCATTCAGCAATTACAAAACGATAGACTGAGGACTTTTTTAAAGAAAGCAATTTTAAGAAGGCCCAAGATGATGGACTAGGTAAATGCTATGCCTATTGTCCCCTAGAATCACACCAAAATTACAAATAAATTATAGAACAATCAACCTCAAGAATCATCTAAAGTCTAGTTAAACAGAACCTATATAACTAAGGATATAAAGAGGAGGCCACATTGAAACTGGTAGAATGGGTTGAGATGAGAAATGGGCTGAACCCAAAACCACAGATAGTGGTTGAACACCAGGAAGGATACCTTCGTGGCAGAGGTCCCTGGGAAGAGAGAAGAGTAGCAGTCCCACGCCGGTTTCCCCCCAGCCCAGAGGTCCTGTGCTGGGAAGAGGAATTTCCCAAATATCTGGCATTTAAAATCAGTGAGGAATCTGTCTCTCTGTCCTGGTGAGATGGAAGGCAGCTAAAAAGCCAGATGCCCTCTTAAAGGGCCCGCACACAGACTCACTTGCAAACACTCACTTGGTCTCTAGTGAAGGGGCAGCAACCCAAGAGTGCCAGAGACATAGTTGGAAAGACTGAGTAGTGTGGCTTCCGGGAGAGGGCTGGAGGGATAGCCACCATTGTATGGAACCTGCCTCATATAAAGCCTATGGGAGAGTGCCATCTTTTCTATGTTGAACCTTCCCCCAAAAGTCCAAATCTGAGACCATGTTGGTCTGGTAAAATCTATGCATGTGCACCACCTTGGTGACACCCTGGGCTCCCTCCCTGCTATGCTAGTACTGTATCACCAGGTGCATGCTCAGCTCCTGGGCGCCAACCCTACCCTACAAGCTGCAGAAGCCTTTTACAGCAGCAGAAGGCCCATGGTGGCTGGGAAAACTTTTGGGGGTGGGCCGTGAACCACAACCTGTGCACAGACTCTCGGGCAGCTCTCAGGAACTTGCAGGCCTGAGGTGACTGGTGGCTGGCTGTGGTGTTATCAAAGTGCTTTTTGTGAAGTGGTCATGGGCCTTTGGTACAATATCATGCATAACAACATTTACATCATAGGAGTCCCAGAAGAATAAGAGAGGGAGCAAAGGATCAAGAACCTATCTGAAGAAATAATGACTGAAAACTTCCCTAATGTGGTGAAGAAAATAGACATCTAAGCCCAGGAAACACAGAGAGTCTCAAACAAGATAACCCAAACAGGTCCATACCAAGACACATTATAATTAAATGACAAAGGTTAAAGACAAAGAGGGAATCCTAAAAGCAGCAAGAGAAAGACAAGTTACTTACAAGGGATCTCCCATAAGATGATCAGTTGATTTCTCAACAGAAATTTTGCAGACCAGAAGGGAGTGACAAGATATATTCAAAGTGATGAAACACAAGGGCCTATAACCAAAGTTATTCTACCCAGCAAAGCTACCATTTCAAATTGAAGGAGCGATAAGGAGCTTCCTAGTCAAGAAAAAGCTAAAGAAATTCATTACCACCAAACCAGCATTAAAGAAAATGTTAAAAGGACTTCATTAAGTAAAAGAAAGGAGAAAACAAATAAACAAAGATAAAAAATATGACCATAACTATGTAACTATCAATAATCACTTAAAACGTACGTGAATTAAATGCTCCAATCAAAAGACACAGGGTAGCTGAATGAAACAAGGCCCAATCAGGTTTTCTCTTGGAAAAAATACAAATCATTGTTCAGATTAAAGACTTGTGTTTTTTTTTAATTAAAATGTATTGGGGTCATGACAATGGTTAGTAAAATTACATAGGTTTCAAGTGTATAATTCTGTAATACATCATCTATACATCACAATTGTGTTTTCACCACCCAGAGTCAGTTATTCTGTCACCATATATTTGACCCCATTTACCTTCATCTACCACCCACTTTCCCCCTTCCCCTCTGGTAACCACTGAACTATTGTCTGCGTCCATGAGTTTTTGTTTCTTTATTCATTTGTCTTGTTCCTTTGTTGCTTTCAGTTTTATATCCCACATATCAATAAGTCATGTGTGACTTATTTCACTTAGCATAATAATCTCAAGATCCATCCATTTTGTGGCAAATGGTACTATTTCATCTTTTCTTATGGCAGAATAGTATTCCATTGTGTATATATACCACAACTTCTTTATCCAATCATCTTATCAGAGGCATTGTTTGCAAAAATCTTCTCCCATTGGGTTGGTTGCCTCTTTATTTTGTGGGTGGCTTCTTTTGCTGTACAGAAGCTTTTAGTTTCTTCTAGTCCCATTCATTTATTTTAGCTTTCACATCCCTTGCCTTGAAGTCAAATTCATAAAATCCTCTTTGAACCTAAGGCCCATAAGTTTAGTACCTATGTTTTCTTCTATGCAATTTATTGTTTCAGGTCTTATTTTTAGGTCTTTAATCCATTTTGAGTTAATTTTGGTACATGGTGACAGATAACAGTCTAGTTTCATTCTTTTGCATGTGGCTTTCTAATTCTCCCAGCACTATTTATTGAAGAGGCTTTCTTTTCTCCATTGTATGTTTTTGGCTCCTTTGACAAAAATTATCTGTCCATATTTATGTGGGTTTATATCTGGGTTTTTAATTCTATTCCATTGGTGTGTGTGTCTGCTTTTCTGCTAGTAGGATGCTGTTTTGATTATTGGTGCTCTGTAGTACAAACTGAAGTCAGGGAGTGTGATACCTCCAGCCTTATTCTTTTTTCTTAGGATTGCTTTGCAGGCCTATCTCAAGAAAAAGAAAAATCCCAGATAAACAACCTCATGGTACACCTTAAAGAACTAAAAGAAGAACAAATGAAACCAAAAGTCATCAGAAGGAACAAAGTAATAAAATTTAGAACAGAACTAAATGAAATTGAGAACATAAAGAGTTACTTAGAAGAGGTTTGTTCTTTAGGTTATTAAATGGAATATAGGAACATCTAAAATGTTCCTCATGACATAAGAATTTCATAATCATTTTTCTGTGCATTTTTGCTATTTTATCTCTGAATACTTTTTAAAAATTTTATTAAATTTATTTTGGTACATTGGTAAGCAAAATTATATAGGTTTCTTTTTTCTTTTTTCTTTTCTTTTTTTTTTTTTTTGAGGGCAGTGTCACTGGCCCTCATATGTGGGACCAAACCGGGGCCGCTGGCGTCCCAAGCCAGCGCTTAACCACTGCACCACCACCAAAATTATATAGGTTTCAATTGTACAATTCTATAATACATCATCTATATATCGCATTGTGTGTTCACCCCCTGGAGTCAGTTCTCTTTCCATCACCATATATTTGATTCCATTCACCAGGTCTATCTCCCTCCCTCTTTATCTTCTGGTAACCACTAAACTGTTGTCTGTGTCTATGAGTTTTTGTTTGTTCGTTTTTCTTGTTCATTTGCTGTTGCCAGTTTTTTATACCGCATACGAGGTCTGATAATTACGTTCACGATCGTATCCTAGAAAAAGTGCTACATACCTCATTGCTGAATATCATTATGGTCACCTCTGGAGTACTCCCCTTGGGAAGCTATGCACCAATGCCAGGGCTTAGTCCACCCTTTAAAGCCATTTTGGGACTTTTTCTGAAATGGCCATCAGAGCTATCCTCCTATTACCCTTGATGTACTGAATGACATCAAAATGTCTTTCTTTCAATATTTCCTTTATCTTTGGGTAAAGAAAGACATCATTGGGGACCAGATAAGGTGAGTAAGGAAGGTGTTCCAATACAGTTATTCGTTTATTGTTTAAAAATTCCTTGACAGAGAGTGCCGTGTGTGCTGGTGCATTGTCGTGATGCAAGAGCCATGAATTCTTGGCAAAGAGTTCAGGTCGTCTAACTTTTTCATGAAGCCTTTTCTGCACTTCCAAATAATAAACTTGGTTAACTGTTTGTCCAGTTAGTACAAATTCATAATGAGTAATCCCTCTGATGTCAAAAAAGATTAGCAACATCATTGCAACGAGTTTGCAAACTTAATTGCCAGGCCTCATATATATGAAGTTGTATGGTTTTCAACTCTTTCTGTCTGGCTTATTTTGGTTTGCGTGATAATCTGAAGATTCCATCCATGTTGTCATAAATGGCAGTATTTCGCCTTTTCTTATGGCCAAGTAATATTCCATGGTGCATATGTACCACATCTCCTTTATCCAGTCATCTATTGAAGGACACTTTGGCTGCTTTTATGTCTTGGCCACCATGAATATTGTTGCAATGAACATAGGGGTACATATATCTTTATGCATAAATGTTTTCAGATTTCTTTTGGTAGATATCCAGGAGAGGGATTGCTGGGTCATATGGTAATTCTATTATAAATTTTTTGAGGAACCTCCATACTGTTTTCTATAGTGGTTGTACCCATTTACATTCCCACCAGGAGTATATGAAGGTTCCTTTTTCTCCACAGCCTCTCCATCACTTGTTATTACATATCTTATTGATAATAGTCATTCTAACCAGAATCAGGTGGTATCTCATTGTGGTTCTGATTTTCATTTCCCTGGTAGCTAGTGAAATTGAGCATATTTTCATATATCTGTTGGCCGTTTGTATGTTTTCTTGGAAGAAGTGTCTGTGCAGGTTCTCTGCCCATTTTTAATTGGATTTTTTATTATCATTATTGAGTTATATGAATCCTTTATATATTTTGGATATTAGTCCCTTATCAGAGGTGCTGTTTGCAAATATCTTCTCCCATTTAATTGGTTGCCTATTGTATTGTTGATAGTTTCTTTTGCTGTGCAGAAGCTAATTAGTTTGATATAATCCCATTAATTTATTTTTGCTTTTACTTCTCTTGCCTTCAAGGTCAAACTCATAAAACCCTCTGTGAATCTAAGTTCCATAATTTAGTACATATGCTTTTTCTATGTAATTTATTGTTTCAGGTCTTTTATTTTTTTTTATCCATTTTGAGTTAATTTTGGTATTTGGTGGCATATAGCAATCTAGTTTCATTCTTTTGCACATGGTTTTTCAATTTTCCCAACACCATTTATTGAAGAGGCTTTCTCTTCTGCATTGTATGTTTTTGGCTCCTCTGTTGAAAATTATCTGGCCATATATATTTGGGTTTATTTCTGGGTTCTCTATTCTATTCCATTGATCTGTATGTCTGTTTTTCTGCCAATACCATGCTGTTTTGATTATTGTTGCTTTGTAATGTAATTGAAGTCACAGAGTACGATACTTCTGAACTTATTCTTTTTTCTTAGGTTTGCTTTGGCTATTCTGGGTCTTTTGTGATTCCATACAAGTGTGATGATTTTTTGTTTCATTACTTTTAATAATGCCTTTGGGATTTTGAATGGGATTGCATTAAATATGTATATTGCTTTGGGTAACATGGCCATTTTATCTATGTTGATTCTTCCAATCCATGAACACAGAATATCTTTCCATTTCTTTGTGTTCTTCAATTTATTTTAATAACATTTATAGCTCCTTCACACACTTTGTTAAATTTAATCCTGGGTATTTTATTCTCTTTTTTTTTGCAATTGCAAAAGGATTTTTTTTTTTTCATTTCTTTTTCTGCAATTTAATTGTTAGTATACAGGAATGCAATGGATTTTTTTTTTTTTTGAGGACAGTGTCACTTGCCCTCATATGTGGGATCTGAACCAGGGCTGCTGGCGTCCCAAGCCAGCTCTTAACCACCAAGCCACTTGGCTGGCCCTGCAATGGATTTTTATACATTATTTTGTGTCCTGAAATTTTACTGTATTTGTTTATTGTTTATAATAGTTTCTTAGTGGAGTCTTTAGTGTTTTCTCTATAAAGAATCATGTCATCTACAAAAAGTGAGAATTTGACTTCTTTATTTTCAATTTGGGTGCCTTTTATTTCTTTCTCTTGCCTGATTGCTATGGCTAGGACTTCCAAAATTTTGTTGAATAACAGTGGTTAGAGGGGGCATCCCTGTCTTGTTCCTGATCATACAGAGAAATCTTTCAGTTTTACCATTAAGTATGATATTAGCAAGCATATTATATCTGATGAAATAGACTTTGAGATATAAAAGATAACAAGAGACAAAGATGAACATTTAATAATGATAAAGGGGACAATACAAAAAGATATGACACTTAATATATATGCTCCCAATCAGAGAGCACCAAAATATATAAAGCAACGACTAACAGAACTGAAGGGAGAAACTGACAAAAACACAATTTTAATAGGGGACCTAAATACTCCATTGACTCCAAACATAAAATCAATAAAGAAATATCATCCTTAAATGACACATTGGACCAAATGGACATAATCTATATTAACAGAACATTTCATCCCAGAACACCAGACTATACATTCTTCTCTACTGCACATGGGGCATTCTCAAGGATAAACCATATGTTGGGACACAAAACTAATCTCAACAATTTTAAGAAGATTGAAATCATACCAAACATATACCCTAACCACAATGCTTTGAAACTGGAGATCAACTGCAGAAAGAAAAGTGGTAAATATCATAAATAGGTGGAGATTAAACCACATGTTATTGAAAAATGACTGGGTCAAAGGAGAAATAAAAGGAGAGATCAAAAAACATATAGACACAAATGAGAATGAAAATACCAAATTTTGAACATATCAAAATTATTGGGATACCGTGAAAGCAGTAATAAGGGGAAATTTGTATCATTACATGCCTATCTCTAGAAACAAGAAAAATCCCAAATACACAACCTAATGTTACATCTGAAAGAGTAAGAAAAAGAAGAACAAATAAAACTCAAAGTTAGTAGAAGAAAGGAAATAATAAAACTTAGAGCAGAATTAAATGAAGTAGAGAACAAAAAGACAATAGGAAAAAATAAAACAGCAAGGAGATGGTCCCTTGAACAGATTAATAAAATTGACAAACTCTTGGCAAGACTAACTAAGGTAAAAAGAGAAAAGACACAAATAAGCAAAATCAGAAATGAAAGAGAAGTTATAATGAATACCACAGAAATACAAAGGATCATATAAGAATGCTTACTATGAAGGACTATATACCACCAAATTCAAAAACCTAGAAGAAATGGACAAGTTCTTAGAAATAAATAAGCTTCCTGGACTGAATCATGAAGAACTGGAAAATCTAAATAGATCAATCAACAGTGAGAAAATTTAATCATCCAAAACCTCTCAAAAAGCAAAAGTGCAGGACCTGATGGCTTTGCTAGTGAATTCTACCAAATCTCAAAGATGATTTAAAACATGTTCTCCTCAAATTCCTTCAAAAATTTGAAGAAGAGGCAATACTTCCTAACTCATTTTATGAGGCCAATGCTATTCTGATTTTAAAACCTGGTAAGGATAACACACAAAAAGGAAAACTACAAACCAATATTTCTGATGCATACAGATGCAAAAATCCTAAACAAAATATACCAAATCTAATACAACAATACATTTAAAAGATTATATATCAAGATCAGTGGGGTTCTTATCAGGAGTGAAAGGAAAGTCAACATATCCATATTGATCAATGTGACACACCACATAATCAAAATAAAGGATAAAATTCATATGATCATATCAATAGATGCAGAAAAAGCATTTGACAATATACAACATCCATTTATGATTAAAACACTTAATAAAATGGATACAGAATGTAAGTACCTCAGTATAATAAAGGCTATATGTGACAAACTGAATAATTTTTATAATGATTTTAATTTTATTTGTGTCACCAATTTTTTTCATTTTCTCTCTTTTTATCTAACCACAATTAAATTCATTTCTAAAGTCAACATATATTTTTAAAACTCTGATTTGTAGTATTTCTAAGCTAGCCAACTTGCTTTACTAACTCTAAATACTAATTTTAAAATTGCTGTTTTTTGTGTGTTTTTTTTTATCCGAATCTGGGCTGTTGACTTCCCAAACCAGCTCTTAACTACCGCGCCACTCGGCCGGCCCTAAAATTGCTGTTCTTAACCTCACAACTGAATATTTTTTTCTTCAACTGTCTTTTCCATTTTCTTCATTCTCTTTCTGGGACGTCTTTCACTTTCAGGATTTATCGACCTCTTGCTTAATTGTTTCAAATTATATCCTAGTAAATGTAGCACAAATCTAATTTAATGGAACAAGAACACTCTCCATCTTTTCTGACAATTGGGAATGAAAATATCCTCTTCTCCTGGTTTATACCTATGTTCTACATGGGAGAAGGAAGTGAAGAAGTATTAAATGGGGGACTATATCTATAATAGGTAGACCTGTTAATGGCAGAAAAATAAGTGTGCAAAGAATATTTACATGCATTGGATAAGTTGCTAATAAAACTAGTTTATAAGGTTGTATAGTCGTAAATATTTTAGGAGTTTTGTAAATATGGTGTAGAAAAATAACTATACAGAGACTCACATTAATTAAAAATAAATAAAAACACCTACTTTTAATTAAAAAATAATTAAGTCAGTATCCTTTCACAAATATACTTAACTAGGACATTTCTATTTTGTCATTTGTTTTGTATTTCCACTAAGCTTTTGATAGACTATGCTGTTAACTGCAAATACAATTACTCCCAATACAAAGGAACTTCATGTTAGTTTTGGGAATTTGAAAGCACCCTCCCTTCTCTTTTAAATTTCTAGTCCCTTTTTTTTTTCCATGCTTGAATGTCCTTCGTAGAAAAAGAATGAAAAGTTTATTCTTTTCACTTATTAAACTTAGTGGTGGTGTAATTTTATATTTGTTATTATTAAAAACAAAAACAAAAACAAAAAAAACTAGGGCTGGCCAAGTGGCTCAGTTGGTGTAGAGCTTGCTCAAGAGTATGAGCTGAACTCTGAGCAACAGCAGTTCTATGCCCAGCCCAAGCTGAGCTGCTGCTGAGCGGACAACAGGTGGTAAGAGAGCTCAGCTAAAAAACAAAACAAAACAAAACAAAAACTAATAAAATTTATTTACATCTAAACTTAAGAAGTTATTGGAGTATAAGTGTTATTTATTTATTCCCCAAAGCATTAAAAATATATAAGTGACAGATCAATGTCTTGTACTTCTGATATGGTACACTGAGAAGGGCACATTAATTCTGTGGCATTCTTGCCAAAAGTGTATGATCTTCATGTGATCAAAAGAAAACATCAGGGGCCGGCCGAGTGGTATGGTGGTTAAGAGCTGGCTAAGGACGCCAGCGCCCCAGGTTCGGATCCCACATATGAGGGCCAGTGAGACTGCCCTCTAAAAAAAAAAAAAAAAAAAAAACCGACAGAAAATAAAAACAAAAAGGAAAAGAAAACATCAGGCAAACCAAAACTGAGGGACATGAGACCCACACTCATTCTACAAAATAGCAGATCTATACTTTTCAAAAAACTGAGTTAAAATCAAAGAACAAAAGGAAAGATTGAGATACTATCAGAGATTAGAGGAGACTAAGAAGACATGACAACTATATGCATTGTGGGATCCTAGGACAGAAAAATGACAATAGTGGAAACAGTGGTGAAGTCGGAATAAAGACTATAGTGAATTAATTTTTCCAGTGTTAATTTTTTAGTTTTGATAACGTTTTTATGATTATGCAGTATGCTGACATCAGGAAAAGCTAGATGAAGAGTATATGAGAACTCTCATACTACTTTTGCAACTTTTCTGTAAATCTAAATTTACTTAAAAATTTAAAAAATATAGTCCTACACTTTCTGACTGTTATATAGAGACATGCTTATATATTTATTTTTCTCCTTATTTGAGGTTTATGTTCATTTCATATTATAGATAGTGGTATAGAATCCTAACTTAGAACTGAAAGGTGGCTGACAATCATGCAATTTGGTCTCCTTATTGGATAGATGAGGAAACTGAGAGCCAGAGAAATTTGAGACAGGTGAGACTAGGACTCAGGGGCACTGACTCTCAGGGTGGTTTTCTTCACACCATTCTGATTCCAGACTGAGGAGGTCTATTAGAAGAATTTGTGATTTAATTACTTGGATAGGTTTTAATTACAAAGAATGACAAATAATGTAAGACCTACTGTGTACCTATGATCTACTCAGAGCCTAGTTTTGGTTTTGGTCTTTCATTTTCTTCATAAAAGTGTTCACTGGCCTCATGTTACCAAATGCAATTTAAAACTACTGATATGCAAACTATCAAAGGTAAATGTTCCTTCATTTATTAGTGGTCTCTGATGGCCTATAATCAAAGAACAACCTATTGAGTAAAATAGATTGCTTCTTAGATTCTGTTGATTGTTTCTGTGAATTTTCAAGATATAATTTATTAATAAATGCCTTCTCCATCATTACTTTTAATTGTGTTTATTCACATAGTTTTTTCTGTTCTTACAAAGTGAAAATAAAACAATTAAAGTAGTTTTTCAATGTTGTTCATACTTTTCACTCGGGTGATACGGAGACAAGCCTGTGGATTAGTTATTTCTTTGGATATGTGAATGTGTATATGTATTTTTTCTTCTTCGAATTGAATGGATAAGGCCTTTATTTCATTCATGGAAATAATCCAGAAATTTAAAAATCCTAGGTGTTTCTAAAGTAGATGTGACCCAGTTACTAGGCTGTTAAATAGCAAGAGCACCTGGTCATAGCAATTTAACATTATATTTAAACCGCTATCCAGGACCTTTAAAATTTAGTGTCCTGTTAATGTTAATTGCCATGTGTCTAGGGTCTTAAATAGAAGTACAGAGTCGAACAGGACAGGGTTTATTAATTAGTTATAGCTATTAGCACAATACAATGTCATAACTTCTCTCCTAGAGTCTGATCTGTTATTTTAGCTGAAATATTAGTAAATATGGGGAAAGACTTCTGTAAATAAATCTGACAGGTTTTTCCTATAGAAGGTGGCTTGTACATGTACCCCATGGAGGCTACCTGACACTTAATGACCAGAGGTACTGTTCTGTAGAAACTGAGAAAGAAGGAGTCTCACCAGATAGTGAGGTCGAGGAGAAGGTTTTGCTTAAAACTAAATAAAAAGGGATGCTCAAAAGAGGATCAATAAAATTGATAAGCCTCCAGGCAGGGTAAAAAAAAGAAAAGACAAAAATTATTAATATCAGAAATTAAGAGGGGACATCACAGTAGATCCCATGGATAATAAAAATACAGAAGGTGCCAAAAAATGTGTACACAATTTAAGAAAGGAAAACTGTATTAAAATTGTAATACTCAATATATACTAATAACAAAAGATGAATGCAAGTCACACTTGACTTCAGCAATTACAAGAGGTGTTCAAAGTGGTTACTATCAGCATCCAGACACTTCTGATTATGGCGAGCTAAGGCTTGAGCAACGTTGACCTACGTGTCCATTTGTATGCATTTTTTGGCACACCCGGTATAATAAACAAATACTATGAATAACTCCATGACCATAAATTTGATAATATAAATTAAATTGACTAATTTCTTAAAAGATAAAATCTGCCAAAGCACATACAGAAAGAGACTGTCTGAATAGTCTATATCTAATAAAGAAATTGAATCAATAATTAATAGCCTTCCAAAACAGAAAGTGTCAGGCACAGATGAGTTCATGGTGAATTAAACCAAACATTTAAGGAAGAAATTATATCAATTTTCTACAATTTCTTTCAGGAGATAGAAGCAGAGGGAAAACTTTAAAACTCATTCTATGAGGCCAACATTACCCTAATATCAAAAACAGAAAAATATAATACAAGAAAAGAAAACATACAGACCAATATCTCTCATGAACATAGAAGCAAAACCTCAACAAAATATTAGCAAATTTAATAGAACAATGTATAAAAGTAATTATACAACTTGACCAAATAGGTTTATTTCAGGTATGCAAGATTGGTTCAACATTTGAAAATCAGTAAATGTAATCCATCACATCAACAAGCTAAAGAAGAAAAATATCACATGATCCTATCAATAGATGCAGAAAAAAGCATTTTTCAAAATTCAGTACCCATGCATGACAAAAAGAACTCTCAGCAAACTAGGAATAGAAGGGATCTTCTTCAACTTGATAAATAATATCTATAAAAAACACCTACAGCTAACGTCAAACTTAATAATGAGAAAGCAGAAGCTTTCTAGCTATGATCAGAAACAAGACACATATGCCTCTTCTCTAAGGTCTTAAACTGAAATGTAGAGGGTGCAGTTTAACTGACTTGTGCAGTTCAAACCCGTATTGTTCAAGAATTAACTGGCAGTTGGGAATCTACCTGGAAGGCTGACTAAAGTTATATATGGCTTTTTTTTTTTATTGCACAGATGGTCTGCACCCCTGTTGTTCAAGGGTCAACTGTATGTGGGAAGGCAAGACAGAATAGCCAGCACAATATTAAAAGAGACAAAGTTGGAGGACTGACACTACCCAGCTTCCAGTCTTACTATAAAGCTACAGTAATTAAGACAGTGTGGTATTGGTGGAGGAATGCACAAATATATCAGTGGAATGGAATAGAGAAATTGACAAATATACTAGCAGAATGGAATAGTGAGACCAGAAACAGGCCCACATAAATATAGTCAAATGATCTTTGATAAAAGAGCAATGGCAATACAATGAAGAAAATATAGCCTTTTAAAACAAATAGTGCAGGAACAACTGTACATCCATGTGCAGAAAAACAAATTAGATACAGACCTTACACACTTCACAAAATTTAACTCAAAATGCCTCATAGACTGAAATGCAAAATGCAAAACTATAAATCTCTAAGAAGATAACATAGGAGAGAGCTTAAATGACCTTGAACATGGTTCTAACTTTTTACATACAACACTAAAGACACAATCCAAAAAAGAAATAATTGGTAAGCTGGACCTCATTAAAATTAAGAACTTCTGCTCTGTGAAATACACTGTTAATCAAATGAGAAGACAGGCCATAGACTTGGAGAAAATATTTACAATATGAAATATGCAGAGAATTCTTAAAACTCTACAATAAGAAAACCAACAACCCAATTAAAAAACGGGCAAAAGACCTGAACAGAGACCTCACCAAAGAAGATATATAGATGGCAAATAAGCATATGAAAACATGCTCCATATCACATGTCATCAGGGAAGCTCAAATTAAAACAAGAATGATGGTTAAGCACTGGCTTGGGAAGCGAGCAGCCCCAATTTGGTCCCACATATGAGGGCCAGTGACACTGCCCTCAAAAAACAAACAAACAAACAAACAAACAAACAAAAAACAAGAATGAGATACTATTACACACGCATTAGAATAACCAGAATCCAGGGCCCGGCTGAGTGGCACGTTGGTTAAGAGCTGGCTTGGGATGCCAGAGGCCTGGGTTCGGATCCCACATATGAAGGCCAGTGACACTGGCCTCTTAAAAAAAAAAAAAAAGAATAACCAGAATCCAGAACATTGGCAGCAACAAATGCTGATGAAGATGTGGAACAACATGAACTTCCATTCATTGCTGGTGGGAATGCAAAATGTTAAAGCCAATTTAAAAGACAGTTTGGCTGTTTCTTACAAAACTAAACATATTCTTATCATATGACGTAGCAATCATGCTTCTTTGTATTTACTCAGATAGGTTGGAAATGCATGTGCACACGAAAAAACTGCGTATAATATTTAGAGCAGTTTTATTCATATTGCCAAACTCAGAAGCAACCAAGATATCCTTCAGTAGGTAAATGAATAAAAAATCTGGTACATGCAGACAATGGAATAACATTCAGAGTTAAAATAAAATGAGCAAGCAAGCCATGGGAAGACATGGAGGGGCTTCACATGTTTATTACTAAGTGAAAGGACTTAATCTGAAAAGGCTACATACTATATGAGTCCAGCTATATGATAGTCTAGAAAAGGCAAAACTACAGAGATAGTAAAAAATAAGCAGTTGCCAGAGGTTAAGGGGAGGGAAGGGTGAATCAGCAAACTACAAAGGATTTTCATGGCAGTGAAAATAATTCTGCTTGTTTCTCGAATGGTACATACAATTCATTACTCATTTATCAAAACCATAGAATGTATAACACCATGGGTGAACCCTGGTGCAAACTGTGGACCTTGGGTCATAATGATGTTAATATAGGTTCATTGATTATAACAAATGTACCACTATGATGTAGCATATTGATATTGGGGGAAGTTTTGCACATGTGGGTGCAGGGAATATGTGGGAACTTCCATACGTTCTGCTAAATTTTGCTTTGAACCTGAAATTACTCTAAAAAAATTAAATCTATTTCAAAGGGAAAAAAAGAGAATGAACTACTAGTTAACTCAGCAACCTGGATGGGTCTCAAGAACATTATGCTGAACGATAAAAGCAATTACAAAAGGTTATATAAGGTTTTATAAGTGTAGAATTTAATTTATATAACATGGAGTATTCTGGAAGTGAAAAAGTTATAAAAATGGGGGTGATTGTCAAGGCTTAGAGATATTGCTGTGGGGACTGGGTATAGCTTTAAAGCTGTAGCATCTATGTGGTGATGGAAAAGTTCTGTCTCTTGATGCTGGTGGTTGTAGGAGTCTACACATGCAATATGAGTAGAATGGCATAGAATACACACATGCACATTAATTTCCTGGTTTTAATAGTGTACTATACTTATATAAGGTGTTATTATTGGCAAAAGCTGGGTAAAGTGTATATGGGCTCTCTGTGTATTATTTTGCAACTTTGTTAAATCTATAATCAAATGAAAATCAAAAGAAGAAAAGAAAAAAGATGCTCCAGGTCTTGACTGGAGGTGGCTTGGAAAGGTTTGAGGAGCCCTCAAGGGGGTGTTCGCAGAAGAATGAACCAGCATCCTACTGTCTCTCCCATGTGCAGTGTCAAAGAAGCAGGTGCCCATGGGCCTCAAGCCAATGTGTTTTTTTGGGGGATGTGAGGGACCATCTCCTAACACCATCACGTTGGGCCTTAGGATTAAACATGATTTTGAGGGTCATCAAAGCTGTGCACAGAGTCCTCACGTCCTCAAAACGCCCTTGCTTGTTGATGGATTGTTATGTTTACTGGGCACAATTCTTTGCCCTATATTTTCCATTAAAGGTCTTCTAGTTTTGTGTCCATTCCCCCCCCACCCCTCCTCCTCCTCCTCTTCCTTCTCATTCATATTCTTCTTCCTTGAAGAGGTTAAGTTTTTCTCTCATTTTCAGAGATAGTCAAGTTGGAAGTTTCATCTTATTAGACAATATGGTGTACTTCAAAAGCTAAATTGCTTTATGGTCAGGACTCCCAGAATGACACAAATCCAACATATTAAAAATTTGAAAGAAAAGAAAAGAAATAATCCCAGTATCCATTACTCAGAAAGCAAGTGAAGGCATCTTAAAAACATAATTATTAACTAAACAAAGAAAGACTAGAGAAGTGCTCAAAGAACTTATGCTTGAAGTAGTGAATAATCCTGGAATTGATGCTTCTCAGAAAATTTTTGTGTATATGTGGAAGAAAGCAAACATTTAAATTATGGAATATTACACATCAAAGCTGTTTCTGTCAAAGGTGTTCAGTTGCTTTAAACATATTTAAAAAATACAAAACCTGGGACCAAGATTTCAGTAGAA
Source organism: Aselliscus stoliczkanus (assembly GCA_033961575.1). Lineage (NCBI taxonomy): Eukaryota > Metazoa > Chordata > Mammalia > Chiroptera > Hipposideridae > Aselliscus > Aselliscus stoliczkanus. The sequence goes on from CM066730.1 coordinate 12,574,279, forward strand.
GCTGAATGAAGGAAAGGAAAAGAAACTTTCTCTCTATAAAGGAAGAGAAAGAAAAGGAAGCTTTCTTGGTGTTTCCAAGTCTCTTCTTTTTTATCCCAGAGAAAATATCGTCCTTTGTGATGATTCAAGATGCAAAAGCAAAATTTCTTAGCAAGAGGTAACTGTCTTGCATCTGTCTCTTCACCATTTTCCTTTTACCAATGCGGACCATTGGATGTATCTGCCACATGGCAAGAGACATGCCAAGTTAGGTAAAAAAATCAATTATGCCATTTGCCTTTTAAAATCCTGCAAATATCTTTATGTCATGTATTTTAAATTTTCAAGCCTTTTAATATAAAATATAAGCCCATGTTAAAATATGTCCTCTTATTTCCCACCTCTGTTTCCTTCAAACTTGGTGCTCTAGTAATTCCAAGTTTAATACTTACTCTTTAAGATACAATATTGTTTCACACTGCTAGGAACTGGGTATGCTTTTCCCCTCTCTCTGCATGCCATTCCTCCCCCAACACACACATACACTCCTCCACTCCCTTTTAACTAGCTATCTTAGTCCATGGACTGCTCTAACAGAATACTATAAGTTGGGTGGCTCATAAACAACACAAATTTATTTATCACCATTCTGAAAGCCTAGAAGTCCAAGATGAAGGCACTGGTAGATTTGGTGTCTGGTGAGAGATTCCTAGTTTAAGATGGCCATATTTTTGCTGTGTCCTCTCATTGTAGAAGGTATGAAGGAGCTCTCTGGAGCCTCCCTCATGAGGCACTAATCTCAGTCTTGTGGGTTCCACCTCCATGACCTAATCACCTCCCAAATGCCCAACTCCTGATACTATTACATTGGGCCTCAGGATTTAACATGAATGGTGGTGATGGGGTGGTAGAGGGGGACGCATAAACATTCAGTCAGTGGCACCAGGCTAACTTTTACTGGTACTTCACTAGCCTAGTGAGCCATTCTTGAGATCTCTTGGGTACACCAGTGTTCCCAACATGTCTTCATTAAAGCCTTTACAACAAGGAGCAAGAATTGTCTATTGACTCATCAATCACCCCTCTTGACTGAAAGCCTCTAAGAGAACAAGACTCCATTACCCACATTTCCCAACAACTAGGCACACAGTTAACACTAAATGAATAAAATGAAATTAATATTTCCAGTTAGAGTACCTCCTCTTTTATGCTTTATCAACCATAACCATTAAAATCAGTGAGTCAGACCCCTGGAAATTTTGGGAATTGATTAATTTGTATTATATATACCTTAGGCTTCTCCAGGGAACTCTTGGGATGTTATTGATATATCTCTGTGATGCTCTTTTAAGCAGTTATTAGACTTTGGAACTAATTTATATGAGGGTTATTGTCATTACAGATTTTTAAGCTTTCTGTTGAGAATATAGGTTCTTAGACCGTCAAAATGTTTCTTACTTGTAAGTGCCCCAAAGCTGTCCACAAGATTTGGGGTTATGTGTACTTTCTGGGGAGAGAACCAATAGCTTTCTTGAAATATTCCAAGTAACCTGGAAAGAAGAAAAGAAAAAGAAGAGAAAAATTACCAAAAAAAGACAAAGGACAGATGCTCAGGTAAGACAGGAAGAAAAGGAGGAAGGCTCAAAAAAGAATAAAATGATACATTAAAAAATGAATAGGAAAAAAAAATGAATAAGGCTATTAACAAATCTTGCTTAATCAAACTTTGTTCAAAGTTAGACGTAACATGACACGTAAGCCCTCTTTTGGGGAATACGTATGTCTGAGTCTAAATACATTTCTCCTTTCTCCACCTAGTGAGAAAGACCAACAGAGAGCTTAAAAAATATGGCACTTAGCTCAGTGCCTTGGTACATACTTATTTTTCTACATTACAATATCCAATGGGTACTGATAAAGAGGACATATTTATAACATACTGGCTTGTGATAAAAAGGGCATAATTATCTTTAGAAGACAGATATTTTATCATTAAAAAAACTGAAATTAAAATATTAATAGCCTTGCTTTCCTTCTCAGATGAAATATGCATGACCGGAATGAGGATAAAATTCCATAGCCTTCCAATGATAGAAACAAAATAGTCCATGAGTACTGAGTATGTCCAAGTGTGACCTATGCTGATGTTCATTCTAGGAAGCTTCTTCAGACCTGACTGTTTTCATAACTGTATTGGAAACTGCTATAGGATTTAAAGTTCTATAGAAAAAGGGAAGTGAAAAAAGAATGTTTCAGAAGTCTACCTTAATTAAACCCAATACATTACGAAACAAACTGATTTTACATGAGCTGGCAATTTTAATTCACCATTGAAAACCAAAAATCAACATATTTCAAGATTCCAATTGTAAGGAAGAAAACACAGCATTATAAATAAAAGCCGAGACCTTAAGTCAATCCCAACGCCCCTTTGTCTGGCTGTTCTGAGGGTGCTCTTCAGGCCACAGGTTGAACGCAGGTTGAAGACTTTGACCACAGGATTTTGAATCTAATTTACTAGATTTACATATGTGTCAGTCACACAAGTAAGGAAGCCATGTAGAAATACTTTTAGAAAACATTCCTCAGTGAGTATCTTAATCTGTTTTCTTGTAAAGGATCAAGAATGGCAACGGCACATTTGCAAACATTCCAATTTTACATGCATTTTTAATACAACATGTTTCATAAAAAGCTTTACTGAGTAGTTACATCTTGTTAGTAATGGTCCTTCATCTCTAATCCCTGGAGGGTTCTTTATTCTGGAGAGAGAGTATATAAGCACCCCCGGGTACTATTTAGGAGAAATGACTGTGTGATCATCTACTCTCCTGTCAGTTCAAGTTAAAATATTTTATGGCAGTGTCAAAACTTGGTCAATAGCAAATAACTTATTGTCATAGTCTATTGCAATAACAAGTAAGTATTTGTCAATAACAATGCAAAGAATGGCTTATCCATCCTGAGTTCCTGTGTGGGTGAAGCTAAATCAAATATCTACAAAGAGAAGAAGAAAAAAGGGTATTCTAAGATTAAATCTGGTTATGGAAGGCATTTGATATCTCCATCAATGGAGAGAGTCATGCTCCTAAATAATATAGAAAGAGAGCTTTGAAGAATGAAGAAAAATAAGGATCTGAGTGAAGATTTTCTCAAATAGACCAAGGGAGATTTTTTTTTTTTTTTTGAGGGCAGTGTCACTGGCCCTCATATGTGGGACCCGAACCGGGGCTGCTGGCTTCCCAAGCCAGCACTTAACCACCACACCACTCAGCCAGCCCAAGGGAGATTTTTTTTTAAGTCTTCAAATTAAGAGTATTAGAAATATTTTACAGAATAATTTAACATTTATTGTACATACATACTCTTAATAGTGAGAGTCTTCACTTTTGTGATGCAAATTTTAATGAAATTATAATGTTTTTGTGTTCATAGTTGCCAGGGATACAGGAGTGTTTCATAGAGTCAGAAGCTCTTATTTTGATATTCATGCTTGCTACTGTCATTTTGCCATCTTCACCTTGTGATGGTCCAGGAAGAAAATGTCTGCACCTGAGCCAGAGCTGGGACTGTGAGAAATGGACAGGATATTTTTGTGTTCTTGCCCCTGGATATGAAATCCATTACACAGTACTAGCATCTGAGACAGCAAAGCACTCTAAGGCACCCATTCCCTGAAGCATGATCAGATCATAAAGTCTGAGAGTTTGAATGGCATTTGGGGCCATCTAATCCTACACCTCTTCTTCAAAAAAGACTCTTCTCCAACCCACATGCTGACACAGCAAGCAGCCTCCCGGAATGATACTGTGTCTTCTTTTGGGGGCAGACATTTTCACTGATGCTAATACTCTAAGTGTTGAAAAGCTCTCCTTCTTTCTATTGATACTGTTTCTGACCATAATCACATCTATCCTCATTCCCTCATCATAGCCCTTTAAGATAGCTATTAACTCTCCCCAACCTTCCTCCTATTTCTCTTTAAAATGGCTCCTGATATAGTGTGGTTTGCAGACTCTTTTCCATCTTGGTGACTCTCCTCTGAATATAATTCAGGTTTTCACAGTACCTCTTTACACTTGGAGCCTCATCTTCCATATGCATTTTGACAATTGATAGCTAAGGATCCTGACCTTTATTTATTCAAGCACTACAATTACAACAGAAGTTTGCCTTACCTTATTATTAGTTATATATACATAGATTCATGGGGCACTAGTAACATAAACTCTAGACAGAATGAGCCAGGTCGCTATTTTTTTCAACAAAGACTGGGACATTGGACATATTGCCAGCATAGGAACTATAGAAAATGAACACAGGCACAAGTTCCATCAGGAGAAACAGAGCACATGGGGTATTCTTGAACCCAGGCACAATGCTGAGCCATTGTAGAAGTAATAGAACACAACTCAGAGTCTATCTAGAAAAAAATTTTTTTGATTAAAAACATAATTTTAATCATAACACAACCAACTGCTATTTTTAAGCTCTGTGTTTCATGTACTTTTGAATCCAATATGGATTACTTTTGAATCCATATTACAATCTCGAGAGGTAAGTATCATTATTCTTATTTTACAAATGAAAAAACTGGAGCTCAGAGTACATGGCCAAGGTCATACAGCTAGTCACCCTGGAACCCAGGCAGGTCAATCTGATTTTGGAAACTTTGTTCATAACCAAAGTGCACCAAACCTCTTAAGCATGGCTTCCTCTCTTTGGGCTTATTTAAGGGATTCGAGGGATGCTTGAATGTGAAGATAGAGCTCAGTGACCCAAACATGGCTAAAAGGGCAGAATGTAAGAGCTAGGGACCCGTGGAGCCTAAAGTTCTTACTGATCTGTATGGTAATTTAGTATCATACTAGTCAATGTAGCATTACTGGGTTAAGGGGATGACATAGGTGCTCTGTTTAAGACAAACGATTTCTTAAAAATATTTTTTTAAATTAAATTTATTGGGGTGACAATGGTTAGTAAAATTACATAGGTCCTAAGTGTACAATTCAAGCTATTAACCACTCTTTACTTCCTGTCTATAACAACTTAGAATGTTGGCTTCAGTAAAGGTTAGCATAAACATGGATTAAGACAAGGAACTTTGTCAAAAGAAAGTTTCTCCTCCACCCATACAAAAAGAATGATCAAATATTTGTAAGTAGATATACAAAGACTTTTTAAAATTCATTATTGAAAACTAACAACTAACCACTTTTTTAGGAATAACAATTAGAATTGTTATTATTCAAGCCAGCAGTTATTATGTTTCTTCTGTGGTTCTAAGCGCTTTTCACGTTTTAGTTTATTTGATACTCATGAGAATCCCATGTACTACATAGTCTTATTACCCTCATTTAAAGCATAGGTGAGCTGAGGCACAGACAGGTTAAGCAGTTTGTCAGTCACACCTCGTGAATAATTCGTGGAGCTGGCGCTTTGATTCAAGTGTTTCCAGAGCCCCCCTTTCTTTAACCTCCACATTATAGAGTCCCTCTATTCTGCATGATATGTTTTTCAATCTTTCATTGGGTATTTTTTAAAATAAAAATGCTCTTGTGAGACATCAAGGTAAACTCCACTGAACTTTGGAGCTGAGCCTCACCCCCAACCCCCATCCCCCATCACCTGGTTCTAAATAGATGGTTGAGTGTCTGGGATAAACATGTGGTTCGGGGTTCCTAGTTTGAAATTCTGGATGTGACTTAAAGATTCCCTTGTTATTTTTTTTATACAGAGTTTCTTTATGAACTGCTGCCGAAACGGTCTTACACATTTCTCTGAGGAGTCTACTTTTTGGTAGTCATCAATGCTATAAATATTTTAGGGATGTTTTTCTATAGCTAAATTACATCCACCTTTTCTTAATTTTATGGACATCAATTTCCACTAAAATTATTTCCCTGAAAAAATAATTTATTTACATATTTTGATATTGATTATTTAAGAGTACTTTAAAGAATTATTATAATAATAATAATAAGTTTCAGAAGGAATGAGTAGGTTAATAGTTTTAGCTTTGGTCTATTTACTATTTTCTTTCCTTCTTCTCTGCCTGGTCCTATGTTTATTGAACTCCACAGAATGCCATGACAGCATTTGTAAAGGGGGATTTATTTAACTCTGGGTGAGTTGTACAAATGCAATAACGTGGTTCAACTCTTGTTTAATTTTGAAGGCTTTCTCCTAGACAACACTGCTCATAATGGACGGTTCAGGCTAAATTATCCATTATTGTTCCCAAAGTTTACAATTAAACTATCGATCAAAACTGGCAGTGATTCCTTGAGCAGCCGGAGCATAGAAGCACTGGATTGCATCAGAACCTGAGTGTGGGGAGCCAGAAGAAGGTGATGCAGACACATAGGTAACAGACTGACAGACAGACACACCCTCCACCAATCATCCTGGGATGCAGCCTTTGGGAATTTTCCTCAAGCCAAGAAACAGGCTGCAACCATGGGTATGTAGTGTGTGTATGCAGTTTCAATAGCCAGAGGTCCTTGCAATTTGTGACCCCTATCCCTAGCTGTAAAAATTGGAGTTTAACAGGTTCGGCTCCATAGGGAACCAACCTCAGCTTTTAGGCTCCTTTAGACATTGCAGAATGCATCTTTTCTGGGGAATTCCACAATAAAATGACTGTTATTTATCATTACAAACCTCTTTATCATTTAGTCAATAAAAGGCCTCTCTCTCTCACACATTTTTTTCCTGTGGCGTGCTCAGAGTCAGAAATCGGTATTAGTCTCTCCTGGCCTGAAGGCAGGAGATGTCAAAAGCTAAATCATGATCTACCCTGGCTTCCTGGCTAAATTGTGTATGAAGGCCTGAGGCAAAAAGGTGCACATGCTCATTATTTGAAACAGAAAATTTTTCCCTCTCTCTTTTAGTTTTTCTTTCCTTTGCTCTTTCTTCTCTTTACATATCGAGACATATGATAAATACATATATGACTCAGAAGACATCGAATGTGAAACAGGCAACAAGAGCTTAACGTGTTGCCTTCATATATTTTCTGATGAAGAAATAAAAAGTGGATTTTCATTCAAACAAACAAACAAAAACAGTGGATTTCACCTCTTGAACTTTCTTTTATCATAGTGAAAAAAAGAAGTGTATATGATTGGGTGTAAGTGATATTGGGTTGTCAGAAAAGTCATGACGCATTTTTGCAATGAAAAACACAGAAAAAAATACGTCATGACTTTTCTGACAACCCAACAGATAGGTACCTTCAACAAAGAGAGCTGAGCTCCAGAAAGGCAGATTTTTAGGTAAGCATTAGGAGCATTTTTACTTGCATAGAGAAGCAGAAGGTGAGTTCCTGCTGTGAACAGCTAAGAGGAATCCATTGTTTTGCATCTGCAAACAGGTTTTGGTTCTAAGATTCCTCACTTCCCACAGCAGCCCAGTAATGGTCACCTGGTGTAAGGAACCAGCATCCTAAATAGTCAGTAGAGTGTCCAGGTGTGAGTGTCTTTGGACAGGACATATCTGGGTAGTTTATGCGAAGCCAGCAATACTGTGGTCTGGAAGCAACACAGTTTAACAAAAAATACAATTTGATGGCCTTAGGTCTCCTTTTCGTTAAATTGCTGTGGTTGTGCTCGATCCTGATTTTTACATATGTTAAATAAAGACAACACTCTGCAGAGATATGAGTTCATTCATTTCTTCATTGTCTTATTTATTCTGAGCTTATCCTATGTGCAAAATACTGAGCCAGTGTTGGGAATACAGCTGTGAATAAGAAAAGGATTATCAAGCACGATGAGATGAGCCTGAAAAGAACTTCTGATGATTGCAACTATATAGATCCATGTTTAACTATTTCATTTACGATAAGTCAATTTACAAATGAAGAAATAAAATTTCATGGTATCTCTGTTGCTAAAAACTTGGTATTCCCCCTGTATATCTAATTCCTAGAGGAAATAACATCTAGAAGTACAGAAACCATTTTTTTTAGAGTTAAAAATACTTAGAAAGAATCCTGTTCAATACTCCTATTTTATAGGGGGAATAAATCAAGGATTAAAAAGACAAAAAGCCAAAAAATTTTGTGAACATTCAACTAGCAAAAGCTGAAACTTGAATTCCTGTCCATACCTTCAGATCCTTTCCTATGTGAAATCTTCGTTCTTATCTTTTTCAGATAACATTTACTGAAGGTGCATTCAAGGTTTGCGTGGTAATGACAAGACAGAGAAAGGAGTTGTCTCGGTGGCATCATGTGATCATCTGTGTGCTTAGGGATGAGCTAGAATGTACTCAGGTCTAAGATGGCTCAGCTGGGAAGTTGAATTTAGCTACAGAATATTTATATTTGGTATATATTTTTAAATTAATTAATTACCATATACATATTTATATTTGTGTGTGTGTGTGTGTGTGTGTATATATATATATATATATATATATATATATATATATATATATAAATTTTTTTAAATATGCTTTGCTATTGGGCAGGTCTCTAGAAATATTGAGGCTCACTTATTACCTCTGATATAATGTGGACAGAGATTCAAAGCATGTGCTCTAATTCTGGCCTTCCAGCCTTGTTTGATTGGCCTGTGAGCTGCTCATGGACATAACTGCCAGGATAGAACAACTGTATGGAATTCCACTCTGCTAAGTAGAAATGCCATTCCCAAAAGAACTTAGTTTTAAACAGGTCTCTGCTAATCTTTGAGGTTATATACACAAGTCTTGGGGAAAAACAGATCATGTTATATGAATCCAAAAGCACAACTTCCATTTTAGAGGAAAATGAGATGAAGTCAAACTCCTTCTTCCCCGTCTCAGGAGATCAGAGGACTGCCCAAAGGAATTTGACAATAGTTGACAATCTTCTAGTTATTAATTTATTTGTATCCAAGATGGCCTGGAATATTTTTCAACATTCATGAAAATATTGTTTCTAGACTGAAACCTTCTGTTCTCATCTCAGAGTGAAATCTTATGACACGTTATAAGCCACTTAAAAATGAGATCATTTATGGTAAGAAGACAAAATGGAAGGTTTAGCAGCACCTTGGTGCTGCTTGACACTAGTGACATAAAGAGGGCAACATTATATTTGACTGTTCATCCTGAGCATGATAGTTAAAACGAAGCTTACCTTTAAAGAGTGCAGGATTAAAATAAAGAAAAAATATATATGTATATCATGCCTCTCATCTTTTTTTCCCATTATTCTTTGATGGCATTAAAAAAATTATCTATCTATCTATCTATCTATCTATCTATCTATCTATCTATCTATCATCTATCTATCTCCTGGCTTTAGCCTGCCAGCTCTAACTTGCAAACTACAACAAGCCTTCATGTTCTAAGCAGTTTAAAGATTATTCAAATTATTTCCCAAACTTATAATTATGCCTCTTTTGTCATTTAATTCTAAGTCCATATCTCCAGCTCTACCTCTACACTAGCATGGATCCATGGGTCTTTGGATTAGCAATAAATAAAAGAACTCTAAGAGTATTAATGAGTTTATGTAGGCGTCTCTCACTTTACATTGTAAGTGCTTATTTCTTCCTCATATCAAACATTGGCTTCCTTGGCCTCATGTGGCTTGGTGCTTACACATGTGTGGTTCTGTTTCCTTACAAAGTGTGCAAATGCCTACCTCAGGATGTCAGATTGGGTGGTGGCATTTGAGCATATTCCTTAGGATTGATTTATGGTAGGGAGAAAAAAAGCAACACAGTGGTTTTCTGTAGTTGGGAAGACCTGCCTCTCTTTGCCATGTGTGGGTGCTGGGGTTTTCTTCAGGTACCCAGCTCTGTCTCACTGACATGTGTATTGATTCCCTGTTGAAAGTGTGCACTTTTTTAGAGAAGGGTGTTTTATATGTGCTTTTTGCATTAAGTCAAGTTTGGCATCTTGATATGCAAGGGTAGATTATTCAGACTGATAACTCCATGAACCCTAAACAGGGATGTTATTTTGAGTATTTTATATTCTAACTTTTTCAGTACCAACATTTAACTTCATAAAATTACTGATGGATATACTTTTGAGATTGATGAACCCGAATGCTCATGCTTAGGTTCCCAATTATGGTAATGAACCTTCAACATTTTAAAAATACCCAGCAAAATTTTAGGTTCTTAGGTTGGCTTGATACATTTTACATTGTATGTATGAGTATATAAAATACAGATGTACAGTTCATTTAAATTTTTCTTTATGGTCAACATACTTTACTCAGTCAGGAAATTCCCTTAGAATGGGATAGTTATACTTCTGGTAGATGCTATTATTGCACTCAATATCATTACTATTTCCAGAAAAAAGATTTGTACCTGCTCATTACCATGTGACTGTCTGTACCTCCTGTGGACTCCAGAAATTGGGCTTGGTCTTGTGATTTGCTTTGCCAATAATAAGTGAGCAGGTGGTCCTAAGACATGTGTGGTAGAAACCAAATGAGCCATTGCATGTTTCTGCCAATTTTCTTGCTCTTTCTCTCTGCCCTGAGAACAGCATGTCCTAAATAGGGGGTGCTCCTTTAGTCCAGAATCTTAAGTTGCATGAAGAATAACCACAGGGCCGGCCAAGTGGCACGGTGGTTAAGCGCTGGCTTTGGAAGCCAGCGGCCCTGGTTCGGTCCCACATGAGGGCCAGTGACACTGCCCTCAAAAAAAAAAAAAAAAAAAAAAAAAAAAAAAGAATAACCACAAAAACACAGCTTCCAATATTTATATGACTGAGAAATAAATGGTAATTAAAAACCACTCAAATTCTGGGGTCATTTTTCTTGTAGCAGAGATGGCTAATATTATTAGTGATTATTATTTTTTTAAATTAGATTTTCAAGACACAGAAATGCAAAAAAGAAAAAAATAGAGCATTATCCCCCAACACAGATGACCTTTGTTAACAAGCATATACAGTTTCGGAAACTGAAGCTGAACAGAAAAAAGTATATTTCCAATTTATAATTTAATTTTGATATGGTAATATGAACCTTTTATTGTATTTCTTTAAACATATTATATGACAGTTATAGATCATTAGAAATTTTGCCCTCATGTTTTTATGTATAGCTTATCTTATATTCCCATGTCTAGTTAATATTTGAAGCAGATAAATGATGACAAATGGGTATTTTATATTTATCATTTACTTTTCAAAACTGATATGCTGCCAATGTTTGTAATATCTGTATTAGGGAAACATGTTTCTCTACAAAGAAGTTGAGACTTATTTTGACAATTGTTTTATTTCCTATAAACTCAGATAAATTTCATTCTACCATGAAGGAAATTACTTTGCTTGCTTTGTTTTGTTTTTGTTTTGGAAAATAATCATTTGAGATTTTGAAATTGGCCTGACATTTTTATTTCAAAAGATGAGTATCTTCAGAGAAATTTCTTTGCAATTCCAAATCTAACTCTTACATAAAAACCATTGTGACAAGTTTGCAAAGCAATGCCAGCAGAAAGTCTTTCCTTTTCTCTACCTTCTTTTTCTTTTCTTGCTCTTTATATTTTTCTGTCAAGGGATATTTAATTAGTGAGGGTCCATTTCATTTTCTGTAAGCATGTTTCTATATGCATATAGAATATTGTATTTATAAACCTTTTGCCTTAAACCAATAGAGTTGGAAACACTATCTGGTGTTGATGGAAAGAGCGATTGAGGATTTTCTGAGAACTAGAGAGTGCATTTAGAAGTTGAACCTGGTTTTTAAGCATTGTACATAAAAGACAGATAGATAAATAGGCTTAGAGATAAATATATAACATAAACATATTATACATATATAAGATATGTATTTACACATTTTATAAATAAATATAGAGAGAGTTTGAATAGTACAAGTGCTTGGGCTATGATCATTCCAGATCTTATACTTATTTCAAGCATCATTGCAGCTGATAGAAGACTCTTCCCAGAGCAGATTATTGTACTTACATGTAGTTCAGTTTTCACCATTGATAATGTCTGATTTTATATACATGTGCTATTACTCCCAATTCATTAAAACATCTTTGAGGAAAAGAGCTATGTTTATTCAGCTGTATGTCTACATCTCATACCACAGTTCTTGGCTTCTAGTGGGGTTCAATTAATACATGTTAATTATTATAATGTGATATAGTATTATTACATTGGACCCATCAGAATTAGAAAGAAATACGAAACATAATTACAGAGCTCAGTAGTCTCATGCTTAGAATAGTTGAAGGAAAAGAGAAGAATGAAATGTTTGAATTTATTATTTGTTCTTTCAGGTGGTAGGACAAAAATAGATAGATTTCAGCCCAGTATAAAAAAGGTTTTCTAATACAGAGACTTCCCAAGTTGCTATTCACTGGGCACACCCAAGCAAAATTAAGATGTCCATTCATTTGGGATATCAGAAAGTGGATTCCTATGCTATACTTCAGATTAAACTGGGTGATTTGTGTAATTTTCTCCAACTGTTTTGAGTTATTCTTTTCTAACTCAATTGATTATATTATATATTTATTGAGTATAGGAATCACATTTTATATATCTTGGCATCATTAGTTTCTAAATTTTGCCCCACATAGCAACTGCTCAATAAATATCTGTGAAATGAAATAATAGGAGGCTCCACAGAGATCAGGCTAGATCAGGAATAGTGTGTGGCTCACTTGTTGTGGGGTGAAATTGACCATCAGAAGGAACAAATTGAAGGTGGTGTTTTGCAAAGGGGTAGGCAGGGGAGGTGTTTGGACATGGTGGTACAGATTTAGAAAGAAGAATACTGTGGATTTGATTTTGGATTTGTTGAGGTTGCTGTGCCTGGAGAAGATGGACAGTAGGCAACTTGTGTAAAGGGCCTGGAGCTCAGGAGGGAATACCAGGCTGGTAATCTATAATTTGATGGGCCAGTGATCTAGTGCTGGCTTTACCATTGACTAGCTCTGTATCTTTAGGGACACTATTTCAATACTTTAGGTCTCAAGTCTGTATCTGTAAAAAGGAAATAAATCATTCCACCTACTTTTTAGAGTTGCTATGGAGATATTTTTATAGTGCTTCACACATAGTAAATGTCATTTAATGCTGGTTTCTTTACCATTGTAATTATTGTCATTATTAGTTTTTCTTCTAGTGGTAACCATTTCAATTCAGTTCAATGAGGGCACAAGCCACATTACAGTGGTTGAAGCAACTAAGCTTGTTGACTAGTCCTAAAAAATACCTGAGAAATTGAGAGATTATAATAGATGAAAGCAAATTAAACTTTTTTTGTTTAGATGAGTGATGAGCATTTTTATATGCTGAAGAGAAGGAATCATAAAAGAGGAAAAAGTTGAAGAGAAGAACAAATGATGGGACCCTGGGCACGTTCAGGTGCGCACAAGCAGTAGCCCAGGACACGAGGCCCCGGGTACGTCCAGATGTGTGCAGGCTGATGTACGGCCCATGACCCCGGAGCCTGCTGCACAGGTGCCTGGCTCTGGTTATAAGTCCTTATATAAGCATGACTTGCACTTGCGGGAGGGAGCATGCTCACTCCTGAGCACTCTCCTCCCTGAAACCACTATATAAGGTTGCTATTGCTGATTTAAGACGCTGGTTCCTCTTCATGTCGGCTCTTCGCGCCTTTTTCACGCTGGGCATCTCACCACCGAAAACTCCCCTGCAGCCCCCTGTGACGACATGTGGCATAGTCAGCAGGATGAGGTGAGTGCTCCCTCTGCCCCGGTGGAGGGACAACCCCAAGTAGAAGGGATGTGGCCCTGACCTCCCTCTGGTACCCGGTTGTGGCGTACTTGCTTGCTCTGCCGGAGGACTGGGAGGCCGTGCGCACCAGACAGGTAGATATCTGGAAAGCCCGGGAGGCATTGGATCTGAACATCCCACAGAGGCACAGGGAGTTGGCCAGCCGAGTGACCTGGATGTTCCTAGCAGTCTTACAACATGCTGGCCATGACATTCAGGAGTACACCGGCTGGGTGCAGCACTTACAATGCTGGGAAGAGGATCTGAAGCAACGTCTGGCGGGCTGACCACATACTCCAAGGGTCCACCGAATTAGGGGTCCACTCCCGGGCTAACAGCCCACCAGGGTTGATGCAGCATGCTCAACCAGTGGTGCCACAAAAAGTGGAAGTTGAGGAGCCACTGGGTCCTGGAGGTGGGGCCACCAGACAGCGGCAGTCCATGCGCCACACCTTCTACACTACGTACCTGGCCACGTAGCTGTCAGAGTTTGCTAAGCAATGCAAGCAGCATCTGAGTGAGTTGGTTCCCACACGGTTGTTGCATTTGTGGGATGATGGGGCGGACAATATGGAATTAAGCCCCACCAAAATGGCGTAGCTGGCCAGCGTCACCACAGTGCCCTCCGTGCTGCAGCGTTTGCAAAACGTGCCCCAGACCAACCCCCAAGCCCGTGATCACATCCCGATTAACTGGCTCATGGCTGCTCTCCGTTAGGTCTGGGACAATGCAGGGGACTTGCTGGAACATGTGAGTAAGTGGACCACCTACTTGGACTTGGTGCAAGTCATACAGGAAATGGGCATGAGGCAGATGATGTTTGCTTTACAGTATGGCAAACCCGATGAACAGATATTCACAGCCCATATGAAAGACCTTATCCTTTGCTAACGGTTCACCGGGTACCTTTGGGACCATGGCTTCCCTATTGGCCCCCTATACAGATCATCCCATCCATGAGGTCACAGGGGCTTTGGCTGGACTGGAAGAGGTAGAAATTCAGGTGTAGGCTGTGGCCAGAAAGGGAGTGAGTGCCCCCAGTACCCCGAAACGCCCAAGGGCCAGAGTGAGGGGGTGGACCCCATTAAGGTGAGCCACTGGCAAATGTGATTTGACCTGGTGGCCACTGGGCTGGCTGAGGGGAAATTAGATGGCCAGTCCCTCAAGGTCCTCTTGGTCCTCTGGCGGAAGCTACAGCCTGAAAAGAAGTTCACTACATTATCCCTGAAGGAACAGAAAAGGATTGCCTGGAAGTTGTGCCTAACTGACTTCCTTCCTGACTAGGAAGTGGGCTGGGGTACGCTGTTAATGGGGGAGCTGGATGACCTGAGGCCGCACGTTGAGCTCACCATATATTGGTCCCCCAGAACATGCAGCAAGTGCTGGCCCTCGTGGACACCGGGACAGACAGCACCCTCATATATAGCAATCCGGACCATTTCCAGGGCACAAAAGCCACTATTGAGGGGTATGGTGGTGACACATCACTGTATGTAAAGTCTCCATCACCCTGGGCATTGGATGTCTCCACCCCCCCAGGACCTATGACGTCTACCTGTCTCCTATTGCTGAATAAATCCTTGGGGTGGATGTGCTCAGGGGACTGACCATCATGACGACTGTGGGGGAATTCTGCTTGTGGGTGCATGTGGTGAAAGCAGTGGTTAGAGGACATCCTCAGCACGCACCTCTCCACCGGCCACAGGCCACCAGAGTAGTTAACATCAGACAATATTGCTTGCCCGGGTGGCATGGGGAGATAGGGCAAACTATTTTGAAGATGGAAGAGGGAGGTGTCATGTGGTCCACCCATAGCCCCTTCAACTCCCTGGTCTGGCCAGTACGGAAACCAGAGGCTCCTGGAGAATGACAGCAGACTACCAAGAGCTGAACAAGGTGACCCTTCCACTCCACACTGCTGTTCCAAACTTCATGGAGTTTATGAACCGCCTCTCGCAGATATTGGGATGGTCCACTATGTGGTAGACTTGGCCAGTGCCTTTTTCTCTGTTGACATTGACACTGCCAGCCAAGAACAGTTCGTCTTCACCTGGGAGGGTAGACAATGGACCTTCCAGATGTTGCCACAAGGCTACCTACACAGCTCAACGCTATGCCATGGGCTGGTAGCACAGGACTTAGCTACATGGACCAAGCCCCTGACCATGCACTTGTTTCACTATATAGATGATATAATGTTAACTCTGATTCTCTTGCAGAACTGGAAACTGCCACCCGCAGTCTCTGAGACGCCCTAACAGGTTGGGGGTGGGCGGTCAACGAGGACAAGGTCCAGGGCCCTGGCTACTCTGTCAAGTTCTTGGGAGTTATTTGGTCGGGTAAGACAAAAGTAATCCCTGAGGCGATTATAGATAGGATTCAAGTATACCCTAGACCAGAGATGGTGAGGCAGTTACAAACTTACCTGGGACTACTGGGGTCCTGGAGAATCTTCATACCACATTTGGCAATGTTAATGTGACCCTTGCACCAGTTGATTCGCAAAGGAGAGCCCTGGGATTGGTCCCCTGAAACTGAGCAGGAATGTAGGTCAATGAAACATGCTGTAGCATAGGTCCAGACCCCGAGGATTGTTGATCTAACCCTGCTGTTCCTCCTGACCATCCAACTGGAGGACTCTGGGTTTGGCTGGGGTCTCTGGCAAAAACAGAGCATGCAAAAGACCCCTATCAAGTATTGGTCTCAGCTCTGGAAGGGAGCTGAGGAATGGTACTCCCTGGTGGAAAAGCAATTAGCAGCGGAGTACACCACCCTGTTGGCCTGTGAAAGCATCACGGGTCTGTACCTGGTCATGGTGCAAACGACCTATCCAGTGGAAGACTGGCTCCGGTCTTGAGCAATGAGGCCACGAACCGGTGTGGTGCAAATGCCAATGTTAAAGAAATGGGGAGCCTATTTAGAGCAATGGGCTCAGTTCTCCACTAGCCCATTGATCCAGGAGCTACATACTCTCTTGGGGGGTCATAGTTTTCTGCTCTGATCGAGCAGAGGACCCTGTGGAAATGGGGGAGACTCCCAGCCCCTTTGAGGAGGGCAAGCCCCCAGTGTCAGCTGATGCCTGGTACATGGACAGGTTCTTGCTGAGGGCAACCCCCAACATGGGTAGCTGTAGCCCTACAACCCCTCACTGACATCTTTTGGTATGACACAGATAATGGATGCTCTGGCCAATGGGCTGAGTTACGGGCAGTCTGGATGGTTTTGGCCAAGTAACCTGGCCCAGTATATGTTTGCACTGACAGCTGGG
This sequence comes from Aselliscus stoliczkanus, assembly GCA_033961575.1. Taxonomy (NCBI): domain Eukaryota; kingdom Metazoa; phylum Chordata; class Mammalia; order Chiroptera; family Hipposideridae; genus Aselliscus; species Aselliscus stoliczkanus. The sequence goes on from CM066730.1 coordinate 12,591,242, forward strand.
CCATGTATTGAAGCCTGATGCTGTGGCAGCCCTGGTGAGCAGCCCAAGAGTGGCTGCTTGGCCACCACCCACTATGGGGCAGGGACCTCTGGGAGGACCTTTGGAGATGGGGCCTGAGCACGGGTGCCACCATGTACCACGTCTCAGGCCATGGGCCATCGCAGGCGCCTGGCAATGACGTAGCTGATGCCTTAGTGTGAGTATGCTTGCTTGTGGTGCCCCCAGGGTCCGCCGCCATGGCCATTTGGATCCACAAGAAGCTAGGCCATGTGGGTGCCTGGACTATAGGGCTAGTGGCTCCCCCCTGGAGCTTGCAGCTAAAGAGAGCTGAGGTACAACAAGCTATCCAGTAGTGTCCTTTGTGTGTAGAGCACCGCCCCCAAAGACAGTGTCTGCCCACCTCCATGGGGTCTGTACCTCGGGGGGCGTGGCCCCTACAAGAATGGCAGGTGGACCATATTAGGCCATTCCCTACAGACCAGGGAGCACGTTTTGCCCTGATGGTGGTAGACACTGCCATCGGACTGGGCTTTGCTTACCCTGTGGCCCGGGTGGACTAGTGACACAAGCTCTAGCCTTGGAGCACTTGTCAGGTGCCTATGGCCAGCCCTTGCTTATTGCCAGTGATCGAGGCACCTACTTTACAGGTTTACAGGTTCAAAACCGGGTGAAGGATAATGATGTCCAATGGCAACTACAGGTACCTTACCGACTACAAGCTGCTGGTATGATTGAACGCTTTAACGGGTTGTTGAAGGACAGGTTAAGGGTATTGGCCCCCAGGTGGAGACACTGGAAAAACCAGGTACCGGTAGCTGTTCGCCTGTTGAATGAGCAGCCATGGAAGACTGATAGGGTCCCATTGGAAAAGGTAACTGAGGGACTCCTGCGACTCCCACAAGTCATGGGGACTGGGGACCCAGGGGTATGGCCCAGGCTAAAGGGGGGAATGGTTATCCTACCTGCTCCATACATGGTAGCCCCTGGTCAGATGCAGGACTGTTCCTGGCCTTGGCAAGTTCAGGTCACCCAAGAACCATGGGTTGCCCTGCTTAGGCCCTTGGGCCCTAGAGAAGGGCCTGGAGGTTACGCCCTGGCTAGGGTGCTGGCTCTTCATGGTACAAGTAACTTTACCAGCCAAGGCAAGTGAGTCCCTCTTGTGAGGAATCCCTATGCTATGCCTTTGTCCCATCCCCTGTACACTGTGGACCTAACCCTCGGCCCCCTTCTGATGACCCACAGAGCACAAGTGTGGTACCACAGACCAGGAGCTGCCCCCATACCGTCTACGGTGCTATCACAGGACATGCACATAGCCTGCATTTTGCTGAAAGACTGTGACTTACCCATTATGGTCTCTGTATCTGCTCTGTCATATCGCCCAGGTTAGCCACAGGAAACAGTGTACTGTCCTGGGCACGAACCTTTGCCCAGGTGCACAATGCCTCGCACTGCTGGGTATGCACAGAGCTGCCAGCAGAGACCACTGAAGGACTGCCTGCCTTGGCAAGTCACCCCTGCCACTAGTACCAACTGGACAGACCTCCAAGAACAGTCTGGAGGAGGATGCTCACTGCCGCACTGTTGAAGCCTTCTTGCAAAAACACCACCGCAACAACCCCCATCACTTTGGCAAGGCTGTGGACAATGGCTAGGGGTGGTTTATGGGGATTCATGTGATATTGTCTCACTGGGCTCCTCTGTGTGTCGAACAATGACACCCCATGGTTCCAAACCATACAGTGGGCTGGTTACCCAAGGAGCTCTGCCTCAATGTTATTTTTGTGATGGACCCTACCCACTGATGGGATGGACGATGTATAATGGGGACAAAACCCACTGATTTCCTACCATGTGATGCTATCTGGGTTTGTGGTTGCTACGGCTGGCCATAACTGCTGGCCCAATAGACGGGGCACTACACTTGGGTGTGCCCCTTTATTCACAGTCGCCTCCTGCCCACATTTCCCAAAGGCTGGCCAATTGGGATCATCGTTGGCACTGGGAAAAGTGGGGGGCCTGGTGGTTTTACCCCTTAGCAGTTTGTTGCCAGGGGGTAGAGTGATAGACGTTGAGCTACAGGTGGAAGCCCTTGACCAACACATTGCGAATGCTCTGAAGGTCATGCAAGCATCTTTAGCCCTATTCTTTGACAAAACAACCCAAATGAGAAAGGCGGTACTGCAGAACAGGATGGCCCTAGACCTATTAACAGCTGCACAGGGAGGGACAGAAGCCTTCTTGCACATTGAATGCTGTGTTTACATCCCAGGCCACCAACAAAAGGTACAGGAGGCCTTGCAGGAAATACACACCAAAGTTTTGGCAATCCAGGCCCTGCAGGACGACACCCTTAGCTTTGGTGGAACTCCTTTGGCCCTTTGTGGTGGTGAGCAGGCCTTATCTTGGCAGGTATCTCCGCCAGCCTCGTGGTCCTCTGTTGCTCTATGTATTGCTGTTGTGGTCTTTATGCCCAGAGACATGCTCTTTGGGTCAAGTCCTTGCAGTGGGTGGACTGACAGGACCCTGGTATGTTCAGGCGCGCACGAGCGGAAGCCCGAAACATGAGGCATGGGTATGTCTGATGTGTGCAGGCTGACATATGGACCATGACCCTGACATATGGCCCATGACACCAGAGCCTGCTGTGCAGGCGCCTGGCCCCAGTTATATAAGCCCTTATGTAAGCATGACTTGCACTTGCAGGAGGTAGCATGCTCACTCCCATGCGCTCGCCTCCCCCAAACCACTATATAATGGTTGCTATTGTTGATTAAAGATGCTGGTTCCTCCTCATGTCAGCTCCTCCTGCCTTTTTTACACTGGGCTTCTCACCACCAAAACCTTCCCTGCAGCCCCCAGGTGATGATAAAGAATTAAGGGAGCAAACTCTGTTGAAGAAAGGAATGAATGAGGGGCAGGGTCCAAAGTAAATCTAGATTGAAGGGCTTTGTCTAGAAGCAAAAGGGTCACTTTTTGGTGAGGAGTGGAGGCATGGGGCATGAGGAAGTAAGGGCTTTGTAGCTTGTGTGTTCAATAATTGAACATTATTAAACTGATGGTCTTATCAGTATTCCAAATTAGAATTATCTTTACTCCTTTGTATAGGGAATTCCTTTTTACTTTTTAAGAGATTTGATTCTCTAAATAATTTTAAAACTAAAGGGAGGGCAGTTGGTAGTTTTTCCTTTTATTAGTGAAGAAACTGAAACCCAGAGAAAAAAATGTGACTTATCCCAGATGACAAAAGTCCATGCTAGCCATGTAACTGCGCAAATCTAACCCACTTCTTCACTATGCACCTGTTATTTGATTCCATCATCAGCTGGATCTTACCTCACTTTGAGACTTAACTTCTTATCTCTGACTTCTTGGTTTGGCATCTGAATTTCTAATGTCCTCACCAACTGATTTCCCCCACAGTCTTTCCCTGACTGACCTTCTGGATTTTAGTTCTTATTTGTCTTGTGTAATAGTCTTGAGTTCGGTGTTATAAAACTGAAACCCAGAACCTGATAAGGTCAGCCTTGAGCCTCTCCCTACCTGGCAGAGTCAGTATGGTTTAAATTTAAAACTAATTAATCGGAAATTGAATTAGGAGCTATGCTCCCTAAACACATTGGGAGCTGAGGCATATACACATGTGAAGGTGCTTATATCTGCCAGGGTTCAGAAGTCAAATACCAATGGAAAGCTCTGCCATTGGAAGCTTCTACAACTTGAATAGGACTTGGCTGCTTCAACACAGAGAGTAAGCCAGATGGCTATCTGATCTTTCCTGCATTCATTTATATCTTCCTATTTCTAAAGATAAATACTCTCAACCTACTTGGATAGAGCGGTGCCTTTCTTTTGCCTTCTTTGCTGACATCCTGTCTACTCTCTGACAGGTTTAGATTTATTCAAATTAGGTGTTGTTCTGTAAAATGCTTGAAGGACTGTTAGTCTAGAACAGGGATTGGTAAACTGCGGCTCTCGAGCCACATAAGGCTCTTTGGATATGTGCCGTCTCAAAAGTTTGCCGACCCCTGGTCTAGAACACTGTCCTGCCCACATTCTGGTGACATTTCTAGTGAACTCATATATCCCCATATGCAAAATGGTATCAATTAATTTTTGTCCTTTATACAGTGTGCCTAGGAACAGTCTGCCAAACCAAGTTGTATTACAATTATAGCATTAGGACACTACTTGCCTTTAGTGATGGTCAGTTTATTAAGCACCATGAGAAATATGCAAAGAAGAGAAGTAAAAAGGCCTGCTATACTTAAAACCCAAAGGCTAGGTCCAGATCTATTTTGTAGACAAACTGAAATGATATGCCCTTATGGATGAGTAGGGTTAGAGCAAAAGGGGCATCAGACTTTCACAAGTATTAAAACTTAGAAACTCTAATTTTGCAGTCATGGGATGTTCAGAAGTTGGAAAACTTTGATATCTAGAATGGAAAATTTTCTATTAATTAAAGTTTATTGGGGTGACAATGGTTACTGAATGGTTCACAGGTTTCAAGTGTACAATTTTGTAATACTTCATCTATATATCATGTTGTGTGTTCACACCAGAATCAGTTCTCTTTCTATCACATATATTTGATTCCTTTTAGCCTCATCTACCACTCCCCCCCGCCTTACCCTCTGGTAACCACTAAACTATTGTTTGTGTCTATGAGTTTTTGTTTCTTTGTCTTGTTCCTTTGTTGTTTTCAATTTTATATCTCACATATTAGTGAAATAATATGGTTTGAGACTTTTTCTTACTTATTTTGCTTAGCCGGAAAATCTTTCTTATGCTTCCAGATGATGTCTAGGTGTTAGGATACCTAAATTCTATTTCATTGTTTTTTTTTGTTTATAATTGAAATGTGGCTTTGGATCACCAGTCCCAATTATACACCATCCAGAATTATAGTTACTGTAATAAAAACTGAAATTATCTATATCTATCTCTATATATGCTATATGTATGTATAGTTAAAAATAAGAGTTTAATTTTTCATCTACTGCAAGTTTAGTTTACACTTTATATTTCTGATTTGACTCTGTTCCACATATTCTCTTCTCTCCTACAAAAGTCACTTCTTTTTCCTTTCCCAATAAAGAGGAAACAAACATATTAACTTTATTTCTGTGCTTGACCAAATTCATAAAGTAAATGCTTACAAATTTTTTTCTGATTAGAAAAGTGTATTGTGGAAACTTTTATAAATGTTTAACCATTATGCTGTTCACCTGAAATTAATATAAAATAATATTGGATGTCAACTGTAATTGAAAAATAAAAATAATAAAAACAAAAATTTTTAAAGTATGAAGAAAAAATAAAAATAACTAATCATTCCACTTTTTGGAAATAACATTTTTATTTTTATATTTACAGATAAATATGATGAACTTTTCTCTTACCATCACAATAATCAGTTGAGCTTCATCTCTCTACACATTGTTTTTATGATAACATAGTATTTTGTCAATGTATGATCTTTAACTTCTTGAGCCCATTATTATTAGTAATCATTTAAAAATTTTAATTCCTTTATAATAACTCTATGATGAACATTCTGGTAAATAAATATCCTTGTATTCATTTGATTAATTTCTTAATATAAATTCCTACAAATATAAGAATGGTGTTTGTAGTATAACTGTTAAGATTTGAGGTTTTAGAGCCATACAGACTTGGGCTACATATCAAGCTCACCAAGAAAGAAAAACCAGCTCAAAACATATGATATGGGAAATCAATTCAACCTCAACCTCTCTGAGATTCAGTTTCATCAGCTATTAAATAGGGACACTTATGCTTACCTCCTGGTATTATTGAAGACATTAAAATGAAGTATATTTAAATATATATGTATTTCATGATACTATTTTTCAGGAATTGTTTACTTGTATTACATGTAAAATCTCAATGAATATTTATAAGGAATCTATGAGGTAGTACAGTTAAGGCTATTATATGGTCAATTAATAATCTTTACTTAAAACCATAAGAAATTTAAGTTTTATATGGTATAACATCCTAAAGCTATCACTTCATAAATCAAGAATTCCTTGTTACACTTATCCTTTCCCCTTGACACATTATACAATTTTCTTGTTTGTCTCTGTATTTGTAACTATTTGGTTGTTTGGCATTTAGGTAGAGTTACCAGATTTAGCAAGTAAAACTACAGTCTGCACTCTTACATTTGAACATTAGTTACACAACAAATAATTTTTGAAGCATACACATGTCCCATGAAATATTTAGGACTTATATAAAAAAAAAATTGTTTGTAATTTGAAATTCAAATTTAACTGGACGTCCTTTATTTTATATGGGAATTATACTCTTGGGATTTCATGCTTCATGTCTGCAGGCCGACCCTTCAGACCCTGATCCCGGCCGGCCGGACCTTAAGGCACGCTGCGCAAAGTTCCTGGGATGAGGCCCGGGAATGTGCAACTGTGTCCAAGCTGGCAGGGAGCTTGCCCCTGGCTTTGATTCAGAGCCTGCTGCACAGGCTCCAAGCTCCATTACATGAGCCCTTTTGGTAAACATGCTTTGCACCTGCGAGAAGGAGCTTGCGCACTCTGTGGGAGCATACGCATTTCGTACACCCTCATCCCCAAAACCTCTATATAATAGTTGCTATTGCTAATTAAAGACACTCGTTCCTCCTCATGTCGGCTCCCAGCGATTTCTTTACTTTGGGCATCTCCCCACCGAAACTGCACCCCCAAACCCCCGGCGACGACAAGGAACAATCAATTAAAATATTTATGCCTCTATCCCTACCTCGATCACTATATCTATCAAAGCACCAAAATAGTATGATGAAAGAAAACAAAACACCAAGACCCCTTCTCTGGGATGAACAAAATAATGAGAGAACAAGGCATTTTAAAGGAGCTTGCGGTCAGATTTTATTCACACTTTTCCTGGTATGATTAAAGGAGTGAGATATGCAGAACTACACCAGATGCTCAGTTTCTCAATACGTACTTTAACCATGGCCACATCTCTTGCTAGCATACCAAGAGTTTCCTATTCACCCTGTAAAGTTGTAGCTCCCATTACATCTCAATATATCTTTCCACAGAATATTACCTATATGCAGGATGAGATCTCCCAGAATATAAGCAGGGAGTGCCTGGGAGTTCAGCAATCATGTTACTTCCACAGCACTTGCAATAACTTAGACCTGTGCCCTACTATCTGAGTCCAGGAAATAATTTAAAGACAGATCCTCCTGCTGCTTTTGTCAGTTACTCCTTTGTCATTTTTTTTATGCCATATTATTTTGCTTTGGAACTAAGAATCCTTGCTTACATCTTGAAGAGTTTTATCCTTTTACCCAGGACAAAGCAGTAATCTCATAAACAATCAAGAGAAGGCAGGATTCAAACAGATGATTTAGTGTAATTAAAGTTGAATGATTGAATTTTGTCACTTTTTAGTCAATTAATTTGTTAATCAAAATAATGAAGAATTCTAAACTCTTTATGACAGGATGATACAAGATGCATTAACTTACATTTATAACAGCATTTGTTAATTATTCTGATTATACATTTCACATATGTACATTTAAAATTTTAGAAATATTAATGTCAACTGATAAGTGCAGAAGAAATAATGAAATTAGATCATCATTTTGCAATCATTATAAAAATACTTGATTCAGACCAGGAAATGTCAGTAGATGCTAAAATTAGTGGATAATTCTGATGAGAAACATGATATTTATACATCAAATACTTCTAAATATATCAAAGTATTACTCTACAATACATTTGTTAATAACAGAAACAAATCGCATCTTTGCAGTGGAGAAAACTGGCATACATCTACTTGATCAAATAATTACAGTTGAAGTTACCAGGAATTGGACAAATTGACATCATGTGACTCAATATAATACACTGAGAAGGACACAATATCACAATAATTTTGTATCCTTTTACTTCTCTTGCTTTAACATGTTTCAGTGAAATGTACAATAATCTCATATAAAAATGCACTGTTCTAGTTTTGTTCTAGTTTTATAAAGAGTGTATTTTATTAATTTAATGTTATGTATCTAATATAAATAATAAAAAATAGTTATTGGTTGTTTGTATTTATTATTTGTGAATTCCCTTTTTATGTATCTTATTTTCCTTTGGAAATATTTGTGTTTTTCTTATTAATTTCTATAAATTATTTTTACATAAAGATATCCAATTTATTACAAATAAACAACTTGTATACTTGTAGAACTCTACCTACTTTTAGATCTTCTGTTGTGTGTGTGCTACCCAGACTATTTGATTTGCTGAATTAAGAATCACAAGTTCTTTTTCTTACATTTAATGCCGAAAATATATATGAATGTACAAATAGTAACTCCTCATTTTGGGATAGGCAAATCCACTGATTATAAGCCCAGCAGTCTCTCTTCAGTTATCTGAAAGCCAGTAAGGAAGGAGATTGATTATTTTCATTTAAAGGCTCATTTCCCAAGCCAAGGTAATAAATAAATAAATAAATAATAAAAACCAATCAACCAAACAAACATGATAGCAATAATAAGCCCTGCCACCACAACTGACAACTCTGGTTTCTCTGAGCTTTTTGAGGGTGCGTGGTTGGGGGGTTGTTTTGTTTTTCCTCTGTTTTTTTCAACCTAACTTGTTTTGTACATGTCAGTGGGTAGGTTTTTACAAGTTGGTGAGTAGCTTATAGAAATGAGTATAAGCTCCAGGAAGGCCTGAATCCTCTCTTGTTTTATATATATATATATATATATATATATATATATATATATATATATATATATACAGTATCTAGTGTCTAGCACCTTTTAGGTTTTCAATGCTGAATGAATTAGTGAATTAATAAAAGGCACATTGGACTTGGAATAATGAAGACATCTGGGAGAAGGGAGAATTTGAAAATAAGAGGAACTGAAGAGAGATGCAGAAAGGTGACAAAGAAAATCTTGACAATTTTGCCTAAAGCTAACTCTACTCTCAAGTTTTAACAAGGTTTTCTTTCACTGCCCAAATGCTTAGGATTCTATTTCTAATATTTTTGTTTTGTGCAAATAGTTTCCACTTGGGAGAGGGAGGAAATTCACTTGAATAACAATGAAGAGACTTTAATAGAAGATAGTTTGGCTCAGGGTTTACTCTGTAATTTATTTTCTATCCCATGGGATCATCCTTATAAATTATTCCATATTGCTCCTCTGTCCTTTTTCTAATGTAGCTTTTGTCAAAAATACACAGTTTTACAAACTTCACAGATTTCCATCTCAATCATTTTATTTTATAAAATCATAGCTTATGCACAAATTATATCAACAGTTACAGGATGGGCATTGGTTGTCAAGCTTGTGGAAAAGGCAGGGCCGAGTCTCAGAAATAACCTAGGACTGGAGTCACCAAACCTGGTCCTGAGGGAAGGAAACAAAGCACTGGACTTAGACTCAAACCTCTTAGAACCCTGCTTGGGAAGAGAATTTTCTCTTTGTCTAGGAAAATCACTTTATTGGCATTGATGGTTATAGAAGACGCAGCCTCCTTTTTCTACACTTCAAGCACATTCTGAATGAGAGAAGCTAAAACACTTTGGGTCTTAACTCTCTGTTGGGAGCAATTGATCTCACAGATTGTTTTGAATTTCTGTTGATTTTTATACTTAATTTATGTAATAACCATATATTGTTTTCACTTTGTGGCAAATTAAAATTTCATTCTGAATAAATAATAACCATTCTTACACATTATTTTCATTCATTTTTAATTTAAATAAATAAATGTCATACATGCATCTAGTAGATGCATTGCGCCCAAACTCGTAACTTTTGCATTTGCTCCAGGGAGGTTTACATAAGAGGAGCTTTGGTTAGAGGTTGGGAAGTCTGAAGAAAATGCCTTCAAAGGACTAGTGAAAAAGAAGAGAGCCTTACTGAGACCTGAGACTTAGAGTTCAGAGAAACAGGAAATGGAAGTGACATGAGAACATGATAACTAACATTCATTGAGTGTTTAATGTCTTCCTGACATTTTTCTGATCACTCCAAAAGCATCACTAATTTAACCCCTGAAAATTCCTTCCTGGTAGGTAATAGTGTTTATTTTTTACAGAGAAGAAAACTGAGGCACAAGGAATTTAAGAAACTTATTCAAGATTACATTGCTGTAAATAGCATATTATGAATTCAAACACAATCTAACTCTGGAAACTTGTTTTTAACACTATAGCATATTACTTTGGGTCATCATCAAAAATAATCTTGGGGAGAACATTAATTGTCCCTTTATTCATGGGATGGTAACTTCAGTAATTATTATTATTATTATTATTATTATTATTTTGTTTTTTTAAAGAAAGTGTAACTCCAAATGTCTGGAGGGCTTGGGACTATCCAAAAAGTATATAACTGGGTTATACATAGATTTATCTATTTATTTTTAAGAATTAATTATTTGGTACCCTGGACTACTCTAAAAGCTCTGCCCCAGTTCTAAAATGCAATCACTGTGAGGCAAACACAGAGACATTCAGTTATTTATTTTTCAGTCTTCAATATGGTAAGAGCTGAGCAAAGATTTCATTATATGATTTCTGTTAACTTATTAGCTGACTCTCTCATCCCAATTATGAAACAGCAGCTTAGGAGAAACCTCAGAGACCCTAGAAAATAGGAAAGTATATCGGAATACATAACTGACGGAATCAACAGCTTTATGTGTAACATGGCTCTCTAACTGATGTTTGACTAATATTTATATAGTCAATTGCCTGCTTGATGTATTTCTTGGAAGTTCTCGGGGCACCCAAACTTCATAAAATATAAATGTCCACCAACCCTTTATGCTCTTATCTTACATAAACTTATTTTCCTCTATTCTATATTCAATTCAAGGCACCACCCTCCACCTAACCATCCAAATGAAAAATCTTGAATCCTATCAACATTACCTCTCTATAATTCTTCAATGGATCATCTCATCTTCATTTTTACTCTCATGGCTCTTATTTGATGCCTGGATTACTTCTCTGGGCTCTTAATAGAACATCATGACTCCAGGCTAGCCCTTTAAAAATATGACCTCTGTTCCACACCACTATACCATTCTCTTCTGTTTACTGAAGGAACAGATATGGCCTGTCCACTTCCATGCTGAAAACTGTTCAATGGTAGTGTTGCTGAATCTAAGCAACTCTTGAAGTATCTAAAACCTTCTATCTGTGTAGCCATTGTCTTCTTTTCATTTTATGTTCTAATATACCAAACTGCTTCCATTCCTCATGCTCTGTGGACTTCCTTGCACTTAAACTTAAGCTAGTCTCTTTGCTTGGATGAAAACTTCTCTTCTCCTGGTTCAATTCTGAAGTGTCCCTTCTTTCTATTCCTAAAGCATGCTGCAAATTTTACCCTAATATCCCATCTTAAAGAAGTTGTCTGAATTCTTCTTGTCTCTATGATAGATGATAAACTTTTCAAGGGCAGTGACCTGATCCTACTCACCTTTTCAGCCCCACTGTATAACTCAGTGTCTATATAGAATGTGGTAAGTGCACAAGAAATTGTTGTGAATCATTAAACTAAAATGATCACAAATGAGTCACATCCCCTCCCAGGCCTCATCCAATCAGAAAAAAAAAAAAAGTACCAGTATAATGGCATATAATCTCCTGCTTAGAACCATAAATTGTATGCAATTTTCAGAATTTTCTTTGTGTAAGTGTATGTGTTTGAATGTTAATGAGACATATTTGGTACTTTTACCCAATCTGGTTTGTATTTTTTAAAGCTTTACAAATCACAATCTCCAATGCATATGTGTTACATTTATTTAGTGATGTTAAACCCTCCCTTATATTTGGCCTTTGAAAATGTTTAAAGAAAACTTTCAAATCAAATGCTAATAAAAAAGAAGTTAAATAAATATCTTTGAATATGCAACACTGGTTGGCATTTGAAATTTTAAAATATAATAATATCTATTTAAAGCAATATTAGAAACCTGTTGTACTCAAACTTTGTATTAATATTATGAGTTCACAGACTTTGGAATCAGACTGATTTGGTTAATATACAGAATCTGCCACTTATCAAACTGACTGATGCAAGCTAAAAACACAAAAGGGGATAAATTATCCTTATTTTTGAAGTGGGAGCATTAATAGTTCTCTTTCAATAGTATATTGAGCATTAGAGATGACTTCGATAAAGGGCATCATAACCCCTAGTAACTCTACTATACTGTTGATAATGATGCTAGTGATGATGATGGTGATGATGATGGTGGTGGTGATAATGATGACGGTAGTGACGGTGATGATGATGGTGATGATGATGACAGTGGTGATGATGATGTTCATCTTTCCTACATCTGTGCGTTTTGCACATGGGTTTACCTCTATTAAGAGAAATTTCCTAATTTCAAGGGCTATCATTCCTTCTTCCATCCTCTTTCACCTAACAATGTGTTACTCTTTAACCTTTAGTTTTCATTCTGACATCACATTCTCTGGGAAGCAGGTCCTGATAGCTCAAAGTAGATGATGTACCCCTATTACTGTCTCTCTTGGTAAGCACCATGTGCCCTTCTTTCGTAGAGCTTTTTACAAACATAATACATTTATTATTTATAAGATATTATTGTAAAATCTTTCCTAACTTGACTGTGGTCTAGTGTGTTGATTTTTATTTCTGTATCTCCAGAATTTAGTACTGTGCCTGACCAAATTCAGATCTCTCAATAAATATTTGTTGAATTGGTAAAATGATGACAAAAATGAAAGAATTATCCAATTGAAATTATGGTGAAAGAAACTCATGGCTCTTGTACTCAATTCAAGAAGTTGAAACAAGACTATTTTGTCTGCAGGTTAAACAATATTCCCAGGGCTGGCCTAGTGACATGTTGGTTAAGAGTTGGCTTGGGAGGCCAGCAGCCCTGGTTCGGATCCCATATATGAAGGCCTGTGACACTGCCCTCTACAACTAAGATGGGGAACAACAGCTCCACCTGGAGCTGGGATGCTGTGAGTCCCCAGGGACGGCATAGCTGCAATCCCTTCTGCAGTGGGCTGCCATAGGCTACAGTGAGTGGCGGGCAGCTAGCGTCAGAGGCTGGCAGCCAGTGTGAGCTGCCTTGAGCTGCCGTGAGCAGCCGTCCAGTGGCCAGCGACTGATCTGCCTCACCCAGGAAGAGTGCAATGATCACAACACCAACATGGGCCAGTGAAGCGATGTCCTCTACAGTTAGACTGAAGAACGAAAGGACAGCAACTTGTCTGTTCCCCTCCTCCAATTCCCCAATAAAATCTTTAAGAAAAAAACAACAAAACATTCCCAATGCAAGAGACATTTTGAATAACAGGTAGACAATTTTGCCAAATCTATGTAAATAGAGTCTTAGGTGAAGTCAAGTATATTACTAAAGGTATATTGTTAAAAATAAATAAAATAAATAAAATAAAATAAAATAAAAAACAAAAATAAAAAAGGAAACTAAAATATAAAATATTGGTGGAAGAATTGGAGGAATGAGAAAAGTAATTAAAAAGAGCCCCTGCTGATTGTTCTCCCTTTTTGTTTGCTTCTGTAGTAGGAAATGTCTCTAGATAATAAGGGTGTTTGAGTGACAGTGGGATGTAGCTGGGCATCAACGAATCCCTTGACACTTTACTGTCTTAGGCCACAGTTGCTGTGCAGGACAAGAAAGACCCATAAAGATGACATGTTTTCTTGGTGGCTCCCTGTTGGGGCTCCAATGTATTACCTGGATCTAATTATCTCTCCAGCTGACAGAGGGGTTTCCATGGAACTTTTCCATCACTATTGCCTCAGCTCAGCTTCCAGGGAGCTGTCTAGTAGCTTGATATATTTTTGGATCCCCTGCTCATTGGATGAACAAGCTGAAGCAAATATGTATTGACCTCAAAGCATTTATAAACTGTAGAACATTATATTCTCATCAGAGCCATAGGGGCAGTAAACTACAGTTTCTCTGTTGTGAAACATGGTTTTGCTTATGCACTGTGTTACTAGGGTTGTACCTAAACAATAATACATCATTTGTGGCACATGTCGCCTTCTTTATTGAAAGGCAAAACAAAGAGTTGAGGACAAAAATCATTACTTCTTTAGCAATTTTTCACAAAATGCTTTTCTTTTGTACTTGACACACAGATGGGACATTGTACTGTGAGGGAAATGATGTATGGCAGCGTGACAAATTTCATTTCCTTTCTAAAACCAGAATCAGAAGGATGCACAAATTTTGGAAAGTTGTGTTTCCTTAAAAAAAAATAAAATAAAAGAAGCTTTAAAAAAGGAGTTGGGTTGGGAGAGTGGGTGGTGGTTCATGGGCCTCCCTGAGAAAGCATTTGTGTGCATTAGTTGACTTGTCAGATATTGATCAAAGTGTTTAAATGAAAATATTGGTAACAATCAATTGGCTCATATAAGAGTTTTTGTATCATCTTGGAAATGATCACCCATGACTAAGGCTGGAATCAACAGAGTGTAATGCTGCCCAGTAGGACCTGGACAGACAAAGGCAAGGGACCCAGAATCAGCTCCTCTGGGCCCATGAAAAGTTTTATGTGTGAACTTTCTGAACAGTAGAAGATAGAAGGCAGCTGCTCTCAGATCCCACTGTTTCTTCTCTATTCTTCCCTTTTTTTCTCCAATTCATCCTAAATGTAGTGTTTCTCAAAGCTGTCCACCCACAACCTGCTTCTAAGTCACAGGGGCATTTCCTAAAAATGAGACATTCCTAATGCTACCACTGTGCTTATAAATCAGAGTGTATTGAGTTGGGACGTAAGGGTCTGCATGGTTCATACATTCACAAAGTGACTTTTCCCTCCTTCTAAGTTTTGAATCACTGCCACATATCTTATTGTAGGCTTTTGCGAGGAGAGATCATAATTAACATCGACAAAGGACTAAACTTTTCTGACTTCTTCCATCTCAGGGCTCCTTTCCCTCACCATCTTGCTATGAAACTTTTTAAAATTGTTCATAAATATAGCAGGTCCTTGAGTAATGTCCTTTTGTTCAGCATCCTTTCATTGTAATAACATTTCATTGGAATTCTGTTGATGAGATGTAGAAATTTAACTCTTGTTTATATCAATTAGCCTACAGTAAAATTGTGGTTTTGTTATATGTCTTTTTGCTGCAGTTCCAAGAACCTATTGATGATGTTAAGAACTTAGGGTATAATAATTTATAGTATAACTCTTCAAGCTAATATGTTTGCATTTTATTAGGATCTTTTTGTTCCTCATCTCATCTTCCCAAGCTGTATTAGGCATTTCTTTAAAAATAAGTAAATAAGGTTTCAAAGAGATTTAAGAAATAATAGGTTACATTTAGTAAAATATCTTGACCACAGGACTTGTCAGGGCCTTTAATATGGGCATGCACACTGGGGATCTCTAAATAGGAGTCTTTTAAACATACTTGATATGAAAATGTTTTGTCCTGAAGAATTTCAAGAGGTATGTTTCAAAGAATCAGCTTTGAAGAATACTGCCTAAGGAGCATAAAAGTATAAATGGGAATCCCGGAGGAAATGTGACAGATGGACTTTGGCAGAAGAGATATTTGATGCCTCTTAAATGTTACCATGTATGTGACAGTTTATTATGCTCGTAGGGAGTCTTGCATTTCGGGGGAGAAAATCATCTGACACTGAGAAATGATGAATATGTATGTCTTAGTCCATTTGGGATATTATAACAAAAATATTGTAGACCAGGTAGCTTATAAACAACAAAAACTTATTTCTCATAGTTCTAAGGGCTAGGTAGTCCAGCACCAACGCACTGGCAGATTTGGTGTCTGGAAAGAGCCCGTCTTGTGGATCATAGATGGCCATCTTCTCACTCTGACTTCACATAGTGGAAGGGGCAAGGAAGATCTCTGAGGGCTCTTTTATAAAAGAGCTAATTTTATTCACGAGTACTCTACTCTCATGACCTATTCACCTCCTAAAGGCCCCACATCCAAATACCATCACACTGAGGATTAGGTTTAAACATATGATTGCACGGGGGTTGGGTGAGGGGGCAGGGATACAAATATTCAGTTTACAGCAACATTCAGAGAATTTCATATTTACACCAAATTGATTCACACCACTAGAAAATATTTCCTAGGCAATGTATTTGTTTAAAAAATCAAGTTGGTACCATTTACCTAAGTATATATCAGTAATATTTAAAATAATGTATTTTTCCTTTTATTCTTTAACTTCTCATCAGTTACGTGGACTATGAAAAAGCCAACAAACTTTTTAAACACCAATATAAACACTGGGTGACTGTGTTTCTTTCCGTCTCAGGGATGCTTCTCCAAATAATGAGTGCTATAATCTCATAAGTTTCTAAACATAATCATGTACTCTAGAGATTTCTGATAATAGCAATGGGACTTCTCCCTAAACATTACAAATTTAAATGCAAAACAATTCCCCCTAGAGTTTCTAGGGTTCTATGAATCTTCTGAATTCTCCCCCAGATGCCATAAAGGCAACTTCATGAAGAATCCTTGGTCCAGCATGTCCCTCAGGGTCCTTCCTGGCTCAACATTCTGTGATTCCAAGATAAATTCTCCTCTAACTTGCCAAAGTCTATATATTTTCTACTCAGATATCTTCCTTCCCCCCACCCCTCCGTTTTTTTAGTTTCTGGCAACCAAATCTGAATACGTATCCATAAAGTTTCAGTTACAGTGACTGGTTAAAACTTCAAGGACATTCTGTTATCTCTTCATATTAGAAAATAGAGCACTATTTTTTCACTTATCCAAAGTTGTTATTTGCTATTTCTTCAGGTTAGTTAGTATCCATAGTTAGAGTCTGACCTACAGTGGTGATAAACAATGAAAACATTTTGCAACAATAGTATGGAAAAGCTATTTTGCTGAACTTTCAAAAGTGTATGAAATTAGCTATGCACATTGCAAAATATGTCATAGATCTATTTGTAATGTAACAAAATACAATTTGTAAATACTTCATCAAAATTGAAATGACAAGCTGCTATAACCACATATAGTCCTCTGCACATTGATCTCCCTAGCATTTTTTAATACACTTTATTTTTTAGAGCAGTTATAGGTTTACAAAAAAAATTAGCGAAAGTTATGGAGTTACCATATATCCTCCACCCTGACACATGTACAGCCTTCCCCACTATCAAAGTACCACATCAGAGCAGTACATTTACTATAATCAATTATTCTACATTGACACATCTTTATTACCTATAGTTTACATTAGGGTTCACTTGATGTCTTATATTCTAAGAATTGTGACAAATGTGTAATGACATATATCCACCATTATAGTATCATATGGAATCATTTTACTGCCCTAAAAATCTTCTGTGTTCAACCTAATCATCCCTCCTTTCCCCCAACCTCTGGTAATCACTGATTTTTTTTACTGTCTTCATAATTTTGCTTTTTGCAGAACATCGTTTGGTTGGAATCGTACAATATGTAGCCTTTTCCAATTGGTTTCTTTCACTTAGTAATAGACATTTAAATTCTCTCCATGTCTTTTTATAGCTTTATAGTTCATATCTTTGTAGGACTGAAAAATAGTATATTGTGTGAACATATCACAGTTTATTTATCCATTCACCTGTGTAGCATTGCTTCCATTTATGGCAATTACAAATAAACCTTTTATAAATATCCATGTGCAGGTTTTTGTGTGAACATAAGTTTTCAACTCTTTTGGGTAAGTGCCAAGGAGGGTGATTGCTGGACTATATGATAAGAACATGGTTAGTTTTGTATGAAATTGTCAGACTGTCTTCCAAAGTGTCTGTAGCATTTTGCGTTCTCACCAGCAATGAGAGTTCCTGTTGCTCCACATCCATACCAGTATTTGGTATTGCTAGTGTTTTGAATTTTAACCATTCTAGTAGATGAATAGTGGTATGTCATTTTTTTTTTTTGAGGGCAGTGTCACTGGCCTTCATATGTGGGACCCAAACTGGGGCTGCTGGCTTCCCAAGCCAGCATTTAACCACCGAGCCACTTGGCCAGCCCGGTATGTCATTGTTTTTAATTTGCAGTACCATAATAACATGATGTTAAGCATCCTTTTGTATGCTTACTTACCATCTGTATATTTTCCCTGGTGAGGTGTCTATTCAGTTCTTTTGACCACTTTTTAATCAGTTTTTTTTATTGTTGAATTTTAAGAGTTCTTTGTATATTTGTATAACAGTCTTTTATTAGATATATCTTTTTGCAAATATTTTTTCTATGTCTGTGTTTAGACTTTTCATTTTTTTGATCTCCTAATATTTTAATCATGACACACTAATGGCAAAAGAATATCTGTAGTGATGTTTTTGCATTTCTTGATGGAGTTTGAGGCACAGAGAAAGTTCTGTTTTATTTTAGTATTTCAAAATTATTTGAAAGGAAAGACTAATATTCTTATCATAAGTGAAAAACAAAAATATAGTGATCTAACTTTCTCTAAAGTGTTTCAGAGAAAAAGAACTAAAATATTAAATATATCCAAAATAACTTAAAGGAACTATATTTCTTTCTTGACTAAAAATGTGTGTGTATATAAACACATTTATGGAGTCTTCAGGACACTTTGAAATGTGGCTTTGCTCTTCACTTCACCAGCAGTTCCTTCTGCAAGAGTTACAACTTTTGTAGTCTACCTTGAAATGTGAGATTATGTTCCACCAGTTATACCACTTACCAGGGTTTATCGTTTTGGGACTAATATTACATTTCACCTTTCCTTCTCTTCATTTTTAAATGAAGTAGCTATAATATAGATGATGCACAGGAAAGGAATTATGCTAGAAGTTATGTAAATCACAATATTTTCACATTCCAAGTAGATAACTGATAGAATAAAATTATTAAACTAAATTTAAGATCTGTCTTATTAGTCATTTTGTCACTGACTCTGCTTTACCTATTTGGATAAGGCATCTTCTATCCAACAAATCTCCTGAAGCCCCCAGATGCAGTTTGGTAACACATAGAAGATGAAACCAATGTTATCAGATACTGATTATTGATACTTCATGACCTTCGGATGGCTGATTCATGGTCTGGCTGATTCATAAAGACCTGGTCAAAAGTAACTTAGGAAAACCCTAAACTTTAAGGTAGAACATCCCTACAGCTTAAAACAACAACAAATAATAATGATACTGCATATGTTCTTTCCTGATCTGAGTTCAAAAGAACATTTCTAGGTATGTGGCATAAGGTTTAGTTTCAGGCATTGAAAATATATTGATCACATAGGCTACTTACTATCCTTGCACAGTGTTCCAAGTATGTAAAATTCGCCTTTCACATCCATTTACTTTGGTGTCATGGATCACTGAGGTCAGGTATCTTACCTCATCTACTCATGAAAGCTTTCAAGCCTATATCAAGAAAAGTAGGAATGCATTATTTTCTTGGCTCAGTCAGCTGGAAATGCCTCTAGCACCTGAGTGGTCAATTGTGTCAAATACAGCTGCTCTTTAATTACTGCATGAAGGTGTCTAGAAAGTCATTGGAGATGTTTTGTTTGTTTTTTTTTTTTCACTTTAGAGGTCCCAACTCTACTTTTACCTTTGTCACATTTACTTCAGATTTATTGCTTCCAAATGTTGCTCTTGGTATGCCAACACTCATTAAAATAGAAGAAATACCCTGATTAGGAGGATATTTAGGGATGATCTAAAAAATGCATTCAGTATTATTTTTACCATGATTAAACCAGTTATATTTATAAAGTAAATGAAAATGCTGAGATGCTAGGAAACACATGCTATTGGCACAAACTAGAAAATATGTCTTCTTTTTTTTAAAAAAATATTAAAATGTGAACTTTTCTTGCCTTATGCATGGTCCAGCTATTGAGTTGTGTATAGTTCAGTTAAGATAAAATGTATGCTTATTGTTCTTTTATATATCAGTTAATAAAAAATTAAACCTATTAGAACTATAGCATTTAGACAAGAGAGAATGATATTTTTTTAATGTCACACTCAAAACCACATCTCTTTTAATCAACATCTGTTCTATGTTAAGCTGCCTATAAAATCTGGTGCCCTGTTGACAGTGGAAGATGAAAACAAACAACAGGAAAACTACAAAAGGCATGGTATTAACATCAAAGTAGAATAGCCCTGCTCTCTTTCTTTGGCATTTGAAAAACGTCTTTATTTTGACCCTAAACAATTGGATTTTCTCCCCACCAATCTTGATTTTGGAGCTCCGGATTAAGAAGACTTGCATGTGAACTGAAACATAAGAGGAAAGGGAACTGGGAATGAACAAGGAACTGTTTGAACACATTGAACCATTTGCAATTGTAAAACCTCCTTTATGGTTTGGGACAATGGGAAAATAGCACTACAATAGCACTAGATTAAACTCATGCTCTTTAGCTGTAACAACAGGTACTGTACCATATAGAGAAGGCAAACCAGCCCCAACTATATGTAGTCTTATAACCCTGCAAATAAAATGGTTCCAAGGTTTGGGATTATGAAGAATAAATGAGAGATTTTTTGGATACTAGAGTTTAGAAACGTCATTCCTCTTTTTTTTTTTTTTAATCGAGAGTTGTGATCTAGATTTGTCATATTACTTTATGACTAGCTCTGTGTCTATACTAAAAACAAAATAAAATTAATGTGTAGGATGTTTTAGAGTGTTGCTGATTATGGGCCTCTCCACTCTGTAAGGATTGTGCCTATTACGAGAAAAGCATGTGCTAATTAATGCCTTACATGGGTTACATTAGATTCCCATATACAGTAATGCCTTGATTTGCGAGCATAATTTATTCTGGAAAGGAACTACTCATATTGCAAGACATCACTCGTTTACCATATTGTCATCGCCAGGGGGTTTGGGGTACAGTTTCGGTGTTGAGATGCCCAAAGTGAAGAAGGAGCTGACGTGAGGAGGAACCGGCATCTTTAGTCAGCAATAGCAACCACTATATAGAAGTTTTGGGGGAGGAGAGTGTACGGAGTGTGCATTCTCCCTCCTGCGGGTAAAAAGCATGTTTACCAAAAGGGCTTATGAAACAGAGCCCAGAGCCTGCACAGTAGGCTCTGAAGGCAAGGCTGGGGGTGAGCTTCATGCATTAGCTTGGATGCAACTGGACATTCTTGGGCTCCATCCCAGGACCTCTGTGCTGCTCACCTGAATCTGTCCAGGACCCGTCACATGTTACAATGTATTAGAAATGTTTGCTCAGCTTGAGGAACACTTGCAAACCAAGTTACTTGCAAGTCAAGGTTTTACTGTATTTGTTTATTAACTTAACAAAATATACCATACCCTGGTGGTATAATATGGTGCTGGGGGTACACAGATAAAGAAATTACAGTTTCTGATCTCATATTGCTGTTAGGAGGAAACAAACTAACCATCATCACTAAAGACAACAACAACCACTTAGGGAATACCATACAAGCTATGAGAAGGTGTGGAGAAGATCCTTCCACCTAAGCATGACATTTCTCAGGAGGTGGTACATTCTCTCACCTTATGGTTAAAGAATTCACCAAAGATGTATGGCAAGATAAATTAGCCACTAAAGAGATTAAAAACATGGTGAGCATTGTTTCTTTCAAAATTAAATATTTTGAAAGTTTTTTTTCATTGTATTTATTGATAATTTTGCATTTCACTATCTGCTGATAGGTTTTTATCGAATAGTAAATATTTGCAGAGCATTCACTATCAACCTGAGAGGAGTACGTTTACAGGGTTATTTCAAATTTGTTCTGCTTAGGATCTCTACATTCTAAGACAATTCCTTCTCCTTTTTAAAATTTTGTCAAAGTTTCCTTTGTAAAGATCTTTGTAGATTGTTGATTGGAGGACTGTTCAAAGAAACCCAAGAAAGCTTCCTGGAGGAACTCAGAGGGTATCCATAAAACATATGGGCAGGAGCATAGATTAGAGAACTACTTAAAGGCCTTTTCTCCTTTTGTTCATTTCTCTTCCTTTCCTTTGCTGAAATAAAATGTGTTCTTTTTACCCATCCACATTTCCCTGGATTTCCTGTTATAAGCACAAATTTGAGTGCGAGCTGTGGAAGAGGAGAGTATTTGAGGCTAGGAGCTGTGGCCAGGAGTACCAGAGGAAGATGGGTAAACATGTATTTTGCAAGAAGGAAGGTAGCACAACAGGCAATTGAAAGATCAAAGGCCTTATACGTTGTTCTATTCATGCATTTTTTGGATTTCACCCTTGGTCTGGGTCACTAATGGACTAATCATATAATTGAATTAATTCACCCTCAAGATTTGTGTTCTCCATCTTAGTGCCAGCATGGCGGTGAGTTTTTGGTGCTATGGGAATAGGGACTGAGGAAGGGAAAGACAGGGAGTTATTCCTCAAACCCTCAAGAGCTGGTGGTACAGCACTTATAAAAGTCACGTACTCAGAGCAACAGCTATAACTGAACTAACTGCAGCAATCTTTTCGGGTTTTTCAGCTACTTTTTAAAATCACTGACCTCAAAGTTTATTGACTTCAGGGTGCATTGGAGTCATGCTTCAGCAGTTGCTTTTACTTTGTTCAAGGAGGACGATTCTTTGTTCAAGGAGGACGATTCTTCGGAACAATTCAGACACAAAAAGGGTGTTTCTTTGTGAGGTGTTCCTTTTCAAATCTTGGAGTAAAGCTTCAACTTTGAACAGGAGGAAAATTTTACTCTAGTGCTTTATTTTAATTATAAAAGGAGAGGAATTTAGTCCTGTTAAAACTGTTATATACCTATAGATACAGAAAAAGGGTAGATAAAAATAGATATATAGATTGTAAGTACCCTAAATATGAAAGATATCTAAGCTGTCCTAATGATTTTTGCATACATATAAAACCCAGAGTACTTCTCAGCTATGCTGAAAATTATCTGTTATTCAATTCTTCATTAATTAAAGTTCAGGATATTTAAAACCAGCATGAATAACAAAAGTCCCCTAGTGAAATAGAAAACATAAAACCACTTATTTCTCCCTCATTAAACCAATTTAATCTTTAAAACAATCTATTTCTCTTCATATTTCTCTCTCCTGACTGCCTGAATTTCTGTCTTCACTTTGTTTTCTTTCTTTTCCTACTTATTGTTTTCTTTGTTCTCATTAATTAAAAATAGCTATTAGGGAGCTATAGAATATATGCAGTCCAGTTCTAGTTTTACAACCATATTAAGAAGATATAAACAATAGTAATTTTTATAGGTGAATATTTTAAAGTAAAACACTACATTGATGTATTATGTATAATGATACAGATGGTAAATTATATTCTAGGAACTCTTTCTCACCTCTGTTTATCGAGAGAGAGAGAGTATATATATATATATATATATATATATATATATATATATATATATATATATATATATATATATATATATATATATATATATATATAATTGTTGATAAACCTATGCAAAATTATAGCATTTAATGGGTAAGAATGCCTGAGTTTTTCTCACTTAATTGTGCTAGAGTAAGCCCCTTTCTAAGGCAATCCATTTTCCTTCATGCTATTTGAAAATAAAACAAAGTACATTTTTAAATTATGCACATCAAGTCAATATTCAGCTGGCTGCTTAACATTCACAGGGGATTTCTGTGATCCACCCTGTCACTGCCATTCCTGCCTTCTCTCTGCAGTACAAGAAAACAGTGTTATTTACCCTGGGACACAGGTGACTGAACTTATAAAAATCACTACAAGACAAGATGTATTGAGGCCTGGCATGGAATGACAAATTCTGTTGAGGTTCACCAAGAAGAGACATATTGATTCTTAAATGATTAATAAGGAGAATATAATTGTATTTCATTAAGATGGATGGGATTTCATTTAGTCTGTCTTCTCCCTTTCCACTTCAGATGCGAGAGGAAATCAAGTCATCATCAATGGCACCTCGTGTTAGCCTGCCATAGCAACAAGCTCATTGATTGAGTAAAAGAACTTTCAGGTGTACTAGCTGGTCTTTTAATGGGTTGCTGAAAGCACAGATAAACATGGTCAAAGAGCCAGTTGAGTTTCCATGGATATATAAAGAAAGAATGGACATTCATAATGGATTTTCAGTGGTTCTAACAGAATTAATCCCTTTTATAATTATAAGATTGGAGTAGAAAATGATACCTATTTCATTCATTTGGTTATAACTATTAAGTGTGGGTGGGTGGAGGATTTGCCCTATAGCAAGTCAAATCTGGATTAGCAGAGCACTTTGCACTAGGATTTTAGTCTATTGAATTACAGTTAGATAATAATTCTATTGCTAATAATAATAATAGTAAAGGTGTTTAGCACATGTTGGACATTTTTTTGCATAATCTCAATTAATTTTTAAAACAGCCCTTAGTGCCGGCTACCACTTTACTGATGAGAATATTGAGGTTCAGTCACTTCTATCTAAAAAGGGGCAAATTCAGCCTTGAACTCTATACTGTGATGCTGTTTGTAAGGTAATATCTGGTTTTTGAGTGCAGCAATATAGTCTTTGAACGTGTATACTTTGGAGCCAGACTTTCTGAGATTAAGGTCTTCTCCGCCACTTGATAGTAAGTTACTTAACCTACTACGCCTCTGTCTATTGTGAATTAGGGCTGGTGCGAGGCTTCCATAAGTTACTGTTTATAAACTTCTGTGAACATGCTGTCTCCGTGTGCAGCACATAGTAAGCTTGCAAGGTCCATGATTACATGCCTAGGTTTGAGTTCTACTCTGCTGCCATGGCAGATGCTCAAGAGGACAAGCTCTTCCTGTGACAATGCATTTTAAGCCTACCTTCCCCGGTTCCAAAGCAATTTCTGATGCCAAGCCCAACTTCAATATGCCGGGCAAATATGTTGTTTCCCTTACATGTAAGATGGCACACATATTTGAACAATAATTGAAACTGATTGCTTAACTGTTGCAGGACTTGTTTTTGTCTTCTGTGAAAGGAAATTGAAAAATAGTAACTATCACAGCTTGTTGTGATGGCTATATGAGATGAAACATGCACAGTCCTCAGCTCTGGGCCTTGGATATGGTACGGACTCCACAAATGTGAGCTGTTACTGTGATTATTATCTTTGTTATTATTAAGGCAGCACAATAATAGCAGTAATAGTAAAATAGAAAGATCTACCTAATTCAAAATTCTATTTGATAAATTATTACATAGAGCCTCTATGGTTTCCAATTTTCAAAGTATTAGTATATAGTAAAATAAACTCAGTAACAACACTGAACTGAATATATTATAATAATCTTATGATGCAGAAGATTTTTTTGAATTTCTCAATTATCATTGTGCTTCACATATTCAAAAGTATAATTCAATGAAGATAATCAATAGATAGCATGTTGACTAAGCCAGTTTATAGTAGTAGAAACAGCTTTCTTAGATTCTCTTAATAGGGCAATAATAAACATAGAGGTGTTTTTTTCAAAAAATAATTAAGCAGCATAAAAAAACAATACAATTATTTTAAAGTTATTATAAAACCATTTAAAACGAGACAAAAAGAATAAGACAGTGTATGGCTTTTTACTAAGAGAGAAACGGAGGCGGTGAGGATGAATGATTCTAGTTACTTTTGAAACCAAAGTTCTGCATCCTGTGAATGGCACCCTCTCCAGAGGTAAAATCCGTTGATCTATGGGAGTGCATGTGATTTTGACTTTTGCTTTATTTATGACTAACTTTGGAGAAACCAATCCCTCTCTCTGAACCCCTGGGATGGTGGAAGAGAAAGCAGAGTAGTTAGGCCTCTAAAGCCAGCATCCTGAGGTCTGAAGGAAGAGCTTCTTTAGCCTTTACAGTGGCTAGGCAGCCCTGCAGGAGTCTTAAGAACTCCTGAGTGACTCACTGGATCAGCAACTGTGTGCCTGATCTGCTGAGAGGTAGTGAGCCACACCGAGTTCTGGTCAAAGAATGAGGATGTCTGTGTTGAGTTTTGGCAAAACGAATACAAAAGGAGTTCACAATTAGCTCTTAGTTCCTATGTTTGGAAGAGGAACTCACTCAGCAAGTGAGCTAAAACTGCTCTCATAAGGAAATTTGCACCAGCATGTAAACTGTGGCCTAAGGAGCACTCACATCCTCCGCAGTTTAGAGCCCATTTGGGCAGCAGAATGGGGCTTGTCCTAAACTTCAGGGCAGATCTATATGAGGCAATGGGGAGTGCACTTTCTCATAAAAATAAAATACAGCTTAAATGGCACAAGAGTCTCCTTAGATTTAAAATGGTTCCCATAAAGTAACATTTTGATGATTTAAATGGAAATGAATCAAAACATACAGATTAAATTTCCTTGAACAACACACTGGCTTTTGTATTTTTTTTATTAAATTTTCATTTCCAATATCAAAGTAGGTTTCAGAAAAAATTAAAAAGGAAAGTAGGGTAACAAAAACATGTATTCAGCTCTGAATATGATGTTGTTTCATAGTATTTTCAGTAAATAAGAGAAACTGAAAAAAAAAAATTAAGCTAATATGAGTGCTTGCTGTACATATACGCTGGGGATGTTGTCCTGGACAACAATAACAGCAAATAAAATAAAATAACTGGTTAAAATATAAAATTTCATATATAATATTTTTAAAACATATACATAATCCTCCTCATTAAAGGAACATACTTTCAAGAGATTCTTCTATATTGGGGCATATTTTAATATTATCCACATGATAGATAGAGGTAAAATTTCAATTTGAAAACAAGTTTTGATGGGTAAAATGGATAGAATGCTTATTACAGGAATTTTCCTAACAAAATATTACTCATCAAAGGTCATTAAAAGGAGAGGCTTATGAAAACAAATAGTAATATGCCAGCATCATCAATATTCACAAAATATTAGCTCAATCAAAGAGCACTGTGCATTATCTCATTTTATGCTCACAATGTCCATTTTATCATTATCTCTGTTTTACTGAAATGGCAACCTAGGTTTATGGAGGTAAAGCAATGTGCAAGTTTGTGAACTTAGCAGGGAGTAAACTGTCTAATTCCCACATTATGCTGTGACCAACACACACATTAACTCCTTTCTTGATTTAGCCCTCTGATTACAGAGTACAAGCTCTAGTACTTTCTTCATCAGGAGGGCATGAAAGGTAAATTATTGAGACTTCTATGCAGGAAAATAACTTTTTTTTTTACCCTGAGCCGTCCTGCCACCTGTTGGCGGCTCAGCAGCTGCTCAGCTTGGGCCGGGAATCCAACCGGCAACTGTGTTGCTCAGAACTCACATTCTTGAGTGAGCTCTTAACCAACTGAGCCACTAAGCCAGCCCAGGAAAATAACTTTTATTTGTCCTACATGTGATGGGTAGTTTACCTGGGTATAGAATTCTAGATTGGAAGTTATTCTCTGTGAGAATTTTGAAAGTTGTGTGTTTTGTTATATTCTGGCTTCTGTAGTGCCATCAGGAAAATTCTAAGGCCATTCTGAATTCTGATCCTTTTTCTATGACTTCTTATTTTTTTCTCTCTGTAAGTTTTTGGTATTATTTTAACCCATTGTTACCACAATTTCATGGAAATACATCAAATTGTTGATTATTTTGCATTCTTTGTCCTGGGGTCTTGGTAGGCTTTCAAAATTTGTGCAATTCAGTTCTGTAACATACTATTTAATCGTTTTGTTAATGGTTTTTCCTTTCTATTTTTTTCTGTTCTATGTATTTGGAAACTTTATTTTGGTGGGTATTGGATTTCCAGAGCTGGTTCTCTAATATTTTTATCTTTTGTTCTTCTATTTTCCATCCTGGTTTTTCTGTTTTGTCGAAATTCTTTGTCTTACAACCCTTCTATCAATTTTTTTCTTTTAACTAACTTTGTATAGAAATGCACATTCTCTGAGAGCTCTTTTTCTTTGTTGTTTTTTTTCATTGTCACTTAACAGGTTCATTGTCTGATAAGTAGCCCCTTACTAGTTCATAGACTGCTGTCTTTTCACTGACCTCACATGGCAGAGGGGAAAGGGAGAGCTGTCTCAGGTTCCTTTTATAAGGATACTAATCCCATTCATGAGGGCTTCACCTTCATGACCTAATCACCTCCAAAAGGTACCTCCAAAAGGTACCACCTCCTAACACCATCACATTGTGGTTAGGTTTCAACATATGAATTTGGGGGAAGTACAAAAATATTCAGTTTATAGCACTGTTTGTGCAACTGTAAAACAGTTTGTGTGTGTGTGTGTGATTAATTATTGTTCTCTGAGAGTTCAAATGAACTAAGGACCCACAGAAATGGTGTGAATTGAACAGGGAAATATGTAGCCTTTAGGAATCTATAAACTCAGTACAAAATGTCCCACACAGAGTAAACAGTTACTAAAGCTTAACCCTTTCTCTCCCCTTCCTCACCTCTCCTCCCTCCCCTCACAATCTCATAAGCTATTTTCATAGCAAAGAAAGAGAAGAATAATACAGTGTCTGGGCCTTTTGTGGGTGTGCTATCATTGCTTCCTTCAACAAACACTTGGGCTGTTTTGTTCCAATCCCTGGTGCCAGAACACTTTGAGTTGGGCCTTATCCTTAGGTATATTCATTCTTATGGACAGCAAAGCATGCAGACATTGCATAAGAGATCAAATACTTCAAACTAGCAAATGCATGCTTAGCTCCAAAAGCAAAGGTGAAGGGTATTTAGCGTCTCCCAAAGGCTCTGAAGGGCTAGGCACAGTGTGTTTTCAGAACAAGAATGAGAATCTGAAGCTGATGATTAGAATCTTGTCTACGACCTGGACTAGTCACACTTTTACTTTAAGTAATTTATGATTTGATGATATTTCCATGTTTTAGTTACCTATGGAATTGTACAAATACTCTGTGCTTCATCCATGCATCAGAAGTGCATAATGAGAAGTAATTATGTGCAAACAAAGTTGCCAAATGGGCAGTGGAAATGGGAGTTTCAATTATTTTTTAACAACCTGTTTACCGATTTTCTGATGTTTAGTATTTTTAGGGTTTATTGGTTCCTCATTGATGGCTCCAGGCAAGAAACCAACAGAAAATTGATGAAGAGGATCAAGAATGCCCTGGTACATGGACAATATTTTCTCACTCAGGAGTGTGATTATAGTCTCTGAGTTTTACAGAGTTTTTAAACACAGGTGCAGAGCTTTCTGCTTGTTTGAGCAAGGAAAGTACCCCATTTGGTAAAAAAAAAAAAATGTAGTTGTCATTTGAGTGAGAATCCTTGGCTTCACATGGCCATGAGTCTCGCTTAAAAGGCATAGAAAATAACTGTTTAAGTCGCAGCATATCCCACTCCGGCAGTCATTAGTTATGCAAATGCTTTGTCTATCAGCTTAGACAGGAGTAAATGTTATGCTTAAAAATACAAATTCTTTTGAACCCTCTAATAAAGAAAAAATGCACTACTTAAAAAAAATAGCAGTTACGTAATGTAGAAGACTGGTGTATGCATACATTATTATTCCTAGAAATAATACATATGATATTTGAAATGGGTATTTAGTTCCCTTGTAAGATATTTATAATGTTTTAATAGCTTTCTATATTGTATATGTTGCCCCAGTAAATTTGCCCAGTTATTATTTAGAGAGATTATTATTTCAGTTTTACAGAAGGCAAAATGGAAGGATTGAATATTCTTTTTTTGTTATTATACTATATATATCCAAAGTCATTGCACACATAGGAAATACAATCCATGATACTTGATTATGAAATAAATGTTTGTGCGACAATATAAAACTAATGTTTTATTTTGGCAGCATCAATAAGCTTATTTTTCTCTTTGTTAGTAGTGAAATATGTCAGTAGACAAATCTGAATTCTTAAGAAATGGATTACTCTGTTTTTATATAAGTTCTTTCTTTTTACATGGCATAGATCACTTATCTTATTTCAGTTTTTCTTTCCTCATCATGTATAACTTGAGGATATTTTGTGATTCTCAGTACTTTATTGGACAGTAGAATGTGTCCAGGCTACATAGTATGCTGGCAAAGCCTCATTATGCTTATTTCTGATTTCTGGCAGGGGAAGTATTCTGCACTGCTAGTGAGCTTGGAGTCATAACCATGGTCCAGATCTTTTCTTCAATGCTGGCTCTTTCATTGACAGTTTCCACTGTCAATCAAGAGGAAAACAATGACACAGTTTGTTTCCTAGTGCTCTATTCCTTGAGAGTAAATGCATCCCTTAATCCTGCTTTGGAGCCCTCTCTCTCTACACACACACACACTTTCTCTTTTAGTCAATAATTTGTTTTATTGGTTACAGTGTGACTACACTATTTCAGGCTTTTCCACGGCCGAGCACAGCTGCTCATTTTGGCTATTGATTCCATATGTTAGCTCAAAATTGTATAATAGTCTCTTCTAATAGTTGCCTTTGGCTTTTCCTCTCCCCACTCAGAAAAGTGCCCTCTGCGCCTGGCCTGGTATGCCAATAACTAGAAATGGATCTAATTACATCAAACATTCGCCACCAAAAAGTCCAAATATCTGTCTCATGTTGGAGTAGCTCACAAAGATTTTGATTTAAGTGGCTTCATGCTACTCTATGGAAAAAGTTTCAAGAAACCAATGCTAAATTTATTGGTAGGAAGACAATGTTGCAACTATGGAAGTTTTGATGATCTCTAACTGCAAGGAAATTTTCTTGTTAAATTGATGTCAAAAATTTAAGCTTTTCTCTAGTTTTCCCCAAATCATCTCATTTTCTTATCGCTTTCAACGCTCTTAATTTATTTATAACTGTAAAGTGCATATTTAAATTACACATTAAGCAGAGAAATTATCCCCAAGAAGACAACTTGAACAGCTCCTAAGGAGCTTCACCTCTGAAAGCCTTATGGGAGGTGCCAATTGCTGCACACAGCTGAAAAACTCAAATAGTCCAGAGGTGAGGCTTTGCCTCAGAATCTCTGGGCATCTGAGTGATCTAGAAGCTCATAATCTAGATCACAAAGAGCCTTCATGATGCGTCCTTCTAGTATTCCAATAGCTTCTTCTGTCATAGTGAGAAACAAAACAAAACACTCTCCTCTTGCTCTTTGAGCCAATCTTGCTAAAAGGACAAAGCATGAAATCTAACTAGGTTCAGGAGGATCTGTTCATCAGACATATAAAACAAAGTTTTGATCTTTCCCAACAGCCTTGCAAAATTTATCTCAATAAACAAAGCCTATGCGACTTTCCCAGGCAGAGCCCCCAGCCAAAATCAACCAGCTGAAAGAATTGGAGCATAAATTGAATGCAATTTTGCAAACAAACTTGGGAACCTGGCTATTTTCCACGAGTTTAAAAAGGTTTAAGCAACAAAGCCCCACATTTTAGAACTACTTTTAACTTTCTTTTACTTCTCCCTCCAGTTTCTAAATCCAAGTCCTGTGGAGTTTTCCTTTACAATAGTCCTTGCCACTTCACATATGTAGGTTCATTTCATACATAGATTACTGAAAAGTTTCCTACATGTTCTCTGTTTCTGGTTTCATTTCCCTTTATTTATTCTTATTGGTGAGTAGTGAAATTAGTCCTTCCAGTATTATATCACTGTTAGGCAAACAAACAAAAAAACCCAGAAACACAAATGTCAAAGTTTTTCATTAGTAGTCACAGAAACTAGCCTAGTGTTGTGTGTTTGAGTTTGTCTTTATATGCGCATGTGTATGTGTGTGTGTGTGTGTGTGTGTGTGTGAGAGAGAGAGAGAGAGAGAGAGAGAGAGAGAGAGAGAGAGAGAAAAGAAGAAGAAGAAGAAGAAGAAGAAGAAGAAGAAGAAGAAGAAGAAGAAGAAGAAGAAGAAGAAGAAGAAGAAGGAGGAAGAGGAGGAGGAGGAGGAGGCGGAGGAGGAGGAGGAGGAGGAGGAGGCGGGGGAAGAATGATGATGATGATGGAGGTAGGGCAGGTTAAACGAATTGTCCCAAAGAGCCTGTATTAAGTGTAACTTGTCCTTAAGTCTCATATTTTATCTGAATCATGCTAAATAGGTTATAAATCCCCAGATATTTGGGGAAAATAGATGCTCCCTGACATAGCTCCTCATTTATCCTGTAGCTGCACAGATTATTCCCCCATCCCCTCCTCTTCTTCTTTGCATAAAATCCAGACTTAGACTTGGAAACAAACCTGTCTCACGTGGCAACCAAAGTTCTACACAAGTTGGTAAAGGAATCTTTGGGAACTTAGTTGCTGTATGACTATTCTACGAAAACCTCCCTCCTCCATCTTTGCTCATTTTATTTTGTCTACTCGAAATGTTTACTACTACCATCTGTTTAAAAATAAATACTATTCTAATTACCAGCTAGGATATTCTATCACTTGACATTTATTTTCTTATCAATATTGACCCAACCTGAAGTGTTGACCGAATACTCTTAAGTGGACCAGAGTACACAAATTCCTGAGGCTTCCAAGGATTCCCAGACAAATGAATGTGCTGAAATTTTCAAATATTAACAAGGATTTGATAATGAAAATATACACCATTCTGTATTTTAATTCCCATGAATGAGTTCTTACAATATATTGTTCCTCTGTCAAAGCTGCCAAAGCTCTTTTTTAAACTTCTAGCACTCATATTTTTCTTTGTTTCCTTAATTGGGCATAAAGTACTCAATCAGCTCAATGCTTGGCATGGGATAGATGTTAAATAAAACATGACAAAATATATTGTATGTAAAATAACTCTAGTGTAGGGATATATTTTAAAGGTTATAGAATGTTTCAAAACTTGGGTGTGCCCACGATCCACCTGTTATGGGGGTTGTGAAATCAGAGATTCTAGCCACAAGGAAATTCTATAATTCCATGAAAAAGAAGGCTATTGTTGATGGGACCAATATACATTAAGTGTCTAGCTGTATGCATGGCAGATATGTAAGGTTTCTAACAGCAGAAATGCACCAGAGGGCTCTTGTAAGATTTTTAGGAAAATAAATCATTGGGATACACTTTCTTAATATATGTTCAGTTTTTTTTAAAAAAATGCAAATCTTGACCTTTTAATGTAGTATCCTCACTCCCAAAATATATATTTTTTGGTTTTATATAGGTTTTTCCATAAGTAAGATAATTAAAGATCCTGCCTTTCCAATTTCAGAGAAATTTGAATTAAGCATTTTATGAGACCATGTGGGTACTGTTTGAATGTACTAAAGAAGGAAATTGAACATTAAGCATTAACACCTTGCTCTTGCTCTACCACACCTTCCAAGAGCTCACATACAGAGAACACTTGTGATGGAGTGCCAACTTTTTGCACCGCTTTACATAGCCAGCTTACATTTAGGGCTCCTATTAACTTGAAAGGGAGTTCCAGGTGCATTCAAGTTCTGCTGAAGAAATGGAAATTTGGAGGCTTTATTATTAGCCTAGGCCATTTTCAACTCACATGAATAAGAGATTGAGAAAATTTATTAGAATTTATTTTTTCTTCTTTTTTTAACTATTGCCTTTAGGACTGATGTAAAACTGAACATAGATGTAGGTACTTAGACAAATATATAAGGTCTATTTCTTTTTTGCATGACAAACAATATGAGTCTCTCAGTTTTTCCAACACAGGCTTCAACATGACTTTTTAAATAAATGTTAATATAGATGTAAACTTTAGCTTTGGCTCCCAGATAACAGGCATGCTTTAGCCTTAAGTAATAGAAATCTACTCTAACAAATGAAAAATGGAGAATTTGTTGGGACTCTATAAGAATAGCTCACAGAATCCAAACATAGTAGGTGAAACCAGAAACAGCAAAGTTCAGGAACCATTCGACTGCTGACATCTCGGCTAGTTCTATGTGTATATGGAGTTCCTTTTTCTCCCTCCATTGGGAAGTTGCTTACTCAACTATATCTACATATACATGGCATTGTAGTAGCTGCCATGGTACCAAGTTTACAAAGTCTCTTAGCTCAAGGGAGCAGAAGGAGCACCTCCTATTTCTTAGTGTCCAATCCAAATTTATGCTCTGAGACATATAGCTTGACTGGTCTAGTTCAAGGTTCAAGTCAAAGATCCAAACCTTATCAAACATGGAAGGAGCACGGCCATGTGGCACACATATGGTTGCAGGAGATTTCATCTTTTTTTTCTCTTTTAAAGGTCATGATTGTCTGTTTTACAAGGCAACCAGTGCCATCAAGAAATTTGCACTTTGCCTAATCAGGAATGCTGCAGACAAGAACTGAATTCCACTGAAGTTCACTGGCATACTAAAAAATGGCCTGCCCCTCCTCCCAAAGGTCTTCCTTTTCTCTTTTATATCTTCTAGTACCTCTGTGTGATGTTGTTTGCATTTCTAGCTGTTATCTCATCATCTTTTCTCAACTCTTCTCCTTTTTGTCTCTCCCTCTTACCCGTCAAGGGAAATAGTTAGACTAGAGCAGTGGTTTCTCAAACCTGAGCCTATGTCAGAATTACCTGGAGTGCTGGTTATGATGCAAACTGCTGGGCTCCACCCCCAGAGTTTCTGATTCAGTAAGTTTGGAGTAAGACCTGAGAATTTACATTCCTAACAAGTTCCCATGTGGTGTTTATTGTTGGACAAGAAAACAAGAAGAATTTACTACAATTTCATTCCCTAATTAAACCATCGAGGATTGTCCTCATTGCAGTCCTAATTCTCAGGTTCATCACCATCTACAACTACTGGTTGAGAACTACTGTATTAAACTGAGTAAATCTATCACAGGATTAAGACATGTTTCTAGTCCTCAGTGTTCTAGCTAAACAAATAGTACATAGATATCTTTAGAGTATAGTATAGTTGGGCTACTCCTTTCATTGTCTTGCACATCTTACTTCCATTAAATAAGTTCTTTTTTCAGCTGTAAGCAAGAATGATAATCATCATATCTACTTGGCAGAGCAATGGTGAGGATTCAAATAGGTGAAACACATGTAAATTTAAAAGTGCTAATAAATATTAGAACTTATTGCTTGTTTTTAATGTGCTTAGAGCATCTGGTTCTTAATGTGTGGGCCCAATGAATCTTCCCCCACATGGACAGCCTTTAGTTTATCTTCTTGACCTACTGACTATTTTGTACCTTAGGGGAATTTCTGACAATCCATTAGCATTTTTGAGAATTGCTGACTCTTACTATATTCATCCCTCTACCTACTTCTCTTGTCTTCTGTAATCTTGGTCTTCCTTAAGTTCCCCAATTTTTCTGCCATATGCCTATCTCATGTCTGTCTATGTTACTGTTTCAGTTTCTCTTCTTTGAGCCCTCACTACACAGTGGCCAGAACAACCTTTACCTGAGACAAGCAAGGCTCCCCTGCTCAAACCTTTTAATAGTTTTCCATTGCTGTTAGGCCTACAAGCAACATCTTATGGAATTTGGGTTTTGCCTTATTTCTCCAAATTCATTCTATACCACTCTTCTCTTTGCTCTTTGTGATGCACATGAACTTGCCTTTTGCTGCTGGAATACAAGTTATTTCCTTTCTCAACTCTTCCCCTTACCTGGAAAATTCTTTTTCCAACTTTTTCCATTACCGATTATTCTCTACCTTTGGGACTGAGTTCACTATTACTTCCTCAGATGTTTCCTCTGTTATATCACTATGTTTATTTCTACTCTATCCTCATATAATCTGTTTTTATTTGTGTTTTTCTGTTTATTTATTTACATTCTAGCTCCTCTGCTAGACTATGAGCACCCATGAAAGCAGCTATCCTTTTGGTGAGTTCTTTTCCTGCCCATGGCAATCATTCAGGGCAGAATGATGAACAGACGTGTATACAATGAATGAAAGGATGAATATTCCTTTCAAGAAGTGACAACTAGATAGCCATATAGATGATCTCCTTGCTTCTGTTATTTTTCTTCTTCTTCTTTAGAAAAAACAGCCCAGTATGGCCAGATTTGCCATTTTTTAAAGTATTGCTTTTATTATATTAATTTCTGTATAAAGAGCCTCTCTCTCTCTCTCTCTCTCTCTCTCTCTCTCTCTCTCTCTCTCTCAGCATATCAAGTATAAACCCCCACAGATTTTTGGTGTGTGAAGATGAGTGTTAAGAACTGACTTTGAGGTTTTTAACTCTTTGACATTGGGCCAGTCATATGACCTCTGTAAGCCTATATTCTTTCTACACAATGGGTAGAGATTCATGGATTATAGTGAGAGTTGAATGAGAGTGACATATATGGAGTCTTTAGGGTGCTGCTGCCAAGCACAGAATGAGGGCCAAATGAATACTAGTCACACACCTAGCATACATATCTGCTCAAAATCAGGTCTTCTCACAACTCAGGTGTCCAGTCTCCCATCATTTCCACTGCATTGGGTCGTGTCTTTCCTGACCAGAGCAGGATAGCCTTTCTCATCTGTGCTTTACTAAACTCTCGCAATCCTTAAACACTTCAAATGCTGCCTCCACTCTAAAGCTTGCACAGAGCACGCAGTATTCACCTCCTAACTGAATGATGACAACAGTTCTGGTTAAAGGGAAGAGGAGAGAGGGTTGTAACAGCCACTGAATTTTTACTGTGTGCCAGGTTCAATGCAAGAAGTTACTTCCATTTGTGGTACTTTATGTTGCCTCTGTTACGTACTCACAATAATCCTATTTTATGCATACTATTCTCCCTGGTTTCCAGATTGAAAAATTGTGTTTCAGGAGATAAAGAAATAAGCTAATAAATGGCTCCAGTCTATTTTTAACCCAGGTTTCAATGGTACATATAAAGGAATTCATCACCTAATTTTTTGTCATTAGAAATAAAAGAATGAATAAAACTTAGATTATTGAAGAGCCAAAATGCAATAACAAAATGACCAGGATCAGACAGCAATCTGGAATCAGGTTAGGTAATTAGACTGTAGTTAAGCACACAGACATACACATGAGCATCTTCACTGTAGATGAAGCAGATGATCTAATTAAAGATAAGTACAAGAGCACAGAGGTTTAAAGTTAGATATCTAAGCCATGTCAGAACAAGGACATGTCAGAGTTAGGAGGAAGCACTGGGGTTCAGGCTCCCACACTGGCCTGGGGAGCAGGAGAGAGGAGAATACCTTGGGTCACCAATGTCCTGGCTCTACACCCCTGCTGCACAGCAGTGTTCAAGTTTCTTCACGTCTCAGTTTGGGTCTTTAAAATATAGAGCTCTGGAATCTTTGGAAATAATATCATAGCATAAGAGTAAACCCCACCCACCCTTTTATATAGCTGAGAATCTGCTATGCAGAGCTTCCCCAAGTTTTCCAAGCTATTTAATAACAAAACTGAGGGTACAGCTTGTGCGCTTTGGTGCTTGGTCCAGTGCGCCTTCTTTTTCAAGGCTGGTGTCTTGCAATGCCACACGGGCAGGAAAATCAAGGATGGAGAAGTTACCGAATCAGAAGATAAGAGCAGGGAAAGCAACAAAACAAAGAGAGAAAGCTGAGAGTTGGAGGAGAGGGAGATGGACAGGTATGTGGGGGTTCAAGATGGGGAGCAGCAATGGGACAGATATGAAACAATGAGAAGTTTGGGGTGCTGAGCTCAAAATAATTAAAAAGTAAAAAGTAGCCTTGAGTTATATCATTGGGTCTCATCCCTGTGTGCACATTAGAGTCATCTGGGGAAATCATTAAAATGACATTTTTGAACCCAACAGCAAATCAGCAGACTCATTGACTTACTCTGGGTTGGAGTCCAAGTGTTATAGTTTTCACCTTTTTTAGGTGATTCTAATGTAAATCCAGTGAAATCTTTTGGGAATATATATCTATATTGGGTGAGGATGGAAAGAGCCGTGGACTCCAGGCTTCCACAGAAAGAAGCCAGGACAAGTGGAAGGTGGGGAAGAGATGGGGTTCGGGATAGCAAGAGTACCATATCTCTAGTGGGAAGGCGTAAACAGAAAAGACAGGGAATGAATGGTGAGTTAGGTGCTAGAGGAGGTAAGCTGAGCCTGGGGCGCTCCAGGTGGGTATGCCAAGGCAGGAAGCATTCAGGAGAGAGATCAGAGCAGGAAACTGAGATGAGAGAAGGGGACATACAAGAGATGAAGTCACCTGGAGAAGAATGGTTGGCATTTGGAGGGAAAGGGTGAGGACTAGGCCCAGGGGCCTCCCACTAGCCCAGTAGCTCTCCAAGATGGGTCCTGGGACAAATGACATCATCATCTCCTGAGAACTTGTTAGAAGTGCAAATTTCTACCCGCTTTTCAGGAATACCAAGTCCAGAAATTCTAGGGTTGCGGCCCACAGACTGTGTGAACAAGGCCTTCAGCTGATTTGAATCATCTGGAAATTCGGGAACTGCTGCTTTAGCCAGCAGCCATACTGTTTAATTAAGTTGTTACTATACTGATGTGTTTTACATTTAATAAAGGTCAGGGCATTTTTCAACTTCCTACTCCCAAGTTTTATGAAACTGTTCATTAAATTTTTTAGATGACATCATCAGAATAAAAACCAATGGTATCTACAGTTGAAAGTAATTTTTTAAATCTGTAGAATGCCTCCCTAAAAATGTTCATTTCCTGGGATCAGCAGTAGATATGTATGGCTTTTTACTTCTCCATTTAACCAGGGGGTTGTAAGGCCACTGCAGTTACTCCTGCATTTGGGATCTTCATATGGTTACTTAAGCCCTGTATTCTGTGGGTTCTCAGTATATGTTAACTTAATTAAACAACTTGCATCTGTTTGGCTGTCTCTAGAAAACCACCAGGAACCTTCAGTTACTCCAGAAAGACAGAGTCAGCTGTTACAAAAGAATAAATTTCCTGGAGAGAATTTTGTAAGCTATGCTGGTTATTAGATCACTTTTAGGTATTACATAAGGTGTTGATTTTGATTGCCTCAAGATCTTTTTATTTTCCAGTTCTTAAGAAAAGTTTTTAAGAAATGTAAACAATATTAGGGAAATTTCAATGTCAATCTCTGACATTGTGAGTCAAGTACATATAATCACCATTTTAGTTTAGCATCTCTTTGAAGTGTTTTCCCATGAAACAACCAATGACTTTCTCCAAATGGTAGTGTTTGATGGTTTTATCCCCTAGTTCCCAGAGACCAACACATCAAAGTGAATAACTGGTGTAATAGAAACTATATTCTTTTTTTTTTTTGAGGGCAGTGTCACTAGCCCTCATATGTGGGACCCAAACCAGGGCCGCTGGCTTCCCAAGCCAGCACCCAACCACTGCACCACTCGGCCGGCCCGAAACTATATTCTTAAACACTTCTATATTGTCATGGGTTCTTTAACACACACACACACACACACACACACACACACACACACACACACACCCACCATCTCCATTAGTGTTTTCCATTGGTGAGCTTTTAAGAAAGGTTTATCTCTGTATTCTGTTTTCTTTTTACCCCATGTAATACTTGATTTTATTTTCCCTTAATGTATACACAAAATTTTGCTCTTTAATTTGACTTTCCCCTGAGTTAATTTGCAACATTAAGGATTTTGGGGTTTTTATTTTGCTCTTTTAGTGTTTCTGATTAGAAAGACAGTCTTCATGGATTAAAACATGCTAAGTAGTATAATGTTCATATATAAACCACATAAAAATTGATTTTTTTAAATGAAAGGGCAAGATGGAAGAAAAAAATATTTCATAGAATGCTAATGCAGTATGAGATAAATTCTGTATCTTCTACTATTAACATAAAAAAGTGATGAGGGCCGGCCGAGTGGCATGGTAGTTAAGTGCTGGCTTGGGAAGCCAGCGGTGCCAGTTTGGGTTCCACATATAAGGGCCAGTGCCATTGCCCTCAAAAAAAAAAAAAAAAAAGTTATAAGATGCAAGCACAAAATTAACCTTGAAGCTTGATCCAAATTGTATTAATATATTTGCAGAGATGGTTTCGTTGCAAGTCTGAAACTGAGATGAGTAGACTAGAGGGCTAGATTAATGGTTTCTTAGATTCTTTCTCCTCTCAGGTGCCTCCATTCATGTTTATTACATTATGGAACTTGGCAGGTTGGCCTTTCAGATAAAAGTGGGATGGATGATGTACATAAAAATACAGAAATCTTAAGAGGAACACATGTTGGTTATATAATACATTTTTGTTGAATCTGATTCTGATAAACATAATCCATGCCTTTGAAAAACTTAAACTATCAGAGAAAAAAAAAGTCAGTAAGTTATCCCTGTAGTGACCTTATTGTTTCCTTTATTTGTTTATTCAACTAATCTATATTAAAAAATTACTCAGCCACAGTGTCGTGCTATGTGCTCCATTCTTACCCTTAACCAAAGACTGGCATATAAAGATATAACTATACTTTGATTCCTCTCAAGACCACACCAGACAGAAATTCATTCCTGTGTGAAGTTCTTCAAATAACCAATCTCTATGAAGCATATTGGAGCTATATCATAGCAAAGGATGTTGAGGGAAAATGCCGATTCTCTACTCGTTCTGGCACCAAAAAAGAAGAGTGGTCAGTACTTCATCGACGGTGTAGTGGCCTGACTACTGCACTGTACATCTGAAGCTGCCGCTGATTAATATTAGATGTTGACTATAATTTAACACATATATAGTCATAGGGTGTGGAATATAGTGTGCGGATGTAGTCAATAGAATTGTAATAGATATGTATGATATCAGGGGTGAAGGGACAGAGGACGGGGGAGGGGTTAGTGACTTTGTAAGGGGTGAAAAAGACAACTATTGCATAGTTTTGTACATCTGTAACTATTAATAATAATAATGAAAGATTAAATACATACACATAAACCAAATAAATGTATACACATTTTAAGAAACAAAGAAAAAAAAAAAAGAGTGGTCAGGTAGTTCATCTTACCCAAGACACAATTCTCTCAACTTCTATATTGCTATGGATTGAAAACTATGGCCACAAAATTATTCCATTCTAGAATGCATCCCCCTTTGAGATGTGTCTTTGCTGCTCCTTTCATCCAATGGTGAAGTTTATTGCCCAATGTCTTGAATATAGACTGGCCTTGCGACTGCTTTTACAAATAAAATGTGCCACAAGTGACATGGTACAAATTCCAAGGGTAGACCTTAGACTTAGGAAAACCTTAGGGTTCTATGTAGCTTTCATCTCTTTCAGTCCACCATGTAAGGAACCCAGCCTGCCCTATTGTAGGACAAGAAGTCAAGGTGCTACAACCAAAAGCCAGCACCAACTGCCAGGCATATGAATAAAGCTTCTTGGTGTAATAACTATGTACAGTGTCAGGTGAGGATCACTTCATAAATTGTATAAATGTATAACCACTACACTGTACACCTAACTAAGGTAAAATAATTTTGAATGCCAGCTATAATTGAATTTTTATATTCTGGACCTCCCAGCCTAGATGATTCTCAAGCTACTGCCTATAGCCATATGAGAGAACCCAGGCAAAACCAGCAGAGGAACTGCCCAGAAAACCCACAAAATATATCTGCTTTGTAACAATATCTGCCTCAATATTGATATCAGCTATAGATAGTCTCACACGTACTTAAAGTTGTCACTCTGATGTCAGTCTCTCCTGGCACAAAACCCCATATCTTTTGGACCATAGCTGGCAATTACAACTGCTTCTATGGTGCCACTTTTGGTAAGAAAAATGGCCAAGAATCAAGGCTGTGGCATGTGTGTATGTGTGCGTGTATGCATTTTTTAGTAGATGATTATACTGTAAATCACAGAATGTGAGACACATGGTGTTTTGAGAGGTAGCAAGCATTGTGATCTACTCTTCCTCTCCTATGTTGAAGGTAGTGAATAATATCCACATCAAGCTAAATAGACTCTTTGAAGAAGGCGCCCAATATTCCAATCTATTTTCTTACTTGCCAGGTGTCCTAGCCCCATAATTAAAGTCACTACCAGCAAGATAGATGAAGATTTGTAAACACGTACCATGGCAGCATTCACTTTCTGTAAAAGGTGAAGTCCATTTGCAGCCCTCATTTAGCTGAATGAGAGTGAGTCATTTGCTTAATGGAGAATTTTAACTTGATTCCCAAAAAGTGGATTAAGTAATTGAAGAACTTCAACACATGGCAGAATATTTGCTGTAGCACTTGGAAAAGAAACCAGAGTCAGGGTCTGTCAGCAACTTAAGATGGAAAATTCCTGTTAGTCAACCTATCAATAAGGCTTCATTATTAAGCAACATTGTAATGGCTTGGCGTCAGTGTTGACATGTTGTAGGCATTGGCACTGTTACACCAAGGTTGCAGGCTATCCTGATAGGCCTCATGCTGTTAGTCCACTTTGTTAAATAGAAGTTGATTTTATATTTAGCTGTGCATGGAGTGTGCAGATGAAACAAATCACTTCTATAAGCTCAGCAAGATGAATAGTTGCTGTTGAAAGCTAGCAAGGAGCTGGATGCAAGATTAAT
This sequence comes from Aselliscus stoliczkanus, assembly GCA_033961575.1. Classification (NCBI taxonomy): domain Eukaryota; kingdom Metazoa; phylum Chordata; class Mammalia; order Chiroptera; family Hipposideridae; genus Aselliscus; species Aselliscus stoliczkanus. Next base: position 12,633,603 of record CM066730.1, read on the forward strand.
ATGCAGTCCCAAGTTCCACTTCCCACAATTTTTATTGATTGTGTGAAAAAATACTAAAATTCATGATTTCTTAGGTGCGTTAGATTGAAACTCTTGCATAGCTATAGTAGATGTAATTTCTTTGAAATGTATCATTTGTCTACAAACATAGCGTTTCTTTGGGACCACGTGCAATGAATTCTACGAGAGCACAGCCTTTCTGATGGCACTCTCTGCCACAAGTACCCCGTTCCCAGGCTAGCTTCTCTGTGCTCTTTGGTCTTTGCCAAATTGCCTCCTTGGAGGAATTTTCTAAATGTCCCCTACTGCTGTGGTCCAAATACCAGGACTTATTTGGTGTTTGTTTTTCTATTCCCACAAACCACAAAAGATTGAATGTTGATATATCTTAGCATTAAGATCTTTCTACTAACATCTGAATGACATTCCAGCTAATTTGACACAGCATTCCATCTTCTTTCAGTAGGCTTGAGGAATAGAGGATATTAAAGCCTGTTTTTAATTATTTTACTTTCAGAGTTTGAACCTAGATTTCAGAAGAATGAGAGAGAGGATTGGGTCAGGTTTGGTTCATGGCTTATATTCCAGTTCTGTTACTACTCTGTAATTTTAGAAAATATATGGGTATATTTCAACTAGTACATTTAGGTATTCTTTTTTCTATTGAAATCCATTGTTTTAGTAAATTCTTGAATTCAATTATAATACTAAATTGTTGATTTGGTGGAAATTCATGATTAAGTTTTATTCTATACCTGTATTCTTTCCCATGAGTTAGTCATGTGGCAAAATAGAATCAATGAGGATGTTGGTGAAATGATTTTTGCCCCCTAATCTTTTTTATAATTGTGGTATTTGATTTACATCAAAGCTTCACTGTATCTGTAAAGGCTCAGACAGACATTGAACTCCTTATTTCTTCAGATGAATCAAGTTTTGCTATAAATTTAGGATTTGATTCTCCAACTGTGAAACTTAGAGTTCAAACCATCCCTTTGGCTCAAAGTCCGGCAAAGTTACATACATTTTCAAAAGTTTCAACTTTGACTGTAATAGTTCTATTCTAAGACCTGACTTCCAAAAAATATTGAGATACAGTGACTATAACTACTATATTTCCTACACTCTAAGTTAAATTGTTTTACCTTATAGGATAGTATTTTAAGCCCTCTAAATATATAGCACATTTATGTTTACTCAGAGGCCTAGATACCAATGCAAATTTCAAAGCAAATGATAATGAGTTCTGATAATGAGATAATGCTCTTTAAAATAAGAAGAAAGGAAACTTATTTTTCAAAAATCAGTGATGATACTTTAGCATCTTTTCTAGTGCTCTTGGAAGGTATTTAGTGCTTCCTTGAATGTGAGTGGAAGGAGGTATAGAGATAAGAAACCATTATCACTCCACAAGAGGGGTTGGCTACTTAGAACAGTCTGGCACTGGTGTGCAGGGAGTTCTGAGCATGGCTGATTGGTACTGGAGGGTCATGTGATCTCTTGAATGAGCAGAAGATGCTTGATCTGTGCACTGATCTCCTTTGAAGACAAGCATCCCCCTTGGACTATGAGCAGTGTGATTTGGAATACAGACTTTTCTGACAGCATTTCCTATTTCAAGCTCTGTTCTCCCCTACTTTCCTGGTCTTCATATTACAATTTAAAGAATGTAACTTATGCTTCAGCACTTTGATTTCCAAAATTATTAAAGCTGATTTTCTGACTCATGCATATCAAAGTCAAAATACTTACTTTAGGGCTGGCCAAGTGGCGCGTTGTTAAGAATTGGAATTGTAGTGGATAGTATGATATGGGGGAGAGGAGTGGGAGGGGAGAATTGGGGGAGGGGCATTGTCACTTTGAGGGGTAAAAAGTATAACTATTGCACTTTGTTGTACACTTGAAGCTAATTAAAAATATATATAAATAAATAAATTGAAAAAAAAAAAAAAAAGAATTGGCTTGGGAAGCCAGCTCTGAGTAGCAGGGCTCCAGTTCAGATCCCACATGTGGGCCAGTAACACTGTGTCTCCTACAGCTAAGATGGTTAACAACAGCTCGACCTGGAGCTGGGCTGCCGTAGGCTAGCGGGACTGGCCAGCAGCTGGTGTGCACTTTCATGAGCTGCAGTGAGCTGCAGTGAGCCATGATGAAGGGCCGTCCAATGGCTGGGGAGTGACTGCCTCACCCGGGAAGAGATCAATGATAATACCAACATGGGCCAGTGAAGCGACGTCCTCCAAACTAGACTGAAGAACAAAAGGACAGCAAGTCGTCTGTTCCCCTTCCCCGATTCCCCAATGCTGTTCCCTTCCCCCAACTCCCCAATAAAATCTTTAAAAAAAAATACTTACGTTATTTGGTTGGATTTAATGGTCCCATTGTTTCTTATCACTGAATATTATTATTATAAAGTAATTATGAATACTATTCCTATAATAATTTTTAATATTGAATGTGTGAACATATGACACCCTCTCTTAAATGGAACCTCACATGAAGACATAATTGTAGTTTAGCTGGGTGTCATTGAAAAATACGGCATTCTCTCTACTATCTACATTGATATGCATTAAAATTAAATCACATTTTAGGAAGATTTCCATTTATCCACCTACATATTAGTGTACAAAACATCTAAAACATTGCTTATTTGCCACATCATCTCCAGTGTGCATTACTGCAGAGTTCTAAATGGCTTGTTTATATGGGCCACCATTATTGTGGCTGAAAGATGAATCACGTTAGTTTAGGCATACATTTATAAAACAAAAAGATACTTGTATACATATAATAGGAGTGCTTTTGCTGCAGAGAAAAAGCTGAAACATAAAATGCACAAGGTAAATATGTCCCAGGAGAATTCTAGTTTTCTCTAAATACTCTCCTGTTTATGCACAAATATCACATTGAATGCTCTCCATGGGTTATCGTATCATGCTAATGTTGTTATTTAAAACATGTTGTTATGTTATTCCACTAACCTAAGATTACTGCTTTTAGCTGCTTATGTATTTTATTATTCAATTTCTTTTATCTATCCTATTGTTTTTATAAAATCAAGTTAAGTTCTGTTTTTTCAATCATCTATGTTGTCATACTTGAGAACTTTAGCATTTAGTTTAAAATGCTTCTCATAATAAATTATTAAAAATTTTTAACTGCTAGACAACCTTCTTGTGATATAAGAATGTTCTGTTTTGTTTTGTTCCTTAAAAAATTACCCAATGTTTTGCATTAATATTATGCTAATATTAATGTTATGGCATAATATACAAAACATTTTAGATATATATTATATATATTCTATATAACCTAGTTATACAAAATATATCTGATTAATCCAGGACCTATCACAACAGTAAAAATAAAGGCAAATATAAAACATTCAATGGAAAATCTTTCGATGTACAAATTCTACAGAATATCCAATTAAAGGGCAATCTATTACAAATGGAATTGCTTTATCTCCCTCTCCCTCCCATGTGGCTTCTATCTTCAAGAATTGGTATTAAAGGAACCATCACCAAAAAATGAAAAATAAATGTGTCCAAACCCAACGATGTTACCTTATAATTATTACGGAAGTGGTGGTTGGGTGAGTCTGTCCTAGTCCGTCTGACTCTAGGTTGGAGGACTGTGGTACTAAAAATGCTGGTTTAAACCACATTAAAACAAAAACAAAAAACAAACTTTAGAATTGCCAGATATACCTCTCTCTCCACCTCCCCACCTTCACCCCCAACACACACACACCTCTCCAAAGAGAGGCCAGGAGAGAGAGAGATATCAAGCTTGAGCCCTTCTGCTACATAAAATTTAGCAGCCGTTAAACAAATGATTACTTTATTTTAGAAGCTTGTTCTAATTAAACATTAGTCACACACTCTCTCTTGACCTCTGCTTCCTGTGTTAAAAATCACCATCCTAAAAAGCTTACTTTATGCATTCCATAATTACAAAAAGTTCCCAAAACAATGCTATGTTTTATTGTGTTGTTGCTTTTGGAAAAGGAAATAAAATATATACATATCTGTGTGTGTGTGTGTTTGTGTGTGTGTGTGTGTGTGTGTGTGCATAAACTTATATGTGTGAAGATAGATGATTGTTTTTCACAAAATTTTTGCAGGCATATTCCAAAAAACACAAGAGAGATGAGAGAATATGGGTGATGCTGGGAAAGAGAGGCTGGAAAAAGGAACACAATAGGTACAAATTTCTACCAGTTTCCTCAGGCATCCATAGCAGCTGCTTAATGATACATGTATCATTATATCCTGGAGTAGTTGGAGGGCAGAAACAGACTTGATTACACTACAGACAATTGTTTCACAATAATTCTGGGCCATTTTTCATTAGCTGTCTCTCCTCACAGCAAAACACAGGGTAATTTTTTAAGGAACAAAACAAAACAAAACACTCTTATACCACAGGAAGGTTGTCCAGCAGTCAAAGATTTTTAATAATTTATCATGCGAAACATTTTAAGCTAAATGCTAAATTTCTCAAGTATGACAACAAAGATGAGTAAAAAAAACAGAGCTTAACTTGATTTTATAAAAATAATAGGATAGATAAAAGAAATTGCATTTCGACATTTTATGATTGCACTACACATTTTTTTTTATTACCTTGTTTTGTCTGACAGGCTTTGTCACTAGTAGGTAGAATAAAAAGGGTTTATTTTGAGCAAATTGATTATGAAGCTGATTTTTTAAAAACGATATATGGAAAACTGTCTCCGGGTTGTCATTTAAGTATTTTCACATATCAGCTGACTAGCATCATGCCAAAGTCCCCATTTAAGTTTTCTTTCTAAGGGAGAGAAAGAATTTCAGTCAATATGCATGTCTTTTGAAGAGCAGCTTTAGGTACATTAGAACTTTATTTTTACTTGTGATGATAAAGACAATAATAAGCAAGTTGCAGATGCTAAGCCTCAACTAGCAACTTTGCTATCAGAGTACTTGATATGTATTAGCTTATCTAATCATCACAATCACCCCATGAGAAAGGCACCCTTATTATTCCCATACAATAAACTCTCAGTCAGGGGCCCTCAACCCATCTGATGCATGGCACTCTCAGGCAGCCTGGTGAGGCCCCTGGAGCTCTTGTCAGAATCATATGGTAAATGGATAAAGTAAAATATATAGGATTACCAAGGAAATCAATAATATCAAAATAGTTAAATATTTACAAATTATTGTTTAGTTACATGTAACTTCATTAATGTAACCGATAATTATGGGGAAAGCCTAATAACAAATAAAATTTCAAAGCAGTGATGGATATAAGCAATATTTGAAGATAACTTCCACAACTCCAACCTCCTGTGATTTCCACTGATGGCATACTCACAGTATTGCTAATACTAATGTGATTTGCTTTCTCCCATCATAATCAATGGGAATCCTAACTTTGGGTTAAAGATTAGAGAAAACAAACACATACTCTTTTTTACCAACAAGTTCATGGACCCAAATTATGAACTGTTGAAAGTCTCATTTCATGCCCCATCCTGTACCAAAATCAAAGACAAAGTAAAATAAAAATTTATTCACTAAAAAGATTGATTCATTAAAAAGATTTAATGAATCCAAAAATTGATTCATTAAAAAGATATGGCGGGCCGGTCGAATGACTCAGTTGGTTAAGAGCTCACTCAAGAGTGCGAGCTGAGCTCTGAGCAACGGTGGTTCCATGCCAGCCCGAGCTGAGTTGCCGTTGAGCTGCCAACAGGGGCAGGATGGCTCAGATTAAAAAAAAAAAAAAAGATATGGTAATAAGTGTCAAGTAAGTAAGCTTAGAGAATTTGTCAGCTAATTTCTATAAAAATACAGCAACAAGTGTAAGCAGTTTCTACTCTGGAAGCTTGCAGGTTTTAATGTAAAACATGTGATTTTGTTTCTATGCATTTTCATATCCTTCAGGATTTGGCATTTTTTTATATGATAGTGAAAGAACCGGGAAAGTATAAATGTCGAAGGTCAAAGAGCCAATGTTGGCTGAAAAGGTTTTCATCCGCAATGTGGCTGCCCTTTACTTAAGAGTTCCTAACTCAGACTGTTCTCTCCACGCTGGCAGATGTGTAGTCAGGGCCCTTACATCCCACATGCCCATCCTTATCCCGGGAATTTCCTCACAGGGTCTACTCACCCTTTATAGTGACCTCATCTCCTCCTCAAAGCCTTTTTTGACAATCTCACCTTTCTTTCATCCTCTGTTCTCCCTACAGTATTCCTACTGTTTGGAGCATGAGTTTTGTACATAATGTTGTCTTTTTTTTTTTTTTTTTGCCTAATGACAGAGTCTTTTGTTTTGTTTTGTTTTGAGGGCAGTGTCACTGGCCCTCATATGTGGGACCCGAACCGGGGCTACTGGCTTCCCAAGCCAGCGCTTAACCTCCGTGCCACTCGGCCGGACAGACAGAGTGTTTTTGAAGTTGTCGATTAATCACATTATATATTTCTTATATATATTTAGCATAGAAGGTATATATGGGGATTTCTTAATTTTGTCTTGCAACCTTGATTCACAGAATTGATGTGTGTGTGTGTGTGTGTGTGTGTGTGTGTGTGTGATGTACAGTTAATCATTTTCTAATTTGTGGTTTAGTCCAGAAATACAATGTCAGTCTTATGCCCAAATACTTAATTAAAGGTGCAAATTATTTTTCTTTACTCATATTTTTAACAATATACTTTTCTGTTTTCTGCTTATTTTGTGAAGTCTTTGTAGAACATTCCATTAGTTCCATCCAAAACCCAAATCTTGTAGCATGTATCCTAGTATCTGTGTGATGGATCATGTTAAAAACTTGAATTGGTGCAGCAGGGAGAACATAAGCTCTACAATTCAGCTTCCTGGGAATTTCACCAATTCTGTGTCCCCAGGGCAGTCATGGTGCTGGGTTTCCACTCCATCATCTTTAAGGACAAGATGACCCTTTTGAACAGGAGGACTCTAGGATTCTCTGTAGAAGTAAAGATCATTCACTGGGGCTCATGTAACTGAATACCCAAACAAGAAAGACCTGAAGTGTTAAAAACTGTTTTGACTGCATCAGGTTGAAACTGTGCATGGTGTAGTATTGTCATTTAGGAAATATCTGGTGAAAGAATAAATGCATAGGTACACATCTTCTGTTTGACAGATGATCTTCCATTCTTGTTGTTAATTTGTCCAGGAAAAAATATACTATTGGAGATACCAGAATTCAAATTAAGAGTGTGGAAGGGGATGGGTATGGCAATGTGTTTCTTAGTTGCAATAATGGTGTAACTTCGTTTGGTGTTGGGTGGTGTTCTCAACTAATGAAAATCTTACATAATGTTTGATTTGGCTGAATAGAAGCACTCTGTTAGAAGGTAATTCTGTAAATCTGAGGCAACTTGGATGTTTATAAAAGAGTCTTCAGACCCCTGTCCCTGCAAAACCTGTATTTCCTCTCACCAGAGGACCAGTCTTTTTGATGTTGATTTTCCCTGCAGCAATCTTATTTTTTAATTTAATGATTTTTCATAGATGTTATTTCATAAGAGTCTTGTATTTTTTTTTTTTGGTAAGAGTTACTTTTAATTATAGGTGTTGTTATTGTGAATGAACTTTTATATAAAATTTGAAATTTTGAATTCAAAATGTGCTGTTTCAACCCCTCTAAAATAAAGCACCAAGGTGACCCAGTTGACAAACTATGTGAGTCTTATTAATGGTTACCAGAGTAAGAGAATGAGAGGGAAAAAAAAAAGAATAACTGAAAAATATAGTATGATATATACAGAAATATCTTCAAAAGCAATCCCGAAGGTTCCTTCGAGGTCTCAGCTTGAAGAAGTATCATGGTTCAGAATTGATGTTCTACTTTTAGGAAACTTCTCCCTGTCTTCCCCTACGTGGACAACTAGGAATGAACATGCCAGAAGTCTAGTTATAAGTGTATCAGAATTCAAATTAAAAAAATGGCAAGGGATGGGTGTGGCAACATGTTTCTTAGTTGTAATGATGGTGAAATGTCCTTTGAAATTGGATGCTATTGGAAACACCCACTCCCCAGTCTACATGGGGCAACAGACATGAAAACAGATTGTTACAGCAAACCCAATGGTTGTTAATGTGGAAGACTTAAAGGAGAGGTACATTTAACATCAACAGGGCCATAAAGAGTATGAAAGGATACACACACACACACACACACACACACACACACACACACACATGAGGGCAGACAATGAAGTCCGTGAACTCTTCCTAGAAAAACTGCCCCATACTTCATTGTTAAATATCACTATGGTCACCTTGTAAGTACTTTCCTTGGGAAGCTATGCACCAACACCAGTGCCTAGTCCACCTTTGAAAGCAATTTCCAAACACTTTTTCTGGAATGGCCATCAGAGCTATTTTATTACCCTTGATATCCGGAATGCCTTCAAAATGTCTTCCTTTCAATATTTCCTTTATCTTTGGGTAAAGAAGTAAGTCATTGGAGTCCAGATCAGGGGAGTAGGGAAGGTGCTCCAATACAGTTGTTTGTTTACTGGCTAAAAACCCCCTCACAGACAGTGTCGTGTGAGCTGGTGCATTGTCGTGATGCAAGAGACATGAATTGTTGGCAAAATGTTCAGGTCGTTTTTATCTAACTTTTTCATGCAGTTTTTTCAGCACTTCCAAATAGTAAACTTGGTTAACTGTTTGTCCAGTTGGTACAAATTCATAATGAATAATCTCTCTGATATCAAAAAAGATTAGCAACATCGTTGCAACAAGTTTGTGAATGTCATTATCAGACCTCGTGTGTGTGTGTGTGTGTGTGTGTGTGTGTGTGTGTATTTCAATGAAATAGCATTTTCAAAGGAAAAAAGGTATCAACCAAGGCTTAGCTGGAAAGTGGTGACTTCTTTGTGGTGTGGCTATGGGGAAAAAATGCATAATGGAGTGTGGAAGAGGCTGAAGGAGATGCATCTGTAGAAGTAGCCCTAGGCTAGGCTTTGAAGTGTCTTATCAACCATTCTAAATTATTAGGACTTTTCTTCTATAAAAAACAGAGACCTAATAGAAATATTTAAGCAGAAGAGTGAAATAATTATATCTGCTCTGTGGAAAGACTTTAGCAACTCTATATTCAACCATTTAGAAAAAGCATGTCTTGGGCATATTTTTCCCAGTTTTTCAAGTCAAATTTGTTTTACTTTTCTTTGCCTAACATTATTATCCTTTTTCTTCTTCCATTCGTGAAGGCAGATGCAAACTGAACACAACAGAGGCAAAGTACTAGCTTGCAACAAGAAGGTAATTTTATATTGTCCTTGCCATTGAGATCACTGCTTTTTTACTTTATAAATTATGGCCTACAATTGGGTCAGCAGCTGTCAGCTGAACAACCACATCTACTCTGGGTAGCCTGACACTGTCTGAGAAGCCTTTCAGGTCTCACTGATAGAGTTTGAGGAAAACTTCATTATGAGTGTAATGTGGAGTAACTCATGAGACCTAAGACTTTCAATGTTCCTGAATAAAGTTCTTGGAAACTAATTCTTTGCAACAGATAACTAAGTGGTAAATCTTTGTGCCAAGGAATAGAACAATAAATGTATCCCAGAAAAGCAGTTACTAAAGGTTTTGAAGCCAATCTGTAAAGAAAAGGAAAGCTAAGCCAGGAATTTGGAATGCAAGAGATGACAGGATAAGAAAAACAAACATCTTTCCTAACTTTATTCATTAATTTATGACTTGTCCACATACTTCAGATGCTGAATTTGATCTCTTTCAAAACAAAATTTTAAAATATTGAAACAATTCAAGCTAAACCAAGCAATTGTTCACTATGCTTAACTAGATATCCTAGAGATAGTAGAATGCAAACATTAACAATAATTTGCTCTCAATTTACCCTAAAATATTTGTACATAAGAGCTATTGATTCTAGTTGGACACAGCAACAGCTAAGCAGGAAAATGAGAAAATCCAGGTGACCATCTGTCTTCTTTAATGGTAATACAGCCCCGGAGTTAGAATGGTTCTGATGCCTTTCTCTCCTCTGTCAGAGTTCTCACTCCTCATCCTTATGAGGAGAGTCTCTGCCCTGAGAAGCTAGAACACCAAAGGGGCCTGTCTTCCAGAATTCTACCCCTGTATAGTAGATTTTAGAGGCTCTAACATAGGAAATAGGAATCCAAAGGATACAGATAGGGAGTGAGCAGATGTAGAGTGCAGGGATAAAAGTGCCAATGTCTGAAAACACTTACCAGCATCTTTGAGCTAAGAACAAAATATGGTCATTTAGGGAGAATTGTGAAGCTAACACCATGTTCAATAGCTTACAAACTTATTTTCAGTCTTAAAAGAATGCTACCCTTTGATCTGTGTGTGACCTGGCAATATCACCCATGTCTATTTGAGTCTGAGTTCTTGGAAACTAGCACTGGGATAGTTGGATATCCATTCATTATAGCCAATGTTCTCAATGATACTTCTATAGTAAGAGCTGTGTGGACACTTCATAAGGTGTTTGGGAAAATTCTGAGTTCCCTAGAAGAAATAAAAATGAATCTTGGGTCAGAATGTTCATGAGATCAAGGGTGTAGATCACTTTCAGATGGTGGTACCTTACATTTGATGATGCTGTGACTCAGATATCAGGAAAAATGGGCAGCCCAACAAGTTACCACATTCTTTTCAACTTGGAAGTGATAATATAAAATGGCTAAACTCAAGGGATAAACTTTACTAAAATATTTAGCAACAGGAAATCTCATGAAACCTCATGATACATTTGAGCTGACGTTATTCATGGGCCACTCTCAAGAAATCAGAACCTTCTTCTCTCATTTAATGGGTTTGCTGCTCTCTAAACCATCTTCAGCTCATCTGCTTCAGCATCTTCTGACATATGAGTATATCCTCACTTAGCATCATAAATGCTTGATCGATTCCTCTGAGCCCCTCACAATGGAAGGGAGAAGCAGGATAGCTGCCTCCATCCATGTTCTTCCCTGTAACTAAGCTGGTTCCAGAGTGCTACCAATAAATTGACTGCAGGGGAGCAGGGAAGTCTCTGCCCCCAATAGTTATACCTTTTACAGCCTGGCTGACAGACACACACACACACACACACACACACACACACACACACGTGCATGCACATACCCACAACTACAAATATGGGACACCCAGTCAGTTAGATTTGAATTTTAGATAAACAGCAAATAATTTTATATTTTAAATATGCCTCAAATATCCCCAGATTTCAGGGGTTTGGGTTATGCACATAGGTGTGCCTCATGCAGCAGGAAACCATGCTGGGGATAATGTCTCAGTATTGTCTGGGAAAGATGTTGAACTAAGAGACAGAAGGGAATTTTAATATTGGTGTGAGGCAGTCATTAATATTAGAGAGTGGCTTTGTGTCCCAGTTCTGTTAGCCATATGGACTTCAGAAGAAATTTCACCATTTACCTCTGTAAAATGGAGATGATCACAGTAAGAACAGCTAAGGTTTTCTGAGCACTCACTAAGTAGAAGACACCTATACTATGGGCTTTATGTGTGTTGACTTCTGTTGTCCTTATACCAATACTATGAGGTGACTATAATTATGAGTAGTATTCCCGTTTTATGTCTGGGTATCTAGGTCACTGAGAGGCTAAGTGAGTAACTTGCCCTAGGATAGAAAGACTCCATGGTCAAGCTGGGATAGGTTTCAATTCAGGAAGAAGGTGAACTGTATAGTGTCAAGAAACAAAATGTCCCAAGTCTAGTGACCAGTGTCCAATCAGCGCTTAATCTGTGCTATTACCAACCTTCTTGTAGGAGCAGTTCTGCCTGTCCCCTGGGAAAGGTAAGCTTTAATACAAAAGATAAGTTAGATATCCCTCCCAGCAAGAGCAAGTGCCTAAAATCCAAAAGGAGATCCTTGTGATTATCCGCTCTCCCCCACAACCCTCATCAGCCAGGACAAAGCAAAGCCAAAAGTTTGGAGGTTTTGCTGGACTCCTTCTGACCCTCCATGGCCAAGGTCTGTTCTACCCTGGATCCCTTCCACAACCATGAGACTAAAGGGCATGTACCATCAGCAGGACCTCAAGGACCTGCCATTCCATGTTTCCAGCTTACCTTTGTGATGTTGTTTATTCATTCATTTATTCAAACATATTGATTGAGTTCTTTCTAGTTACATGTGTTCAGTGTTGCGCGAGGTTTTCAGAATACCAATATAAACACAGCAGACCTCTGACCATGATCACATGGCTTATGGAGAAACAAATCTATAACTATATGATTTCAGTGCAGGGTGACATATGCAACAGCAGAGGTGGCTCAGAATTCAAAGTGATGAAACCTACTTGAAGTAGAGAAGAGGATAGAGAGGGGAGATGGTGAGATTCGAAAAGACTCCATAGGGGCAGTGTTGTTGGAGAGAAGACTTGAAGGGGAATACTAGTAGATGACATTTGTTGATCTCCTACTATGTGACTACTCTAAGAGTTATACGTGTGTTAACTCATTGAATAATAAAAGCACTGCTCTTATCCTCATTTTACAGATGAGGAAAATGGAAACACAGAAAACCAAGTTCAAGCAACCAGCCTCAAATTACCCAACTGATTATACAGCTAAGATTTGAACCTGGGTATATTGGCTTCAGAATCTATGCCTTTCACCACTATGAAAGTCAAAGAAGGGGCTTCCTGGTTAAAAATGAGGACAAGTGTCACAGCCAAAGACTAACTAATGCATGCGACTGTGAAAGTGAAGTGTGGGGAGAGAATTGGGGGTGGCAAGACATGAAATCGGAGAGGTATGCTGTGCCAAACTTCTCCTGCTATGCTGGTCATTTAGATTTTTATTTTCAAACTTGAACAAATGCCAGAAGTATTTGAAGCAATGAATGAAAGGATCAGATCTGTATTTTAGAAACAGAACTCTCTGAAACAGGGAGGACACATTGGAGAAGGGTTTTGCTGGAGGCAGAGGACCCAATTACGAGACTTTTGCAGTGATCCCATCCAGACAGAAGGGATGGCCTCATGTCTGACTGTAGTCCAGCAGTATCCCTAGTATGTAGGGGTCTTTCAGGGAATGGATGTTATCTGAAAGGACTATTCAAATGGATGGGAATGTATGCGAGTTTATTGGCACTTTATCCAAGAATTCTACCTCCACGTGTCAATTCAATAAGGCAATTAATCATAAGGCAAGATGATCCAATCATTGAAAATGGATGTTATGGAATTTAGTCCCAGCAAACTATATACCCTTAATCCTTGTGAAATGTAACTGCAAATCTTTGCTTCTCAATGAATATTTAATAATAGGGGATTATAGGCAAGACTATTTCCAAAATCTTAAATGCTCTAAAGAAAGCATCTACAGACTTAGGTATTCACACACCTAATTGCTGGTAAAATGCATTTATCAACCTGCAGGATCAACTGAGATACAAACACATTTTCTAATCTATGGGTAGGTAGGAACAGAAGATTGACAGCTTTAGCTGGATACAAATTAGCTTCTAGACATAGGCTGTGTAATGCAATCCAATGCTTCATTTCATTAGAAGAGTGTAAAATTTTCCTTTTTTCCCTGTATTTTGTTTTTACATATTCACTCATCTTATTCCATATGTATTCAGAACTCACTGTTAAAGTCATAAGTAACTATTGATGCCTTGTCCTTAGTTATCTTTTGTTCTATTCAATTAATTCATTCAAAAGATGTATACTAGGCATCTGTTCAGGGCTAGACACTATTCTAGTCTCTCAGATATGCAGTGAACTGAACAGATGAAGTCACTGTCCTCACCAGATTTGGACTCAAGTGGGGAAAACACAAACTAAAGAAATTAAACACAAAAATATCAAATCCATATTAGGCTATGTTAAAGCTTTTGAATTTTATTCTAAGTTAAATGGACTCAAAATGGATTAAATAATCTCCCAAACTACGATTATTGCTCTTTGATTTTGATTACTTAATAAAAAAGTGTGAATGGTATGAAATTGGCAACAGTGATTTGGGGCCCAAACACTAGACAGACTGTCAAAATAATCTTATTCTTGTCTTGTCTTTTCCATCAACAATTCTGATTTATTTCAAAGTAAATATTGTTATTTTATTGGAAAATATTGTTGTTATAACTTTCCATAATTCCATCTTGATGAGAAATACCACCCCAAAGCTTTTAAATTTCTGTAATACATGAAATATCAACTAAGCTGTTCACAGAAGCAACCAATATTTTGCAGAGAATCTATCATGATTCAAAGTTAATCTGTTCCAAGGAAAGGAGCTGGAATTGGTTACTGACATGCAATCATTCATTTCTTATTTTACCAACAGTAATTAAATTGCCCGGAACTGTTGTCATTTAACAGCCTATTAATTGACTAATGTGCATTACTTGCATTCAGAGGATAGGTAAAATCCTGGGATTAAGCAAGAAGGGAAAGAGATTTGAAAACTCTGCCTGTCATCCTGAAAGGGGTAAATTTACCTTATAATGGAAGGTAATTTATAAATACAGAAGTAGCTTGTGTTTCAGAAAAGGGGAACATGCCAATCTGAAGTCACAGGAGCAACAAGGAACCTATATCCTCACTGATGGCCATGGAAAGTGATCTCTTGAAACCTTTCTTCTGAGCAGAAGGAACCACTGTGATTTACCATCAACAAGATGCCTTCTTTTGCTGTAACTTCCTTTCTCATGAAAGGTTTTATTCATCCTTGCTGATTCATCAGGTTGCTTTTGAGACTTTTTTTCATTTCTAGTTGGAATCATTCTTATTCTTCTGATGCTTGCCTAGAAATTTGCTGCACATCCATGTTTTACTTTCTTTTCCAATTTTAGAATTTTAAACATAAATGGTTTACAGGAAGGGGTAGCATATTTTGAGGGTCTAGGCTGTGTGTTTGTCAAAACCTAGGTTTCCTGAGATCTAAGCATTTTTGAATTTCCAGTATATTAAAAAAGTCTGGAACACAAAAGGTGTCAGAAGATGTTTGATGACTTCACTTGGGATAGGAAATAATATACTATAAGTAAAATTAAAAGGAAGTGAAAAAAATTGACATTTGTTAGCATTATCAAAAGTTGCATTCTGGCATCTAATAACTTTAAATTCTAGCAATCCAAAGCCAAGTGTCTCTTTTGCTCATGAAATTTTCTTCAAAAGATCTTATCCCAAAACATTTTTAAAAGATCACTCTCAGAGAAAACTAAGAATCCGTATCTTCTCTCTGAACCTAGAGCACTTCTTCCTCTTAGACTTCAGACAGAAAGCCACTTTTAAGATCACATTACTCTTGCCTGGAAAGCTTTTTGTCTAGGTTCATTAGAGTCCCAAGAATCATTTACATAGCCTGGCAATTAAGTTTGCAAACTTGTGGCAATGATGTTGCTAACCTTTCTTAATATCAGAGGGATTATTCATTATGAATTTGTACCAACTGGACAAACAATTAACCAAGCTTACTATTTGGAAGTGCTGAAAAGGCCACGTGAAAAAGTTAGATGACCTGAACTTTTCGCCAACAATTCATATCTCTCACATCAGGACAACCCACCAGCTCACACGGCACTGTCTGTGAGAGATTTTTTAGCCAGTAAACCAATAACTGTATTGGAACACCCTCACTACTCACCTGATCTTGCCTCCAATGACTTCTTTCTTTACCTGAAGATAAAGGAAATATTGAAAGGAGGACATTTTGATGACATTCAGACCATCAGGGGTAATACAATGATGGCCATTCCAGAAAGAATTCCAAAATTGCTTTGAAGGGTGAACTAGATGCTGGCATTGGTGCATAGCTTCCCAAAGAAAGTACTTCAAAGGTGACATAGTGATATTCAGCAGTGAGGTTTGTAGCACTTTTTTTAGGATGAGTTCTTGAACTTAATTGTCAAACCTCATGTACTGTCTCTTGTTTCAGAATGGTGCATTCTTCTAACCTTGCCTGAGTAAAGTCCCCAAAGAAGCAAATGTTCTTGCTGCCCAATGCTTCAGTTTGCTCTCTGTAAAATGGAGACAATTATGCCTTTCTAATCTACTAACATATAACTAAGTTGGACAATTACTTTGACTGAAGGTATGAATGGCGCAGAATAAAGCAAGATGTCATAATTTTTCTTTTCATTTGGGCTTGTTGATAACCAATTCCCTTTTGATTCTCTTCCACCATAGATAACATGAAGTAGTCTCACTTATTTCTCCAGTAGAATTGACCCACAGAATATTTTACGATCTCTTGTTTCTGAACATTGGTTCCTTAGTAATGATATATAAATAAAATACAAAGTATAAGATTAAGTTGTATGCCCTCAAATGTAAATCCAGATTTAACTTATTTACCCTTAGTTCATTGTCAGCCTCCAATAGAAATATGCTTTCCTTATAAATGGGCAACTTGGGTGGTATGATAGGTGTGCAATAGTGCAAGGGGAGATTATAAATTTGTCAGTGCCCACCTAGGTTGATGTGTGACCTTTGGTAAGTCTGAACCTCAGTTTATTCATGTGTGAAATGGCAGGGTCAAAACAGATGACTTCCAAGGAATTCTTTTGTGAGTCTTTATAAATCAAATAGAGCTGATTGCATTAAAGGAAAGGGGAATTGATTAGGTTTGTCCATTTCTCTGAGACCAAGACCAGCTCCGAATGCAACTTTTCTAAATTTGATAAAATTTATTTTGCCTTCTTCGTGGATTTCATGCACATTTTAATACCCCTCACTTTCTCCAAACCAAACTAACCATAGGGTTAACATTATCAGTTCTCTGTTTATGTATCCAAACCATTATTATTTTTTTTTAGATCAAATTTGTGTGGCAATGTAAAATTCCTAGTATTTGCCTGTGAAAGGATGGTAGAAGAGAAAATAATGGCTGCTAAATGGCCCATCTTGGGTCCCTTTAAAACATATTCTACCAGAAATCATAACTATGATGCCCTAATATGTGAAGATTCCCTGTGACATGTTACTAGAGTTCCATCTGTCCATTAAACAACACTTTTCAAGTACAAACATGAATATACCTATATATGCTCTATTTTTTAGTTAGATAAAGAAAACTTTATTCAGTACCTACTACTACTGTATATACAAATGTTGGATCAAAGTACTTTACACATGTTTCTGCTCCAAGTCCAGAGTAAGCTGGGTCATATTTTGTGTGTTATTTCAAAAATGTCATGAAAGGCTCATGTCAATAGGTTTCTTCTCTCAGAAGCATTTGATTTTAAGCCTTATTTGTAATTATGAAGTGGAAATCTGATTTCATAGTAAAGAGATAGCTGATGTCAGGAGAAAACCAGGGAGCTCAGAAAGGGCTAAGGGACACTTCCTGATATGGTGTGTGTTAGGCAGAATAGACCATTTCCTTTGCCAAAGGCTAAAATGCAGCAACACAAGAGAGTGTTCCCTGGCACAGTGCAATTCCATTAAAAGCAATAAATAAACACATTCAGCTAATAGCTGGATGGTACTCTCAAATATTAATTCAAAGGACAACAAAGTACATTTTCATAACAAATTACTGGTTTGAGAATTTTCTAGAAGAATCCACTGTGTATCATAAGTTGATGGTTCATTTAATGCCTCTGTAGAAACTTGTCAACGGAACAGCCAGACTAGCTGACTTATAAATTGCAACAGTATTGTTCCTAAGTTCCCACCATTCATGATTTCATTTCAGTAAAAACAGTAATTTAAACAATGACTAAATGTGTGAGAAAAAATACATTGAAGGCTATTGAACAACTTATTAATAATGGTAGATGGTAGGACATTTTTTGCAGTACTTTTAATGCATCACTTAGGGCCGTATTGATTCAGCATCAAAGTTCTTGGAAACAAGCCTCTTACCAATATCTAAGATCCTGATGTTGTAATTGAACTAGAAAATGTAAGATTTCCACTGCTCCTGCTGAGAATTCTTCCCAATAAATGTATGTTTTCCACTGGGGCTAAAACCACTGCTACTTGTGTTTTTAATTTTTCCTCCTGTTTCTTTTTCATATTATTTAGTTTTCTTTTTTCTCTCCTTTACTAGAAAAACATATATATTAGACACTATTTATTCCTCTAAGACAACTTGCACTTCAGGGGCCCATTTGAATGATAAACTTTGTTATAACTTAGCCAGAAAATCACCAGAGTCCAGTATGGAAGAACTGGAAACATACTAATGTTTAACTTTAAAAGGTGGCTGAGTGAAACTCTTAGCAGAGATGAGCTTTCACTATTTCTTCCATTGTTTTACATGTTTTTTTCTGTAAAAACTTTAAGAACTGCCTTATTTTGCAGCTTCATTGAGGACACAGCACATCTACCCCTGAACTTCATGAGTTATATATTATAGCATTAGCATCACTGCTTCATTTGCTAAAGAACAAAGAACATTCAGCTAAGGTTCTGGTTCCGGTTTTAGTGCTAAGTAGATGTATGGCCTTGGGTGAGGCGTTTCATCTTTGAGCACCTGAAAATGAAGGGACTGGGCAAAGTGATCTCTAAGGTTTCTCCACTGCTGTTATATAATTTTCCTGTGTGTTTTCAGAAGTTTGACAGAAATATTAAACAGCTACAGAAGACAGCTGACTAGAACAACTAATATTAGAAGAATTAAACAATTTCCTGGGGCATAGAATCATTCCAGTAAGAGGAGTGTTCAGGATAAGTAGTATGAAGAGTTTCACTGGGGAAGGAAGGAATTTGGCTCACTCTTCTGACTAGATGGCTGCAGAACTAGTACCTCCTGGACAGGGTATTAGGGCTGCATATTCAAGATGCAGGGGATGCTGTGTGTACTACTCAGATGCCCCCTTCAGTACTGATATATTCATTCATCAAGAAACTAGAAGTGTTGGCTGCTGGTCTCACAGCCCAATTCCTCTCTTGGAATGACTCTTAGTTGAAGAGTGGTGTTTTCATCAAGATTATGCTCTTTCCCTGAGGATATTCTGCTTCTAATGACTGTTCAATATAGGGAGAGTAAAAACCTCGGCCCCCTTGCCTCAGTTTGAAACAAGTCTGAGGGATTATCTCAGCTCAGAGTGCCCCAGGAGACTGTGGGATCCTCTGAGGCCTCTGCTGCAAATGCATCACAGTTCACTTTCTCTCTGCCAAATTTTGATCCCTCATTTCCTTTTGGATGATGAACATGGAAGCACTCCCCAATAAACCTCCAAATTTTCTTGTCAAAGTCTATTTCTGCATAATCCACCCAAGCAGATAGGAAGGAAAAGCTTTAGCATTAAAGACGAGAGAGAGAGAGAGAGAGAGAGAGAGAGAGAGAGAGAGAGAGAGAGAGAGAGAGAGAGAGAGAGAGAGAAATACCTGTTATTCTATGAGTAGTGGGACAGAAGTGTTTCTTAAGGCAAAATCTCAGGAGACATAATTAGACATTTCCTTTTTTACTTTCTCTCTGTGGAAGTCACTGGAAGAGCTTGTTTAGAAAACATACTCAAGTAGAAAGCAGATTGGGAATGGGAGATGTACAGTGTTGACATATTCAGGGGTTATTATTCACTTTCAATGCCTAGATATTTCTTTATTGTGATTAGTCAAAAGTCCCTGCCCCTTCCTTTCCCACAATATTTTATGGCTGCTTTGGATCATATAGTATTTCATATTTATATATGTTATATTTCATCTTTTTATATTTGGACCTTGATTCTAGCCAATTGTGAATTTATTTCATTTTGATTCAGTCATTTACTGTGTTCTGTAACCTATACTCTATTCCCACTCTTTCTTCTATTTTGCTTTGTGCTATCAATTATTTTGTTAAACATAAATTCCAGACATCCACTAATAATAATTTAATTGATTATATTGTTCTAATATCTTCAAAAAACATTATCATTTATATAGTTAAATATCGCGCACACACACACACACACACACACACATGCTCCTGTGTGTGATTTTCATCTTTCTTTCTAATCATAGCCTCATAGTACCATCTATGTTTCTTTTCAATTTATACCACTGCAGACACAAGAATGCTGAACCTAGTATTAGTGAACCTAGCATAATACCTATGTATTAGTGAGGGGTTTTAGATACAAACTATAGAAACAAACTCTTATTAACTTAAGGAGAAAATAAATTTCAGATAATCCATAGAAATAATGGGTGATTGGAGGTATATCAGGTGATCCATAGAAATAATGGGTTATTAGAGAATAGGTTTCAGAAAATGGACGAGAGAGAGAGAGAGTAGACACCTGGCACCATGGCTGAGATCACCCTGCAGTTACATTCTCATTAGGGTGCCCTTCAGGCACTATTCTGTCAAGACTAGAAGTTGATGTGGGCAGTACTGGTCAGCACCATTGCTGTTGGATACTATCACTATGAACGGACTCACCCAGTGGGGAATTACTCACAATGGAAAGGGGCTTTCTAGAAAGGCAGACAATGTCCACCACAGTCGACCTATTTACTTGCCCAATATCCAAATAAATATTTTCTTCTCAAAATTAGTATTAAACAATACCTTCCCCAATGTAATGCAAATACATGGGTAACTAAAACTATTTCCTCCCCCTTCCCAGGGAGAGATATCCCAAATTCTCACCAATATCTGCTTATGGTTCCAAGTTATGGCCTTCCGGGTAATGGTCATTCCTTCCCTTATTCTGCCATGATACTGGTTAGATATTCTGAAATCTATGAAACAAGTTGCAAACTTAAACACAAGGAACACACCTATAAACAACTGCGAGGGAAGATAGAGAAACAAAAAGGGGAATTAAGGTATGCAAAAGTAGATATGCATGACAAAATGAAAAGTTATGGATAAGGTCTCAAGAAGTTATGGATAACAGGCTATGAAGCATAGCTGATATTTAGTACTTTACTTCTCCACATCAATTTATGTTCCTTTTACTTCTGCCTTAAAACCTCATTTGATCATGTTTCTTACCCAGTGTGGAAACCCAAATCTTGGTAATCCTCTCAATATGGGGTTGTAATGACCCCATATCTTTTGTCTCTGTCCAGGGTAGTGTCATGAGACATCCTAAATGCTTCTCTGGATTCCACTTTCATGCTTCTCTGCACTGTACAGAGCAATTCTAGTTGTTCTTGGTTTTCAATATCAATAGCAAAAGACAGTATAACTACTATTATGCTTTAGCTGGTGCACTTATGAGTTTAGGGTTTCTGAATTGTCTAAATAGCAGCCTCAGATTCTAACTTAAAAAAGCATTGTCTTGTAGTGGAATAAGATCTCCCTTGATTACTAAAACTTCTAAACTTGGAAGAGCTCGTAATAGAAAATGTTGAATGAAAAAATTTTAACCAGGTCATTTCCCTAAGAGTGGATATCCACACTGCTCTTCTTGGATCCTGGAAACTAATATCCTA
Organism: Aselliscus stoliczkanus; assembly: GCA_033961575.1. NCBI lineage: Eukaryota > Metazoa > Chordata > Mammalia > Chiroptera > Hipposideridae > Aselliscus > Aselliscus stoliczkanus. The sequence continues at coordinate 12,654,971 of CM066730.1, forward strand.
TCAATGGGACAATAGTACCATATATTGTTTGTGATATCAGAGTATGTATTGCATTTTATAAAGCCACATTCCAAGTTGAGAAGGAATTCTCTCACTGATGAGACTCTGAGTTTAAAATAGAGTATGTCACCACTCTATAAATCCATCTGTATCTGATTGATGAAGTGTTTTAAGACATTGAATTTTATGGACATCATCCCATTGCCTTACTTCTTTAACTATAAAATAAGTTCCACATGGAATTCTACATTTTATGATCATGTATAGAGTGCTCAGTAGGTTTGTGGGTATGTTGTGGGTAATGTTGTGTTGTGGGCAAATGATAGGACATAAGACAAATTTAAATCCAGAATGACTATAGTCTTGTGAGGACAAATTATTATCTGCTTCATGCGAGACTGGGGTCAAATAGAATCAATGTGCTATTAGTGCCCTTGAGGTATCAAAAGGGAGCTCTGATTTTGATATTGATTTTTGGAAACAGCACACTGAGAGATGGAGCAACCATCTTGGTCAAGTTTAAATCCATGTTTGAGCCTATGTTTAACCTCTAACAATGTCATCACACCCCCTTTGTTTATGAGTGAAACACTGGAGTGTTTGGGGAAGGGAGTTGACAGAAATCCATAGGATAGGTCATCGTGTCCATATGTTTATTTAAAATTCCTTTATTTTAGGGGAATTTTTCTGTTAGTACTCACAGGAAATTACAAATGTTTTCAAATTTTGGGCCTATTTTGAGTGGTCTACTCACATATCTTTGCCCTTAGATCCTTGCAAATTCTCTAATTTTAAAGCTCACTAATGGTGAAACTATTAGTTATTGCTAATGAATCAACATAAAGCCTTACCCCAGATAATCTCTCTCTGCAGGTAGAGTGGATGAGATATAATCACAGAGGTTCTACCCAATGTATTTCCCTTCTCCAACTCTTGGGCCACTTCTGAATGTGGTTGAAATGCTGTAGGAGGCATTTTGTCTAGTGTCAATATTCTTGTCTGATTGGTGAAATCAAAATATTTTGATTCTCCTTGTACATTCTTCAGGAAGCTATAGATAGTTTAAGGGAAGGCAGAATTTTTAGGAGCAGATATGCTGGGAATGTGAACATGTGTCTGAAACTTTGTTGTGCCTTTCTCACCTGCTCATGTCTAATAATACATTATTCACTTTGATTTAATGATGGACTGCTTCTGGGAAGGTGAATTTGTGAACAGATGAAGCATATAACATCCAGGTCTTACTAGTCAACTCAGGTTGCCTGGTCACTTGGTATCCCATGATCAGTTGTTCAATCTCCAATAAAACCCAGTTACAGGTCAAGAGCTGTTGATAAAAATTAGAATAGGTATTTACTAAAAAAAATAAACAAACATGGATTTACCCTATAATTCTAGGGTCCTTAGTGGCTTTCCATCTATTTTATTGTAGTTGTATGGATCCTATGATCAATTAACTAGTCTCCAAAACCTCTGTGAATAAAATCATTTTCATTCTCACACTGGTCCTGATGCCTTCTCTGTTGATTATTTCCACTGTGCATTTTGTGGTTAGGGGCTATCCACTTGGCCTCTGACACCCTGTACTCCTCCCACTCTATTAAAATTAGGGGATGCACATGTGAATTGTAGTATGCAGGGAACAGTCATTAAGCAATGTTTAAAAAATGCTGTTTCCCTCTTTCCTCCCGATTTATTTCTCATTGCTTGGGAATGGGCTAGATAGGTAGCATATCTAGTTCAATAGTCCTATCTTCCAAAATCATTGAACTTATTTTTTTTCCTTTCCAGTTTTCTGGAATAATTGACAAATATAATTGTCAATTACATTTAAAGTGTACAATGTGATTATTTGATATGCATATATATTGTGAAATGATTACCAATATCAAGATAGTTAACGCATCCATCACCTCATGTAGTTTACTTGTATGTGTGTGTGTGGTGAGAATGCCTAAGATCTACTGTCATCAAATTTCAAGTATACAATACCATAATATTTGCTATAGTCACCATGCTGTACATTAGATCCTCAGAACTTATTAATCATATAATTTAAAGTCTGTTTCCTTTTACCTATATCTCTTTATTTCCCCTCCCCTAGCCCTTGGCAACCAACATTCTATTCTGTTTCTATGAAATTTGCAATTTTTTTTCTTTAAGATTTCACAAAATCAGTCTCTTGAAGAGATATTTATACTCCTATATTTGTTGCAGCATTATTCACAATAACCAAAATATGCAAACAATCTAAACGCCCATCAATGGATACATGGCTAAGGAAAATATAATATATTCAATATATACACAATGGAATATTATTCAGACATAAAAAGAGGAAATCCTGCCATTTGTGGCAACATAGATAAACCTGGAGGGCATTATGCTAAGTGAAATTAACCAGGAAGAGAAAGTCACATACTGCATGATATCATTTATATGTGAACTCTCTTTTTCTATATCAAACCAATACAATTTTTGGCATTTTCTCTTTTATTATGATGGGCTGTCATGATATTGACTAGTGTGGACCACATTTATGTACCAGACTCTCTCAGATGCCATGTTGGATTTATGATTATATTTATATCTGCTAGTTCTAGCATCCTCAGAATATACTCCACCATCCATTAGTCAATTTTGCAATAATCCAAATCAGCTAAGTCCAGCAATACTTTGGTATATATGAGATTTCTCCTTTTCAATTTGGCTTCTAATTAGCTCCTTGGAGCATATACTAGGCTTTAGGTTTGATTACAGATATGGACATATTGAAGAGGCTATGACATTAGTACTGGCTTCCTGCTGAATGAGAAATCACTGTGTAAGACAAAGGGATGCTTCTTCAGGAAAATATTTTTCATGGGCTTTGCGGTTTGAAAATGATTTTCAAATTCTAAGAGTTCTGTTCACACCAAATCAGTACCCCTATTTTCACTGAGAAATGGTAAGACTTGGAATTCAATTGTCTTTGTAATTCAACAACCAACAGGGTCAAACCTTCGAGTTTCTTTACAGCAATCTCAGGCCCATAATTATGAGATGTAAGATATGTTGGCAAGCTCTATGCTACAAGAAGTATGGGGACTTGAAACTGTTTTTTCTCTTTAAGCTATCAAGTGCTATTAAGAAAAAAACACCTTATTTTGTTGTGCTTTAAGTCTTAGACTCTTCTTATAGCTTTTTGCATTCATTATATGTTTTCTCAAAGTTTGTAGTGAATTTGATTCTAAGTTACTTATTTTTAACCACTAAGTATCCTATTGTTTCATATTACTGTCCTGGAACAGTGATAAGACTTGGATTACATTTTGGGTCAGCCAAAACAGACAACCAATGTCTTAATCCTCACATGTTTCTGTGGTTTCTTTTCTACAACTCATACCTTGGGTTCATAAGTGCAACAAAACAAGACTCTAGTAAGTTAATCTGAAAACTAACTTGTTGGAACATTATTTAGTAGCTCACAGAAACAATCAGAAGGCCCATAAAATTAGCAGAAATTAAGGAAGGCCTAGTGGTAGAAACAAAAGGGTTATGCTAAAGAAACAACTCGGTTATGGTGCTCTGTTGGCACTTTTCCTTCATTACTTCTGGACATTCCAGCTGCCACTGCTCAAAATTGTACCACTGCTGTATGCTGATACTATTAATGGATTCTAACTCTCACTTCATCTTAATATCACTTATGTAAGTTCCAGAGTTGTTGCTAGAAGCATCCAATTATTCTATTCCAGGTCACATACCTGCACCTTAACTTGCAGGGTTGAGGGTTGAGTTGCTCCCCCTTTTCATTTATATAGGAACGTAAGACCTCCTTTCACAAAGACTCTCACAATGGAGATTCCTCCAAAATAAGAATAAGTTCATATGCTGGGAAGCCCAAAATGATAAAGTTCTAGTTCGTGCACAAATACTATTGTAAAGGTAAGAAAGATTAGTTACTTTACTTCCAAATAGACCACAGCAATGAGTACATTTTAGTAGTTAACCATTGAGTAGCTGCTGGAGAGGCAATTTATTACAACCTTGCTATTATAACTTTATGTACACCTCATAATGGCAGTTAGGTACTAAAGGTCCGGAATCGCTCTACATTCTGCCACCTATTTGACATTCACCTATATTAATGAGGCACTTTGTTTTTAACCTTCCTGGACAGTATAGAGAGGGCTGCTAGCTTACAATGCTAACATTCTGAATTTCTATCTTGAGTAATCTTTCTCTTCTGCCTGTGATTTGGGTTTCTGAGGGACTGTGGAAGGCTATGCTCTTGGCTCTGAGTACAGACTTCAGTGGGATGAATATAAAATCATTTTGCAGGGGCTGTGGATGAAATACACTTTAGAACCCCAAATTGAAGGCCTGCACCTCAAAAATATGGTTTTAATTTAGCCTTCCATCATTCTTCCAAGATGCAAGACTGCAGTAGAAACCTACATGTGATGAGAGAGTGGGCATGATTTATTTAGTTGTATGGCCATCAGAATTGGAGGGTAAGGGAGAAACTTTGAAAGCAAATTCCTATAGTGGGAAATAATAGGTGCCATAAAAATTCAATTATACCAAGGGCTAAATGAGTGTTGTGCTTCTTTTTTCCTTATTCTGAATTAAGTTTGTTCTGAAATAGAAATCCTTTTCTTTTTCCTTTTAGTTCATTCTATTCTCGGCTCTTGTCTAGGGACCCTATTTAGGATTAAAATAAATGGACCATTTCAGCATAAATGTAGCAGTGCAGGAAGGAGTGTGGAAAGTGCTTACTGCATAAAACACATCCCTTTCTGATTCATTACATCCCTTTTCTGCTGTGTATAAGTAGACACCTTTCACTAACTCTCTACAGGGTAGCTGTGGACATACATTTGAAGGGAGAAGGAGTCCTCTCCCAAAATACATAGGACTAAACCATAAATCAAATAGACTTATCAAAATTAATCAATTAATAAAAGGAGACTGGAAATTTGTCTTAGCCAATCTTGGAACCCTATTTTCTTGTTAAGTAAGTCCCAGGAACACATATATTTTCATGGAGGATGAGCATTCTTCAGATCCAAAAGATGCTCTAATTAGAAAACAGTTTATATGGAAAAACTAACATCGGTAGTAATTAGCTCTCACAAAGAGTAAAATTTTGAACAAGCAAACTAGAAATTGAACTATGAGATGAAGCTGAGATACTGAGGTGATCATTAACATAACATATCTGTTGTCTGCATTTTCAAGCCTGTAGACTTTTCAGAAATCTTTGGGTGCTACTAAAATAAGAAAATGTCAGTCCATTCATTAATGAACTATTGACATCAAATTATTTTACTGAGGAATTTTAAAGAACAGTAATGTTTAATCTGATTTTTGCTTAAGATGTAAGAGTATACAAAGGTGAAAGCAGGGGTCCAAGATAATACCTACAAAAACATGTATAATATCCTACAGTTTTCAAATATACAGTACCACATGCTATGTTTAGTGACAGTTCCTGAAAACAGTTGATACTACAGCAAACCAAATTTGCATTTATTCAGGCAGGGAGAGGCAGGAAACTGGACATATTTAAACTCTCATTTAGTCAATAGGCTACATTTAGCAATATACTGATTTATAGTCAACAGTCCTACCTATAGCTTATAAGGGAAAGAAATACTTGCAAATATGCAAGAGTCAATGAAGGTTTTTAGTATTCTAAGAGTACACATGAGCAATCTAGGTTTTAAGAACCTGGCATTGATATTTACTTTGGAAAAAAACAACAACAAATGAACAAACAAAACAAATAAATTAAAAAATAAAAACTCATAGATACAGTGGTTACCAGATGAGAAGAAGGTGGGAGGAAGACAAAGAGGTAATGGGAATGAAATACATGGAGACGGAAGGAGTTTAGGCTCAGGCAGGTGAGCACATAACAGGGTAGACAGATGCCGTATTATAAAGTTGTACAACTGGAATTTTTATAATGTTATTAACCAAGGCTATCATAATACATTTAATTAAAATGGAAAAAAATGACAAAAATAAAGGAAACAGAAAAGTAAGACAATGATACCATGAATTTCCTTTTAAATAAAAATTTGTTCTGCTGCTGTACCAACTTGGAACAAATAACCTCTTTTATATTATCTCTAATATTTTTTTTTTGAGGGCAGTGTCCCTGTCCCTCATATGTGGGACCTGAACCAGGGCCGCTGGCATCCCAAGCCAGCGCTTAAGAACCGCGTCACTCAGCCTGCCCCATCCCCAGTATTTTTTAATGGCTCCCATTGCTATACAAATTGCCTATAGTAAATTCTGTACCTCTCCTTACATAACAGACCCACCTGGAGAGCGTAACTCATTCATAGGTGACAGTATCCCTAGCATCATCTTCAGAGATTTTAAAACTTCATTTGTACTTTAAACTTCCTCATCCTCACAAATCAAAAATTCTAATTCCTTCATTAAATCTATGCCTTTCTTCATGCCTACAAATATATCGATCCAGGGTATCCAAAATATTTTTAACTCGATAATCATTTTTTTTTTTTAGTTTTAACTTTTTTTTCTATTAATTCAAGTTTATTGGGGTGATAACTCTTAGTAAAGTTACATAGGTTTCAGGTGTACAATTCTGTAAAACATCATCTATATATCACATTGTGTGGTCACCACCCAGAGTCAGTTCTCCTTCTATCACCATGTATTTGATCCCTTTTACTCTCTTCTGCTACCCCCTACCCTCTTATCTGCTGGTAACCACTAAACTGTTGTCTGTGTCTATGAGTTTTTATTCATTTGTTTGTCTTGTTCCTTTGTTGTTTTCAGTTTTATATCCCACATATCAATGAAATCATATGGTTCTTGACTTTTTCTGTCTGACTTATTTTGCTTAGCATAATAACCTCAAGATCCATCCATGTTGTTGCAAATGGTACTATTTTATTTTCTCTTACGGCAGAATAGTATTCCATTGTGTATATATACCACATCTTCTTTATGCAATCATCAATCGAAAGACATTTTTATTGTTTCTATGTCTTGGCCACAAAGCTGCAATGAACATTGGAGCATATGTATCGATAGATTTTTTTTTTTTTTTTTAGACTTTATTGGAGAATTGGGGAAGGGGAAAAGCCAAGTTGTTTTCCTTCAATCTTAGTTGTGGAGGGTGCAGTTAGCTCAGCTCCCACGTCCAGCCGCCATCCAGCCGCCCATCGACTCGTGGCCCCTCAGCTCAAGGTGCCATGTTCAGTCTTAGTTGTGGATGGGTGTAGCCCACCATCCCATGTGGGAGTTGAACCAGAAATCTTATTGCTAAGAGCGCACTCTCTAACCATTGAGCGATCCAGCCGCCTGTCGGCAGCTCAGCTCAAGGTGCCGTGTTCAATCCTAGTTGCAGGTGGGAATAGCCCACCATCCTATTCAGGAGTCGAACTGGCAACCTTGTTGTTAGGAGCATGTGCTCTCACCAGCTGAGCCATCCTGCCACTTGTTGGAAGCTCAGCGGCAGCTCAGCTAGGGCACAGCTCCCTGGCCCACGTGGGAATCGAACTAGCGACCCTATTGCTCAGAGCTCATGCTATTAACCAACTGAGCCACTCGCTGGCCCACATTCTTAATGTTATCATTTTTCTTTGTTAACATAAATTCCACAGTCTCAACATTATATAACTACCCTCCATTGTGCACCTTTATTTCTGTTGTAGTTAAGCATTTCTTATTGATAGTAAAATTTCTAGTTCTGTTTTGCTTTATAAATGAATGAATATTTGAGCTAAAAAGAACCTGGAGTAATCAACTATTTCATCTTTCTGTAGCCAGGCATCCTAGATTTTAGACCATCCTAAAATGATAGATTACTCTTGCCTTATGTGATTCCACACTTAGACTATTCTGCAATGATAGATTACTCTCTCTGGAATGAGTACTATATTCTGGACAAATAATGTACATTCCTACTATTTGTCATTTTTATCATCATTTCACATGTGCTTTTCTTTTATTGTACTTCTTAAAATATTAATTACTTACATATAATTATATTAAAAGTCTTTTTGCATATTTGTATAGCTGTACATTGTATATTTCATTAACTAAAGAAACATACCAGTCTTATACAGAGGGTGCCAAAAAAATGTATACACATTTTAAGAAAGGAAAATATTGTGTAAAAATTGTAATAATCAATGTATACCAATAACTAAGGATGAATACAAGTGACGTTTGACTTCTGCAATTACAAGAAGTGCTCAAGTGGTTACCATCAACATCCAGACACTTCTGATTATGGTGAACTACTGCTTAAGCAACGTTGATCAAAGTGTCCACTTGTAGACATTATTTTGGCATCTTCAGTATATAGTTTAATCCTGTCCCCATATATTGTGGGTTGAATTATGTTCCCCAAAATGATATGCTGAAATTTTAACCCTGGTTTCTATGAATATAACCTTATTTGAAAATAGTATTTCCTTTTGTAGATGTAATCAAGTTTAGATTAAGTTACACTTGAGTAGGATGGGCCCTAGTCTAATATGACTGGTGTCTTTATAAGAAAAAGAAAATCCCATATAAAGATACAGATGCACTATAACAATGCCATGCAACAACAGAGGCAGATAGTGGAGTGATGTGTCTGCAAGGATTGATGACCGCAACACACCGAGGATTGATGGCCACAACCAGAAGCTAGAAAAAGGCAGGAGAGGATTCTATCCAGAGTCTCAGAAGGAACAGGTCCCTGATAACATCTTGATTTTGTATTTCTTGCTTCACAACTATGGAAAAATAAATTTCTGTTGTTTTAAGCCATCAAGTTTGCAGTAGTTTGTTACAGCAGTCCTGGGAAACTAATACACCATGCAAGTCACAATTCATAATAATCTCTCAATTAATACTTGTTAAATGAATTCATGATGAGCGAATGAGTGAACGTATGAATGAATATAATTCCACAGTGTAATTATAGTAGATTAAATTTCCTCAACCTCACAAATCAGAAATTACAATTCCTTTATCAAATCTATGCCTCTTTCTTCATGCCTACAAATATACAAATACGGGCTATCAAAAATATTTCAAACTGAATATTTTTAATGTTAACATTGTTTCTTTGTTAACATAGAATTAACAAAGAAGGTTAGTTTATAAGTACATATATTCCATGAATGGGTTCATGTATGTGGTGATCTTGAGTTACTTGTATAAGAATAAAGCAAGGCTAAGCACAAGCCAGCCCTCAATTTGGTGGGTTATAGTAAATACTTTTTAAATTCTAAGACCATCTCCACTACCAATGAACAACTTTTCTTAAGGTGCTTTCTTTATATTCAAATAAGAAAAGATGATTTTAATTTTTGACTAAGCAAAATGTAATTATAAAATTAAATAATCATCAGAATATCACATAACATTTTCTTTTTTTGTTGTTGTTTAAATAGTCGTTTTTATTGAGAATGTTTTTTTACTTAACATTTTCAATCAAACAAATAAATATGAAATACAGAGAAATATGTACTATTTTCCATTTGGGAATATGAAAAAAAATCAAGACATATATAACTGACGTTGGAGGGATGAATGTTTTGTTATTATTATTATTGTACAATCGTGATTATTATTATTGTACAAAAATTGTATTATTATTATTATTGTACAATCGTGAGGATATACACATGTTTCATTATATAACCCATTAAGGAATTCTTTTGAATACTTATTTCCATTTTGTAAGTAGTGCAACTCAGGCATTTTAATTTCTAAATTAGGAACTAGAAGTATTGAAACTAGGTCACATTTATCTCTGACTTTAAGCACCATACCACAGAGAGAGACTTGTTTAACAAAAAAGGATACTTCAGAATCATTGCATCTCCTTAAACCACAATTCTAATTACTGGACAAGCTTAATACAACTTAGCACAAATAATCTCTGCTGTAAGGTGAGGAAATGAAATATAAAGACAAAAGTAGATTTAAACAAATGAAGAAATACAGACAATTCATATTTTACATACACATACATACATACCTGAAGATGAGAGTTCAAATATATAATACGTATGTGTATATATGTTGCGTCAAGCACGATGGGTTGGGCACTTCGAGAAGGCCGACGGAGACTAAGAAACAGAAATGATAGGCATAGGCAAGAGACAAAGGATAGTTCAAAAGCAGTGTTAGCCAGGGGACTCAGTGCCTCTAGGACAATGAGCCCCGAATCGAGCTTGACTGCGGCTTTTATTGGGATACACACAAGGAAGTAGCATTGTATTTTTCCATGGTCTGTAAGTCACATACATCATTCCAGAGAACTTAGATCTAAGTTAAATCACCCCATGGCCTGCAGGCTGCCTTTACCAAAAGTCCCATGACCTGTATACGTGCACCTCCTGGGAGACAGAAACTGCTCTCTAAGAGATCTAAGGGCAAGAATGCATGGAGGACAGATGTTATCATTTGTTCAGGTTTCACTTCTCAGGCAGGCTGTTAGCATTGTAGAAAAGAGGCCTTCTGCCCATATTCTTCACTTCCATGATTCCTCCCATGGTACCCTCTGGACTGTGTCTGGCTTGAGTTGCCCTATTGATAGCTTAAGGTCGTACCCGTCTTTGACTAGCCAGCGTGCTTTCTTGGGGTCCCAAGGGGAATTGCCATAAACGTAGTGAAAGCACTGTCTCCGTGAGGATCTGTTGTTAAGGACAGGTACATGGGGGCAACGGCTAGGCTGCTGAATGGATATATATATATATATATATATATATATATATATATATCCATATATTTATATATATATTTCCTTTAGAAAATAAGTTTCTAGAGAGCATGGCCTACAATTTATAACTCCTAAAACACATTGTCAGGGCTTTTGAGCTTAGTGAGTTCCATCTAGAAATGACAACCTGCATATAAATATTCATAACTTATCGCTGTTCTCTTTGAGCAACAATTGACTTTTTGATGATAGGTAAAAACTTACGCACTTGGAGGTGTTTTGTGTCTATTTTTTCATCATTGCAATAAGGATAAGAAGTATATTCTTTAAATAAACTCTAGAAATTTCCCAGTAGGGCAATAGAAACTCTACAGCTTTGCATGATATCCTTTGAAAATAACTTCCCTTAAAAGGTAATGTTACTTTGGCAATAGGTACAACAGATAAGTGAACTGCTGGCACTGAAACTGCCTGAGGAATGGACACATCATCGGTCTTTGGTTTGAGGTTATTTTATAGACTTTAAGAAAACTCATTCTTATTAACACGCAAACATTTACCAGCACATTTTTACTTGGAAATTTATTCTCTGTGAATTTTATATGTACCTATTAACTAATCACAGCTATTTGATTACTGATTTAAAAAGAGTACCTGTTATATCTGCTACTATGTTTAAAATCATTGTCTATTTTAGAGAGCAGATAGTAATATCTGATCAGAGTGTTTCCCTAAAGATGGCTCCCCAACTATAGAACCCAGGGCAAGGAAAGATTTTACCTTTACCTGTGTCCCTTGCTGAAAATTCTTTGTCTCTCTCCTCTGCAAAATATCCTGATGTTATCAGTGTATTGTTGTCAGATTATGATGATTTCCCTCAATGATATTTAAATTGTATTTTAAAAATTAGCAACTTGTGCACTATTGCAACCACTTGCTAGTCTTTTGGTCTCACAGGTAGCTAAACCTCCCTATGTCTATGATAATCTTCTATAAAATGGAAATATTAATGGTTGTCCTGTCTCTCTTAATTCACCCATTCACTAATTCAGCCATGTATGATGATTACATACTATAATATAGACTAAAGCATTTTGAAAAAACATAAAATATGTTAAAGTTGTGAAGCAGTGGATTAGTTCCAAAAATATTGAACAGTTTATTAGATCTAGTAATATAGATGTTTATATTGCTCTATAAATACATCAATACAATTCTGTCTATCTATCTATCTATCTATCTATCTATCTATCTATCTATCTATCTGATTTTCTGATTCTGTTTGTTGCACCTGCCCATATTTCACCATTCAAACCAGGTTATTATCTCCCATGGGCATGGTATTTCTTTTATGTTCCTGTCCATGTGTAACACAGTTCTGGTCACAGAGTATACACTCAATAAATACCCATTTAATAACTGACTTATGACAGTATTCATTTCTATGCCATAAAGGGGTTTTCTAGAAAGCCACCATGATTGTCTTTGTGTTAGCTTCAAGCAACTTGTTCAAACCATTGGTTCTACACTGGCATGTGCAAAGTGACAGATCATTGTGATGACAGAACCCAAGGACTCTGAGAGCAGAGCAAACTCCAATTGTTTTAAAATTTATCAGCTGCTTTGTCTTTATTGTGTTCAATATGTGGCAAAACTAATAATATTTTTTAAGTGTGCTTGGAGGCAATACAAATTTTGGGAAAACATACCCTACTGTGTTCCATCTGCTGCCCTTTATGTAGAAGGAAAGAGCACCAGTTTTATTATTGAGGGGTATGAATATCTCATCCATTTACTCACTTATGTACAAGCATGGAGCATACAGTGTCCTTAAATTGCACTGGAGCCCACTCTACCACGGTGCTAAGCTCAGAGCAGAGGGGGTTAAAGCTTTGGTTTTCCCTCAGTAACCGTTTAGAAGTACATAATGCAAGTCAACCATCGTTTAATTTATTTTGCTTTGTTAGATGGTGGCGTTAATTAATTTTGCTTTGTCGCCTCGCTTTCCTCTTGATAACATCATTCTTTTTAATAGCAATGGAACCTTGCAAATGTCAGGCAGCCTGCCCCAATCACAACAGGCTGCAACATAAAAACACATTAGAGTTTGGAGGCACCAAAATAACTACTTTAGGAAAAAAAATGTAATAGCTGTAATTATGTTTGTGCCTGCCAGTAAGCTGCCCTCCTCCTTTTTCTCTCTCTTTTCCAGTGTCCTTAATGGATTTTTGTGGTACAAAAAAAATCAGCATCTTTTGTCAAATGCTCAGTGGCCTCAGTCTTTTGGACAATCAGCTGTTTATATCTGAGTTGACCCACGTGCTACATTGTTATGTTCTGGGGTTCTCCAAGGACTCAAACTTTCCATGTGGAGTCCATTTGATTGACCTGATTCTTGAATCGTTTTTTATGGTCTCCAAATTTTCAAATTTTTTTTCCCCTTTACTCTATTAAAGCTTGCTTGTAGTCTTTAACAATATCACGGCTGTCAGGATGTTTATTCTCTATTGAAGGGCTCTAACAGGGCCTTGTATTCTTAGCAGGTGCTGACTCCTGCTTGTCGTCGACAAAACACACACACACACACACACACACACACACACACACACGGAATCATTGTTCTACCTTAATCTACAAAGACTTCACCCATTCCCTGGCTTCATGCAATCTGGTCTGGCTTTGTAGGAGTCTATAAAAGGTGAAAAACATTAAATTAGCAAAGGTCATTATGAGCCCCTGGGATGTCAGTTTGATACCTTCAGAGTGATAGTTGCTATGGACTTCCTGTTGAGTGTCCGTGAATTAAAACAGTAGCTGTGATAACAAAGAACATGAAAGAAGACCTGTATTCCATTTTTAGGCATGAAATTAGGTAAGTGAGGATGCAAGGGGAAAAAGTTCTTGTGTGTACCTGTGTGTGTGTGTGTGTGTGTGTGTGTGTGTGTGTGTGTATACAATGGACCTTAAACAGCAGAGGGGTTAGAGATACCAACCCCTGCACAGCTGAAAATCCATGTATAACTTTTAACTCCCCCCAAAATTTAACTAATAGCCAATTCTTGACTGAAAGCCTTATTGATAACACAGTCAATTAACATGTATTTTGTATGTTGTATGTATCATATGCTATATTATAATAAAGTAACTGGAGAAAAGAAAATGTTATTAAGAAAATCATAAGGAAGAGTAAATTCATTTACTGTATTTATTTTAAATATCTGTGTATAAGTTGACCCACATAGTTCAAACCCATGTTTCAAAGGGTCAACTAATATATATATATATATATATATATATATATATATATATATATATATATATATGCCAGGCTAGATGCTGTGATTATAGTGTTGGTGACAAAGACAAATGTAGCCACTGCCTTAATGGATCTTCTAGTCTAGTGAGAATGCTTAGATAAGTTTCATAAAAGGGCTTCATGCATTTGGTACCTACATTCCTTTGGCATTTGATTGAAAGGGCCAACAGGGCCGGCCAAGTGGTGCGTTGGTTAGGAGCTGGCTTGGGACGCCAGCTCTGAGCAACAGACCTAGGCTCGGATCCCACATATAAGGGCCAGTGACACTGCCCTCTACAGCTAAGGTGGTGAACGACAGCTCCACCTGGTTGCCTGTATAGCTAAGATGGTGACTGTGTGGGCTGCAGCCTCTGCTTCAGTGGGCTGCCATAGGCTACAGTGAGTGGCCATCAGCCAGCGTGAGCTGCTGGCAGCCAGCATGAGCTACCAAGAGCTGCCGTGAGCGGTCGTCCAGAGGCTGGCGACTGATCTGCCTCACCCAGGTAGAGCGCAATGACGATACCAACATGGGCCAGTGAAGCAATGTCCTCCACAACTAGAATGAAGAACAAAAGGACAGCAACTTGTCTGTTCCCCTTTCCTGATTCCCCAATGCTGTTCCCCTCCCGCAATTCCCTAATAAAAATCTTTTAAAAAAAGATTTGGACAACAATGCAAGATATACCTGGAGGTAAAAATGGCACAAAGCTAAGACAAACTGACACGAAAGTTCCAGGCATGTTGGTGCAATAAAGCACGGAACTTATTGGATGCAGAGAAGGTGTGTGTCCACAGGTGCTAGAGAGAAATGCAGCTGTGAAAATGGACCCATCTCTTTGGTGTCTATTGAAGGATCTTGAATATCATGTTACTCTATACGTAATGGGAAGCAGGAAGTCACTCCAAGATTTTGAGCAGGGAAATGACATGATCAACATATCAATTTAGGAAGAATAATCTGGAGTCAGATGAAGTACAAAGAAGAGGGGAACTGCTAGAGACAGTAAAACGTGAAGCAGTTGTGTTATGATTAATATATGGACAATGCAGGAGCCCACTCTGTAAGATGAGGCAGTTTTGGGAGTATAGTTATAACAACCGGTAAGCAATTGAGAGGCCATCTGGTATGACAGACAGGATTGCAATCTCTTCTGAATCAGACCAAGGTGGAGTCAAATCCTTGCTCTACCCTTTACTTTGTGAGGCTAGGGGAATAGCTTCATTGATTTACTATACATACCTGTGGGTATTTAGGGAAGTACCTGAAATGAATATTCTTGAGTGTGTCTATGCTCAGCTCAGTTGGTGCCACACTTTAGCAGAAAACCGCTGCTGTTATGATCGAGTATGTCTTTATAATGTTCAAACCCTCCCTTGCATATTTTCATTTCATTATGAGGACTATCCTTTTCTAGTTTTCCTGACTTTTGCAAAAAGAAACAGAAGCATAGAAGGGTTAACTAATTTGGACACAGTCCTACAGTTCATGAGTACTGATATCCAGATTTAAAGCCAGGTATTTACAGTTTTCAGAGACCCAACATCTCCTGTCTGTTTCAGAGAAGAAACAACCAAAGTATGGTTTAAGGCATTCACTCAAAAGATAAAGAGAAAAATAATAGATCAAGGGGGGAAAAAGCAAAATTCAGGTTTCATAGATAGTAGAAAAGAACATCAAGCTAATGAGAGTGCCATTAGCAAATAATTTATGGGTATTAGCATTCCATGTAGGACCTAATCAGCCTACCCTCCCTGCCAGAACAAGCCTTAGAAAGGACTGCTTTCATCCTGTCAGCACCAAACTAAGAGAATCTTCAGTGACTCCCCACCGCCTTAGGACAAAAGCCTAATCGTCTTAATGTGCCTTTGGAAGGCTTCACTGAGGCCCTGGTGTGCATTTATAACTGTACCTTCTAATCAATTCCTTGGAACATGATTTGTACTGGACCATTTCTTCCACTACTGAATGGTCCTAAAAAGTGTCTTTATGCTTCCTCATAGTCATTTCTCTGTTTCTCTGAGTACATGGAAGCTCTATGAGTTGACTGGGAGGGGGCGGCTCTGGAACCTGACTTCCAAGATTCTCATCTTGATTCCACATTGTCTGGCTGTGGTACTGTAGCTCAAAGACTCAATGACTATGTGCCTCAGTTTCCTCATCTATAGAATGGGGATATAAATGATGTAATCTCAGAGTGTCCTTTTAAGATTTAAAGACACAATTCCTGAACAGAATTTAGAAACATTCCAGAGACAGTGCTGAAGGTCAATTATTTTTTTTATTTTATTAAATCTTTTGGGGTAACATTGGTTAATACAATTACATAGGTTTCAAGTGTACAATTCTATAATACATCATCTGTATATTGCATTGTGCATTAACCACCCAGAGTCAAATCGTGTATTTGACCCCCTTTACTCTTTTCTACCTCCTCCCATCTCCCTTCCCCCCGGTAATTGCCATACCATTGTCTGTTTCTATGAGTTTTTGATTGTTTATCTTGTTTGTTTGTTGCTTTCAGTTTTGTATTCTGCATAGGAGGGAAATCATACAGTTGTCAACTTTTTCCATCTGACTTATTTCACATAGCATGATAATCTCAAAGTTCATCCACGTTGTCACAAATGGCAGAACTCCATCTTTTCTTATGGCTGAGTAGTATCCCATTTTGTACACATACCACATCTTCTTTATCCAATCATCTATCGAAGGACACTTTGGTCATTTCCATATCTTAGCCACCATAAATAATGCTGTAATAAACATATGGGTACATAAATCTTCAAGAGTAAATGTTTCTAAGTTTGGGGGTGGATACCCAGAAGGAAGATTGCTGGGTCATATGGTAATTCTATTCTTAATTTTTTTGAGGAACCTCTATACTGTTTTTCATAGTGGCTGTACCAATTTACATTCCCACCAGCAGTGTGCTTCTGTTATTATTCTTTGCCTTCCTTCAAAGTCCAGGACAAAAATTACTTCATTTGAAAGGCCATGCTTGATGATTACATCCCAACAAATTACCTACACCTTTAAATTCCTCAGATTTTCACAGAAGTTATATGACATTTACAGCATGTCTCTTGTTATCTAATGAATGCATTCTGTGTGTGTGTGTGTGTGTGTGTGTGTGTGTGTGTGTGTTCTTAATTTTATTGGATTCAATTCTTGCTTAATTTGATTGGATTCAAGCTACTTGAAGGTGGGATACTTTCAAATGATGTTCTCTGACTCTTAGCACTGTAGTCCTTTCCAATTACTACGCTCTCAGTTACTATTTCCTGACTGGGGCATTAACAAGTGTTCTGATAGATAATCCCAGTAAATTACAAATGATTTTGGCAGGTGTAAGCAAAAGTAATAAATATCTAATCTGAAGAATGTGATGGAGGATATTCATTAGTCAATTAAGGGAGCATTTTCAATTTGGCCCATATTTACATGAGTCTGACATTTGAATAGCAGCATCAGATCACACAAAGAACATACATTAGTTTGATAATTGCAGTGTCCTGAGTAACCTTTGATGTCACTTATTCCATATTTTCCTCTACTCACCTTTTTAATATCTTAAATAAATCTATTTTTAATAATCAATTGAAATTAAAGAAGAGCACAGACATTTCAAATTAAATATAGTAATTAAGTGCACATTGGAGAGCCTTAATTTAACATGTTACCTAAAGCCCCGTGCTCTCAAGATATCTTAATTTATGTTGAGTACAATCGCACCTGTTCTTTCACTTCAGGCAGTTAATGTTGCAAGTAGCTCCTTATACTTCTCAATGGATTGCAAAATTTTATAAAACAAGAGCACACATGCCAATAGCCTCTACTTATTTTCAAGTATAAACTATTGATATTTATCCTAGGCAGTTCATTAAGACTCTTTTTAAAATATTTGAGGGCCGGCCGAGTGGCGCAGTGGTTGAACGCTGGCTTGGGAAGCTGGTGGCCCCGGTTCGGGTCCCACATATGAGGGCCAGTGACACTGCCCTAAAAAAGAACAAAAAAATAAAAAAATAAAATTTGAGGCACTCAAGCCAAGCATTCATAAGCAGAACAGAAAAGTGGATGCATTATGATTTTAGATTCTAGGATAATTAGTACTGACTTAGTTTAATTGAGTAGCTAAAGTAAGCTTAAAACTCCAATACAAATTTTTCAAAAAATAATATTTCTTCTGAGTAAGTCTTTTATCCAGAAATATGATAGATAATAGGAGGATATATCATAGGAAGACATGTGCTTAATTCTATATTTTCTGTTTTCTGCAAAGTTAGCTTTATATTAGCATGCTAAATTTTAAAAACAAAGAAAAAGAATTCAAATATAATGTTTTTAAATGCAGGAAGTTATTTTATGAGATAAAATAAGACTTCCACACTTCAAACATACAAATTTGTACTTTCTTATTTCTTTCCTTTCTCCTTGCCTTCCTTGCTTGCTTCCTTCCTTTCTTCCTTTCCCACTCCATCCCTCCTTCCCTCCCTCCCTCTCTCTCTCTCTTCTTTCTCTTTCTTTCTTTCTTTCTTTCTTTCTTTCTTTCTTTCTTTCTTTCTTTCTTTCTTTCTTTCCTTCTACCTGGAGAATTACCAATTTTCAAATGATTCAGTAAATTATATCAATATAATTGCTACTAAGTTACAATTGCAATCAAAAATTTGACTTTACTTTTTTTATTACAAATAGTTAGATAAAATGGAATTGGAGACCAAGGGAAGTAAAGATTATGACCAAGTTATAATACAAGAAATTAGATAATTTGGAAAAATGTGAAAATCAACCATGCCACCTTCATTGGGCCACCAAGACATTCCCTGGTGTTTTAATTTAGAAGAGCAGGAAACAAATAACAAGGGATGGAAAATCTTCAGACATTGTCACAGGAAAATGTGTTACAATGACAACAACAAAAAAAAGAAAAATATTTAGATGTATGAGTTCTCACATAATAAATACCATATCTGACATTGTTGCAGATATATGTTATACTTGAAATAAAATGATAAAGCATGCATAAGATTTGAGAACTTGAAGATATAGGGTGAAAGCAATAGAGAATAGCAATGCTTAAATCAAAACAGAAACTATTTTCACCTATTTTAAATCTTATCTCTTTTTCTTTCAATGTCATGCCATACAATTCATTTAAATAGACTGATTTATCTGATTTATATGCAGCTGTTGTGTTTATGGGTGATGGGGATTTTTTTCCCAGTGTTACAATGTGACTTAAAAAGGATTATATTCTACCGGCAAGCTAAGAATGATGTTTAAACATGGCTTTCTCAGCATTTATCTCTGAGTGATTGAATTTGAGTATCTCCTAGGAGTAAAATATTTGATTATGAAACTTTTGGGCTGCACTATAATGCCACTGCATAAACATTTCTCCAGCCTGTGTTAACAGCAGAAGTGCCCCCACACACACACACACACACACGAAAGGTGCATGGTGACCTGAAAAGGATACTAGCAGCTGAAATATCCCATAATGCAAACCCCTAAAAATGTTAACTGTGAGCAGAGGGAATTATAAATCTCGCACTGACTGAACCGAGCTAGTTTCTGATGCCTGTCTTTGAAGTCTCTCATTCAGTTTTAGTTTCTAGAATATTTACCACCCTGGCACCCTTCTATTCTACTTCCCTCAGAAAGAGTATACTCAATGCTATCTAAAACAGAAAGTGAATACTTCTTGAAAATGAGTGATGAATTATATCTCTTAATAAGCCAAAAATAATCAATGGAGCATGAAATGTACTGAGCTGGAGCTGCCTGACAATGCCAATACTAAAGCAATCCTACAGCAGCAGTAAGAATGAGGAATGCATCCGAATTGACCAACTTCTCTTTAGTGATTAGTTAGTGATATTAGTCCACATTTCTCAAATAAAAATCATTACCTATCATTTAACAACTCCCATTGTGAATTCAGTTGTTATTTGTCTAGCACAAAACATCACGCAGAATAATTGCCCTTTGTCATGAATGATGAAACTTTCTCGCATGAAAGAAGATACTGATGTCTCTGGAAATTCCAAGACATTTTCCATTTAAGAGGGTATGCCAGACCAATTTGTGGAATGATGAGGTCATTGGTCTTGGGGGTTTGCTCACTTTTTATTTCTCTTTTTTTTAAAAATCTCATTCTCTTCATTTTCTTTATTACTAAGAGGGAGGCAAACTCACAAAAACCTGTTATCTATTATCCTTGTTCCAAATTTTGCTGGTTCTCAGTCCCTAGGGTTCAAAGTCAATATGTTTGGTAATGACTTTTTACAAAGAAAAAGGAAAAGGAACAGAGATTGGATTTCAAGTGTTATGATAAATGCATATCTGAACTTTCAGCTGAGTTTGGCTTAAAGAATTCAACATCAATTGTGTAGGAAGGCTTATCTTCTGAGAAACTAAAATTTTATAGAACACTAAATAAAACACCATATATTTTTTCTCTTTCATAATCTCTCTCTCTCTCTCTCTCTCTCTCTCTCTCTCTCTCTCTCTCTCTGTCTCTCTCTCCCCACACACACACATGCACACATGTTCATCCCTAATTCACGTGAAAACCAGTCAATAATTGAGTTTGCTATGAGTTTGAAAAGCCAGAGTTCATACTACTCACATCTTTTTTTCCCATTAATTGATATAGTTCAAATTATATTTATTATTCCTTTCAATTTGTTGTCTTTACAGGGTAAAATATATAAATATGACTGTTATGTGTATATATATATATATATATATATATATATATATATATATATAGTGTTGGAAAACCCATTGACAAAAGAATTCTAAATGTGTTGTTTTCAGAAACACACAATTCAATACAAATATTAATCTGTTTTGTGTAAATTCTATGCAATATGGGAGTAAACTAACAGTACATTTTTTAACAAAAATAGCTTTATAGAAGTATCAGTTTCACCAGTTCTTATTTGTAAATAAGGTTGTTTTTTGGTTTGCCATGGAAAACTCAGAAAATACTGTTGCATTTTATAATTAAAATGTAAATATTTTACTCCCAATAATTTTTTTCCAAATATTTTACTCTTTCTTTTTTGCAAAATTATGTGGAAAAAAGGTGTGTGTGTGTGTGTGTGTGTGTGTGTGCACGTATGTACATAATTATGTGCATCTGTGGGTTTTTCCTAGTGGGAAACTAAGTTGTCTTGATAGTGGGAACCAGCTTGGGTATTATTATCTTTAGTGCCTAATGAAACCTGAAAAGTTCAGGATCACAGTGAACATTCCCATACTGGTTATATTACCTTTTTAGACCACAAATCCAAAAAGCACAGTTATTTCCAGGAATGCAGATAAAGGACCACATGATATGGCTGGCCTAGCTTTAAAGACGATAATCCTTAGCAACATGGCTATCTGCTGCTTCCAATGCTTTGGAGCTTTAGGAAAGTCTTGCAGCATCCTATAGAAGTTGAGATCACAGGATTATAATTTGGGGAGAAAGAAGACAGAGGGTGAGAAATGGCTGATTTTCCATGCATGTGGAAATCGGGTTTTTTTTGTCCAATAGGCTGGGCATTCCATGCCAATGCAGAGCTTCTTTCCCCCAGAGCTGCCACCTGAGAAGGCCCCACATGTAAACTGTAATGCTTCCCATACAGATGATCGGCAGAGAGAGCTCTGAGAGTATGTGTCATTTGTTCATGTGATTCTGCTTCAGTGAGGACGTGTGCAGACTGTCTAGGCACAGCTGGATGAGTGTACTGACGAAGTAATTCAGATCAGAGGAAAAACATCATCTCAAACTTCTAGACATACTTGAAAAGGCACAGCGAGACACTCTTTCAGACACGCATTTGCCAGATGTCTCTGCTTCAGTCAGAAGGCAAACTAGAGCACAGCTATGACCCTAAAGGCCCTTGAGCTTTTACTTTAGATTTGTTATTAATTAAAAATTCAGCAAGGGAAATAGGTTCTTTAAAAGAATGCTTTATCTATTTCCCCATATGAGTGAGAACTCATAAATTC
Source organism: Aselliscus stoliczkanus (assembly GCA_033961575.1). Lineage (NCBI taxonomy): Eukaryota > Metazoa > Chordata > Mammalia > Chiroptera > Hipposideridae > Aselliscus > Aselliscus stoliczkanus. The sequence goes on from CM066730.1 coordinate 12,676,955, forward strand.
TATTTTATGATACTCATATTGATGGTTTGGGAGAATGAATTAATTGTTGGGGGAATGAAGCGGGTGAGTGAACATACGAAAAATGTCTTACCCAAAGAACAATTAAATGAGATAGGTCATATGATCAGGGTTGAATATGCTCCTGATAATTCTCCAGGTTCCTTTCTTTCTGTAGGAGGAAACTCAGAGATATCACAACTTCCCAAGGATTATTATTTAAGTCTACAAGTATATTGAAAAGCTTAAGGTCTGGAAATCAAAATTTGAATGATTATTAGGGAATTAAGATTTCCTTCAGATAGCTCTTGTCATTATTGAAATTATATCATGGTTTTAGTACCTGAAATTCCAGCAGCATTTTTTTTTTAAATTCAATTCCTTGGTTTAAGGCTCATTTTTCAATACTAGGATTTTTGTGTGTTTAGTAAAGGGAATTGAAAAACTCAAAACAACAATAAAATAAATCAGTAATATTTGCAATACAGTCACAACAGTAAAATGATGTTTCCATTACCATAAAGCATCAGTTATGGCATTCTTTTCCTTTGTCCAAGTTCAATACTCTTGGCAGTTTTGTTCAACTCTTTTACCTACCTAATCTTGATATTTTAACCTTCAGAATGTCAAGGTATATTTTTTACTATGAACAAACTCATTTTACTGTCAGCTTGATTTCAGAACCATGGTTTGCTGATGTCATGTAACCATGGCAACCCTTGTTTTCTTATATCACACTTACAAAGTTGTATCAAAAATAGAATTTTACACATTGATGCATTTATGAGGTATATGTGAAATACTAATGTCTCAACTCACAAATAGAGAAACTCAAAGTAATTAATGAATAACATGATTCACATAGAGATTAATTCTTTCCATACTGCCAACACTTGTATGTATCTGCTGTAGAGAAAAAGAAACATGTAAAAGAAGATAGGAGGTATGAAATTATGACACATGTCCTCATGGTGGCAATGAAAGAGGAAGTGCAAGAGTGAGAGAGGGAGCAAGTGCGAAAGCAAGAGCTAGAGAGAGATCCTAGGATCAGCATTAGATATGGGTGCCCAAGTAGCTATGAGATGACAGGGAAGAAAGGGCAGATTCATCATTCAACTGTTATAGGACATGAAGAAGAAAGTATTTACACATTCTAGCTTTGGGGAATGAAGAACACTGATATCACAGATAGAAAATGCATATTTGGCAAAAGTGATGAATTGTGATTTGAAGTATTGACAGTTTGGTCCTGAGAGACAAGTGCTAAGAAGTGAAATCTCTTTCTCAATTGCTCTGATAGCAATTTTAGGGCCGGCTGAGTGGCGCCGTGGTTAAGTGCGCTGGCTTCGGAAGCCAGCGTCCCTGGTTCGGGTCCCACATATGAGGGCCAGTGACACTGCCCTCAAAAAAAAAAAAAAAAGAGTAATTCTAAACACAATGCCATTATTAGCAGACAAATTTTGTATAATCATTTATCAAAACTATGCAACATAGCTGTACCTTCACTGGCCTAGAATTCAACTACTGTATATTGAAAGTCTCTTCTATTTCTAGGTCCCAGCAACACAATTTCCTTCTCCTTAGGCAAATAATGTTTGGAATTTGTGTGTGTGTGCTTTTAGACATGATCTATACATATACTCGTAGGAGTAATTATGTTGTTGTCCCATTTTTCACACCAATTGTGTCATGCTATAATCACTGTTTTATAGCTGGCTTTCTTCATTTATACTTCTCTCTCTTTCTCTGTCTTTTCCCCCTTCTCTACTCCCATATGTTTGTGGGTTATATATTTTATAGGATACTGCTAATCTTTTACAGGATAAAATATTAAATTACCTGATATCTAATGAAGACATTTTAGCAATTGTAACATCAAGGTAGAAAAACAAATTGAATTTTCAGTCACTTCATGTCGACTCTCTAATCAGCCCATCTTGAATAAGCAGGTGAGCCATGGTAACCTTGGATGTGTGCTGCTCAGACCACCCTCCAAAAGACCTACTGTGTGAGAAGTACAGTTAGCTGGCAGCCTCCAGCTATGGTGCTTTTGGGATCTGCAGCACATTGGAGCTCAGGCCATGCTTTCCATGGGCAGCTCTCAGCCAATGACTAAGCATGGTGGCATACTAGTACCTGGATATTTCTACTCTATTCAAGACCGCTCCATAAATCATCTTTGTCTGGAAGCTCCGGTGGTCTGATTGAAACCTTCTCTGAATTATACTGTAGTCTGAGATGCTTCCTTTTTCATTTCTGCTTTCCTTTCACAAGTAGAGAAGGGCACCACCTTCTGAAGACTCTCCTTGGCTGCTCCTGCTTCCTCTCTTTATCTTTCACAAGCATCACCCCGGATTTAAAGTCTTTTATTTTATTTTTTTCCCTCTTTTTATTGCCTTTCAACATGTCTCCTCTTTTAAAATTTTTCAATTACTGTTGACACTCAATATTATTTTATATTAATTTCAGGTGTAAAGCATAGAGGTTAGACATTTGTATAATTTAAGAAGTGATAGCCCTGTCTGGTCTAGTATTCACCTGGCACTATATAGAACTATTACCATATTATTGACTGTATTCCCTATGCTTTACATCCTCATGACTGTTTTGTAACTACCAATTTGTACTTCTTAATACATTCCTTTTTTACACTGCGCCCAACCTCCTCCCATCTATCATTCAACAAATCTAGTACTGATCTGACACCATACATAGTTATTACAATATTATTGACTATATTCCTTATGCTATACCCTACATCCTCATGACTACTTTGTAACAACCAATTTGTGCTTCTTAATCCCTTCCCTTTTTTCACCCACCATTCAAACCCCTTCCCATCTGGCAACCATCAAAATGTTTTTTGTATCTATGAGTTTCTGTTTTGTTTGGGTTTTTAAATTTTGTTCTTCAGATTCCATATAAAAGTGAAATCACAATGCATCTGTCTTTCACTGTCTGCCATACTCCACTCAGCACAATATCCTTCAGGTCCATCCGTATCACTACAGATGGCAAGAACCCATTCCCTTCCCTGGCTGAGCAATATTCCATTGCATATATGTACCATCTCCTCTTTATCCATTCAACCACCAATGGACACTCAGACTGCCTCTACATCTTGGCCATTGGAAACAAGGCAGCAATGAACATATGAATGCACACATCCCTCAAAGTACTATTTTGAATTTCTTCAGATAAATACCCTGAAGTGGGATTACTGGGTCTTTTTTCGTCTCTTGTTACAACCTTTGTTTCAAAGTCTGTTTTGTCTTATATAACTATTGTTACAATAGCTTTTTTTGTTGACTTGTTTCTATTTTCATGAAACAACTTATCCCATCCCTTTACTTTCAGTCTGTATGTATCTTTCTATCGGAGGTCTTTTGTAGATAGCATATCCAAAGATTTTGGTTTTTTTCCCATTCAGCCACCCTATATTTTTGATTTGAGCACTTAACCCATTTACACTGAAAGTGATTGTTGATAGATATGTAGTTTTTGCCATTTTATTATTCACATTTTTTATTTTATTTTTTCTGTCTTAAAGTAACCCCTCTAAAATTCCTTGTCATACTGATTTGGTGGTGTTGAACTCCTTTAGATTTTTTTTTTTTTTGGAAAGCACTTTATCTGTCCTTTGACTTAAAATGATAGCCTTGCTGGATAGAGGAGTCCTGATTGTAGGTTCCTACTTTTCATCACATTGAATATTTCATGCCAGTCCCATTTGGTCTGCAAAGTTTCTTTGATACATCAGCTGACAATCTTATGGGAGCTCCATTATAAGTTACTAGTTGCCTTTATCTTGCTGCTTTTAGGATTTTATGTTTGTCTTTAACCTTTGTTATTCTAATTATAATGTGTCTAGGTGTGGGCCTGTTTGTGTTCATCATGTTTGGGACTCTCTGCCCTTCCTGGACTGCTATGTCTATTTCATTCACCAAGCTAGGAAAATTTTCAGTCATTATTTCTTCAAATCGGTTCTCAATCCCTTGCTTTCTCTCTTCTCCTTCTGGTAAGCCTCTGGTGTGAATGTTGTTACACTTGATGTTGTCCCAGGGGTTTTTTAAACTATCCTCATTTTTTTTGTTTGTTTCTTTTTTCTTTATGCTGTTACAATTGCATGTTTTCAGCTTCCTTGCCTTCCAAATTGCTCATTCAATCTTCTGTTTCATTTAATCAGCTGTTAATTTATTCTAGTGCATTCTTTATTTCAATTATTGTATTCTTCACTTCTTTTTAATGTTTCTATGTCCCTTTTTATGCTTGCAATCTATTTGTTGAAGTTCTCACTAACTTCTTTGAGCATCCTCATAACCCTTGTTTTTTTGTTTTGTTTTGTTTTTGTTTTTGTTTTCGTTTTTGAGGGCTGTGTCACTGGCCCTCATATGTGGGACCTGAACTGGGTCATAACCATTGTTTTGAACTCTCTCTCTGGTAGGTTGCTTGCCTCCATTTCATTTAGTTCTTTTCTGCCATTTTCTCCTGTTCTTTCCTTTAGGATGCATTCCTTTGTTTTTTCATTTTGACTGCCTCTCTGTGTTTGTGTCTATGTATTATACAGATCTGCTATGTATACCAGTCTTGGCTGGGTGGCATTATGTAGTTGGTGTCCTATGGATCTCAGTGGCACAGCCTTCCTGGTGACCTGAGTCAGGTGCTTCAGGAGTGTTTCTTGTGTGGGTTGTGTGTGCCCTCCTGTTATAGTTGGACCTTGATTGCTGTTGGCATATCAGTGGTTGGGACTGACCCTCAGGCTATTAGGCTGTGGGGCTTGGACATGTCCACAGCATATGGGCTACTGTGCAGGGGCTTACCACATGGTGTGGGATTTTCCCCAGTGGGCTGTGGTGCCTGTTAAGACTGTCCTTTGTGTGAGCCATTTGTGGAAGTAACTGGGCAGTGCTCTGCTGTAGTCTAAAGTCTACCTCCAAATATGTTGGTTCTGAGGCTTCTTGCAAGGAGCTTTGGTGCAGGCCCAGGTCACCCACAGCCTGTGACTGGCCAGGGACTACCTGGTAGGCACTGTAAAGTAATCCATGGGTGTTCACTGCCTGTGCTAAACCTGGAGGTGCCTGGGAGAGATGTTGCTGTGAACCAAGGTCAGCTGCCACCAATACCAGGCTTAGGGTAACTCCACAAAGAAATAGGACACCCATTGCCTTGTTGCCACCTGCCAGCTCCTTTAAGGTTCAGCCACAGATCAAGTCTCATGTAGTATGCAAGCTGGGTGAGGCAGGGTCTCAGGGAGTCACTAGAGTGGGAAGAGTTTAGCCACCAGGTTAATATATATTCTGGTTTGGTGCCAGTGCTGAGTTTGGAATGACTCAACAAAAGTCTCAGAGCACAACAAAGCTAGTCACTATCCACCTGGAGCCTACTAGACTCATATAGTTTTCCAAGTAAGAGTGCAATGGGGACGGGGCTGGCTGCTCATGAGAAAGTGCCTCCTGTGGTGTGTGAGTTGGGTGGGGCAAGGTCCCAGCTGAGTCAGCAGGGCAGAGCAGAAGAGCCCATCAGGCAAACAGATTCAAATTTGGCCTCTGGGAGGTGGGTTCAACACAGGCAAGATGGTGCCTACCTGCCAGCTGCACAGTAGGAGTACCACTCACTGGGAAAATGCTGACTTACCTCCAGCTGCAGCCACACACCTCAATCTGCTCCCCAAACTGTATGTCTCTGAGGCCCCCCCCCCAAGTCACCTTCCCTCCACCGGAGCCCAAGGTGAGTGCCTGCAAGCAAGTGAATCTGTGTGCAGGCCCTTTAAGAGGACATATGAGTTTTCTAAGCTTTCCATTCCTCCTGAATTGTTGGAATCTCCACTGTTTTTCACTGGCAGATGTGGTGGGGGGCTCCCCTTCTCAAAACCAGTACTCTGAGCTGGGGAGCTTGGTGTGGAGGGCCTGATGTCTCTCGCTCCTCTAGGGGAAAACTTCAAGGCTGAGATATCCCTCCTGATTCCCAACTGCCACAGGGAGGTTTGGGGCCCATTGCACATCTCAGCCCCTCTTACCAGTCTCACTGTGGCTTCTTCTTTATATTTTTAGTTATATGATTTCTGTTTAGCTAGACTTCAGATGGTTCTTCGGGTTGATTGTTCTGTAATTTAGTTGTAATCTTAATGTGTTCATGGAAGGATGAGAGCATAGTGTTTATTTACTCTACTATCTTGGATCTCTCATTTTTATGTACTCTTGGTGTTTGAAAATTTCACTGGAGTATTTCCAAGCAAAGGTTGGTTTTTGTTTATCCAACTGAGCAGTCAGAGAACTTGTTTCTTCTTCTTCTTCTTTTTTTAAATTAAAGTTTATTGAGATAACAATTGTCAGTAAAGTTACATAGGTTTCAGGTATACAATTTTGTAATACATCATCTATATATCACATTGTATGTTTACCACCCAGAGTCAGTTCTCCTTCCATCAACATATATTTGATCCCTTTTACTCTCATTTATCACCCCCCTTTCCCCTTACCCTCTAGTAACCACTAAACTATTGTCTGTGTCTATGAGTTTGTTTGTTTTTAACTTTATTGGGGAACATTGTATTTTTCAGGACCCATCAGTTCCAAGTCCAGTTGCCATTTTCAATCTAGTTGCAGGGGGTACAGCCCACCATCCCATGTGGGAGTCAAACCCCAGCCTTGTTGTTAAGAGCATGTGCTCTAGCCAACTGAGCCACCTGACAGCCCCATGAGTTTTCCTTATAACTGATTCATAACTGTCTTCATTTCTGGAAAAATTTCTTCTATAATTTCTTTATTTCTACCAATTTAATATCCTTCTACTCTGTTTTTTTCTGGTATTTCTATTATTAGTATGTTGAATTTCTTGATGGCTAATCTATGTGCATTTCTCTCACATTTTTGCAAAATTATTTTTTAATTATTTAATGATCTGCATATATACTCAAGTTCTATTGACGTGTGCATATATATTTCTAATTTATAAGCATTGCCTTATTTTTATTCTGATTATTTTTTTTACATAAGTTTTTTTTTTTTAAGATTTTATTGGGGAATTGGGGGAGGGGAAGAGTGTTGGGGAATTGGGGAAGGGAACCAGCCAAGTTGTTGTTCTTCAGTCTTCATTGTGGAGGGCACCAGTCGCCGTCTGGCTTCTCGTCAGCAGCTCGTGGCCTCTAAGCTCAAGGTGCTGTGTTCAATCTTAGTTGAGGGTGGGCATAGCCACCATCCCATGGGGGATTTGAACCTGGCAGCCTTGTTGTTAAGAGTGCACGCTCCATCCACTGAGCCACCTGGGCGGCAGCTCAGCTCAAGGTGCCGAGTTTAATCTTTTTAGTTGCAGGTGGGTGTAGCCCACCATTGAACATGCAATCTTGTTATACCAGCTGAGCCATCCTGCCACCTGTTGGAAGCTCAGCGACAGTCACTTAGGGTGCAGCATTCACTGGCCCATATGGGAATCAAACCGGTGGCCGTGTTGCTCAGAGCACACACTCTAAGCCAACTCTTAACCAACTGAGCCACTCGGCTGGCCCCTTACATAAGCTCTTTAGGCTTCATAGATGTAATGGCCTATCTTATTGGGTAATAGTGAGTTAGATGAGGTAATGGATATATCTGGACTGAAATACTTTCTATTATTATTAATTTGATTCATGCTTTCATATGCCTTTTGTTAAACTTCTTTGTTGGTTAATCTTTAATATTCATAGTGTGACAGGGTCTATTTAAAATTAAATATTCAACTCTTTCCCAAAGTTCACTAGAACTATGTAACTAGGATTTTGTTTGCTGCTTAAGATAATACTTCATTCCCCTGCACCTGGAACTCCTGTGCATACAAATTTACTTACATTTTAATAGCCCAAGATGTTTCCTCAAAAACTTCACCCATTCAGTGCACATTTTTTCATGAATGATTAATGATGACAACTTATGTAGAATCTTCTGCTGAAAATCACATAAATAACAACATTTCAAGTACAACCTCATATTTCATTATAATGGAGAGCAATACTTGGAATAAATGCAGATACTTTAATGAATTGCAAACTTTTCAAGCTGAATCTATGAAGAAATGGAATAGTTAAAAGAAAGTGCTTTAATAGATATGCCTACTGACCATATTCCACAATTAGAGTGGTCACTAAAAGTTCTCATCCTATAGATAACAGACTGGGTTCAGATCTCAATTCCACCATATGCTCTTGGGCAAACTAGTTAAGTTTTCAGAGTGTGTTTTCTTCTAGCATTAGAAATAAGGATTAACATATATAATGGTACAAGAATTAACAAATGCATATAATGCATATGAAGTATTTAGTATAGTGCCTAGCATAATTTAAACATTAAAAAAATATCAGTTCTTATGATCAATTAATAAATTGGCAATCTCTCAGAGGAAAATTATTGAATCTGTGTTCTCCCCAAAGTTTTATTTTTTTAATTTTTTGTCACCTCATTGTATTTTGTTTTTACCTCTAGAGCAGTTAGTTCTCAGCACACACAGCTTGTGTGTCTAAAATGTTATTTTTCTGTTATTATTTTGTCATCTTTATCCCCCAGCATGACTAGTAGGAACTTGACATATTGTACTCCATTGATGAACAAATAGTGATGGCACAGTGAGATGGAGATATAGTTTGATTCCTACAATCTCTCAGAAAAAAGGTTTCCAAACTATAAACTCACTCAAACATTTAGAAGGTAGAATCTGAGAATCTTCTGTGAGAAAAAGGAGGATACATGTTAATTAAAGAAGCACATCAAGAATTAGCAAGCTCTAGGGCTGGCCAAGTGGTTCCATTGGTTAAGAGCTCACTCAAGAGTGCAAGCTGACCTCTGAGCAACAGCACTTAGATGCCCAGCCCGAGTTGAGCTGCCATTGAGCTGCCAACAGATGGCAGGATGACTCAACTAAAAAAAAGAAAAATTACTAGGCTCTAATCATTACTGGCAAAGTCAAAAGAAAAGGTGCTTCATATAGACTGAGCAATTGAGATTAAGCATGTCAAAGGTATGAACACTTTTAACTGGTATATTGCACATGCTCTAAGATATTATTAATAATTTCTCTGAACATAAGAAAGGGAGTAATAAATAGGGTGTGCAATTGTGAAGGGATTTAAATCAGGAATTAACATTAATTACTGATTACTGTTAATTAGTAACTTGCACTTAATATTAATTACTCCTGGAAACTATGGTATCAGATGGTGAGTCCCCTTCACGGAATTATGTTCATCATCACTAGGGAAGTGGATCTATCCAACTGGCACTTTCTTGGAAGGAGCAAGTACATGGTGGACACTAATAGTTTCCTTCCAACCTGATGGCTAAGATTTGGAGCTATCACAAGAAGTGCAAGTTGGTGAAGCAACTCTAGTGTGTCTTGGGCTGGACTCACTAGAGTGACAAAGAGGAAGGCTAGGGTCTGGTATTTCCATGAATTAAAAGTCTATGGACAACTCTGAATTATCATAGATCTACAACTTCCTTGATGTAGGTTTGGTTCATTTCTATATTCATGAGAATCAGCTAGCACTATCCCTGGTTTTAATATGTTTCAGATCCAGTCCCTCTCACATGCCCATGTTACTGCCATCCTGACGCTTACTAGCACTCCCATCAAAGAAAGGAAATAGAAAATAAAAAATAGGGCAACCTAAATCTGACAATTTTAGCATGTGTTAATGAGTTTGGCAGAGGAGAAAGGTAAAACTCTGGACTAAATAGTTTTTTAAAATTTTGCATGTGTTTAAATGCTCTCAACAATGAGAGAAGATAAAAATTAACCTTTACTATTTTATTCTACTTTCAAAGTTTTAGTATTTGTTATTCTAAATTCACCCTAATGTCTTTCTTATTTACTAATTTCACTAACAGTTTGAGTTCCTTGAGCTTTAGAAACAACCATACCCTAACTCTGATTCCCACTTCCTGCATCCAGGGTAGAATTGGCTGAGTAGGCGGCCATTGCTCCTGGTGTGTGAAGCCTAAGGATCTCTCTATGGGAGACTGGTAGGGTGTGAAGCTATAGGACTGGGACCTGAACTCAGCTTGGATGGCAAGGAAAGGAGCCTATTAGCGTATTGCAAAGCTCCTTCCTTCCTTCTTGGCAGGAGTTGTTGCTTGCAGCCAGCAGGTGCCTAATGCTGTTAAATTTATGAGTAGTGAAAGCTGTTGGATTTCTTAACATCTGGGTAACATAAATTATCAAAAATTTTTTTTGGTCTGGCATAGTTGGAAAGTGATTTTGAAATCCATGAAAAGCCATTAAGTAACCTTTACTGGAATGTGTTTATTTCAACATTTAACTCTGTGTCTGCAGGCTGTCCCTAGATGAGCTGACAGACTCTGGCCAAGCAGGAAGTGACAGGGTCAGGAAAAGCTAAGCCACAACAGTTTCCTCTTGAGATCTCTAGTAAGACACAGAGAACTTTTAATTTATGTGTGTATTGTTTGTGTTTTGTATTTTTTCTTGCTCAGAATTACCAATAAGCTAAGTGCAGACCCAAAGTAAAATTTGTTAATGACTGCCATTAATTATTTTTTATTTTAAACTAAGTGTGATATTGAGAGCTCCTCCTTTATCCCCTTCTCTTCCCATGTTTCTATTCCTTCATCACAATAAATAATAAATTTATGACCTGTCAAGGGAATTTAAAAAGTAAAATAAAATATCAAGAAAGGATTTGGCCTTTTCTTTAAAGTAACAGGTTATCCACATAACATTATTCATCCATGTTGCTGTTGCCTGCCAGGACTGCTAAATGCAAACAGGCATTTCTTAAACTTTCAGCCACTGTTGATTTTGAGTGGTGCTGTCCATAAAGAAGTCCACACTAGTATTTCCATAGTGAAGGGGAGCTTGGATCTTGAAGTGTGTTGAGGGATTATTTTCCTACCAACATTTTACTTTCTAATAGAAATTGTGATAGTATGTAATATAGGCTTAAACTATGGCTATTTTTCATGCTCTACATATCAATTGCATATATATAATTAGATTTAATGGATTAAAAAACAACAAAACACAAAATATAGTAGTATATTTTCACATGATACAGTGGAAAGAATAATGGACTTGTGAGAACTATTGGGTACAAACTCTGCATCCACTTTTTTTTTTACTCCCTAAATTATGTTACATCAAAAGCCAGAGTCACAGTTTTTCTTCAGTAGAGTAGGATTTTCAATGAACATTGTAGATGGCAGCTCAGAATCCATTGCATCCTTGCCCCACTTATTTACAGTAATGTATTTGGGAACTTAAAGTAAAGTAAGGGAGGATCTGATTGACCAAAGAATTATCTTATCTCTTTTTGTTGGTAATTTTTTCTGTAACAGGTATGTGACCTGATTCCTGCCAATGAGATGCAGTAAAACATTTTCCGGAGATTTCTGAGAAACTTGTTCCAGTTCTTAAGAGAAAGTTACCATCAGCCAGGCTCTCTCTCCACTTGTTATGTAAATCTGGAGGCACATTGTCCCAGGTGCTACCCTAATCATCTTATGACCTTTGAAGTAACACAGCCAGGAGACAAATCTGAAATTTCATAAAGATTAGAACTTAGTGGACCATAGAGAAAAGAAGCTATAGGCTTGATTACATCTCCCTTGAATCCTACACCTAATCTCTGGACTTGTAGTTATGTGAGCCAATAAAATTATGCATTGTTTATACGACAGTTATAGGTGGGTTTATATTACTTGTAGCCAAAAGCATCACAACTTATACACAAGCAATTGCATCTACCCATCAGGGATATTTTGGTGGCTTAATGAAGAACCCATCTGGAAAATCTTTGTAGATGTTAAGTATTCCATTAAAAATGGTTCCTCTCTTTCACTTGTAGCTTCACCATCTCTTCCCAAAAGGCATTGGAATCAAGAAACTGAAACATCTAAGGAAATTGAATGACAGACTAAGTTCCATTTTTATATGAATAAGTGTATTAAAATATAAGTTATTGGGGCTGGCCAAGTGGCGCGGTGGTTAAGCACTGGCTTGGGAGGCCAGCGGCCCTGGTTTGGTCCCACATAAGAGGGCCAGTGACACTGCCCTCAAAAAATAAAACAAAACAAAACAAAACAAAAAAAAACATATATATATATATATATATATATATATATATATATATATATATATATATCTGTTATTAAGTTGTAAAATAGATTAATGTTTTAAGACTATTATTTATATTATGGTATATGTTATATGCTATATTATATCATAATATATAGTCTTAGGACATTAATCTATATTATATGCATATATTATATATGTTTGTTTATATTTGTCTTACAGCATTTAAAAAGCACAAACAAACCCAATACGATACATGCACCTATGCTATTGCATGTAATATTTTGTTGTTTCCAGGTAAGAATCCAGTCTTTTAAAAAATGCATTTAAGTAATATGTTACCTTACTTGGAAATTTCAGTTCTTCCAGATTTTCCATAAAGCCTACTTGGGAAAAATACACCTTTAAAAATGTGTGTTTTTAGTACATTTGCTCATGTATGCATAAATTTTTTATCTGAATTTGTGGGAATATCTTAGTATGTTTTCATAATAGGAAAACAAAACCCAAGGCTTTCAGAGAGGATCAATAATAGTGCTTCACAACTGAAGACAGTTTTCTTGGGGTTTTCTCTTTTTCTAAAAAAGAAGAACAATAATGCACCATAGACCCCAAAGGGAAATATATTGTTAATGGGAAAAATTGCCTTCATTCACTCTTTCTATTTAAGGGAGCTCTTGCTGCCAGGTTATAATGAAACACAAAGGTCTAATACAAAACTGATCAGGGGGAAGGAAGAAAGAGAAAGGAACCCAGGAAATGCAATACCTAATCCAGATGTTTGCAAAGTGGGGCGGCTTTTGTCAAAGAAAAGACAGCAAGAGAACTTTATCTTCTTCATCCTTTTTCAGGTCCCAACTTCTTGATCAAATAAAAAACACAACCTTATTTTTCAGGTTCTAAGATTTTTTTTACATAATTTAGTTAAATTGTATGTACTAGTAAGAAAATCTCTAGTATGAAACAAGTTCATTATGATGTTTTATCTAACTGATCTAGAGTTCTAGGAAAAGATAAAACTAATACCTAAAAAATGGCTTTATTCAAACTAGAAAAATCACCTAAAAATCTGTCTTTATATATCATTTATTAGGGTAAATGTTTTCTTGGCTTGATGAAATTAAGTTATGGATAAGTCTTTAGAGTTTTTTTTGTTTTTTTGTTTGTTTTTAAAGGCTCACGTGTGACTTAGGAAAAGATGGTTTACTGGTCTCTTCAGAAAGGGAAGAAGAAGGAATTTCTTTTCGTCCTTTCTTTCTTTCTTTCTTTCTTTCTTTCTTTCTTTCTTTCTTTCTTTCTTTCTTTCTTTCTTTCTTTCTTTTTGGCTAATTAAAGTTTATTGGGGTGACTATTGTTAGCAAAGGTACATAAATTTCAGGTGTATACTCCAAAGAGTTTGGAGAAGGCCAAGCAAAAGGAGGAGCTCAAAAGGCCTCTTTTTTATTGATGTTTGCAAGTGCTATTCCCCCTTTTCAGTGCCATTAATTGGAAAGTTCAGGAAACACTGTACCTTAGTCACTGCTGGTGGATTTTTACCACTGCCCTGAGCATGGCCAGAAACCTTGCTACTGCTGACACTGTGGCAGATCAGATCTGCTACTTTTCAGGCTATGAGGAGGACTGTACTGATGCTTCTGTTGAGAGTGTATTGATAGGTTGACGAAGAATTTCTGAATGAGCCCTGATGACACTGGTGTTTAACAGGGATCGCATTAGCTCCCTGCTAAACTGTGCCTTTCCCAGTAATTTGGCTAGAGAGAGCAGGTTTTGTTTGTTAGTTACTTTTCCTAGCCTTCGTAGCAGTTCAAGCTGGCAGGCCTGTCCTTGTTCTAGTCTGCCATATATGGGGAACAAAAAGAAATTCCAGGAATTTAAATTGGTGCCTTTTCTCAAGTCCTGAGGTCCTTAGCCAGCCCATCTTCTTCTTTACACCTTTCAGAGTCCTTTTGTGATAATCTGCTAAATTATTTCCAGATTATATAATTATATTTAGAGGAGAGACACATAGAAAAATGAGCCTAGAAAACCTTGTCCCATCACACATTTTCACTTTCCTTTTTTTTCAGTAAAAGTGTTGGAGAAAACACCTAAACTGTCTTATTACTGAAATTGGCTTTCTATGTAGTAACTTTAAAATGTTAACATGCTATATAGAAATGTTTATTATTGTAATGCTAGCTACAAATAACCATTTAAGTTGCCCAATCCATTTCATACAGCTTCCTCAATTCATTTATTCCTACTTCCTTAATATCTACCAAAAGTACACACTAATTTCCATCTCTGAGATTTGCTAAATTTTATACCAATCATAATTATCCCTTGCATCTATCCTTCATGCCCTTTCTTTCCACAAATCTATTTTATGTTTGACTACTAAAACTAAATGTGTTTTTATTATCTCAAGAGTTTTTATTTTAACACAAGTTAGAATACATTTATCCAAAATAATAACTATTGAGAAATTTCAAAAGATAAACCAAGGGTCAAATGGAATCCCAGCTATAAAAGCACCACATAAATGTAAATTATTATTAAAGCAATACGAGAGGATTCAACTTTACCTTCACTTCTTCATTCAATTTTTGAGTGATCAGAGTAATAGGAACTATTACAGACTATTATGCCAAATATTAAAAATAATCCTTCAAACCACTGCTGCCATTGTCAGCTTTCCCTTATAGTATCAGAGGGGTTTGTATATTTAATAATAGCAAATGATTTCAGATAAAAAGTTCCCACAATAGTTAATCATAAAAAATACTTTTTTACTACATGATGTATTGGTCACTTAGAAAAAATAAAATTCTTGACTAATATGTCATTATGAAACTTTTATTTGCTTACTATTGACTACAAAAATTACTAGTGTCCCAAACCTTTTTGTTTTAATTTTTATAAACTCAATTTCCAATAATGGTGTCTTGCTAGATTCATATATCAACCATTCTAACCTTTACATCATGTTGTATTATATTTTATTATATTAACTTATCTGTGCCACAACATTTGTTGGCTGCATATATCTTAATCAGTAAATAATCTTAGCTTCATTTTATTATAGATTTGATTCTTGAAATGTTCAGGACAAAGAATACCCTGAATTGTCAATATTTCTTTTAGTTTATATTTATTTCTGAGTTTTGTTTTGTCCAATATGCATGAGAAGACTACTTATTTTTATCTTTACTGTGTTCTAGCAAATAGTAACTTGTGAATTTAAAATTTAAAAAAATAAAAATTTAAAACAAATTGAAGGAAGAAGAAATGACTACACCAACTTCTCAGAATAAGCTGGAAAGTAATTATTTAAACTGAGTCCTAAACTGAGAAATATATATGTTCTCTAACATGGAGATTGTTGGTTATTCCAAATTTATTCATTCTTTAAGATAATCAATTAGCAGACTTTCTGAATGCCACTTGGCATCAGGTAATATGAAAAGGATGGCACATGTTTTGGTTAATAAAAGAAAAACAGTCCTTTCAAGAAGTTTAAAAATTATTCTATGATAGCAATAACAAACAATAAAATAAAGACATAAATGCATAACTTTAAATTTTAGGAAGTATAAATTGACTGAAATGAGCAAATGGAGTGATACACATGTCTGACTGGTATCAGGGAGTGGATAAAGGAAGGACATGTTTAAATGGATACCCACTAGGATGTTACATTTCATCAGAGACCTGAAAGATGAGAATGAGCTAGGCACATTGGCCAAAAGAAATCTTTGCTATCAGAAAATCCTATAGTTTACCTACAATTACAATCCAGAGATAAGGATCTAGTGATATTTTTGTCCAAGAGCTTAGATGAGTCTTGCTGTAAAATAATCTGTATCATTTATTCACACTACAGGATGGTAGTTAAGATAGTAAAAGATTTGCTGCCGGCCGAGTGGCTCAGTTGGTTAAGAGCTCGCTCAAGAGTGCAAGCTGAGCTCTGAGCAACAGCTGTTCGAGGCCAGCCCGAGCTGAGTTGCCGTTGAGCTGCCAACAGGTGGCAGGATGGCTCAGCTAAAAAAAAAAAAAAAAAAAAGATTTGCTATTTCCCAAGACCCATTTCTACCCAGGCTAATCTTAGTTTGTTGACATACAGTGATCAACATGTATTTTATAAAACAAATTTTAACACAATGATCTTAAATTGTACCATAAACAGTTACCCTTTCTATGTCTTAAGATACATATATTTCCATAAAATGCAGGATGGAACCCTAGAATACCTAATAGGTGTTGCGTAGAGTAAGCTACATGCAACATGTTACTTGATCAATCCTAAAGCTCTGCAATTTGAGTGAAAATGAAAATAAGCAGTCCTTACCTGGGCTGGGAAAATACATAAGCCACTCCATTACAGTTTTAAAGGACCTCTTTGCTTAGTCATTTCTTCCCACCTTTACCTTCATTAACTGTTACAGTGGTGGGAAAGATAAGAGAAAACATGGGAGAACAGAAAAAAAACAATATAGAGAAAATTCTTCTACCTATCTCTTAGTTTTTAATCATATATTTTTAAAGTCAATCTTGATTCAGAGAAGAAAACATGAATTATTTTTTTTCTTTTTCTTATATACGTATTCCCACAGATGCCTAATATAGTGCCATATAGCAATATAGCAAGTGCTCTGCAAATGGCATTACTTCATCATCTTCACAAATAATTCCATGCCTCTAAGCTTTACTTTTCCATCTTTAAAATCTCTAATGTCCTTTAGGATCCAAATAGTAGCTACTATTTATTGTATACTTAACATATGCCAGTTACTTATATACACATTGTATTTCATTTAACAATAGCAATAACCCTATATTAAAGATGGTATAGTTCTCATTCTACCAACAGGGATACAGCCTCAGAAATATTAAGCAACTTGCTGAAAGCCACACCATTAGTGTTGGTAAAACTGAATTCCACCCAAGACTGTTTTCTTAACCATCTCCACACAACTTTTAAGCTCTATGGGCTGCATCTACACCATAGCTAGGGAAATAGATTTTACTTTTTAGAAGAGATTTAGATTTCCAGAAAACTTCAGCAGATAGTACAGAGTTCCCACATACCCCCTCTCCCCTGCACCAATTTCCCTTTATTCATATCATATATTCATGTGGTATCTTTGTTACAATTGATGAACCAATATTGATATATTATTTTTAACTATAGCACATAGATTACATCAGGGTTTGCTATTTGTGTTGTACAACTTTATAAGTTTTGCCAATGCCTTATGTCATGTATCCACCATTACAGTAATATACAGAAGAGTTTTGTGGCCTAAAGTCCCCTGTGTTCCACCTACTTATTCCCCACTGTGCATGGGTCTCTGACAACCACTGATCTTTTTATTGCCTCCATAGTTCCACCTTTTCCACAATGTCATATAGTTGAAATCACACACTATACAGCCTTTTCAAACTAGCTTCTTTCAATTAGCAATTTGTTTTTAGGGTCCCTCTACATCTATCTGTGGCTTGATAGCTCATTTCCTTCCATCAATGTATAATATTCCAATGTATGAATATACCATAGTTTGTTTATTCACTTACCTATCAAAAACCATACTGATAACTTCCAATTTGGGGCAATTAAGAATAAAGTTACGGGGCCGGCCGAGTGGCGCGGTGGTTAAGCGCTGGCTTGGGAAGCCAGCGGCCCCGGTTCGGTCCCACTTATGGGGGCCAGTAACACTGCCCTTAAAAAAAAAAAAAAAAAAAAGAATAAAGTTACAACGAACATTCATGTGCACATTTTTTTGTGTGTAGACATAAGTTTTCAACTCATCTGGGTAAATACTTCGTAGCATGATTGCTGAATTGTATGGTAAGACAATATTTAGTTTTGTAAGAAACAACCAAACTGTCCTCAAAGTGGCTGTACCATTCTACATCCCTATTAGCAATGACTGATATAGTTCCTGTTACTCTACATCTTTGCTGACACTTTTTATTGTCAGTGTTTTGGATTTTAGCCATTCTAATAGTTATGTAGTAATATCTCATTGCTGTTTTAATTTGCAAATACTGAATGACATATGATGTTGAGAATCTTTTCATATGCTTATTTGACATCTGTAGATCCTCTGCGGTGATAACTGCTCAAATCTTTTGCTCATTTTTAAATTACATTGTCTGTGTTTTTATTGTTGAATTTTAAGAATTTTTTTATATATTTTGGATATAAGTCTTTAGTTAAATATGAGTTTTGAAAATGTTTCTCCTACTCTGTGATTTGTGTTTTTATTCTCTTAACTGATATTTTTAGAGCAGAATATTTTCGTTTTAATAAAGTCCAATTTATCAATTTTTACATCATAGATCATGATTTTGGTGCTATATCTAAAAATTCATCAACAATTCCAAAGTCACCTACCTTTTGTCCTATATTACATTCTAGAAATTTTAGTATCACATTTTACATTTAGGTTTATGATCCACTTTGAGCTAATTTTTGTGAAGGATGTAAAGTCTGTGTTTATACTATTATGATTTATTTTGCATGTGACTGTCAAACTATTCCAGCACCATTTGTTAAAAAGACTATTCTATGTCCACTGAATTTACTTTACTCCTTTGTCAAAGATCATTTGGCTATGTTCGTGTGGGTTAATTCTGTTCTATCAATTTATTTGTCAAGCCTTTATTTATTTATTTATTTATTTATTTATTTATTTATTTATTTATTTATTTATTTATTTCCAACAGTACAATGCGGTCTTGACTACTGCAATTTCACAGTGAATTTCCTAGGCAGGTAGTATCAGTTCTCTGATTTGTTCTTCTTCAGTATAGTGTAGGTTATGCTTGGTATTTTGTCTTTCCATATAAACTTTAGAACAAGTTTGTTCATATCCACTGTAGTTTTGATTGGGATTTCATTGATGTATAAATCCAGTTAGAAAGAACTGATATCTTAACAACATTGAATCTTCCTACCTATGACCATGGAATACTTCCCCACTTATTTAGATCTTTTTAAAATTTCTTTTATCAGAATTTTGTAGTTGTACTTTTATAGATCTAATATATATATATATATATATATATATATATATATATATATATATATATATTTTTTTTTTGTTAGATTTATTCCTAAATATTTAATTTTTCTGGGTGTTTAGGTAAATGGCATTGTACTTTTAATTTCAAAATGCAACTATTCATTTTTGATATATAAAAAGTAGACTTTTGTACTAAGCTTGCATGATGCAAATCTTGCTACAGTTGCTTATTAGTTTCAAGAGGGTTTTTTTTTTTCCCCCTTGATTTTGGGGAATTTTCTACGAAGAAAATCATATCATCTGTGAACATAGACACGTTTCCTTTTTATGTCTTATTGCATTAGCTAGGACTTCCAGTACAATGTTGAATAAGAGTGATGAGAGTCAATATCCTTGCCTTATTCCTGATCTTAGGGGAAAAGTTTCTTATTTCTTACCATTCAACATGATATAATCTGTAGGCTTTTTTATGGATGGTCTTTATCAAGTTGGGAAGTCCCCTGTATTCCTAGTTTACTGAAGGTTTTGTTATGAATGAGTGTTGGATGTTTTCAAATATATATATATATATATATATATATATATTTTTTTTTTTCTGCATCTGTTGATATGATCATGTGATTTTTCTTCTTTTGCCTATTGATATGATGGATACTTATTTTTACCTCTGAGTGTATTTCAAAATAGTTACTTTTCCCCTCCCTTTCTGGAACCCCAAAGGGATATTTCTTGGATTTTCTCCATGAGAATCTGATAAAACTCCTGGAGATAAAATGCATGAAAGTATGAGTGACCCCCTAAGACTGTGCCTTTATGTGTTTTTAACCCTGAAGCTAGTCCACATTCATTTTGTAGTAACTCCTCAATTACTATCTAAGTATTTTTACCAGTACCTGGTTTCAGCAGTTTCTGTTCCCAGTAAACTGTCATCCTCTGTATTCAAATGTCTCTCCAGTTTTCAGGATAGCTATTTGTCCTGTCACCTCAATTCTCTCGCATATCTAAGAAGAGTTATTGATTTTCAGTTTGTTCAGCTTTTATCTTGTTGTGAAAATGGGAGTTCACTTCCACGCTTTTTGTATTTCAGAGTGAAAACTGGAAATTTTAATGAGTTTTTGAGAAAAATGTATCAGGAACTTGCACTTAGTACTATATGTCTATACGAGCATGAACTTGAGAGAATTTTGTTAAGCAGGAGTACCTTGCTTTGTATACCAGATTTCTCTTTTCTGAGATATGCAATGTTGAAAAGAAATTCTAGGAGCCTTTTGGGTAGTACATAAAATGAAAGATAATAACTCAATAGTCAGTGTGTTTCAGGATCTCTATTATGTCAAATTATTTCTGTCAAATTATTGACTATTCTGTCAATAAATGCAGTTTGTGCTTATTCACTCTTCTAGTATTGCAGTTAGTAACTGTCTTCTAAAAGTATTGGATCTCACGAAGAATGTCTCCATTAAATGAACAAAAGGTAAGATTTAGTTATACTTCTCTTCAGTAGTGACACAAACTGTTTATTTCCTTCTATTACTTTTCTAATTTGTAAGCCCAAGATTGAAAACACAATTAATCTCTCAACACATTTAATTTACTTTTCATTGGTTTATATACCTTGCATTTTGCCAGCCTGACTCTTATTCTTGTGTTTGACCTGACATATTAACTGCCATT
Source organism: Aselliscus stoliczkanus (assembly GCA_033961575.1). Lineage (NCBI taxonomy): Eukaryota > Metazoa > Chordata > Mammalia > Chiroptera > Hipposideridae > Aselliscus > Aselliscus stoliczkanus. The sequence continues at coordinate 12,697,690 of CM066730.1, forward strand.
CTGTTTCTGATGCTTGGAAACTAGTTACCACAGCTGGTGGTTGCACCTGGCCGGATTGTTGGCCTGTCACCCATGACCATGACCCAAATCTGCCAATGACGTAGGTCTGTTAAACCTTTCCAACAAGGCTATGAAGTCAAATGACAGCAATTATCTTTACAATCGACCATTTTAAATTATGAATATTAAATTCATAGATAACAAAGAGACATATAATGTTTGATAGAATACAAATTGAAAACTGTGACAGGTAAGAAGAACCACAAAAAAATAAGTTCAAAATATAAATGGAATATATATGAAGTTTCATGTTTTGTTTATTTTAGATTTTTAAATTTCATCAAACATAGTGTAGAATAGACTTGATAGGATATTAAAAAGTATTAGTTGATTAGTAATCTCAACTTAAGCCAACCTATAACTATAGCATATAACTACAAAATATTTGGATAATAATAATAATGGAAGTAGTATGCACTGCCCAAAGATGAAGATAGCTGCTGTGCATAAAAGAACATTGATAAAGTAGAATATCCTCAGAGGAATGTGCATGTCATGTTGATATGCCTGAAAACATATTACTTGATGAACTAAAACAAACAAAAAACATTTTTTTAATTTGGAGAAAAGAAATCTTCCAAGAATGGCAAAAGCAATTCACATCTTTTGAAAGACTCTCAAATGGAAGATAATATAAGCCTATTACCTATTGCTAGAGAGCAAAACTTGGAAAACCTTACAAGAATCCTTAGGAAGAATTCAAGACACTCAGAACTGGGGTGTATAGCCACAGGGGGAACTGAACTCCTACCCATGATCATTTTCTAGATGAAATGGATACAGATTTCAATTGGCTGTACAATCAGGCTGGATAACATCTAACATTATTGTTACCTCGTAAGATTCTACAATTTTAATGATGCAACAAAATTGATGTCTTCACTGTCACTTGCCATCAAGGATTGTTTAAGGAGAAGCTGTAATTTTTTGACAGTAAACTTTAAGAGAAAACACAATATCCAGTATCTAGGTGTCGAGCACCTGAAAACTAGCTTTCAAATGTGAGAACTTAATTTGTTTCTTGCATAACCATATACTTTGTTATTATCATTCCCCATTTTACATCTAAATAAACTGAGGCTTAGAAGGCTGTGTTACTTTTCCAAAGTCTCATATTTGGCAAGTGTAACTGCTGAGTCTTCTGATTGCAAAGCTCATGGATTTATTAATTATAAAAACTGTTATACCTCCTTTTCTCTGGTTATACTTTTTAAAATTAGGGACATAAAATAACTATTATTTTTTATATTTCTGATCTAACCTTATGAATTGACTTTTAGCAGATACAAAAAAAATGTAACAAGATTTCTTTTTAGGAAAATAATTAAATTACATTCAGAAGGATACTTGGCTAGACTCCTGCAATTTGGTATCAAAAATTTGGTTTGGCAATTCTAGGGAATCAAATAGTTATTGTTCCTATATTAAGTATTATATTTATTAGCCTAAATATTAGCTTTGCTTGCTGTGATCTTTCATATGGACTATAGAGTTGAACCCCTAAAGCATGATTGTCCTCAACTTGTAGAGAGATATTATTTTGAATTATTTCACAATGGGTACTTTCTCTACACCCTAGGTCAATCATTGTGCCTGCTTTGTGCTAGGTACCTGGTGACACAATTGCATATTGAAGACACAAGAGGCAAGTTGGACTGCAAATCTAAGTTCTGTCTGCCAACTATCCTTCTCAAACATCCCTAGTAGTTTGCATTGGAATTTCTAACATGTCCCTCCAGTTTTATCTTTATTCATACTTCTGCTTCCAACATTAGATAAACTTGAAAGTATACTGAGGTACATAGTGATTATGGGCACAGAGTCTGTAGTCACATTGCCTGGGTTCAAATCTCTTTTTTTTTAATCCCTCCAAGTCTTGGTCATCTCACCTGCAAAAGAGGGATAATAATACCTCCCTCAAAGAGTGAATAAATTAGCACCTAACAGGGAGATCATTGCACTTGGTAGTAACCCAACAAATATTACAATAGTATCTTCATTTTATTATTGTTATTCAAAGTGAGATGTGATTGCATATGCCAGATTCTTTTTTCCAGTAGGTTTTCTTTTCTTTGCATCTTCTCACTTCTTTCCTCTATTCCTTTCCTCCCTCCCTACCTCCCTCCATCCCTACCTCCCTTCCTCCCTCCCTCCCTCCCTCCCTCCCTCCCTTCCTTCCTTCCTTCTTTCCTTCCTTCCTTCCTTCCTTCCTTCCTTCCTTCCTTCCTTCCTTTCTTATTTTTTTTATTTTTTTCTTTCACAAATATTTTTTGAGTGAGTCAACAACTGAGGCAAGCCCACACACATATCTTTGCAACTTCAGACTTAACAGCTGTGAACTTTCTGCCACTCTTGGATTTTTTGAGATATCTGAGTATTTCATGGGAAATGCAGAATGTTTTTCTGTTTAGCATATGCTGAAGCATGACGCTCACCTCAATAGAATTGATAGGAGCTATTCCCAATTGTCATGCCACAGCAACATCAATCTATTAAAAAGGCAACTATATTGGGATAGTGGGAATCCCAAGATAAAACATGATCTTCACATCAGCATCTGTTTTCTAATTAGGATTGCTTAGTGGCAATTTTCATCCAATAGTTTAGTTGAATTTCATTCTTAAAGTATAAATATCCTCTGAAGGCACATGGATGAAGTTAAATCAATAACTGCATTATTGTAAATTACTTCATAATTATATATTGATAAACACAATAAGGTTATATGATATCCATTTTCCATATCACTTCATACCTTAGATGCCTTAGTAGAAAATTGCATCCTTATGTTGTTTTCAAAAACTTTGTTTTATATAAAATGCATTTCATCATTTTAAAGCAATATAATTTCAGCCTAACATTTCTTGCCTTGTTTAGATTTTCACACCATGTTAACTCAGTATATTGAAATCATGTTTTGCGTTTTTAAATGTTCTCAGACTATTATAAGTGAAAATTTTTTAATGACTTATAAGAAAAAAAATTGCATGCTGTTTTATGTTTTTAGGCCTGGCTAGAGAGCACTGTAAGATACTAAGAGTAAGATATTAAGGTATTTCAAATCAGTTTGCCTCCCATCTATCCCGTAACCCTGACTGACCATCAGCTTAGAATATTTCTCCCACATGCAATTTATCGTGTACTTATTTATATTAACCATGTGCCATAGAATGTTTGCAATCATCTGATTTAAGACATTCTGTTCCATTTTCAGTAAAAGTGGCCCAATTTTGGGTTGAGAAAACATGGCCCCTGTATACATACCTATTAATTAATATATCATTTGTTTCTCAATTGGAGCTCAAGTTCATGCCTCAGATATGTCGTTGTTATAATCCTGTTCTATGCTCACTTTGTCCCTATCTGGGGAAAGACACTGGGATGATGTGTGCAGAGTGTAAACAGGCAAACTTGCCCTGAAGTCTATTTTCAGCGCTTACAAAATTTTTTCCTAGCTAAGCCATTTAACTTCTTTCTATATGAAACAGAGATGATACTTCTCCTTCTCACTAAAATGATGTATAAATGAGATGAAACATTCATGACAAGCCTTGGTCCTTAACGTTTAGTGGGTGTTCAGTATATGGTAGGAATGATTATGGATACCAATAATTACTATAAATTCATTATGTAAATGAAACTTTTTCTGTTCATGATCACACTGTTTATCTCACCAGGTCTCATTGTAAAATATTGGTCATCATTTCTGTGAGATAAAACTATCTTTAATGTTTGTGTGATCTGAAAACAGTATTTCTCAAGCATTCATCACTTCCTTCTGCGAATTCACTGAGCCAGAATCTTCAGGGGTGGCTGTGTTTGTAAAACCCTCACCGGAATTCTGAAGTGAAACCTGGTTAAGAAGCACCAAGCCAAACATCTAGTGGCATTTGAAAATCTTCCATCTAAAGAAATTTTGCACTCCTTCATGGTAATTAGCAGGGATTTTCAAGGAAAGTTGTTGTATAAGTTTTTGGAAACCTGCATATCAGATGTCCCAGGTAGGACCATTTCTAAGCAGTAGAAAAATAAAGAGATTATATCATGCAGACTCTGGGCCCTTCCTTCACATGTCAGTTTTATGCAATGAAATCTAGGGACAATGAACAGCAAAAGTACCTTCTAAGTGTGTATCCTCATGGTGGTCGGAGTGGGAATTTTTTCTTGACAGGTAGTCTCAGCAAAACTCAGCCCTCCAGTGTTAATTGTCTGTCTGCCTTAGTTCGTACGGTTTCCCTCTCCCTGAGCCACCATTTGAGAGAACTAGTAACCAACCCTTACCTCCTTGAAAATGATTCCCTTAGCATCACAAGCTAACCCAAACCACTCTGGTGCTTCACTGTAAAACACAACTGCATTATGAATTGTTGGTTAGCAGGATTTTTTTTCTTACCCTAGATCCCAAGCATGGAGAAGAGGAAGAAGGGTGCATTGTACAGGTAACTATGATGTTTGGGCTTCATTCACAGGTGATTTTTAGTTAGCTCTAGAACTAGGTGTAGGATCATGGGCTCTGGGTGTTTTACCCATTATATTTTTCATCCTCCTCTATAAAGTGCTCCACAGACTATGCGTTGATTTGTTTTATGAAATCCAAACTGATATTTTGAATGATTCTTGTACAGGAATCTTTAAACCATATACAAGAAAAGAGAGAAGTTGTATCCTATGAGCAGCTATCAACTTAAATCAAGGATTGGTGAGAGGTGAGCTCAGTGAATAAAGAAGATTACTCTAATAAGCAGCCTTTTCTAACCTGAGATAAATAGCAAATTCTGTCAATTTGAACAGTTTTATAGGCACCATTAGTTTAACGCTTCAATTGCCTGGATAATCTTTTTTTAAAATTAACCACGCTCTTGAAAGATTTTGTAGTACTTTCTCTTGATGTCTAACAAATACAAGATCATTTCCATTTGAGATGCATATGAAAATGCAAAACATATCTCTATTTTGACCATCAAAAGGTTTGTTTATGATCACATTTTATAATATCTTTTAACTGTAATGTAATAGACCACTAAGAATGCCACACAGAACATTTACAATCTAAACCAGAAAGGAAATTTGGTATTAGGACAGTAGTGCTTTTCATATTCTGTGGGGAGAAATGTGGAACACATTACTGAAAACAATGAGCACTTGCTTCAGAATTAAGGATTAATTAATTTATTCATTCATGTATTTACTCACACCCATTTAACACATATTTATTGAGAGCTCTCCTATGAGAAGGTCCTTTTTTTTTCTGGAATATTTTCAAGGAACAAGACAGACAGCTTCTTTTTTCACAGGGCCTACATTTTAAGTGAGGGAAAATGGTGACTAGGTAAGCAAAGAACAAAAATATCAGGCTAAATTAGTCTTGCCAAAAGTCTTTATTTTTAGACAAAATCCTTATGGTGTCCAAATCTAGAAAGGAGTCATACAAATATGTTTTTAAAGCTAGTTTTTAAAGATTGTCAAAATATTAAGGTTATTCATCCTTTCTATTTTTATAAAAAGTCAGCTATTTCCTGTAGTATTAAAAGGAAAACAAAGTCATGAAAAGTGAAAAATGTTGGGATAATTTGTATTAAACAAACTGGTGGAAGAAGGTCCTTTGATTGTTTCCTGATGTCAAGGTCATCTGGTCAGGGATCAAACACCTTTTCTTTTGTTCCCTGACTGCTCTCCTTACCCATTTCATCACAAGTATTTACTCAGGTCACCTGAATGATTACCATTCTCCTTTGTTCTCTATTTCTAAGAGGGCATTTCTTTCTCTTTAGGGACTCAAGATAAGTCAATTATTTTTGACAACTGTTATAAAGAGGAAAGCAGAGATGATGGAAATGCTCAACACTTAAAAATCCTTAGATTCCAAGCATTGGGTTTTCTGCTCCCATAGACTTCTAGGAACTTTGACTAGTTGAACTTTGGTTTTATTTATTTATTTTTTAATGAGAAATATTGACACATAAATGAGTGCCAAATAAATATGTAGAAGGAAATTGATTTGATATGGTTTAGCCAAAAATTGGTGAAACTAGTATTCTATATTTGCTTATCATATCAATGAGGTTTGATGGTCATTTAAAGAATATGTATTGCTCCCTTTCAGCCAAAATTCCCATCCTATTAATCTAAGCCAAATGTCCCATACATGAGTATAGCATTTCTTAAATCTCTTCGTGTTTTAAAACTACACAGGCACCTGTATAGTTAAGAGGCAAAATCCATTTGGGGAATTTGCAGGAGCTACTTATATAAAGTAAATAGAGTTTTTAAATGAACAACCTGATATGTAGACACATATTTAGGTACCTTTAAACATTGTAACATTGATAGTAATACAAGTGACACTCCTACTTCTATACAGTCTATATTTTGAATTGTCTGTAGTCAACAAGTGGTCTTGAAAGATGGGAATTGGGAAACATAAAGAATTTGTCCATGTCCTATACCATAATTACCTGATATCTCCATGTAGAGAATTGTTTTTAACTGGTATTTAAAAATGTCTCAATAGAGCATCAACAGACTTAGTGATGCAAGCTTGGCATAGTAGAGCACTATCAGGCCACAGGCTAGTAGCAGGGGCCAGCATGCTAAGATGGAGAAGGTGAAGATATAGATTACACAAACGGTAGCTCATTGAAGGAGCAAGGTGCCTTCTAATGTTCTCTCCTGAAGATATGAAAGTTGTTAAAAAAATGTTTCCTGGATTCCTCTCATACCACAACCTTTCTGCTTTTGTGTGGACATGCATTCCTTCAGTGTTTAGCCTGAATTGTTTAACTTGAATGAAGGCTAAGACCTTCAAGAAGACAATGACCTTCTTGAGAGAAGAGAACATAATTGATTCCATTTTGAATCACCTGTATGTACTTCACAATGCCTGGAAAAAAATGCTTGTCAACTTTTTCTGTCTGACTTATTTCCCTTAGCATAATAATCTCAAGAGCTATCCATGTTCAGAACCATATGATTTCACTGACTTGTGGGATTTAAAACTGAAAACAACAAAGGAACAAGACAAACAAATAAAGAAACAAAAATTCATAGACATAGACAATAGTTTAGTGGTTACCAGAGGGTAAGGGTAAGGGGGGGGTGATAGACGAGGGTAACAGGATCAAATATATGGCGATGGAAGGATAACTGACTCTGGGTGGTGAACACACAATGTAATATATAGATGGTGTATTACAGAATTGTATACTTGAAACCTGTGTAACTTTACTAACCATTGTCACCCCAACAAACTTTTAAAAAATGATATAAAACACAAATAAAAATTTGAATTAAAAAATTTTTAAAAAGTGCCTCTCTAAAGTTGATGATTAAATGGGTTAATTATAACAAGTATGAAATCATTGTTTACAATAAAGTCTTTTTGTGATGATAGGCCCTGGTACATTATGTTGAAGTCTTTGGTGTTATTTATTTTCTATTTTAGTTACACAATGACACATTTGTTCAAATTTATTCCCATTCCCATGATTGATGGGCTCTTTGGTCAGGAAAATCCCAGATATTTGCCTATACATGGGCTCACCTAGCAGACATCCCAGCCTAGACAGAGCATTGCATTGCTATATACTTGTGCAATGACTAATTTAAAATACAGAGTTTCTCTTTTGATTTCTTGATGGTGCCCTTCTGGTACCCATGACATTCTATAAGTTTATAAGCATTACATATGAAAATTTCAAATATTGGGAAAGTGTGCTGTAAGAGAACAAATACGTTTGACAATTATTAGTACATGAACACTCTCATCTCTTTCTACAAAAAGGAAAGTGTCCTTGAAAATGACCTTTAATAATAGTTTTACCTTCTCTAAGAAGTCTTTCTGATACTATACCTGTTACGTACACATATCCCTATCACACACTCCTGGCTGTGTTATGTGCCCTTTTCTACACTTTGCTGCACAGCATATTGCTTTATCATACTATTTACAACACTTTGTGGTTACCTGTTTATATGTATGTCCACCAATTGACCATAAACACCTCAAGGTAAAAGACCAGAGCTTATTCATGTTTGAATTTTTAGTATTTATCCCAATGCTTAGCTCACAGTAAGATCTTAATAAATGTTCGTTGCATTGAATTGAAATGATCTCCACTTGGGTTTAACAGTAGAATACTCATTACTTATCCAGCTTACTTAGGAGACAGTCTCTGGTCTCATTTTCATTTGTATCCTGGCCATGATTTAGGCTACTGTAAATGATCATGGAATACAGAAACTAACTGGACCTAAGATAGCCTCATTAGTAAAGAGTCCAGGCAATCAGAAGAGTTAATTGCAGCTTATCCTATGGTTATCATGGAAAACTGGTTATGAATTTGATGTCAATTCATCCTGCTAAATACTTCCTTTTGTTTGAAAGATACTTGTGATATAGCTATTACAAAAATAACAATTAGTGAACATTTACAATATTCTAAACACCTAGAAAAGTTAGATTTTTTATTTCAGATAATGATCTAAATAACATTATTAGATAAAGCCCTCTAATATCTATATTTGTCCAATTTTAAGATATTTTGACTTATATTTTAAAATAAAGGACAAAAATAAGGAAATTATATGTGTAATTAAACCCGAAATTCTTTTAACACTAGGATTCTCCACCAAGATTTATTGTTGTTGTTAATTCATCCTTATATCCTCATTTCTGGTGCACAGTGTATGCTCAGAAGTATTACAGTTAGATTTTATTAAGAGCTTACTGTGTGCTGAAAACATACTACTATGTGCTACCTAACATTAACTGTTTCTCAAAAATCCTCACAATAATCCCTTGAGATTGATAGATTTATTATTTGAGTCCTAAGAAGGTTAAATGACTCACTGATGTTCAAGTTAAGAACATGATCTATTTTTTTCAATGGCCACTATCCATAAATATACAATATTTGTTGAATAAATGATTAAATGCATTTTGAGCAAGCAGATCTTTATTTTGAATAATACAGTGTTTTTTTCTTATTTCATAAATATTTATTGATCATTTGGGGAAAATACAAGAAAAAAAATCACAGAAATAAAAGTAGAAAAGATGAAGAGATAAAGGAAAGAAAGACAGAGACAAAGATGATAAAGAAACACTGATGGACTTCCGGTAAAATGGCGCAATAGACAGACGCTGTGCTAACTGCCTCCCAGGATCACACCAAAATTACAAACAAATTATACAGCATTCAACCCTGGAGGTCCCCGGAACACTAGATGAACAGAACCATTAAATGAAGAACTTAAAGAGGAGACCACGTTGGGTAAGTAGGATGGGCGGAGACGAGAGAGGGCTAGCCCCGTGAGGGAAGCCCCAGCTGTGGGAAGCTTGTCTGGTTGGGGGAGAGACCCTCCGGCCGCACTCCAAGCTCACCAGCCCAGAGTTCCTTTGCCTGGAAGAGGAGTTCTAAGATAGCCGACAGTAAATTAGTGAGGATTCTCTTTGCTCAGCTCAGTGAGGCTAGGAACGGCTGGAGAATCAGTGGGGCTGGCACCCGGGCTTGCTCGCTGGTGAGCACTTACCTGGTTCCTGGTGGAGGGAGTGGCTGTGTGAGCCAGACCCGGGAGCCTGCGGGGACGGACTGAACTGAACACCTTTGGTGCAAAGGCTGGAGGTGTTTGGACTGTTGTTCCCGTGGTGTGGAGCCTGCACGCAAGTGGTGTAGGGAGGGCGCCATTTTGTCTGGCTTGGGCCCTCCCACAGAGGATCAGGTCTGAGACCTCATTGGTCTGGTGGAATTGGCGCAGAAGTGCGTGTGTGCATATGCGCGCCTGCGGCCTTGGATCTCCACCCTCTGCCCGGCTTATACTGCCTTGCCAGGGAAACGCTGGGCGGGTGCCCACCGGCTCCAACAGGCTGCTCACTGAGACCCGGGAGTGCGCGAGCCGCCATGGATCCCCACCCTCCCCACGGCTTGTGCTGCGTTGCCAGGGAAACGCCTGGTGGGCGTGCTCCGGCTCCAACAGCCTGCTCACTGAGACGCGGGAGTGCGCAGGCCGACTCGGGTCCCCGCTCTCCGCACTGCACTTGCAGAGTTGCCAGGCAGGTGATTAGTTGTTGGGCTGCTCGGCCTGATCTGAGAGCATCTGTTTGGGACAGGCTGAGACTGGGAGTTTTCCTGGGAGTGTTGGACCGTGAGCTGTGTGCCTGCATGATCCAGCCAGGGCTCTCCTGGTGGTCTATCTAATACATCAAAGCAATCCCAGAGCGACAGCCAGAATGGGGAATCAAAGAAACATGTCACAAGTGAAAGATCAGGAGAAACCTCTAGAAATGGAACTAAATGAAACAGAGGAAGCCAACCTTTCAGAGACAGAGTTTAGAACACTGATGATAAGAATGTTTAAGGAACTTAGCGAGAACATAAAGAAGGATAGGGAAACCATAAAAAACAACCTGTTAGAACTAAAGAATACAATAACTGAAATGAAGAACACACTCGAAGGAATCACCAGTAGAGTAGATGAAGCAGAGGAGCTGATCAGCAACTTGGAAGACAAAATAGCAGAAATCACCCAGTTGGCACAGCAAAAAGACCAAAGAATAAAAAACAACGAAAATAGTTTAAGAGCCCTATGGGACAAGGTGAAACGCAACCACCTTCAACTGATAGGAATACCCGAAGGAGATGAGAAGAACCAAGGGGTCGAGAATGTATTTGAAAAACTAATGTCTGAAAACTTACCTTCCCTGGTGAAGGAAATCAACATACATGCCCAGGAAGTGCAGAGGGTTCTAAACAAGCTGAACCCTAACAGGTCCACACCAAGACACATCATAGTTAAAATGGCAAAGGTTAAAGACAGAGACAGAATCCTAGAGGCTGCAAGAGAAAGACAGCAGGTTACATATGAAGGAATTCCTATTAGACTAACAGTTGACTTGTCTGCAGAAACTCTGCAGGCCAGAAGGAAGTGGCAGGAGATACTCAAAGTGACACAAAATAAAGGCCTACAACCAAGATTGCTCTACCCAGCACGGCTATCACTTAAAATTGAAGGAGAAATAAAGAGCTTCTCAGAAAAGAATAAGCTTAAGGAATTCATTACCACCAAGCCAGCATTGCAAGAAATGTTAAAAGGGCTTTTTTAAACAAAAGAGAGGGGTAAACAAGCTAACCCAGGGAGACCAGGAATACAAATATCAAAATGGCAATACATATGCACCTATCAATAATCATTTTAAATGTCAATGGGCTAAATGCTCCAATCAAAAGACAAAGAGTGGCTGAGAGGATAAGAAAATAGGACACATGTATATGCTGTTTACAGATGGAATAAGATATTTCATGCGAATGGAAATGAGAAGAAAAAAAAAGCTGGAGTACCAATATTTATTTTGGGCAAAATGGGCTTTAAAATGACTACAATAAAAGATGAAGAAGGGCACTATAACCCTAATAAACATCTATGCACCCAACATAGGAACTCCTAATTACATATAACAGATTTTAACAGACATAAAGACAGAGATCAACAGTAACACTTTCATAGTAGGGGACTTCAACACCATTGTCACCAATGAACAAACCCTTTAGACAGAAAATCAACACAGAAAGAGTTGATATAAAGGAAAAACTGATGGTTGTTGGCTGGGAGGGAGTGGGGAACAGGAAGGGGGGAAGGTTTTGGACAGTGTAGATGGGACTACAATGTTGCCACAGGGAGATGGGGGAAGTTCTGGGAATGTAATTGATAATGTTGTGAAGAGACTATTATGTTGTGTGAAATAAGTCAGTCGGAGAAGGACAGGTACCATGTGATCTCACTTGTGTGTGGAGTCTGAAGAGCTGAGTGAACAAAGTAAACAGACTCGTAGATGTAGAGGAAAAACTGAGGGTGGCTAGTTGGGAGGGGGATGGGGATGGAGGTAAGGGGAAGGGATTAGGCAGCATAAATAGACAACTACAATATTGCCACAGGGACATGAAACACAGTTCGGGGAATATAATAATGTTGTAAAAATTTTGTGGCGTGTCAGATAGTCACATGTCTTGTTAGGGAGACCACTTCATGGATGGAATAGAGGCTTGATCACTGCACTGTACACCTGAAACTGGTGTTGTATACTATTGTATGCCAACTGTAACTGAATATGTGGATGGTCACGGGATGTGGAGTATACTGTGGAGGGGAGTCAGGGGAGTTGTGATAGATATGTATGATATGGGGGTGGGGGGAGTGGGGTGGTGAACTGGGGGAGGGGGGTTGTCACTTTGGGGGATGAAGAGTATAACTATTGCATTGTGTTGTACACCTGAAACTAATAAAGAAAAAAAAGACACACTGATGGAGAGGAGAATAAGAGAGAAGTGTATGAGAATCATAAGCAAGAAAATATATGCCTGTGGTCTAACAGATTATAATTGTTTTAAGCACCTGAATTTAGGAAAATGAGTTGTATACGTTATTACTGATTATTTATAGACAAACTAGCCTTTATTTTTCCAGATATGTATTTGATGGAAAAGTATGCTCTGAGAGTCCTTTATTCTTTAGTGATTCTTTGTGTGTGTGTTTGTGTGTGGAGGGGGTGTATTTGGTGAAGGGAACCTGTCTTAAAACTTTTATTACTATTAATGTGTAGAAAACTCAAGGGTAAAAAATAGGAGGATTTTGTTTATTTGTTTGTTTGTTTGTTTAAAATGAATATTTGTTATTGACTAGGTCACCTTATTTCCTATTGGCATCTGGGGCAAATTTTCCAGAATAACTACTTGCTGTGCAAAAATATTCTCATGGTTTTTCAGTAATCTATAAAGTTCAAATGGAAAGTTCATCTGTAGCAGAAATAGGAAATAAATATTCCTAAAAATAATAAGCAATAAATATGTGGTGAGTGAAAGAATAAACAAGTAAGTTAAAGTTAACTCTAGTTAGGAAGTGGTCAACCTTGTTGTATTAAAAATATTACTACTCATGAACAAGTAAACCTTGCGTTTTCCTTGAGCTAGCTCCATTAACTTGGGCAAAACACTGATAGTTGAATTATGGGTAAAATGATGCCAATAACTTCAGCCATGCTTATCCTTTGAGGTTTTTCTTAGAGTTACATAGGCTAAGATACATAAACAAATTTGTGAATATAGTTCCATACTACATAATTACTTAATTATTATGTAAATAAACTTAAAATAGCATAGGAAAACACTGGGTATTTATTAACTGATAATAAGTGACATATTAATTAGGACAATATTGTATCTCTTCCAAAAGTATAGTTTTAATAAATAGAAATCTCTTAGAGTTAAGATTTCTTTAATAGTTAGAATTCAGAGTGTTAACTATTTAGGTATATCTAGAGTGGTTTTCCTTTTCTTCATAATTTTGCCTTGTTTATCCCTCTGATTTATCCTCCTTTTCCACTTAATCAGGCTATGGACTTTAATACCATCTTGTTTATGGGGACTAATAAAAGAAAATTCTTTATTTAAATGCAAATTAAATCTATATTCTTTCAGATACAGGCCAAAGATTATAAATACATGCTGTTTAACAACCTTGGGCAAAAGTAAGAATATTTTCCTTTCTATAATCTAATGACACTGATTTAGTTCTTGTAAATGGTGCAACTAATTGAGCTGTGACATTTATATTATCTTATGTATATTTGAGGCTGCTTTTTCAAAGGGAAGGTAACATTTATATAATTAATAGAAAAAACTAAATTGTTAGACCAGTAAAAAAATTGACTAAAAATTTTAGAAGGCAGAAATATTTTTCTGTTTCACTGTTCACCAGCTATGACTGAACAAATATAATTCTTCTTCTGCCTCCTTTATTGTATCTAGAAAAGACTTAGTAACACTTATTGTGAAAGGATATCTAAGAACTAATGCAATAACATGCCAAGTTTAAGTTTTTGGAAAGAAAGGGGGTCCTAGTTAGTCTCTGGAACCAGATACAGCGAGTTTCTTTCCTTTGAAATTCACATTAGCAATCATCAGATTCAAGAAAATGATCAAGAAAACTGAGGAGGTCAAAGAACAGAACAAATAAATACCTATAGCATGCCCAGAAGTAAAGAAATATTAGAAAAAAATTAAGGTTGTATGTACCTAGGCAATGTGATTAAAGAAAGTAAAATGGGCCAAGAATTAAATAAAAAGGTCTAATTGTATTTTTTTCCTGTTTTCTTCTTCAAAATAGAATATGGTCCCCAGAGGGAATGAATTGTACTTCTGTTCTCTCATAACTTCCTTCTAGAATTGTGTTATTCCTACTTTGAGTAGAGAATTTTTGATTCTAGGGTACTATGACTCACATTCTTTCATATATTGGAGGATGGTTTCTCCTCTCCAGTCATGTCCTTAAAAGATTGTTATGACTGACTGTAACCTATGGGAAAATATCTCTTGACACTATGAAACAGGAAATCAGCAAAAAGTATGACAGCCCAGCCACCCACAAGTTTCTTCATGTTTTTCTGTACTTATAGAAAAGATTTTGTTGTTGTTGTTATTTGTGTAACAATGGTGATTGTCTGCATAGGTTGGATTATTCCTGCCTGTGCAACGTGAATAAGATTTTTAAGGATATGTATATAAATAAGAATTAAACTTGAAAGAACATACTCTTGAAATCAAATTTCATAGAAGCGTAAATAAAATAGTGTTCCCTACAGTGCTTTTTCAAGTACAGTTTTTGCTAAGAGGTCAATTTTTATAGAGTTGATCATACAATTATTAGAGAAAGCAAGGAACACTGATTACATTAGAAATAATTTGTGAAAATGTTAAAAATGAGACAAGTTCCGTAAAATAATCATCTTTGGTTTGCTTGACCCTCACCACAACCAACAACTTTTCTACCCTATATTTTTATGATACAGATACAATGTCTAACATCGTGGGCATTATTTTTTGTGGCATTTTCCACAAAAATATTATAGTTGAGAATATTATTGTTGAGAAATCTGAGTTTTCAAAAATCCATGTCATCTAATCCCGTATCTAAAAAGGAGGCAATTGGGGGTGGGGGTTGTCACTTTGAGGGGTAAAATGTATAACTATTGCACTGTGTTGTACACCTGAAACTAATTTAAAAAATAAATTTAAAAAAATAAATAAAAAATTAAAAAAAATAAAAAGGAGGTAAAAATGCCTTTCTAATAATCACATTACATGTAAGTAGTTAATAAGAGTCTCTGTTCCAATTATTTTGAGAATAAGTACCTTGAACAAGAATAAGCAATAATATTTCCCTGTTTTCCATTTAATGTTTAAAGAAGTTTATAATTATTTTGAAAGTTAGTGTACTGATCTTCAATTGAGACAAATATTACTTTTAAGAAAATATTAATGGACAATGGCTAGAGGAAGGAAACAAATATTCAAGAAGGTTATTCAGCCAAAAAAAAAAAAAAAGAAAAGAAAGAAAAAAAACACCCCTAAGATTTATTGTAAAACCCCTACTTAACTGGGCAGTTTATGTGTACTTTTCGATTTAACTAACATCACAGTCTCATGAGCTATGTGTTATCACTACCCCCTTCCCCACACACACCTCTACCAATTTTCCTGATAAGAAAACTTGAGTCAGAGAGATTAAGTAACAGTTCAATGTACCTGAGGCAGGGCTGCAAACTAGATCTGACTTTAAAGCCCAAGGTCTCTGCACAGTAAACTATTGGACATCTAGGATAAAATTATGTTCAATGCAACATTATAGGAAAATGTTAGTTTTAATTCTTGCTTTAATGTAGTAGGTCTGTAATGCTTGATAAGAGGGTGTATAGAACCAAAATGTTATCCTGAGTCATATTATAAGTTTGACTTCTTCAATATATGAGTGACAATTGTATTTTGGCATGTCCTGATTAAGGAAACATTTCTAAACAGACTTTTCCATTTCTTTTGTATTTGGGTATGGCCCACATACAAATGCATGGTATGGCCATTTCTTGCCACTGTGATTCCTTTATTATACTGCATGACTGTAGTTTTAATTAGGGAGAAACAAAGAACCATTGCCTTAAATTATATTAACCTTTGGACCTTTGGCATTTTAAGTTAAGCCCAAAGCTGTCCTGAAGATCAAGTGGGATCTGGGGCACAAGGGCTTTCCTTTAGCTGGTTAAATTAGAAAATCATATCCAAGTAGAATGACAGCCAGAGAGAAAAATGGAAGCATGTGTATAAGAAGTTACTTTTCATTGAATCTAAAGTGTTGGAGCTAGTCTACAGAAGATTGAAGAGATACAACAGCTGGCTTAAGACTTAGATGAGCTATAATAAAAGTATCTGGCTTAATCTTATTTAGAGGAAACAGTAATTTTTTTTTTTTTTTTGAGGGCAGTGTCACTGGTCCTCATATGTGGGATCCAAACTGGGGCCGCTGGCTTCCCAAGCCAGCACCCAACCGCCGCGCCACTCGGCCGGCCCGGAAACAGGAATTATTAATGTGCTCAATATCCATACTGATATTTGCAAAAGAACTAGCTTTGCAGAAGTCATTGATAGGTGTCATTACTCTCTGGAAAAGGAAAAGCAATAATGAAAAAGTCAAAATATATGAATTTAAGAACTTTCCCACAGACATTTAAAATGTAATTAATTCAGTAGATTAGACTATATCATACTAGAAAATTATGTTTATAAAGCATGGAAGCATAGAGGGGGCAGAACATTATTTAATTTTTAATCTTAGAATTTCCTTCATATTTTTATAAAATGATGGAAAAGAATGTGTGTATATTTCTAAATAAGCACTACAATACATACATATATAATACATTGTATTATATATAATATGCCTCATATATGTATATAATATATATAATATATAATATGTGCATAAGTATATCATATATGTTATATATGATAGCATATATCATATATGCACATGTGTTTTATGTAGAATATATTGTATATTGTATATTACATATTATATATTTTATGTCTTTAAATATAAATTCAGTCACAGTTGTGTCCTATACCCTGTACCATTGGCTAATACTTGATTCTGATAGAAACGACAGTTGAAGAAGGATAAATATATCCAGGGATATAGTGAGCACAAGACTGTTAACAGCAAAATATTAAAAAGAAAAATTCAGAAAACTAGTAAATGACAAGAGGGAACACATATGTCATTAATATTTATGAGTTATAGCTGTTTAACACAATGTAAGTTACCAGTACGGGTGCTGTTAATGAATGTTTGAATTAATGAATTCAATATATATGGTGAATTAATTTTCAAAATTTGTATTTAATATACCATAAGGGTCAATATCTTTTGAAAAACATTCTTTGTCACAGTATTTATTCTATTGAGACATTTGTAAATTGGCTTAACATAATGTATAGATTCCTAAGGTAACCAAAAACAGTTTCCAGTTGCCTGTTTATGAAATACTGTGGGATGTTATTTATTTAAAGGAAAAAATATGAACTTATAAAAGCCTTCATTCCTTTTTAATTATTTCAGAGGAAGGAAGGAATAGAATGTAAGGGAAAATGTGGATCTTTTTATGACTTAATTAAGTATTATAGAACTGCAAATCCCTTTTGCATGATTTTCTCAAATTTTGCAGTTACAGAATTGTTTTTGGTAGTCATACAAAAATGATTAAAAGAGTAGAAAAGAGGATCAATATGAAAAGATTAAAGGGACTGTCAGTTTTCAGCCTAAGGAAGAGAGAGAAGGCTAAAAGCCTACAAATGCAGGGTTTTAAACATTGGATGGTGATTAGCTGCTATTAATTTATGTCAGCAAAGAAAGAGAGGAAATACGTAAAACCACACCATGAAGAATTTAGATTAGACAACAAGAAAATATCTGACTATGAAAATGAAGAATTAATACTATTTGTTTTGGGATTCAAAAGTTATGTTCTCATTTGTGTATATAATATCCTGGCCAGGATGTATGGTCATTTCATACACAGTGTTTTCCTATGAAACTGTTTGAAGCTTCTGTTCATTACACAAAACTTGAAAGCACAGAAAAATATAAAGAAAGAAATCACTTTTAATATTATTCCTCTAAGAAAATACATGTTAATATCATATATTTATCATTTCTGCAAATATTTGTCAATGTGTTTATATATTTGTGTGTGTTTTAACAACAACAAAATTCAATAAAAGTTAAAAAACCAAAAATGACAGAAACAAAATTAAAAATAATATAAACAGTTCCATTGTAGCATATATTACTATTTTCACTTTACATTATATTGTAGGAATTTTCTCTCATCATCTAATGCTTTTGAAAATATCATAACATTTCATTATATGGACATGACATGATTTATTTAATTGATTTATCTTGAACCTTTAGATTATTCCATTTTGTAATCATTAAAATGTGTTCCTGAGTTCTTTTGCATATATTTTTTAATATATTTCTGATTATTTCTACTACCTAAACTTCTACAAAGAGAATTACTTGAGCAAAGGGTTTGAGCAATTTTAAGGCTTTTCACAAGTCTTGACACATTGTTTGCAGAAAAGATATATATGTTGTTAACATCACCATTTTTAAGTAACTAGTGACTAAAGAGGAAAGTAATTTTGTTTCCTCGCATTTAGTCCTTATTCTGTGGAACCATGACAGACTTGAAAATTTTCCTTCAGAATTCTGTTTTTCCGCTTAGAGAAAAAGACATATCTAAAAGGACCTAAAAACCTGGCATCAGCTGAAGCTTGCTAAACTGTATCAATAAGATCATGTCATTCTCAAGAAAAGCATGTTTCAAATAAAAAGGAAATGTCAGCCTTGAGCATTTTTATTAACCATCTCCCCATCTTGCCTTCACATTCAGCTTTGGCTGACCACTTCCTCTCTCTGGTTTATTTGTATTAGAAATAAGTGAATTCATTAACTGTGCCACTTGGTGGGTAGGCCAGGCCTGTGAGTGTCCAATAACAGGTCATCGTATTTTTCATGGGGTGACTGATGTTTACTTTGTTGATGGCCCCAGGAGCCGATGTAATCTGAGATAGGTCTTTGTTTACTTCTTGTTTTAGTGATAATGCTGACCCATTTGAAACCAGCGAGAAACAAAAATAAACATTCTGGAGTATAGTACCTGTACTAACTCTTCCTTTGGTGGCTATTTTGGAATCTCTTCAAAGGTTATTTTAACCCACTCTTTTCCCAACCAAAAACCCTTATCTTGTCTCCCATCTGCCAATGAAACCCAAGGCAAATCAACATCCAAACAATTAAAACAGCAAATTTAAAAATTGATAAAAGACTAATATTATGCCAGTTTTTATCTGGCGTTGAATTTTCTGTGTGCTCAAATGTTGTGTTTGCTAATGACATGTATTAATAACTGAGCCTGTCTACAGGAATTAAAATTTTCTTTTAGTTAAGTTAGATTTTTCTATACTGACTTGTTTGTTGTATTCTTTCAGATGTGTTGAAATGATCTTCTTAATGGATGTAAAATAAATATAAAGTGAGAGAAGTATCTTTTTATAACTACTGCTAACATATTTAATAGAAATTTATTATTGTGCCACACACCATATTAACTATTTGTTACATTATTAGTTTTATCTATACAGAAAATATTTATATATTACATGTGAAGAAAGTGAGAGATAAAGAAATTAAATAATTCCCTAAGGGCAGAGGGCCTGTGGTTAATGAATGTAGACACAGTTCCACACCTGCCTGAATCTGGAGTCCATGTTCCTTTGCACTATAACACTACGCCACCTCTGTACTTTATAATGCCAAACATGCATAAAACTAATATAAAACAAATACATTGGAACCTGTACACTCAAATGAATAAT
The DNA here is from genome assembly GCA_033961575.1 of Aselliscus stoliczkanus. Taxonomy (NCBI): domain Eukaryota; kingdom Metazoa; phylum Chordata; class Mammalia; order Chiroptera; family Hipposideridae; genus Aselliscus; species Aselliscus stoliczkanus. The sequence continues at coordinate 12,717,513 of CM066730.1, forward strand.
TGGCACACATCCATTCAGCTAAACTGGATGTGTGCCAATTATCTTCATTTTTACAACACCTAGCTCAGAAATGATTAAGCACTTATTATTTGTTTAATTGCACTGAGCAGCCTTTTTGAAGGATCTATTTTGCCACTGTTTGAAACATTTGTGCTATTTCAATTTTGGAGTTCATTTGCAAGTTGAGTCATGAGTAAATAAATTTATCATTTTATCAGTTATAACTTTAAAATTATATATGTATATATTTCAAATGTATTTATGCATATAATTTATATATAAAAATAACTTCATTATCAAAAATTAGTTACTATAGTTCCCTCTCATGTGTGTGTTTTCAATAATTATGTTTAATCTCAAAGAATTACCATCATCTTTTATGGTGGGTTCTAAAAGGAATTTCAAAGAATTTGAGGAATTACAACACTATTAAAAAAGTAATAGCCTCTAAACAAACTGCTTTTCGGGACAATGCTTCATGTTAAGTATGAGTATTAATAAATTTGTTAAAAAGCATTCATGTTGCTTTATACTTTACTTATATACATTATATCCACAACTTTCATATACTTTTAAAATTTGTGTTGCATGTACTTAAAATGCACAGAGTGTTCAGAAGACTAACAATTACAGTCCAGAACAAAATGTATCAGCTCAAAATCTAGTCCATAAGAGATGAAAATAAGAAGCACTCCATTGGTGCTGCATCTGTCTGTAGCCTAGTCCTTATGATGGCTCCATCTTCCACTTCCAGCTTAATAGCTTTCAGTCATTTTGACAGTTGCACCAAGAACATCCTGAGAATTCAACCCATACTTCATAAGAAGGTACTTAGGATAGAAAAGAGATTTGGAGGGCATTTCAAAAAATAAGTGAAATAAAGATGTTGCTAAAAGCTCTTTACTCTTAGATTCACGAGGCTGAGAGTAAAACAAAGTTTCAATTCAAAATCAGCATAAACTAGCCAAATGGTTTGCTCTGTCATGGAAAGCAGTGATGTTTGCATGCAGTCCAGTGTGTTCAACTGCTAGCATGTTAAAACAGGCCAGATCTTCAGTGCAGAGAAGAACATAGGTTCCTGGAAGAAGATTCCATTTTAACTATTGCATTCATTTTCCAGGAGTACAATCTGGGAGCCGCTGGCTTCCCAAGCCAGCACTTAACCACCGCGCCACTCGGCTGGCCCTGGTTAGATACTTTAATAATCGCCATTGTATATATGTTCAACTTGAAGTACAGAGAGGCAAAGTAACTATCTCAAGGTTACATGGATAGTAAGTGGCAGAGCTGGTCTTCTAGCCCAGGGGTGCAAGAGATACGTTCCTGCACCTGCACTGCTTCTCACACATGTATTCAGTGACATAGCATCTGGGGAAGGACCTTCAAGCTTTTCACAATAGAGAGCCTAAAAGGATGCAAAAACTGTGGTCCTCTCTGTTCAACCACCCAGGCAGAGGGAAGAGTCAAGGTCCACAAGTGAAGGGGAATCTGATTTAATGGAATAACTAGAAGCTGGTAGATGTGAACAAAAACCAGGGATGTAACTAAGGTGGCATGAGAAACAGGCCAACCAGTTAGAGCCTTTCAAGCCAAGTCCAGGTTTTAGTCATTATCCTTGGAACATGAGAAACCAGTAAAGCATTTATACAATTAAAATTTTTTTATTGTTCATTCTGAAAGCAATTAGAAAACTTATCTGAAATGGAGGAAGCAGAGTAGATGCCAGAAAAACCTTGATGCAGGTTCAGTAGCCTAGGGAGAGATGAGGGGTCTTATGTTAAAGAGTTGGTGTTGCAAGAACGTGCTATGAAGCCCAAGTAGCCCCATTTCCCCCTCTGGCCGAAACTCAGAAGCCAGCTAGGACTGATTGTTGATGTGTAGACACACTAAACATGATACTTTGGCTTATGTGTGATTTTTTTCTACTCCAATTTTTTTAATGCAAAGTTGTATTTATTTGAAATGAAATTCATCACTTTTATTCTTGAACATGATTTAGGTCATTTGAAATATACAAGAAAGTAACAAAAAAAAAATCACATGTTAAATTTGACATGATATACAATGCAAATAATAGAAATGATAATTTGTTATTTTGGATTCCTCCTTCGATAATAAAAAGAAAAGAAAAGAAAATCTGGCCTAAAACAACAATGAAAAAGTTAAACCAACACAAGAATCATTAGTCTGTTTGCTTTTGTTGGGTTCAACCCAATATATGACTTCAATATTTTCACAAGGATTAGGATCATTTTTTGTGTATAAGTCTGTATTGTATCATTAGCTTTCAGGTAGTTGCAAAGCTCTAGTATAATATGAAATAATTTGACTTGATAAATTTCTTGTTTGCATTAATTTGCTCATTTAGTAATATCTATACAAAGAGTCTAAATTATATGTCCAATTTTTCTTAATAGCAAAAACACTAGCTTGTCAAAACTTTATGTATTCAAAATGTATAACTTGATTATAAGTTGTGGGGAATTAAAGTGTGCGTTTCATTTACTACTTAATACTAAATAGCCTTAGCCTATGTTCTGACCGAATAGCCTGCCAGATTTCACTTGAAGTATATTTAAACATTTGTTGAAAGGAAGTTTATGGAGGTTTCCATTAGCAATGACTGCTACTGGGAAATATAATTTATTAGAATGTGTCTCATAGGAATAAAGTAAGCCAGATTGATCCAGGATTCAAAAGAGCATTGTTTGTATCACAGATAAACCAGTAAAATGTCTCTAAAAGTGTTTATATTTACACTTCCAATAAGCATTTTTGGGAAGCTCCAAGATATATGATTTTTCTGCATTACTCTTTAAGAGCAGGACTACTAAGGCTGAATTTCTAAGTCATCTTTGTTTATAGATAATTTAAAAATTATGCCCCAAAACCCAACTAAAATTATTATATTTGTGATAATCAAAGTGGCCCAACTGGAAGCTCTGGACAAAAGAAAAAAAGGTAGAGGATTATGGTCTCAAATTCTAACTACCACTTTGGAAGAACCACTTTCCTTTTCTTTGTGAGTTCTCTGAAAGCCATATGTTTATTTTTGGCCTGTAGGGAATTTAGTGCCACTCATTGTTTGTACAAAGTTACTTCAGTGATTGATGATTATTAATTACCCTCCTGAAAGAATTTCAAGTCAGACAGGACTTGAGTTTCAAAATTAACGTATGTATCAGCCCTTCCCATTTAAATAAGAGGATCCTGATGATGGCTTGTTGTTTGGAGCCAAGAAAGGCGGAAAGGGCACCCTGGGCCCAGCCACTCCTGGGCTTTCCCATGGAAGCCCTAGTTAGGTAAGAACATTTTACTGACCTGAGGGAAATTTACATAGAAGGTTGGCTATAATTACCCCAAGCTTTCGATTTAGTGTACAAACAGCTACGTTTGCCAATTAAAGATAATGTTGTTTATAAAAATGGCAGGCCAATGGGTATAAACTGGAATTGTTTTAGGGAAACTAGAAAATAATTGAGAGCCAAGAGACAAGGGTCTTATAAACACCCCCAAAATGCAAAAGCAAAATACTAAGGTTTAAACAGCTTATTATGAGAGATTGTTTTGACTCTTTGTTGAGAATGTCATTTCTCTTATTTTAGATACAATTTGAATAAGCTTTTATGTTGTTTTACCTAATGTCCAGGGCCTGGTAATAATGAGTTGCAAATTTGTAGAATGAGGCGGATTCCTTAATAAGAAGTAATGTTGACAACCCATTGGGGAAACATGAACAGAAAAACTACCCTGGAAAAATGTTACGATAAGTATTAAGAAAAAATAAAAATTCAGTAGCTATGTTATTTCATAAGTGGAAATTTAGTAAGCCTCAAAAACATTACATAGAATGGTCCATTTGGGTTATACTACCCCAACATAGTAACTCCATTTCCTAGTTTTATATCAAAGTATTGTGAACTCGATGAGCTTTTCTTTTCTGTTAGGACAACTTAAATCAATCCATAAATATTGAGTTTCCAACATATTCTAAGTGGTGTGTAATTTTTAAAGTATTCTTAGCATTTTTTTCTTTAGTTTCAATAGTCACCTGGTAAGAGAATTAGATCCCATTTAAATCTGTGGAAATTTTTAAAAACATGTCAAATATTCCCCACCTCCAAAGGCTTTCTATATTTTCCAGATATATTCATATACTGGAAGATGTAACATGTTAAAATTCATAAATAGAATAAATGAGTAAATAAGTAAATTGATTCTAGAGTCTTCTTTGTTGCTGTGTCCTTCTAAGTCAATTGGGTAATCACTTTAATTCTTTAATTTCTTTTGGGAGAAGATGATCATGCTTCAGTTTGCTGTGTGGTTGCACCATGAAAAGGAGAGAGTCCATGAAATTACTTCATCCTGAGGATACAGGACAAAATTAGTTTCTTGAAGAGACCACTTAGCAAAAAAAGGACTCTACATGCAAGAGGAAGGAATAACCAAAATATTTTTAGGCATTTTTTTCTGCTAAGACTGGACAGAGAGAGAGGTAGGGGCACACACAAGCTTGTATTCTTGCTGAAACATACATAGGCCATCTTCATGGAATTCCTACATATGTGCACTAGTTCTTCCTCTGCATGGGTTTTAATGCTGGTGTTCAGGAATTAAGTCACACCTGGTGATAGATAAAATGAGTGAGACATTGGTGAATAAAAAGAGGTACTGAGAGGGCATGATAGAAATAGAGCTCTTTCATCCATTTTTCTGTCGTTGATAAAGTCTGGGGAAGAGAACTATAAGGAGTCACCCTATGGAGGGTCTAGGCTGAGTCTCTGTTAGCAGCCAAGTCAGGGTGTGCTCCAGCATGAAGTTATCACGGACCTAATAAGAGATTTGAGGAATACTTACTCATTTATGATGAATAAATTAAATAGAAGCTTCCTTTAGCTTTTCAATGATCAAGTTTACTCTTTGTCTCAGGATCAAGAAACCAAGATGTGGAAATTAAAAACTCCAAATTATAAAATGCAGCAGACATTTTGACAAAATTTTAGACATGGAAAAAGATACCTTTAAGGCATATTATCTCAAAAAAGTTAAACCAATTTGCAAGCCTTTTTTTTTTTTAATTATAGGAAAGAAAAGATTTTGATGAATAAAAATGTGTTTCACTGTAGCCTTAACACTAACTAAAATAGATATATCACTAGTAGCATTTACTGTTTTTATTATTTCATTTTAATAAATTTATATATAACAGTGTATATGGATTCTGAGAAGTTTATGCCTGTCTAAATCTTCCAACTGTTTCTCTGTTTCTTAATTACATTTTTCCTTCTTAAATTTCCAAAGATGTCTTCTTTCTACATAGTTCGGAGCAGAAACACCTATAGTTAGCAGAATTTCTTTGATTGACAGCATTGTTGATTTTCTTAAGATCACAGAAATAATTGTTACAAGTTGACTTGACTTGTCATTTGGGAGAATACGCCCTTGCTCTTGCTTAGATGACTGGATAGCAAAATTCAATACAAATTATTGTATCTTTTATTGAGCTAACCTGTGATGCCATAGACTTGGGATGTTAATGAGAATATATAGAATAATATATGTTTGTATTCTAAATATGATTACTCAAATTTATCTATTAGTTTGCAAGGGCTGCTGTCACAAAGTACAGTGTTCCCCCCTTATCCATGGTTTCAGTTACCTGCCATCAACTGTGGTCCAAAAATATTAAATGGAAAATTACAGATATTAACAACTCATAAGTTTTAAATTGTGTGCCATTTGATGATAAAATCTTACACCATCCCCACTCTATCCCACCTGGGACGAGAATCACCCCTTTGTCCAGTGTGTCCATTCTGTACATGCTCCCCGCCCATTAGTCACTTAGTAGCTGTCTCAATTATTAGACAACTGTCACAGAAACATGGTGCTTGTGTTCAAATAACTCTTACTTTACATAATGATCTCAAAGTGTAAGAAAAATGATGCAGGCAATTTATATCTGCCCAAGAGAAAGGTAAAATGCATCCTTTAAGTGAAAATGTGAAAGTTCTTGACTTAATAAGAGAAGAAAAAAACGTATGCTGAGGTTATTGAGATCTATGATAAGAATGAAACTTTCGTCCATGAAATTGTGAAGAAAAAAGATATTCCTGCTAGTTTTGCTGTAGAACCTCAAACTGCAAAAGTTACCTCACAGTATGTGAAAGTGCTTAGTGAAGGTGAAAAAGTCATAAATTTGTGAGTAGAAGACATGAACAAAAACCACATATATATGGTCCAGTACTATTTGCAGTTTCAGGCATCCACTGGGAGGCTTCTAATGTAAGTCCTTCCTCAAATAAGAGGGAATATTGTACCACAGATTTGGTGGATTAAAAACTGAAATTTATTTTCTCACAGTGCAGGAGGCTAGAAGACCAAGATTAAGGTGTTGACAGGACTGGTTTCTTGAGGCCTCTCCCCTTGGCCTGTAAATAGCCATCTTCTCCCTGTGTTCTCACATGGCCTTCCCTCTCTGTGCATCCTTGTCCTAATGTCTTATTATAAGGATATTAATCATATTGGATTAAATCCAACCCAAATGACCTCATTTAACCTTGATTACATCTTTCAAAACTCAATGTCCAAATACAGTCACATTTTGAGGTAGCGGAGGCAAGGAATTCAACACATGAATTTAGGGGGACATAACTTAGCCCATAAGAGTGTACATATAACACTTTGAATGTTACTCTTACAATTAGTGTTAATTCAGGGTAATTTGGTAGACTACACCCTATCGTTTTGAAATTATAGATCCTACACTATTTTATCAAATGGTTCTTTCTCAGACTAAATTTGGAGAAATAAAATGTAGGGAGATCCCTCTCCTTCATGATATGCTACCAGGAATAGAACTCCTGCCTATGACTAATCCTGAAGGCACCTGAGGTTAAGACACTGGTACCCTGCATAGCACATTAGCATCAATGACAACCATTTAACACATAATCTATTCCGTACATTATATGGCCCTGAGCTGTGCACAACAGGAAAACAGTCCTGGGATCCCTATTGTGTTATTTACCTCTTCTTTGAGCTGTTAAGTCCACCACAGCCATTTAGTAAATTATCAGTTTTCTTATTGGCCCTAAATCGTGCCTAATTAAAAATCTGACCTCCACAAGCTAGTCCTCTTCCTAAAGAGACAGAACATAAACAGGAAAAATCAGCTAATTGCTACAAAAACTGCTTTTGTGGCACTGTAATTGGACCTCAGTGAAACAAATGAACCCACTGGGGATTCCTTAATGAATGTTTAACTGCAAACGGTAGTCAGGCACTTAAGCAGCTAGGCTGATGGTCCCTAATGAAATCAAATAAAATCAAATAAAAGAATCTGGCATTTTTACTAACCAGATTTCTTGGCACTGTGACATGAAGAATAATATATTTCCGAGTAAATAAATATAGCAAAAGTTATAAATGGAGCGGTGAAAACCTAGTTGAACTGCTCAGATTACACTAAGAAAAATACAACCCACAAAAAAAAACCTCAACAAAATGACACATGCTGTTTAATTTCACACATGGATCTCTCCGTCGTGAAAGTCACTTGAGGGAACTACTGAATTTGAGTTGGACTATTTTCTTATTGACACTTAGGAAAAGTGCAATTTGTTTTCTTTACTTTTCTTTAAATTTTTTCTTTCATCTCAAAGAGTATTTTAAAATTGACAAACATTAACTTCACAATTTTCAGTGTTGTCAATGTGCTTCCTCAGGGAGTTAATGACATTTCTAATTTATTATTCCCTTGCATAATAGATGATAAATGAATTCTAATGACAATAAAATAGCTCCATAATTTAGATTTTTCCCCCAATTGTGTTAATATTAAAGGAAACCTTAATAAATTGTTTTTATCATTATAAATAATTTAATGATGTGTACACACCCAATCTGACCGTGACTGTTAGTGCTCACTAACATTTGTAGGGTTCCACTTTCCTTGGCATCCTGCTAGTTTCAGCTCCCTTTGCATAGAAGTTGGGGTCATATAATTCCTTGCCAATGGAATGTGGGAAGAGTCATGTATGCCACTTCTAGGCTTAGCTCATACACATTCCCAAGAACTTTTCATGTCTTTTGCTGCAACTTGGTGGATGAATATAGAAGACAATGGGGGGGGGGTGAGGGTCGGGGGAAGTTGTTAACAAGGCAAAACTCAGAAGATATCAAATTGTGATCTCCAAACAGCACCAGCATCATCCAGGAACCTGTTATAAATGAAAATTCTTGTATCCAAACTCAAATCTTTTGAATCAGAAGCTTTGGGAGTAGGTCCAAAAATGTGCTATAGCAAGTCCTCCAGGTGATTCTGATGCATTTTAAATTTGAGTACCACTGCTCTTGAAGATAGTTACTAATTGGAAGGAGCTGAGATCCCTGAATGAATGTACAGGTTGAGAAACCAATTCCTTCCTGCCCCCCAGTCATTGGATAGTGACACAAGCAAGAGATAGCTCTTAATTATGCTAAAATGCAGAAAGTTTTGCATTGGCTATTATAGAAGTTAGCATAATATGCCCTCACCAATATACCAGTAAAAAAAAAAAGAAAGCAAAAAAACCTCTTACATAAAATTTGCATCCTTTTAATTTCAGCTTTTTTTATATCTAGCAGATGTCATATGATTACTCCTTACCAATGGAATGTATTGGATTGTTGGAAAAGTCATGACGTATCTTTTTCTATGTTTTTCGTTGCAAAAATGCATCATGACTTTTCCAAAAACCCCATAGGAAGAACTGACATATGCCACTTCTATGCCTGGCCCATAAAACTTCCCTAAGATCACCCATATGGTCTTGATTTTCACGTTCCTCATTGGGTGGATGTAGAAAGCTACAATCTAGGACATCAGCATCTTCAATATCTTAATTTGTAAAATGAGGAAACTAATGTCCGAGTCTAGACATTTGGATGACATTAAATCACTGCTTTGTATTAGATTAGGCATAAAACCACATATACAATATACAGACTGTCCTCATGGAAGATTTTACCATTGATATATTTTTTCCTTTATAAATTTTAGTTTTGCTTTCTACACATTCACTTCATTAGATATTTAGTGGTAATAAAACCACTTATATAATTTTGGATGCTTCCACACCATTCATTATTTCTACTTTTTCATGTCATCAATAAAAATTTATTGAGCACTTGCTTTATCCATAAAATAACTCCTTCCTTACAATTAGCTATAAACTATATTTATTTTACTGAAGTTAAGTAGACTCTGAAGCCTCTGAAGAGAGCTTTATCCCAGTAACTACTTGAAAACAATATTTATATGCTTATATAATTTAGCAAATAGTATGTAAAGCAGAGTGCTATGGGAAAATCTAGAATGAGTCAACAGACCAAGTGTGTGTGTGTGTGTGTGTGTGTGTGTGTGTGTGATCTGGTTCTGCCACAATCTAACTGTGCAAACTTTACCAAGTCATTTAGATTCTAACTCTCAACATTGTCAAATGAAAAATTAGAGATTGTACTAAATGAACTCTAAAATCACTTCACCTCTAGACCTATGAATCCAATGCAAAAATCTTAAATTTAGAATCCAAGCAGGATCAGTGAGATAGTTTGCACTGGTTTGGTGTTTCTCCCTTTTTTTTTGGTAAAAATAAACAAAACTATTCTGTTACCTTGGGATGCTGAGAATGATATAAGAGACCTTGGTCAATTTCAGAATAGTAATGCATAGTCTTTGCTGGTACAAATTGCATTACATGGGGGACAGTAAATATTTCAATTGCTTTAAACATGGTCAGCCAATCAGGATCATGGAGTGGCCTCATGAAGTGAATGAGAACTACCTGACATTATGCAATGTGGCAATCTTGAAAACAAGATCATTTAGAGTCATTATGGTTATATTCTAAGTTGTAGGTTCAAGTTGCAACTCTCCCAACTGGGGCAAGTTTCTTAAACTCTTCAGCTTAATTTACCTCATCTTCTAAATAATCATATTAATAATAGATACCTCACTTGTTGAATACAGAGAGAGAGAGAGGGGAAAAAAGAAAGGAAAAAAAACTATTAAAATTGTAATACTCAATTATACCAATAACAAAAGATGAATACAAATCAGGTGTGTGTGTGTTTTTTTTTTGGCCCCCCAGGTATATATACGTCATATATTTGTTGTTTGACTCAAATAGGGTACTATATATAATGGTTAAACTAACCGTAATGTTGTATGTTTGTGTCCAAGACATTTTGATTTTCCCTTCAAAATCTTAAATTCAGGTTAGCAAAATATATTAAGTCAGAAACGGCATTAGACTCTCTGATTCAGATTAATTATAGAGATCTGTTGCAATTGGTAACTCAAAATTAATTTAAAACAGTTTATTATTTTCTGAGTGTGTACTTGAAATAACTGCTAGCAAATTGCTTTCAAGTAGAGATCCTTTGGGACTACTTAAATAAATAGTTAAGACTCATTTGAAATTAGCAGTCCTCATTTGCATACAAACAAAATAACGTGTTAAAGCCTTTAAAAACTGTTCAGTGGTATGAATTTAAATTCTGGGCCCTAAGGAACACTATGTACACCTGTAATTCATGAAACTTAGCAGTTTACCTGTAGCTGGAAGACACAAACTCATTTCATTAAGTAGCGAACTAATCCAAGAAAGTGTATCTTCCAGGTTTTTAGAACCCAATGCACTTTATCTCAGTTTCTTAGTGTCTTGCTTCTCAGTTTCAGACTTTTCCCTGGCTTGCTGTCATTATATATGAGGTATGGGTGGAGTCTGGAGGCTTTGGCAAAACAAGAGCAATAGTATTAGCAATACAAATAAGAGGCTAGCTGGGGCCGGCCGAGTGGCGTGGTGGTTAAGCACTGACTTGGGAAGCCAGCAGCCCGGGTTCAAGTCCCACATATGAGGGTCAGTGACACTGCCCTCAAAAAGAAAAAAAAAAAAAAGATGCTAGCTGAAGCTGCAGACCATCCCACCTGTGCAGCCTCCCCTCCATTATCCCCTTCAGCCCTACCCCCATACCTCTGATTGACTTCGGAAATTTTCAAGCCTGTAGCATTTATCATATCCCACATTCTTTGGGATTGAAAACTAGTTGCTGAAATTGGGATTGAAAATGGAATCTGACATCTAGCTAACAGCCATTTCATTCATTCAATTAATTCCTATTTATTGAACATAGGTTATTGCTATTAGTCCTGCAATGCTATTTCAGGCACTTCCATTGAACTCAAAACTGACAAGTACTGAGGAATTTTCAATATAGTGTGTTAAGAACTACAATAGGAATAATCATAGGTTACCATGGTAGCAAATAGGGAGCTCTTAATTTGACATAGGGAAATTTAAAAAGTATTGCCTGCAGGAGGTTACAGTAAGGCCTAAGCAAAGGTCTGAAAAACATTTAAGAGCTATTTGGGTAAATGTAATTATGGACAGGATTTTTTCCAGTATAAGCAAAATATTTGAGGCAAGAGAAATTATGACTGCAAGTATTTAGGGAAGCTAAAGCCCCTCCAATCTTTGTGTAAAAATCATTATGAAGATAGCAAAAGGTTTTCTTTTTTGGATATGAGTACCACTTCCTGACATGGATAGAGTATTGTGTCCATTGATTCCATTTTTCATATGATCATAGAGAAATATTGTTAGAAAATAAAAAGGGGGTAGTTCTTAAAGAGGCAAGATTATCTCCAGGGAGTTTTAGTCTTCATAATTAAAATATTGAGCAAATGAGGATTTGGAGATAAACAGGAGTTGTGTTCTCAGTATGATGGTGATTGTAAGTTATTTGTTATTTGTTTCTTTATCCACTTATTATGAGTCCCAAGGATTCTGACAGTGGTTTCAATGGTTGCAGGCCAATCCACAATGTTGAACTAAAACCTGATACTTTTTCTGGAAATTATTCACATAATCACATCTCTAGTTGAGAAAGATTCAATCAACCACCATGGACCTCTGATAAAGCCAAGGAAAAAACATGTGTACAGTGTGTATAAATAATGTGTTCAGATGCATTTTTTATTCTCATGTAAGGATAAATGTTAAAACAAAAACTTAAAGTAATAAAAATTATAGAAAAGGGATCAGTGTTTTTAAGTCCCAAAGAACCAGCAAATCTGAAAAGGATTCATTGGATTAACCAGATAAAATTTTGGAATCTGTTTTCAAGAGATGCTACAACATTTAGAATCAAAAACAAAAACAAACAAAAAATTCTGGAGTGGATTATGCAAAAGACAGAAAAGAGTAAGATTTAAAAAAAAAGAAGCGGACAATATACTCACATAGGAAGGGGTCTGAATAGTCATACTAAAAGAGAGTCAAAATTTCAATAGTAGAACTGAAATATGCACTGGAGGTGGCAGAGAAAAAACTATGGAGAAACAAACAACATTAGATGCAAATCTGAGAAAATATCCCTAATGAAGAAAAATACAAGACAATATTAAAGTGATGAAATAAGAGAAAACAGTTTTGCAAGACACATGCTTATGTAAGATAGAAAATAGAAAAGATCAAGGGAGTTAAAAAAATTACTGCAAAGGGAAATCGAAAGATTCATAATGTTTATTTACATACACGTGGCAGATATTGTGTCAGGTAAATATTGAATTATAAGATTAAAGAACAAGTCCTAAAGTTTGTTAAAGTTGGAAAAACCAAAACAAAACAAAGAAGCAAAAATAAAGGCCACCACATATAAAGCAACAAACAGACTGGAATTATGATTCTATTCTACAAAAAAAGAAAAAAGAAAAAAGGATTATCTCAAAATGTTGAGGAAAAGAGACAATGTTCCAATAATTTTAATTACAGAAATGATTTATTTCATTTTTTAAAATATTCAAAAGAAATACTTCAATACACAGGAAGCCAGAAAATGAGCCACACATATATAAATTTTAAAATATATGACGAATCACTACATTGTATACCTGAAACAAATATAATATTTTATATCAAGTATAAGTGAAAAATAAATTTAAAAAAAATTTTTTAAATAGGCGTAAAATTTCAACATGGATATCACCTAATCAAGAGACAAATACAATTTAGATTCCCAGAATTTTAGAGGTTTTTTTTTTTTGTTTTTTTTGTTTTTAAGGGATCAATTATAATTGGAAATATCCAAAATAAATCTTAAGGAGAAGATAGATAATATCAAGTAAGTTATTTACAATAATCTCATATTCTGTTAACAAAGATAAGGTAGAAAAAAGGATGAGACTGAAGTAAAATATACTAAATATAATTTCTTTCAAAATGAAGGAAAATCACAAATTTAAACAGTATAAAGCAAAGAACATTAAAAAATAGAAGTTATAGGAGACTGTCACATATCTACCTTTAAGAAATCAAGTAGACAATAAAATAATAAGACAGTGTTTTGGATGTCACCATGGATTATATATAAATTTAAATATTTATATATGTACATCTAAGTATATCATTTATCTATTCATCTTCTATCTATATCTCATATATTGTTTAGTAATTAATATAATATCCTGTTGTAGGCAATAAAGTAAATAATTGTTGAATAAAAACTAAATATTTTATCTAATTGAAAATACCCATTTTTTTTTATAATCTTTTATTGTGAAATAAATATTTTTTTAAAAAATTTGTTTCAGATATACAACACAGTGCAATACTTATACTTTTTACCCCTCAAAGTGACAACTCCCCTCCCCCAGTTCGCCACCCCACTCCTCCCCCTCAATCATACATATCTATTACAATTCCTTTGACTCCCTTCCACAGTATATTCCACATCCTGTGACTATCTATATATTCAGTTACAGTTGGCATACAATATTATACAACAACAGCTTCAGGTGTACAGGGCAGTGATCAAGCCTCTACTCCATCCATGAAGTGGTCTCCCTAACAAGACATGTGACTATCTGACACGCCACAAAATTTTTACATTATTATATTCCCCGAACTGTGTTTCATATTCCTGTGGCAATATTGTAGTTGTCTGTTTATGCTGTCTAATCCCTTCCCTTCTACCTTATCCCCACCCCTCTCCTAACTAGAAACCCTCAGTTTTTCCTCTATATCTATCAGTATGTTTACTTTGCTCATTCATTCAGTTTTTCAGATTCCACATATAAGTGAGATCATATGGTACTTGTCTTTCTCCTACTGATTTATTTCACTTAAAATAATAGTCTCTTCACAACATTATCAATTACATTCCCAGAACTGCCCCCATATACCTGCGGCAACATTGTAGTCATCCACCTACGCTGTCCAAAACCTTTCCCCTCTCCCTCACCTCCATCCCCTCCCAGAAAGCAACCATCAGTTTTTCCTTTATACCTGCTTGATATGACTTCAATCTTCTTAAATTTACTGAGACTTGTTTTGTGGCCTAACGTGGTCTATCTTGGAGAATGTCCCATGCGTGCTTGAGAAGAATGTATATTCTGTTTTTTCAGGGTGAAATGCTCTAAAAATATCAACGAAGTCCAGCTGGTCTAAAGTGTCATTTAAGGCCCCTCTTTCTGTGTTGATTTTCTGTCTAAAGGGTCTGTCCATTGGTGACAATGGGGTATTGAAGTCCCCTACTATGATAGTGTAACTGTTGATCTCTGTCTTTATGTCTGTCAAAATCTGTTATATGTAATTAGGAGTTCCTATGTTGGGTGCATAGATGTTTATTAGGGTTATAGTGCCCTTCTTTGTCTTTTATTGTAGTTATTTTAAAGTTTATTTTGTCCAAAACAAGTACTGCTACTCCAGCTTTTTTTTTCTCATTTCCATTCGCATGAAATATCTTATTCCATCTGTAAACAGCATATACATGTGTCCTATTTTCTTATCCTCTCAGCCACTCTTTGTCTTTTGATTGGAGCATTTAGCTCATTGACATTTAAAATGATTATTGATAGGTGCATATGTATTGCCATTTTGATATTTGTATTCCTGGTCTCCCTGGGTTAGCTTGTTTATCCCTCTCTTTTGTTTAAAAAAGCCCTTTTAACATTTCTTGCAATGCTGGCTTGGTGGTAATGAACTCCTTAAGCTTATTCTTATCTGAGAAGCTCTTTATTTCTCCTTCAATTTTAAGTTATAGCCATGCTGGGTAGAGCAATCTTGGTTGTAGGCCTTTATTTTATGTCACTTTGAATATCTCCTGCCACTCCCTTCTGGCCTGCAGAGTTTCTGTAGACAAGTCAACTGTTAGTCTAATAGGAGTTCCTTTGTATGTAACCTGCTGTTTTTCTCTTGCTGCTTTTAGGATTCTGTCTCTGTCTTTAACCGTTGCCATTTTAACTATGATGTGTTTTGGTGTGAACTTGTTTGGGTTCAGCTTGTTTGGAAACTTCTGCACTTCCTGGGCATGTATGTTGATTTCCTTCACCAGGGTAGGGAAGTTTTCAGACATTAGTTTTTCAAATACATTCTCGACCCCTTGCTTCTTCTCATCTCCTTTGGGTATTCCTATGATTCGGAAGTGGTGGTGCTGCATCTTCTCCATAGGGCTCTTAAACTATTTTCATTGTTTTTTATTCTTTGGTCTTTTTGTTGTGCCAACTGGCTGATTTCTGCTATTTTGTCTTCCAAATCACTGATCCGCTCCTCAGCTTCATCTACTCTACTGGTGATTCCTTCAAATGTGTTCTTCATTTCAGTTATTGTATTCTTAATTCTAACTGGTTGTTGTTTATGATTTTTCTATCCTTCCTTATATTCTAACTAACTTTGCTAAACATTCTTATCATCAGTGTTCTAAACTCTGTCTCTGAAAGGTTGGATCCCTCTGTTTCATTTAGTTCCATTTCTAGAGGTTTCTTCTGATCTTTTACTTGTGACATGTTTCTTTGTTTCTTCATTCTGGCTGTCGCTCTGGGATTGCTTCGTTGTATTAGATAGATCACCAGGTGAGCCCTGGCTGGATCACACAGGCACACAGCTCATGGCCCAACACTCCCAGGAAAACTCCCAGTCTCAGCCTGTCCCAATCAGCCACTCACAGATCAGGCCAAGCAGCCCGACAACCAATCACCAGCCTGGCAACTCTTCAAGAGCAGTGTGGAGAGTGGGAACCCAAGGCTGCTCGTGCACTCCCACGTCTCAGTGAGCAGCCTGTTGGAGCTGGAGCACGTCCACCAGGCATTTCCCTGGCAATGCAGCACAAGTCATGTGGAGGGTGGGGATCCAAGGCGGCTTATGCACTCCTGCATCTCAATAAGCAGCCTGTTGGAGCTGGAGGGCACCCGCCCAGCTTTTCCCTAGCAACGCAGTATAAGCCGGGCAGAGGGTGGGGATCCAAGGCTGCATACGCACGTGCACTTCTGCACCAATTCCACCAGACCAATGAGGTTCCGGACCTGACCCTCTGTGGGAGGGCCCAACCCTGACAAAATGGCCCCCTCCTGTACACCATTCACGTGCAAGCTCCACACCAGGGGAACAATAGTCCAAGAACCTCCAGCTTTTGTACCAAAGGTGCTCAGTTCAGTCGTCCCCACAGGCTCCTGTGCTGGGTTCACACAGCTACTCCCTCCACCAGGAACTAGGTAAGTGCTCACCAGTGAACAAGCCCTTGCGCCAGCCCCACTGATATTCCAGCCCCCCTCAGCCTCACCAACCTGGGCAAAGAGAGTCCTCACTAATTTACTGCCAGTTATCTTGGAACTCTTCTTCCTGGAAAAGGAACTCTGGGATGGTGAGCTTGGTGTGCGGCCGGAGGGTCTCTCCCCCAACCGGAGAAGCCTCCCCACAGCTGGGGCTTCCCTCATGGGGTTTGCCTTCTCTCGTCTCTGCCTGTCCTATCAGACTTGATGTGGCCTCCTCTTTAAGTTCTTTGTTTAGTGGTTCTGTTCATCTAGTGTTCTGAGGACCTCCAGGGTTGAATGTTGTATAAATTGTTTGTAATTTTGGTGTGATCCTGGGAGGTAGTTAGCACAGTGTCTGTCTATTCCGCCATTTTACTGGATGTCCCGAAAATTCCCATTTTTAAAGATAATATTATACTAAGGGATAAATAAAATTTTGTAAATTCTGAAAGAATCAAATTTATGAGCTACATAACTCCTGACAGTAATTCATCAAAATTATAATCACTATTTGTAAATAAGGAATATAAAATTGCAATCTATGAGTGAAAAAGGGATGAGACCAAAACTACATTTAGAGGAAAATTTAGTGCATAATTTTTTTAATGTAATGAAAAGTTATTGAAAGATCTATAAAGCCAGCTTTGAACAAATAAACATAACAGATATAAAAAGTACTAATTGATAAAATGTAAAACAAATAAATAGAGCTAATATATATAAGAAAAATACTATGAAATAAATTGTGAAAGTAGGCTCAAAAATGTAATAAAAAAAGGCAATAAACAAGTTCAAAATAAGGAACAGAAGTATTTGTTTACATGTATTTTTTTTTAAAGTTGAATGTTTCTATTAGGTATATAACTATAAATGGAATCTGAGTCAAAGGGTATGTATATGAACTAAAACAGGCAAACTAATCTGTTATAATTAAAGCCAAGATAATGATAATCTATGTAGAGTCGGGAGAGAGCAGTGACTATGAGGGGCATAAAGGGGCCTTGTATTGTGCAGGTAGTATTCCATTCTGTGATCTGGTGGCAACTTCATGCTTAAGTACACATTTGATAGCGCATTGAGCCATGCATTTAAGCTTTGTACACTTGTTCGTATGCATGTTATACTTCAAAATTATAAGAAAAAGAAAATAAAGCATTCTTGACATATAGCAAACTTTTCTCAAGAATGTGATAGTAATTATTATGCTTATTAAATTTGAAATCTCAGTAGAACAGAAACTTAGGAAATATGATAATAAAACTGACACTAAAAGTTGAATATCTTAACAGATGAAAACAATGAATAAATAAAATATCACAATTGACTTCATCCATAGTCTCTTCAGAATAATAAACTATTCTTTACTTAATATTCTACTGAATTATAAGAAACTGAATGCTACCTAACTCATAATTCATAGTTACCTAAGCTTGACACATATTGAAAAATAAAAAAATCAATGTTCAAGAATAATTGTAGAAGTAAATAGCTGAATAAAATACTACCAAATCAGTTATACCGTACTCAGAAAGTATACTCAACTAAGGACAAGATATAGAATTTTTATTCAAAATAAGTATCTTTTAAATGTAAAGGTAAAACAAAGGTTTTTTTCACACTTATAGGAAACTAGAAACTTAACCATCCACAGAGTTTTTAGGGTTTACTTGACTACATATTCTCAGGAAGTAGAAAATGAATCCAGGAGAATATAAGAAGATATAAGATGTGATGGTGCATATATCACATTGTGTGTTCATCATCCAGAGTCAGTTCTCCTTCCACTGCCATATATTTAATCCCATTTAACCTCTTCTACCACCCCCCTGCTCCTTTACCCTCTGGTAACACTAAACTCTTGTCTGTGTCTATGAGTTTTTGTTTCTTTATTTGTTTGACTCGTTCCTTTGTTGCTTTCAGTTTTATATCCCACATATCAGTGAAGCTATATGCTTCTTGACTTTTTCTGTCTGTTTTATTTCACTTAGCACAATAATCTCAAGTTCCATCCATATTGTCACAAATGGCACTATTACATTTTTTTTTTATGGCAGAGTAGTATCCCATTGTGTATATATAGCACATCTTCTTTATTCAATCATCGATCGCAGGACACTTTGGTTGTTTCCATGTCTTGGCCATTGTAAATAGACCTGCAATGAACTTTGGAGCACATATATCTTCATGGATAAATGTTTTCAGACTTTTTTGGGTAGATACACAGAAGAGGGATTGCTGGGTCATATGGTAATTTTATTCTTAATTTTTTGAGGAACCTCCACACTGCCTTCCATAGCGGCTGCACTAATCTGCATTCCCACCAACAATTACGAGGATTCCTTTTTCTCCACAGCCTCTCCAACACTTACTATTATTTGTCTTGTTGATGGTAGCCATTCTAACAGGTGTGAGGTGATATCTTATTGTGGTTTTTACTTCCATTCTTCTGATGGTTAATGCTGTTGAGCGTCTTTTCATATATCTGTTGACCATCTGTAAGTCCTTTTTGGAGAAATGTCTATTCAGGTCTTTTGACCATTTTTTAATTGGATTGCTTGTTTTTTTATTATTGAGTAAGCCTCTTCAATAGTGGTGCTGGGAGAATTGGAAAGCCATTTGCAAACGAATGAAACTAGACTGCTATCTGTCACCATGTACCAAAATTAACTCAAAATGGATCAAAGACCTAAACATAAGACCTGAAACAATAAATTCCATAGAAGAAAACATGGGTACTAAACTTAGGGGCCTTGGGCTCAAAAAGAATTTCATGAATTTGACTTCAAATGCAAGGGAAATAAAAGCTAGAATAAATAAATGGGACTATACCAAACTAAAAAGCTTCTACACAGCAAAAGAAACCATCAACAAAAAAGAGGCAACTCACCAAATGGGAGAAGATATTTGCAAACAACACCTTCAACATGAGAAACCAGATTTAAAATTTTTGATTTGTAATTTGAAGTGAGACTTTCATAATCTGAATAAATCTTATTTACTAAACATTAATAGGTATCATTGTATTTAATGGCAGGATTTGAGAAATATCTATATTAAAGAAAATCACAGTATAAAGAGAAGAGAGCAGTAAAAGCATGTTTGTTTGTTTTTTTCTAATTCTGGGAATGATGTAGTTATTAACCAACTCTAGGTGTTAAAAGATTAAAGTTCAAAAACTAAATATAACCCTGAAAAAGTTGAGACTCAATGTATACATTTCAAACTCGTACAGGAAAAACAAAATTGGGCAAAGAAAATTCAATCAAACCAGAGAGTGAGGTTGGGGAGTGGGAGGAGAAAGGCTGGGAGGGAAGAACAAAAAATAAATCAAAATAACTCAAAAAACATAAAATAGCAGTAATCACAATAAATGTATATAGATAGAAATGTATATAGATAAAACACCACAATTAAAATGCAGAGACACATTAATGGTAGTGAAAATACTCTGTTTTCAGAGCTATATCTAAAATAAAATGACAAAACTGAAATAAAAGCATGAGAAAGCTGTATCATCAAAATACAAATCAAAGGAAAGTTGGTACAGCATTGTTAAAGTGACAGAATTAGTATATTTTAAAAAATGAAAGAATAACTGTGGTAGGCTGAAAATGTCCTCCAAAAGATATCAAGGACCTAATCTCTGGACCCTGTGAATATCCTATGTGGTAAAACAGATTTTGCAGATGCGTTTATTTAATGATCTTGAGATAAGGAGATTATCCTAGATTAATGGTGAGCTCTAAATACCATCATAAATGTCTTTAAAAGAGATGTAGAGGCAATTTCACACAAAGAGAAAAGGATAAGGTCATGTGATCACACTGGCAGAAATTAGAGTGATACAGACACAAACCAAGGAATGATGGCAGCCACCAGAAGCTGCAAGGAACATAAATATTCTCCTAGATCCTCTGAATAGAGTCTGGCCTTGCCAACACCTTGATTTTGCCTCAGTGGTACTGATTTTGGATGTCAGGATTCCAGGACTATGAGAGAATAAATTGTTATTTTAAGCTACCAAGTGTGTAGTAGTTTGTTACAATAACTTCAGGAAAACAATACAGGAACCAATGAAAACATTTTTCTCATAAAAGAAAAAATGCAACCCCAAACTACATCCATATAGGAATTAACATGAATCAAACTAAATAGCTTCAATGATATATACAGCTATTAGGCACATAGAGGTGTTTCTGTCAACAATGAATCCCATATATGACAGTGGTCCCATAAGAGTATAATTCCTATCACTTAATGGCATCAGAGCCATCATAATGTCATAGCACAGGATACTATTCATGTGTCTGTGGTGATGCTGGTATAAATAAACCTACTGCTGTCAGTTATATAAAAGTATAACACATAAAATTATGCACAGTACACAATACTTGATAATGAGAGTAAACAATTATGTTGCTGGTTTATGTATTTACTATAATGTACTTTTTATTGTTATTTTAGTATGTACTTTTTCTACTTATAAAAAGTTTGCTGCAAAATATATAGTATGCTGTGTTATGCCAGCAGCCTCATATATCTCCTACTTTATTATATCTCTTGTTTGCATCATTTTCTCTTGCTGCATTTAATCTACTGTTGTTTTATATAGTAACACACTGTACAGACTTGTAGCCTAGGAGCAATAAGTATATATATATATATATATATATATATATATATATATATATCCCTGTCATTAAGTGGCACTTAACTGTAAAGTAATAATTCACCAAATTCAGGAAGAAATTGAAAAAGTCATAAACAAAATGAGAAATTTCAGTACTTCTTTTTCAGAAAGTTAACTAAACATAACTGAATAGATATACTTTAAGAGTTCAATTCCATAGTAAAAAATCCTGTACTAGTAGATCAATATAGACTCTTATATCCAGAAGAAACTCATTCTTTCAACTACACATGAAGTCATTCACAAAAATTCTCATGTAATTAGCCATGGAAGCCTCAATCAGATTTATATTTTGTAGGTCACATTTCTGGTCACAATAAAATTAAATCAAAAACCAACTTTAAAAAAGTAGTTGAAATGTAACCTTATTTTTGAAAACTGAAAAACACCATTTTAAATAATTTATACAATTAAGAATAAATAATGCATAAATTATGAAACGTTAATGACTGACAACAAAATTATGTAACCCAAAAAGTATGGGAGACAAGCAAAAAAGCATTTATATGGGAATTTGTCTCCTCAACACATTTAATTTTAAAAAGACTGAAAATTTATATATATATATATATATATATATATATATATATATATATATATATATATTGGGGTTCCAAAACTATATATAGGAGTACATATGACTTGTATTCATCTTGTGTTATTGATATATAATATTACAATTTTAATTTTAATACAATTTTTTCCTTTCTTAAAATGTGTATTTTTTTTTTTTTGGCAACCTCTTTATATGAAGAAACTATAAAAAGCACAAAAATTAGTAAATTCAAATAAGTTGAAAGTAGTATTTAAATAAAATAATATTAAATTAGAAACATAAAATGTATATTAAAACTTATAAAGAATGCAAAAGATAAATCTTTGAAAGAACTTGAAATAGACAAACTGGGAATGCTGATTAAGAAAAAATAAATGAAATATATTCCATGTGAAAATAGAGTTAGCTAAACTCGAGAAGAAACGGAAAATCTAAATAGTCTGATTACTACCAAGGAAATTGAATCAGTAATCAACAAGCTCCCAACAAACAAAAGCCCTGGACTAGATGGCTTCACAAATGAATTTTATCAAACATTCAAAAAAGAACTATCACCTATTCTTCTCAAACTATGCCAAAACATCCAGAAGGAGGGAAGGCTCCCAAATTATTTTTATGAAGCCACTATCACCCTGATTCCAAAACCAGATAAAGACAGCACAAAAAACAAAAACTATAGGCCAATATCACTGATGAACGTAGATGCAAAAATTCTCAATAAAATATTAGCAAACAGAATTCAGCAATATATTAAGATCATACGTCATGGTCAAGTAGGTTTCATCTCTAGTATGCAAGGCTGGTTCAACATCCATAAATCAATTAATGTGATACACCACATCAACAAAATCAAGAATAAAAATCATATAGTCATATCAATAAATGCAGAAAAAGCATTTGACAAAATCCAACAGCCATTTATGTTAAAAACCCTTAGCAAAGTGGGAATACAGGGATCATATCTCAACATAATAAAAGCCATATATGATAAACCTACAGCTAACATCATACTCAATGGGGAAAAGCTAAAACCATTCCCCTTAATATCAGGAACAAGACAAGGCTGTCCACTTTCTCCTCTTTTATTCAACATAGTTCTGAAAATTCTAGCCACATCAATCAGACAAGAAAAAGAAAAAAAAGGCATCCAAATTGGCAAGGAAGAAGTAAAATTGTCATTATATGCAGATGACATGATACTGTATATAGAGAACCCCAAAGACTCCATCAAAAAACTATTGGAGCTGATAGACGAATTCAGTAAGGTAGCAGGATACAAAATCAATGTTCAGAAATCAGTGGCATTTGCATATACCAATAATAAACTAATGGAAGGAGAAATTAGGAAAACTGTCCCATTTACAATTGCTTCAAGAACTATAAAATACCTAGGAATAAATTTAACCAAAGAAGTAAAAGGTCTGTACTCAGAAAATTATAAGACACTGAAGAAAGAAATAAAAGAAGATACAAATAAATGAAAACACCTACCGTGCTCATGCATAGGGAGAATTAATATAGTTAAAATGTCCATACTGCCTAAAGCAATATATAGATTCAATGCAATTCCTATCAAACTACCAAGGGCATTTTTCACAGCAATAGAAAATATAATCCTAAAATTTATATGGAACCATAAAAGACCCCGAATAGCCTCAGCAATCCTGAGAAATAAGAACAAAGTCAGGGGTTTCATGCTACCAGACATCAAAACATACTACAGGGCTACAGTAATCAAAACAGTATGGTATTGCCATAAAAAACAGGCACATAGACCAGTGGAACAGAGCAGAGACCTAAGAAATAAATCCATATATATATGGACAATTAATCTATGACAATGACAGCAAGAATTTACACTGGGGTAAAGATAGTCTACTTAATAAATGGTGCTGGGAAAATTGGACTGACACATGCAAAAAAATGAAACTGGACCACCTCCTTATGCCATATACAAAAATAAATTCAAAATGGATTAAATACTTAAATGTAAGACCTGAAACCGTAAAACTCCTAGAAGAAAATATAGGGAGTAAATTTGCAGACATTACCCTCAGCAATATTTTTACTAATAGATCCCCACAGGCAAGGGAAGTAAAAGAAAAAATGAACATATGGGATTATATCAAATTTAAAAGTTTTTTCACAACAAAGGAAACCATCAATAAAACAAAAAGGAAGCCTACTGAATGGGAGAATATATTTGTGAACGATATATCTGATAAGGGGTTAATATCTAAAATTTATAAAACACTCATGCAACTCAACACCAAAAAAACAAACAACCCAATTAAAAAATGGGCAGAGAAAATGAAGACACATTTCTCTAAAGAGGACATACAGATGGCCAACGGGCATATGAAAAAATGTTCATCCTCACTGATCATTAGGGAAATGCAAATAAAAACCACAATAAAAACCTCACTCCGGTCAGAATAGCTATCATCAATAAATCAACAAACAAGTGCTGGTGGGGCTGTGGGGAAAAGGGAACCCTACTGCACTGTTGGTGGAATTGTAGATCGGTGCAGCCACTATGGAAGTCAGTACAGAGGTATCTCAAAAAACTGGAAATGGAACTACGTTTTGACCCAGCAATTCCACTCCTAGGCTTTTATCTTGAAAAACCCAAGACACTAATTTGAAAATATATATGCACCCCTATGTTCATTGCAGTGCTATTTATAATAGCCATGACTTGGAAACAATCGAAATGCCCAGCAGTAGATGACTGGATTAAGAAACTGGTACCTTTACACAATGGAGTATTATGCAGCTATAAAGAAGAAAGAAATCGTACCATTTGCAACGATATGGATGGACCTAGAGAACATTATGTTAAGTGAAATAAGTTAGTCAGAGAAAGACAAACACCATATGATCTCATTTATATGTGGAATCTAAAGAACTGAATAAACGAGCAATGTAAACAGAAATGGTCTTAGAGACACAAAGAAAAAACTGATGAGGGCTAGATGGGATGAGGATGGGCATGAGGGAGATGGGGAAGGAATGAGGCAACACAAACTGATAACTACAATACTACTGCAGAGACAGAAGAGACAGTTTAGGGGATATAATCAATAAGGTTTTAAATATATTTTTTAGGCAATCAGAAGGACTAATGTCTTGTCAGGGAGACCACTTCATATATGGTGTAGTGGCCTTACCACTGCACTGTACATCTGAAGCTGCCGCTGAATGATATTATATGTCAACTATAATTTAACACATATATAGTCATGGGATGTGGAATATAGTGTGGGGATGGAGTCAATAGATTATAATAGACATGTATGATATTGGGGGTTGGGGCAGAGGAGGGGAGAGGGTGGCATCACATTGTAAGGGGTGAAAAAGATAACTATTGCATTGTTTGTATATATGTAACTATTAATAATAATAATAATAATAAAGTTTAAAAAAGAAAACAGAGTTAGCTACAATTACATTAGCGTGAAAGAAAAAATATGTATATATGAAAACTAGATGACAACATATTTAAAAGCTAACTTGAAATTACAATTTTCTAGAAAAATAAAACTTCCTAAAATAATAAAAGAAGAAAAATCTGAATACCCCCAAGTATATATTTAAGGAATGAAAATAACTATCAAAAAGTACTCTGTCCACACAAGCTCCTAAAAACAACCAGGTGGTTTTACACAGAAATTGTACAAAATTTTCAAGCCACAGACAAACTCTAATACAGACTATTTGAGAATATATATTAACTGAATAAATTTACATTTCTCATTTTATGAGGTCAGTGGAAATGCCACAGGTGATTTCAAATAATAAAATGTGACAATAGAAATTGTACCAAGAAAGCTTAAATAGTTATCTTACAACCACAGTAATGGTTAAATAGACATCAAACCAATAATAATAGTTGCAAAAGATGCAGAAAACAGACAATCCATGTATTACAAAACCTGTTCATAAAAAGTAATCTATCAATAAATTGATTTGAAGAAAGACCTTTCATAATCTGAATAAAATTTATTTACTAAATATCGATAGGTATTCGTGTACCTAATGGCAGAATTTGAGAAATGTCTACATTAAAGGCAAGCACAATATATTTCCCTCCTATCATTTATCATTCTACTAGAGATCCTACCTGGTAAAACCAAAGAAAAATAAAATAAATAAAAGTATAATAACTGTAAATAAAAAAAAAATTTATTTTTATTTTTTGATAGATGGAATACAAATATATATAAGGAATACAAAAAAAATCAAGAATAAATAATGAATCAATATGAGTTTATCAAGATTGATAGATATACAAAAATCAGTGGCATAAAGAAAATGTAATAAATGAAAGTATTTTTATTACCTCACTGGTTTTTGAAGACTAATGGACTAGGTTGAACACAAATTTATTTTTTAAAAATTTGGTTTATGAAATTATACTTCACCCTTAAGAATTATTTTTTAAAGATAGCAATAAGTGCCAGTTAAATTTCATTGCATATTTACTTCCTTTCTAGAACTCAATAATTGTTTGTAACTCTAATGTTCATTTCACACAGCTGGAGCAAAGTTTACATTTCGGTGAGCTGAATACCATGAAGGCCTTCAGAGCAGTAAATAGCAGTTCATTTTTGGATGCCTCTTTGATCTATTTTAGAGGCTGAACTAATGATTCATGCATATCTGGCCTTTCTCTGTAGCAATGGTCCTTCAAATATCTCTGATTTTCTGTGATTAAAATCATCAAAGACTATTGTTTACAATACTTTAAAGTACAGAAATACCAACTCATGGAAAATCAAGTGTATTTAATGTGGTATGTTCTTCAGATGCCTTAGCAATGACTTTCAAAGATACTTTCCTGGCATATAATTTTGTTTTCAGTAAATAATGACTAAACAGTGAAAATACTAAGATGATTGTTTGCTGACTAAATAAGTATATCTTATTCAATAATTAGTGAGTGTTTTTTTCATAGTCATATTAATTTATAAGATAAAGTTTAAGATTAGTCTTACAAGTTTTCACTTATAAGTACATGCTCTTTATAAAAATCTTCCTATTTCAAGTTTTAAAATATAAGTTTTATGCATGATAAGCTAAATCTCTAAATGGAACTTACTGTAACACCATTTATAATTTGAAAAATTATAATTATGAATTATTTTCTATCACCAATATTAAATAATAAAGCTCCTTTAAATTCATATTTTTCTTTTGTTGTAACTCTATCAGTAAAGATAGTAAATGGGGAAGGAAAGGGTCTTATCTATCTCCTTGTTATTTGCAGTTCCCCACCTCACCCTATCTCCTACCCAGTTGGTTCTATGTAAGCTCTGCAGAATTCTAGGACCATAAGTGGAAAGCACTTATTTTAAAGACTGGTAATGACTTTAATCTCTCTCTCCCTTTCTCTCTCTCTCTCTCTCTCTCTCTCTCTCTCTCTCTCTCTCTCTCTCTCTCTCTTTCTCTCTTTCTCTCTCTCTGTTTCTGGATAGATAAATAACCCAGATAGATAGATATAGACATGAAGAGATAGAGATACAGTACACAGAATTTTTGAAAAATCCTGTCCATTACACTATATTTGAACAAACTAACTCCCATACATAAAAAAATATATGTATATATAATCTATTTCAGGTTTGGCTCTGTTGTATGATTTTTCTATTGCTATAACAAATTATGACACACTTGAAAGGTTAAAACAACAGACACATTTATTACCTCAGCAGTCTCGGCATGGTTTAGAGGGGTCTTCTGCAAGGCTAGCCAAAGTGCTAGCCAAAGCTGAGATCTTATCTGAAAGCTTGACTGGGGAAGGGTCTACCTTCAATCGCACTCAAGTTATTGACAGAATTCATTTCCTTGTGACTATAAGCCTTAGGGCTCTAGTCTCTTGCTTGCTGGAAGCTGGAAGCTGCCCTCAACAACTACTGGTAGGCTTGGCTTCTTGCTACATGGGACTCCTAGCAGGGGCACTAATTTCTTCAAAGCCAGGAAGAGAGAAAGACTCTAGAGCCAGTTTGCTAGAAAGATGAAATCATATAAGGCAATGATAGCGGTTCTCTATGCTAATTGTATAAATCTGTCACAGGTCCTGCCCACATTCAAGGGGGAGGTGAGATTACACAAAGGAATGGTAACAGGAGGTGGAATCATGAGGTCCCCCTTTGAGTCTGTCCACCAAATTGTTTGAAATAAGGAAACGAAACACTTGTCTCCATTTGAAAATGTGGTTATCTAAGTATTAGCAAACGACTCTAATACTTCACATAATACTGAGCCAAGCACAATACGTGTTATTCTCAAAGAGATGGGGACATATGCTCTTATAACAAAATGAATTGGCAAATCATACATTAGTGAATGAGAATGTATACTTCTATTGCACAGAAAAGAAAACAAATAATAGGGCAAACAATCTAATATACTATTGTTTATATATAGACCTATTGCATAAGGAAGTTTGACAGTGCTTTCTTCATAAGTAAATGATTAATATGCAAATAATTTTCTAAATATAATTTATATCTAACATCTTTATCTTTTAAATGTTGTTTTTAAGTTTTTAAACACTTTTTCCTAATAACTACCTTAAAGTTCAATGCAATCTTTTGAGTTTCATCCTAACAGAATTTTTTTCAATCCTTCAACTTAGTATGGTTTAATTAAGTTATCTATAGCCTTTTTAAATATATATGTATATTTTTTATTTAGATATAATTGTCATATAACATTATGCAAGTTTAAGGTGTACAACATGTTGATTTAGTACACTTACATATTGCAATATGATTACATTAGCTAAGGTCTCTATCACATCACATTATTATTTATTTTGTTGTGGTGGGAAGAATTAAGATCTGGTCTCTTAGCAACTTTGAAGTTTATAATACAGTAGTTTTGTCTATAAACATTATCTTGTGCATTAGATCAACGGGACTTATTTATCTACTTGTAGCAAATTTGTACCTTCAAACAACAGTTCCCAATTCCCCCACTCTCCAGGCCTTGGTAACCAGCATTCTACTTTGTTTTTGAGTTAGGTTTATGTAGGTTTCACAAATAAGTGTTATTGTACAGTGTTTGTGTTATCTCACTTAGCATAATTCCCAAGAGGTCCATCTATGTTGTAGCAAATAAAAGGATTTCCTTTTTCTCATGGCTGAATATATATATATAAAATCACATCTTCTTTATCCATTCATTTGTTGATGGATTAGGAGGTTGTTTCCTATCTTGGCTATTGTGAATAATACACACTAAACACGGGAGTGCATATATCTCTTCAATATCCTGTTTTCATTATCTTTAGATGTATATTCAGGAGTGGAATTTCTGGATAGCAACTCTTAAGGATAGCCTTTTTTTTTTTTTTTTGAGGGCAGTGTCACTGGCCCTCACATGTGGGACCGAACCGGGGCCGCTGGCTTCCAAAGCCAGCACTTAATCACCGTGCCACTCGGCCGGTCCTAAGGATAGCCTTCTTAATGATGTATTCCTTCAACCACATTTGTTTATATACATACAAGTATTAATCCTAAAAGTATTATGTATACACTTGTCCTAAACTTTGTTTAGCTATGATTTATTAGGATATTTCAAAATGGCACATAAAAGGATAATTATTTACTATATTGTAAGTTATATATAAAATGAACTATGTATATAATAAAACATTCCAGACTATGGAATGACTTCCTACTACCACAATAACATTGGGTTTCCTGTTTCATGTGTATGTCCTCAACCACTTTGCTGATATACAATGACCCTTTCCTCTTTGGTAACCTCTTTATTTACAATAATTCTTTCCATTTGGTAACCTCTTTGAAACCATTCTAGAATGCAGCCAGAGTTTGACTAGTGAAGTTTTGTCTATAAGCCAAAAAATAAATATCTAGTTTTTTAGAGGTAACATAAAATACAAACAATTGTCTTTCTACATTAAAAATAGACATGAATTTAATAATTTTAAAGGAAATTCAAATGCAAAATAAATTAATACATATAACCTTTTGCATTAAAAATAAGACATAAGCTTTTTTATAAAAATAAAATTCGCAAGTAAATAGTTTTTTTTTTAAAGATTGTATTGGGGAATTGGGGGAGGGGAGCAGCATTGGGGAATGGGGGAAGGGGAATAAACAAGTTGCTGTCCTTTTGTTCTTCAGTCTAGTAGTGGAGGACATTGCTTCACTGGCCCATGTTGGTATCATCATTGTGTGTGCTCTTCGTAGGTGAGGCAGATCGGTTGCCCGTCTCTGGACGGCCGCTCTCAATGGCTCTTGGCGGCTCACACTGGCTACTAGCCACTCACACTGGCTGCCGGCCATTCACTATAGCCTATGGCAGCCTGCTGCAGAAGAGGCTGCAGCTATGCTGTCCCCGGAGACTCACAGCAGCCCAGCTCCAGGTGGAGCTTCTGTTCACCATCTTAGCTGTAGAGGGCAGTGTCACTGGCCCTCATATGTGGGATCTGAACTGGGGCCACTGGCGTCCCAAGCCAGGTCTTAACCAAAGCACCACTTGGCTGAAACACAAGTAAATAGTTTCAATCTAACCCTCTGTCAATTACTAAATTGCTGAGAATGCATCTTTCAAAATCATCCTTTAACTACTTCACCTCAGAATCTGGCATTTTTTAAAGTTGTTCCTGGTTCTCAGGTTTCAGGCAAACAGATTTCTACATTCTCCACAAGAGATAATATATTTAATGAAATTTGACTCTAAGACCTAATGAAGGCATGACACTAGATGACTTTCTAGTTGTTACTTAGAATATCAATGGGCTATTCCTTTGATCTCTTACTTTCCCATGCTATATTTCTACTAAGAAAGAAAAAAATTAAAAAAAACAAAAAAACAAAAGTGTGCCTGCGTAGGTTCAAGGAATGAGAGGAGTGTTAAATGTTCTGCAGTAGTTGGTGATTTCTAAATTGATTTACTACACATTTCTAGTCAAAATGGCTAGACCACATCACAATTACAACTAAAGTACAGAACAACCACCACTGAGAATCACCTGAAGTCTGGCTAAACTGAAGTCCTACAACTAAGGACATACAGAAGAATTCACCTCAAGACTGGTAGGAGAGGCAGAGATGAAGAATTTGCTAATTCCACACCACATACGACCATCAAAAATCAGGAGGGATATCTCCCCTGCAGAGGTACTGCTAGAGGAGTGAGGGATCCTGACCCCACACCAGGCTCCCTAGCCCAGGGTTATGGTGCTAGGGAGAGATATCCTCATAACTTCTGGTTGTGAAAACAAGGAGAGATTAAGACTGGGTGAGATAGAGGGTGGCTAGAGTCTCAGGTGTTCCTCTTAAAAAGTCTGCATATAGACTTACTCACTGACAGACTCACTCCCTCTGAGCTAGAGGGCTAGGGTAACAGCTGTAATGGCACCATGGACATACAGAGAGGAATTGAGTTGTCAAGCCTGAGAGGAGGGCTGGAAGAGCAGCTTTCTCCCAGACAGAAGTGCTGGCAGAAGCCATTGGTTTTTATTGAGCCTTTCCAGCTCCCAGTGTGCAGAAGCAGGTGACCAACATATCTGAGTCTCCATCAACCTGGATAACTTGATACCCTGCCCTGGTGATTCCCTGAGATCCAACCCAACCTGACTAGAATATCCAGTCAAGCTGCTTCCAGTGGCTTTTCTGTACAAACAGCCTGTTTTTGCTCATGCCACAGACTTTCCTGAAACATCTGGAAGGTTAACAAAACCCAAACAGGAAGCATCTGGCTTTCCACATGTTCTGTACCTCTTGCTAAGCAGCTCTAAGTCTGTCACCAATGACAGCTGTCCTTGATTTGTGGCTTGGCCTCTCAAGGCACATCCAAGCATAGTGTGGGTGGCAGCCATCTGCAAATTGCTTTGTTGCTCATGCCAAGTGGCCCCAGGCAGGGCACAGGCTTCAGCCAAACTTGGTTTGTGGTGGGGCACCTCTCAGGAGACCTTGGAACCAGCACACCTAGTGACTGGCTTTGGTCAAAGCCAGAGTATCACTTGGCCACCTCTAAGGATGACATACCCAAAGAGTATACTGGGCAGGCATCAGAGCCATGCTAAAGCAAATCCTGCTCTGTAGGGTCAGCCTCTGCACAATAGCTCCTTCACTATAGTCATGGCCAGTCCTCACAAAAAATCAGCCTGAGGGACAACCCCTGCCACTGATGTGCAAACAGCAATCAAGGCTCAACTTCAAGAGGAAGGCACATACAATCCACACAAGAAACACCTGGAGCACCTGGCTCAGGAGACCAGGGAAACTGCACCACTGAGCCTCACAGGACCCCTACTACAAAGAGCCACTCTACTAAGACCAAGAGGCATAGCATCCCTAATCCCTACTTAATACATAGAGACAAACACAGGGAAGATGCCAAGATGCGGGAGAAAAAGAAAAATGTCTAAATCAAAGATTAGAACAAAGCTCTAGAACAAGAACCAAACGAATTGGAGATGAGCAATCTTACCGCCACTGATGTGCAAACAGCAATCAAGGCTCAACTACAAGAGGAAGGCACATACAATCCACACAAGAAACACCTGGAGCACCTGGCTCAGGTGACCAGGGAAACTGCACCACTGAGCCTCACAGGACCCCTACTACAAAGGGCCACTCTACTAAGACCAAGAGGCATAGCATCCCTAATCCCTACTTAATACATAGAAACAAACACAGGGAAGATGCCAAGATGCGGGAGAAAAAGAAAAATGTCTAAATCAAAGATTAGAACAAAGCTCTAGAACAAGAACCAAACGAATTGGAGATGAGCAATCTTACCACATGTAGAGTTTAAAACACTGGTTATAAAAATGCTTGGTGATATCAGAGAGTTTAACCAAGATATAGAAAACTAAAAAATGGAGATAGAAAAAAATGTAAAAAGAACCAGTCAGAAATGAAAAATACAATAACTGAAATGAAGAACACATTAGAGGGCATCATGGAAAATTTTACAAGGTAGACCACATGTCGGGACAGAGAACAAGTCTCAATGAATTTAAGAAGATTGGAATCATATCAAGGAACTTCTCTGACCACAATGGTATTAAACTAAAAAATCAATTAGAAGAAACAAACTGAAAAACGCACAAACACATGGAGGCTAAATGGCATGCTACTAAACAATGAATAATGAATGGATAAACAACAAGATCAAGGAAGAAATCAAAAGATTCCTGAGATAAATGAAAAAGAAAACACAACCCCAAATCTATGGGACACAGTGAAAGCAGTCTTCAGAGGGAAATTCATAGCAATACAGGCTTACCTCAAGAAAAAAGAAAAGTCTCAAATAAAAACCTACATTAAACTTAAAGGAAATAGAAAAAGAACAGCAAACAAAGCCCAAAGTAAGTAGAAAAAAATAATAATAAAAAAATAATAAAAGTCAGAGAGGAAATAAATAAAATAAGTCTAAAAAAATACAAAAGATCAATGAATCCAAGAGCTGGTTATCAGTAAGGTAAACAAAATCAATAAACCTTTAGTCAGATTCATGAAGAAAAAAAAGAGAGGGAACCCAAATAAATAAAATCAGAAATGAAAAAAAGTGAAACCTAGAAGCACAGAGTACAAAGGATTATAAGAAAATTTTACAAAAAAGTATATGCCAACAAATTGACAATCTGGAAGAAATGGATAAATTTCTGGAAATATTCAATCTTCCAAGACTGAGCCAAGAAGAAACAGAAAATCTGAACTGCCTAATTACTAATAATGAAACCAAACAATTAATCAAAAGACTCCCAACAAACATAAGTACTGGACCAGAGGGCTTCACAGGTGAATTTTGCCAAACATTCAATGAAAAATTAATACTTATCCTTTTCAAACTATTGCAAAAAATGTAAGAGGAGGGAAAGCTCCAAAGCTCATTTCTCAAGGTCACCATTGCTATGATTCCAAAACAAAACAAAAAGATTATCAAAAAAATAAAAGGAAACTATAGGCCAAAATCCAAGATGAACAAAGATGCAAATCCCTCAACAAAATATTAGCAAACCAAATACAGCAATACATTCAAAATATCATATATCATGATCAAGTGGGATTTGTTCGTGGGATGCAAAGTTGGTTCAGAAAATCAATTAATGTGATACACCCCATAACCAAAACGAAAGATGAAAATCATATGATCATATCAATAGTAGATGCAGATAAAGCATTTAACAAAATCCAGCATCAATTTATGATAAAAACTCTCAACAAAGTGGGACTAAAGAGAACATATCTCGACTTAATAAAAGCCATATACAACAAACCCTAGCTAACCTCATAGTCAATAAAGAAAAGCTAAAAGCATTCTTCTTAAGATCAGGAACAAGACAAGGATGCTTACTTTCACCACTTTATTCAACATAGTATTGGAAGTCAGAGCCACAGCTGTCAGACAAGGAAAATATAAAAGGCAATTTGGAAAGGAAGAAGTAAAACTGTAATTATTTGCAGATGACATGATACTATATGGAAAGAGCACAAAAAATTCCACCAGAAAACTATTAGAACTGATAAATTAATTCAATAAAGTGGTAAGATACAAAATTAATATTCAGAAATCAGTTACATTTGTTACACACCAATAATGGACTGTCAGAAATAGAAATTAAGATAACAATCTCATTTAAAATTGCATCAAAAAATAAACTATGGATGAATTTAACAAAGTAGATAAAAGACCTGTACTCAGAAAATTAGAAGACACTAAAGAAAGAAATTGAAGAAGATATAAATAAATGGAAGCATATACCGTGCTAATGGATAGCAAGAATTATCATCATTAAAATGTCCATACTACCAAAGCAATCTGTATATTCAATGCCATATTTATGTAA
This sequence comes from Aselliscus stoliczkanus, assembly GCA_033961575.1. Classification (NCBI taxonomy): domain Eukaryota; kingdom Metazoa; phylum Chordata; class Mammalia; order Chiroptera; family Hipposideridae; genus Aselliscus; species Aselliscus stoliczkanus. The sequence continues at coordinate 12,752,167 of CM066730.1, forward strand.
AAATACCAATGGCAGTTTTCATAGGAGTAGAACAATCTTAAAATTTATGTGGAACCACAAAAGACCCCAAATAGCCACAACAATCTTGAGAAAACAAAAACGAAGTTGGAGGCATCATGTTGCCTGATATCAAACTATGCTACAAGTCTATAGTAATAAAAACAGCATGGTACTGGCATGAAAACAGACACATGAATCAATGGAACAGAATAGAGAGCCTAGAAATAAACTCACCTCTGTGTTGTCATTTAATCTATGTCAAAGGAGGCAAGAACATAGAGTGGGGTAAAGATAGTCTTTTCAACAATTGGTGTTGGGAACACTGGACAGATACATGCAAAAAAATCATAAAACTGGACCACCTTCTTTCACCATATACAAGAATAAACCATCAGATTAAAAACTTAAATGTAAGGCCTGAAACCATAAAACTCCTATAAGAAAACACAGGCAATAAACTCTCTGACATTCTTCTTATTGATTTTTTTTTCTGATATATCTACGTGGGCAAGGGAAACAAAAGAAAAATAAACAAGTAGACTGCATCAAGCAAAGAAATTTCTGCACAGAAAAAAAAATCAATAAAGTGAAAATACATCCACTGAATGGGAGTAGACATTCACCAATTATATATTTGATAAGGGCTTAATATCCAAAACTTATTTTAGAAAAACTCATACAATTCAACACCCAAACACCCAAACAATCCAATTAAAAAATGGGCAGAGGACCCAAATAGACATTTCTCCAAAGGGGACAAACAGATGGCCAATAGACATATGAAAAGATGCTCAATGTCACTACTCACCAGAGAAATGCAAATTAAAACCACAATGAGGTATCATGTCACATCTGTCAGGATGGCTATCATCAATAAATCAACAAATATCAAGTGCTGACAAAGATGCAGAGAAAAGAAAACCCACCTACACTGTTGGTGGGACAGCCACTATGGAAAGCAGTTTGGAAGTTCCTCAAATAATAAAGATAGAACTACCTATGACCCAGCAATTCCACTTCTGGGTATTAATCCAAAGAAATCCAAAATACTAATTTGAAAAGATACATGCACCAGTATGTTCATTGAAGCACTAGTTGCAATAGTCAAAATACGGAATCAACCCATGTTCCCAAAAATAAACAATTGGATAAAGAGGTGGTACATACATACAATGGAATATTATTTGGCCATATAAAAAGAATAAAAATCTTACGATCTGTGACAACATCTATGGACCCAGAGGGCATTATGCTAAGTAAGTCAGACAGATAAAGACAAATACCATATGATCTCACTTACAATGTGGAATCTAAAGAACAAAATAAATGACCAAACAAAATAGAAACAAACTCAGAGATACACACAACAAACTGATGTTTGCCAGAGGGAGGGAGCTGAGTAAATAAGCTGAAGGGATTATGAAATAAATATTGGTAGTTACAAAATATTCATGAGGATGTAAAGTACAGTATAGAGAATAAAGTCAATAATGTTGCAACAACTATGCATAATGCCAGGGCTGAGCTAGACGAATAAAAGGACCACTGCATAAATTATATAAATGTCAATCACTATACTATACACCTGAAACTAATATAACATTCAACGTGAACTGGGAAAAATTAAATAATTAAAAAGATATCACTGGGAGAATAATGATAGTTTTAATTACATAAAAATTAATACAGTCTTTTATTGGAAAAAGCATTCAAAGGACAAAAGTTAACATGATATATTTGGCACCCCTGGTCTCTGGTATATATATATATATGTATTTTTTTTCTTTTTTTCCAAATTAAAGTTTATTGGGTGACAATTGTTAGTAAAGTTACATAGGTTTCAGGTGTACAAACCTGTAATACATCATATATATATATCATATTGTGTGTTCACCACTCAGAGTCAGTTCTCCTTTCATCACCATATATTTGATTCCTTTACCCTCATCTACCACCTTCCTCCCCACTTACCCTTTGGTAACCACTAAACTGTTGTCTGTGTCTATGAGTTTTTGTTTCTTCATTTGTTTTTCTTGTTCCTTTGTTGTTTTCAGTTTTATATACTACATATCCAATTAAAAAATGGGCAGAGGACCCAAATAGACATTTCTCCAAAAGGAACATATAGACAGTCAATAGACATACGAAAAGATGCTCAATGTCACTACTAAAACCACAATGAGATATCACTTCATACCAGTTAGAATGGCTATCATCAACAAGACAATAACAAGTGTTGGAGGGACTGTGGAGAAAAAAGAACCCTCCTGCACTGTTGGTGTGAATGTAGGTTGGTGCAGCCATTATGGAAGGCAGTGTGAAGGTTCCTCAGAAAATTAAGAATAGAATTTCCATATCACCCAGCAATCACTCTCCTGGGTATCTACCTCCAAAATCTGAAAATATTTATCCATAAATATATATATATATCTTATTTTTTGAGTGCAATAGCAAACAGAAACTTTGTCAAATTATATTAATTGAAATTGCCACAAAAGAAAGTACAAAGATGAGAATATGTTTATTCTTACCAGCAAATGTAGAAATGTAAATGAATCAACAATAAATAGTTTTTTAGCATTTTAATGTGTAAAATATCTTGTGTTGACAAGAATACAGGAAAACCAGCAAACCCAATTATTGAGTTAATTTTTTCAAAGATTATAAATGCACCATTACCAGAAAATGGATCAATAATGTGGGGCATACAATAATAGCAACTCTTTCTTTGATCTGCACAATAAAGCACAGTAGTGGGAAAACACTAAAAGTGGGAAATTTTCTCTATTTGAAATAATTTTTATTTAATAATACTTAATTTTATTTATAATCATGAAAAAATAAGTATTTTTTAAAAACATATAGTATTTTTAAAAGATTTTTATTAAAATATAATTAACATATTTTATCTTCATTTCAGGTGTCACCTGTACCAGCTACTCTAGGAATGTCCCTTGTGTGGGTCCTGTGAGCCCTTGCATTATATTTGAGCCTTGATTGCTGTAGGCATATAAGTGTGTTGGACTAATCCCTCAGGCAGACTGGCTGTGGAGCTTAGCCATGTCCACAGCTTACAGGCTGCTATGTGAGGGACTTACCCCATGAAGTGGGATTCACCTCTGTGGGCTCTGGTGCCTGTTGAAAGTACCCTTTGGGTGTGCCATTTGCGGGGTTAATTGGGTGGTGCTCTGCTGTAGTCTGAAGCTGACCTCTAGGTATGTTGGTTCTGAAGCCCCTGAGGGGCTCTGGTGCAGGGCCACAGCCACTGCCTGTGACTGTCCAGGAACTACCTGGTAAGAGTTACAAAAAGATCTGTGGTGGGCCTGCTGAGTGGCGTGGTGGTTGAGTGCTAGCTTGGAAAGCCAGAGGCCCCAGTTCGGGTCCCATATATGAGGGCCAGTGACACTGCCCTCAAAAAATAAATAAATAAATAATGGCAAGCCCTCCATTAAAAAAGATCTGTGGTCCGGCTGGCCGAGTGGCGCAGTGGTTAGGTGCTAGCTTAGGAAGCCAGCAGCCCCGGTTCGTGTCCCACATGTGAGGGCCAGTGACACTGCCCTCAAAAAAAAAAAAAAATCTGTGGTTGATTGCTGATGGACCTGGAGGCACATGGAAGAAGCCATACTTTCAACCAAGGATGGCTGCCACCAGTACTTCTCCTGGGTAGCTCCACAAATAGCCCAGGACATTTCAAGTCCTGCTGCTGCCTGCTGGTTCCCACAAGGCTCAGTCACTGATAGACCCTTGTGTAGTATAGGAGTTGGGCAAGGCAGGATCTCAGGGAGTCATCATGGTGGGACACATGTTCACCCGGTTAATGTAGATTCTGTTTTGTTGCCAGTGCTGAGCGTGGAGCTACTCAGCAAACATCTCAGAGCAGACCAAAGCCAGTCACCATCCACCTGGGTCCTATGGACCACCTAGAGTTGTCTAAGAAAGATTGCAATGCAGGTGGGGCTGGCTTTTCCTGAGAAATTGCCTCAGGCATTGCCGAGTTGGGTGGGGAAGAGTTACAGGGAGTTGCCAGAGTGGAGTGAGTGGGTGGGTCAAGCCGAGTTCACCAGGCCAATGCAGATTCAATTTTGGCCATGTGGGGGTGGGCTGAACACACGAAAGGTGGTGCCTGCCTGCCATCTGCATGGGAGGAGTGTTCTACAGAGGGAAAATCACAACTGTCTCTCCAGTGCTCACCCTAAGCACACAACTCAGTCTCTCCCTGTATGTCTCTGATGCCTCCTGAGTCACTGTCCATCCTCCAGAGCCCAGGGTGAGTGCTTGTGAGTCAGTGAGTTTGTTTGTGGGCCCATTAAGAGGATGTCTAGGTTTCCTGCAGCCTTCTATGCCACCTGGATGGTTTGAATCTCAACTGTTTTTCACAGCCACATGCTGTGAGTGCTCCTTCTTCTGGCACTAGTACTCAGGGCTGCAGAGCCCAGTGTGAAGCTAGGGTCCTTTGCTTCTCAGGGGGTACCTCTAAGGATGAGATATCCCTCCTAATTCTCAACTGCCACACACACAGAGTAGGTCCAGCCCTTTCTGCCTCTCTGCACCTTCTATCAATATCTACATGGCTTCTTAAATAGCCTTAGTTATAAAACTTTCGTTCAGCTAGACTTCAGGTGGTTCTCCAAGTTGATTATTCTATAATTTAGTTGTAGTTTTAATGTGGTCTTGGGAGCAGTCTTATTAAAAAAGCACAGAATTTATCTACTCTGCCATCTTGGATCAAGTCTCTATTAATGATATTTATTCTGCAAATAATTTAAAGAACTTCCTAAATAATTTTGTTTATTATTATTAATGTTTTATTTTTAAGATAAATTTGTGTTTGATAATGTTATCTTCACATTTTCATAAAAATGATACAAATATCTTGTAAAACTTCAAGCAATGTAAGAAAAAAACTAAAAACATAAACTTACATTCTAGGAGCAATTACAACTTGGAAAAATACAATGTTAACATTTGTATAAACATTATCTAGACATCTTGGAAGGAAGTTTGGATGGAAGCAAAAAAGGTAGTTGGGTATAGAAAAATAAAATGAGTTTTATAGGAATGAGAAATTTGAATGGTTTCTCTTTTTCTATTCCTTTACCTTTAATGAGTTGCTTTAAATTTAGAATGTACTTTCTAGCATTTAATCTGGTCTTTTAAATTTTAATCCTTTCTAACATTCTGTACTTTTTAATAGAAGTGTTTAGTTTATTAACTTTTGGTGTAACCATTAATATAATTGGTTTGAGTTAAAAAAATTTTATATTTTAGTTGTTCCCTCTTTTTTGTGTTCTTTTGTCCCCTTTTGCTTCCATTTTTAAAAGATTATTGGAAACATTTGAAGTTTTCTTCTGTTTCATTTTCTTGTTTGCTTCTATCTGTTCTTCATGCATGGTTTCTCTAGGTATTAAAATTGACATCTTTTGCACAGTCTGCACACAGTTAATATTCACATAAAATATAAAGTTTAACAATCTTCCCCACCATTCTTTTTGTTATAGCTGTTATATGTGATACATTTACTTGTAAACTGCACAAGACAATGTGAGGTTTATATTATATAATATAAAACAATATATTTTAGTTTTATAGTTAGTGGTTTACAATAAAATTAAGGAGAAAACAACCTCCTTAAATTAAATATAGCCTTTTTACATTTACTCAACTATTTACCATTTCTGAACATATATATTTTTTCCTCTGAGGATCAAAGTTGACATCTAGTATAATAATCCTTCAGGTAGAAGAGCAAATTTTAGCATTTATTTTCTGTAAGTTAACTGTAGTAACAATGAATTCTTTTAGTTTTCTTTTAGTTAAAAAGGTCTTTATTTCACCTTCATTCTTGAATATTTTCACGGAATATAGAAATCTGGATTAACAGGTTTTTTGTTTTTCTTGTCAATTCTTTGAAGCTTTGCTTCATGCTTTCCTGTTTTATTTTAAGAAGTAAGCCTTGTAAGAAGTCAGTTTAAAATGGGTAAAGGTGGACTAAGGTACAAACTTCCAGGATAAAGTCTTGGGATGCAATGTACAGCATGAGGACTATAGTTAACAATACAGTATTGTATATTTGAAAGTTGCTACAAGAGTAAATATTAAAAGTTCTCATCACAAGAAAAAATTATAACCATGTGTGGTGATGGTTGTTAACTAGACTTACTTTGGTGATCATTTCAGGATATATACATATATTAAATCATTATGCCATGTACCTGCAACTAATGTAATATGTCAAGTATATCTCAATAAAAATTGATTAATTTTAACACACACAAAAGAGAATTGATTGATACTGAAAAAGATAAAGAATTTAAAGAAAAGTTAAATGGGCAATATAAGAACATTTAGCCTGCTAGTATAGATAAAAAGGGTTTATTTATCCTGATAGTACTTAATCTGGTTTTTAAAAACCAATTTGATTATAACTTCTAAAGTTTCAAAGTATATAGTGTTCAGAGCAGATACCCGCTGGATAAGGATGTTGTTGTCAGCCTAATAAAAAAAATTCATACTCAAAACAAGTAAGCTTTTAATTAGATTGTTATTTCCTTGTAGTAATAGGTTGTCTTTTGCTTCTTATTTTTAAAACTTGGTGTTTATCTTTGACTTTAACAGTTTTAATGTGTCTCTTTGTAGGCTTTTGTTTTCTGTTCACTTGACTCATTCTTTGTTTAACATTTTGTATCTGCAAATTTCAGATATTTTCAACTACAGTTTATTCAAATATTTCTTTCTTTTTTTTAAATGCCATTCTTTCTCTTCTGTATTTCTCATTATACATATGTTTGTCTACCTGATAATATCTAATAGGTCTCTCTGATGCTGTTTATTTAGTTTTATTTTTTTCTTCGCTTTTTTCACCTTAGATAATTTTTATTTTTCTATCTTTAAGTTTAGTTACTCTTTTGTTTGTCATATCCATTTAAATTAATCCAGTAAATTTTTTATTTCAAAAATGTTCTTTGCTATTGCTAGAATTTCCATTTGGTTCTTTATTATTATTTCTACTTCCCTTCTAAGACATCTTATTACTGGGATTTTCATGCACTGAAAATGTTTTATTTTACCTCAAGGTTAGTTTTTTTTTTTTTATTGTTTTTTTTTTTTTTTTTTTTTTTTGAGGGCAGTGACACTGGCCCTCATATGTGGGACCGAACCGGGGCCGCTGGCTTCCCAAGCCAGCGCTTAACCACCGCGCCACTCGGCCGGCCCTTCAAGGTTAGTTTATAATAGCTGCTTTAAAATTTTTGTTGTAACATCTGGTATATCTTGAGTTGGACTCAGTTGATTTTCTTATCTCTTGAGAATGTGTTCTTTTTTCTTTTCTTTTCTCTTTAGTTCTTCACAGGGGTAATTTGGATTGTATTGTACACATTATGAATGCTAACTTAAGAGGGTACCTGATTCTGTTATTTTTCTATGATTTTTTTCTTTTGTTTTAGCAAGGAGTTTTTAATGTCGGAGATTGAATGCATTAGGGATCCTCTCTCTGGCTCTTTCCCTACCAGTATGCCCTACTTTCTTCAGCAGTCATGATTTCCTGGCTTTTCTTTACTTGTTTACCAGATCAGGTAGGCTGGAGCATATCTATGTGTGCTCCTGCCTGTATTGTGTCCTGTGGACTACAATTAGCCTCGAGGTAAAATTACAGATAGAAAAACCATGCTCCTCATCAGTTTTCTTTCAAGCAAGTTTCCACTCCACCAAAATCTGCTTGCTTACATTAGGTAGTCAGAATAGCAACCTCTAGTATAATAACAAAAATCAGAGTTCAATCTTTGGTTTCTTTGTTTGAGCTGCTTGATTCTAGTCCTTCCATCAGATATGATTCATCATTGTGAATAGACAGATTTTGGGAGTTCTACCTTCAGTTCTTTTTCATTCTGTGCTTTCCTCCATTCTCTTCATTACTCATAGTATCCAGGTTTCATTTTTCTGGTTCTTCAGCCAGGACAATTTTGTGGTTTCCCATGTGCATTGCCTGCCACTATTGCTTGTCCAAAGGACTAAACTTATCTCCTTAAAGATAGGGATTATTTGTACAACTCTATCTCCTTCCTCCTAGAAAGCATGGATTCTTTGCTAGAATATTTTGCTCACTGCCTAGTTACTTTAGGTGGATCCTTTTTATCCAGGTGTTATAGTTATTTTCAGCAGAATCTCAGCCTAGCATACCTAGATCTGAAAAAATTCCATTCATTTTGTATGGATTCTGCTTACTATTATCCGAGGTTTTGTTTTTATTTTTGTTTTTATTTATTTTGTTTGTTCGTTCTGTTTTGCTATTATTTCTTTAATAATTTTCATCATCATTTTTTTCTTTCACCATTTCTGGACTTAATATTTAGATACTGGTCTTTCCTGACTTGATTTTCTATGGATCATCTTTTCTCTCAATTTTTCTTTTAATTTTCTTATGCACTATATTCTGGGGATGTTTTTTAATATTATTTTACAATCCTTTAATTAACTTTTTATTTTGATCTTTATTAGTTTGTTTTCAAAAAGTTCTTATTGTTTCTTCCTTCATAGCATCCTTTTTTTATTTATGAATAAAATGTCTTCTTGACTCACTTTGATCATACTAAGTAGTGTATTTAAAACTTAAAGCAAATTTTTCCTTAAATTATCTTGTTTAATTTTTAATTAGCTTTTCTACTTATTTGGTCATTCTCTTTCTTGCTACATGATATCTTTCTTGATTTTTCATTCCTGTGTCAAATTGAGGCAATAAAATAACTGAGTGAGGTCTCTGTAATCATGTGCAGCGTTTGGCCACTGGTTGACTTTTATTTTGTGAGCAGATGGAGAAAGTGGTAAATATGTCTACCACCCACACTAACTGCTACAGTTTTATTTCCTTTGTTCAACAGCTTTAGAGAAGAGTTTTCTAAATTTTTGCCTGAGAGTAGATTCTGATATTATATTCTTTACAGCAGGGTAGGTGGTAGGTGGGGGTTGTTATAGAATAGGGAGGACCAATTTTTCTTAGACTTTTAATTATCTGTTTTCCATTTTTATTTCTCATGTCTGTACATTTGTTCTTTCTTTTGATTTTATCACTGGAGCTTCACAAGATTCTTCCCCTATTATCTCATCTTTTGATGCAAACCTTTCTATGTTGTGCCTTCATCTTTTTCACTTGTACTCTTTCCATCTCCTAGAAATTTGTTGCAATTTCTTTTATGTTCACAGCCACCATTGTGATGAATTTCTGTATTGTTTATTTGTACAGTTTTTATTCCTTAAGCTCTCATTATCAATTTTTTTAAATTTTTTTTGTTCCTACTTCCTTCACCCCCTCCCCCATTTTTCTCTTTCCTTATATGTGAGAACAAGGGGAGACAATGTCATACTCAACTGGCCATTTTGAAACTTACTCTTTTTGTATGCTAGGTTATGTATTTATTCTTTCAATGTTTTCTTCTTTCTATAAACTGATGAAATTAGCTTCAAATAAATATAATAATATTCATTTAAAAGTTTTTAAATCTTTATAATAAAAAAGCTTATGTTTATTGCAGTCAATATTTAAATATGCAAATTTTAATACTATTTATTACATTTACTTATAACAATAGTCAATGGGTTTTTTAGAAAATACCAAAAATTAACAAGGAAAGTATAACCATTCAAAACCTCATTATTCAAAGATTAATAGTATGCATATAAATGAAATAGTATCACAATACACACATACATTTGTAAATTTAATATAGAAATAATAAATGAGTTTCTAAATTTAATCAATATGCAGTATCATGGGTTCATTTACAGATTCAGAAGAATATATATCATTGCCCTGGAAAGAGTTATATCACAGAGCCAGAAGAGAGAGAGAGAGAGAGCACATTGGAATTTATGAAACCATTCCTTTATAAATTATCTCTCTTGAGTGTGTTTTTCTCATCCTTTTTCTTTTCTAGGAGATACCTTTGTTTTAAAGCACATAATATGGATCTACTTGAATATAGATCAAACTAAAACCTTTAAGAAAATTTGAGGAAGTTCTTAGCATTCTTCACATATAAAGGAAAACATCTGATTTTGAAAGTGTACACAGAGAAACCTTTTGGATTTATAAGTTATTATAAATGTATAATTTTTACTTAAGGAAAATCTTTAATCAAGGATCTTTAATCACAGTGAATGTCTAATCAATTGGGAAAGTCACTAAAAGTACTGTGTCTCAATTTTAAGTTCAAGATATTATTAATCTTGGTGTTGTTACTAAATAAGATAATGTCTAAAATTACCACTCTTCACAAAGTAGGCATTATGTTGTTATTTTAGTAGGAACTTGCTGAGGTCAGAGCTGGGTCTAAAGCTAAGAGCTACAGCTCTATAGGATTATATGAGATGTAATTAAAAAATTCATTTCTTACCTCTATTTAATTTTTATATGTATATGCTTTATGTCTTTAATCAGACCAGAAATGTCCTAGTTGATAAATTAATTATCTTTTTTGCATTCATTTTTTACTTTGCTTTCTGTAGCACACAGAATATTAAGCAGGATTCCTTTCACAAAACGTTCCTCCTGCTTCCATAACATTATTTACAATTGAGACTCTCTTTGGTTCATCCTTTTTTCAAATCTGTCTCTAGGATCCATGACTTTTATTATTTACTTCCCATTTGGCAAATAACATTTATGAGATCCATTGACATCAATTTAACTACTGAGATAGGGCAGGATAGGGCAGGGGCAGGGGCCTCCAAAACAACCACGAATTGCCAGCTAAAGACAAAGAACCAGGATATCAAGATGAGACAAGGAAACCAGCCAGAAGCAGCCAAGATCAAGATGGCCCCGAGATTCACCTTCAAATAACCTACAACCACATGGTCATTGTAATACATCTCCATGCTAAGTGACACACTCACAAGCCCCATGACACCTCTGCAGAGGACCATATAAGGACAAAAAAGGGCTGTACCCTCGATTCTTGGTACAGCCCACCCATTTCCTGGAACTAATAGAATATTTCTCCCCTTCATTTCCATGTAAAATACCTACCAAATAAAAATTACTGCCACATCTCAAATCAAGTTTGTCTCTCACTCTGAGACTAACTCTGCTCTTCCTATGGAGATCCATATTCAATAATCTACTTTCACTTTATTTCCTGACTCACCCTTGAATTCTTTCCTGCATGAAGCCAAGGACCCCCTTTCCTGCAACATTACCCCTGACATGCACATTTTTTATGCATACATATTTCCAGCTTTTACTTGGACTTTGAGATCTAGGAAGATATTTAAAATCCTACTATGCTTCCAAACATCTCAAACTGAACATACCTGCAATTAATTTCAATATTGATGCTTTTCTTTTTTTCTTCTATTTTGTACAATTGTATTACCATTCGTTTTCACCTACATTAGAAATAACTGTGTTACCTGTTAAGTTCCTTCTAGCTTGTACTCTTATATCTAATTAGCATTCAATAACTGTTGGTTCCACCTCAGAAATTACTAGTCTCACTGCCCTTTTCTGTGGTAACTCTCCTTGTTCAGGTCGCTCAATTGTTTTTTCTAATTTCTTTTTTTTTTTGTTCGTTTGATTTTGCTGCAATTATCCTCTTTCTTTTCTGAGAATACAGGTTTGATGATGTTCAGGAGTTCTGTGCTTCTTCAAAAGCTTCATGGTTTTGTTGCCTACATAAACATTCAAAAGTTCTTCCCCAAATTATCAACTCTGTTTATTTTCTGGTGTTAGATCATCTTCCTGTAGTTATTCATTTTCTCCTACTCTGCTTCACCTATACCAAGGAATCATCATCACCTAAACTAATATTGTGAAATAAACACGGGATTTTCTCACAATGTTTTCTCTATCTGTAATGATTTTCCTTATCTAAGAAGTAAAATCCCAGCAAAACTTCTAGATCCAATTAAATTCAAACTTAGTCAATTTTTTTATACAGTTGTGAAGCTAGTTCATACCTTGATTGTATTAGCCTATACTATTATATGTTACAATATATAAGTAGCTGCACACATATCTGCCGGCATTAAATTGTTAGATCATTTGGATGAGAGCACTATTGTTTAATATTTGTATTCCTTACAATGTCTGTTAAATTATCTTGCTAATGCATCAATTATATTGGCTACTGCTAACGTTTTGGCCTTGGACTTCTTAATTTGAGAATATGAGTTAAGGAAGTATGACAAATAGAAGTTATTGATAGAGCTTATTTTCTCTTTTGACATTAGATATCTACATGTTAAGAGACGATGAGCATTATAAGTGAATGACAGCTTTCTCTCATCAATCAAGCCATGTGCTGTTATATTATTTCACATAGAAAGAAAAGTCAATGAACTGAGGAGTTGTTTATGTGAAGGGTCATATATTTTATATTTCATTTATTCAGTTTTTTGTTTATTAATCTATTATTTACATATATTAAAAATAATCCATAATAAGTGTACATGTTGATGAAGGTTGCTAATTTGTGCAGTCATTTAAATACCTCCACAATCAAAATATAGACCAGTTCCCTACAAAGTTTTCCCCTAACCCTTTGTACCTGATTTTCTTTCTTCACTCTTGGCCCTACGTGAGAACTTATCTTCTATCTCTATATATAGTTTTGCATTTTCCAGAATTTCATATCAATATAATTAGTATGTAGTATGAAGTCTTTAATGTCTGACTTCTTTCACTTAACATCATGTTTGTGCATTTCAACCATGTTTTCACATGTATTAATATTGTATTTCTTTTTGTTTCCAAAGAGTAATCTATGTTATGAATATACTGCAATTTGTTTATTCATTCACCAGTTGATGATGATTTGGGTAGTTTCCAATTTTTAGCTGTTATGAGTAAAAGTGCTTTCACTATTCATACTCATGATTTTATTTGGACGTATGTTTTCTTTTCTCTTGGATCAATACCCAGAAAAAGAATTTCTGGGTCATGTGGGAAAGTCATACTTAACTTGAAAAGGTCCTCCCACACTGTTTTTCAGGTGGTTATATAATTTTCCACTCCCGTAAAAACATGCAGGAGATCCAATTGCACCAGATTCTCTCCAACAGCCTTTTTTATTTTTAGCCAAGCTAGTAAGTTTGTATTGTTACTCCATTGTTGTTTTAAATTGTATATATGGCTCACTGATGATTGGTAATGTCAAGAATCTTTTCCTGAGCTCAATGGTCATTTTTTAACAGCTTTATTGAAATATACTTCATATTCTATACAATTCACCTATTTAAATTGTAATATATTCTGTAACTTTTACAAGTTCACAAGACTATATGTAATTTTAGAATATTATCATTCCTTCCAAAAGAACTCCATAAATTATTAGTCACCCCATAGCCTCCCTAAACATACACAACCTGACTTGGGGCAAACACTACTTTCTTCCATTTTAGACTTGTCAATTGTGGATATACTATTTAAGTGAAATAATGCAATATGTGATTCTTTGTGACTAACTTCTTTTGTTTAGTATAGTGTTTTCAGAGGTTCATCTGTGTTGCATTATATATCAATACTTCATTTATCTTATTATGGAATAATATTCCAATATAATGATATAACATATTATTCATTTATCAGTTGATAGGCATTTGAATTGCATCTATCTTTCTAATAATGCTAATAATGCTATGAATATTTTTGTAGAAGTTCTTGTGCAGTTGCATGTTTTCATCTCTTGTTTATATACTTGGGATTGAATTGCTATGTCACATAATAATTTTATGTTTAACATTTTGAGGAATTGACAAATTATTTTCTGAAGCAGCAGCACCACTGTACATTTTCAACAGCAATGAAGAAGAGTTTCAGTTTCTCCATATCTTCACTAACACTTATCATTTTATTTCTGCTTTTATTATAGTCAATGTAATGAGTGTGAAGTGATATCTCATTTTGGTTTTGATTTGCATTTTTCTGATGGCTTATGATGTTGAACATCTTTTAATGAGCATTTAGACCATTTATATAGACTCTTTAGAGAAATTTCTACTCCAAATACATTGCAGGTTTTTAATTGAGATGCTTGTCTTTTTGTTATTGAATTGCAAGTGTTCTTTGTAGATTCTAGATACAAATCCCTTACCAGTTATGTGACTTGCAACTAATTTCTCATAATCTGTGGGCTGTCGTTTCACTCTCTTATTATTATTTTTCCCATCTTTATTGAGATATAATTAATATATAGCATTATAACATTGTATAAGGACTAAGGAGGAAAACAGTGATTTTATATATGTATATGTTGCAAATGGCCAGTTAACACATCCATCACTTTGCATGCTTACAATTTTGCTTTTGTGTGAAAACTTTTAAAATTTACTCTCTTAGCAACTTTCAAATGCATGATACAATGTTGCTAACTATAGTCACCATGCTGTGCATCCCATGATCAGAAATTATTCATCTTATAATTAGAAGTTTGTACCTTTAGATCACCTTCACCTATTTATCCTATCCTCCCACAGTCATACTTCAGAATCACCAATCTATACTGTTTATATGAGTTTGGTTCTTTCAGATTCCATATATATATGTGACATTATAAGTATTTACCTTTCTCTTTCTGATATATTTCACTGAACATAATGTCCTCAAGGTTCATCCATGTTGTTGCAAATAACTGAATTTTCTTCTTTTTTAATGGCTGAAGTACACACACACACACACACACACACACACACACACACACGGTGCCAAAACAATGTATACACATTTTAAGAAAGAAAAAAAGTGTATTAAGATTGTAATATTCAATATATAACAATAGCAAAAGATGAATACAAGGCCTGTTTGACTTCTGCAGTTACAAGAAGTGCTCGAAGTGGTTACCATCAGCATAATTTTAATATAGTGTTTTCTTTTCTTAAAATGTGTATACATTTTTTAGGTATATATATATATATATATATATATATATATATATATATAATTTTTGTATTTTCTTTATTAATTCAACTACCAATTGACACAAAGATTATTTCTATGTCTTAGCTATTTATAAATAATGCTGTAATGAACATAGAGGTGCAGATGCTTCTTGGATATATTTATTCATTTTCTTAAAATATTTACCGAGAAGTAAAATTGCTGGATCATATGGTAGTTCTATTTTTAATATTTTTGTTTTCGATACTCTTTTACACAGTGGTAATCCTAATTTACTTTCCCACCAACACTATATAAGGCTTCTCTTTTCTCTACAACTTCACCATCAATTGCTATCTCAACATATGCAAACCAATAAATATAATACATCACATTAATAGAATGAAAGATAAAAACCACAAAATTATGAGGCAGGAAAAGAAT
This sequence comes from Aselliscus stoliczkanus, assembly GCA_033961575.1. Taxonomy (NCBI): domain Eukaryota; kingdom Metazoa; phylum Chordata; class Mammalia; order Chiroptera; family Hipposideridae; genus Aselliscus; species Aselliscus stoliczkanus. The sequence goes on from CM066730.1 coordinate 12,767,477, forward strand.
TTGACAAAATCCAACATCTATTTATGATAAAAATCTTTTAATAAACTGGTTATACAAGAACAAACCTCAATATGATAAAGGCCACTTATAAGAAGCCCACTGCTAGGCTGAAAGCTTTTCCTCTAAGATCAGGAACAACAAAAGGGTGCCCATTCTCATCACTCTTAGTCAACACAATAGTGAAATTCTTAGCAAGAGTTTCAGGCAAGAAAAATAAATAAAAGGTATCCAAACTGGAAAGGGAAAAGTAACATTTTCTTTGTCTGCACATGACATGATCTTATATTCACAAAATTCTAAAGACACCACCAAATAACTGTTAGAATTAATAAAAAAATTTAATACATTTGCAGGATATAAAACCAATATACAAAAATTAGTTATGTTTGTATATACTAACAGCATTATACCAGAAAGCGAAATTTTTAAAAGTTTAATTTTGAATAACATCATAAAAAATAAAATACCTAAGGATAAATTTAATTGAGGAGGCGAAGGATCTATACACTAAAAACTATAAAATATTGATTTAAAAAATTGAAGAAAACACAAATAATGAAAAAGATATTCTGTGTTTATGGATTGAAAGACTATTATTTATCATTTTCAGTGAGTTTTAGACATTGCTATGTTCTTGCAATTATTATCCTTTCATTTTTGCTTCAAACACATCTTTTGGCTCTTTTTGCAAGGCAGATCTAATGATGAATTCCCTCAGCTTTTGTTTGTTTGGAAAAGTCTTTATCTTTCCATTTCTTAAAGACAGTTTGCTGGATATAGTAGTCTTTTTTGATAGTTTTTTTCCTTTCAATATTTTGACTATATCAACCCACTCGTTTCTGTCATGCAAAGTCTGTTGAGAAAACTGCCTGTAGTCTTATATGCGTTCCTTTGTATATGATGAATCACTTTCCTCTAGCTGTTTTCAAAATTCTCTCTTGGCCTTCGGTTTTTGAAAATTTAATTATAACGTGTCTTGGTGTGGCTTTTTCAGTTTCAACCTATTTGCATTTCTTCAAACCTCATAAATTTCAACGTTCATTTCTGTCACCATGTTTAGTAAGTTTCAGCTATTATTGCTTTAAATAGATTCTTTGTCCCTTCTTCTTTCTACTCTCCACTGGGTCTACCATAATGCATATCTGTTTGTTTTTCTTATGATGTCCAATAAGTCCTGATGGCTTTTCACTCTTTTTCATTTATTTTTGCTCCTCTGACTAGACTGGAGGCTGGGGACCCAAATGAGGAAGAACTCACCACAGAGCTCCCTGGCCAGACAGGCCACAGGCATGGCTCTGCAGATGGGCAGAGATACTGATTCAGCTTACTGCTTGGATGCAGTTGTGAGGAGGATGAAGCCTATCAAGATCTGATTGCTGTTTGCTGAAAATTCGGTATCCCTTCTCTGTTTTTATCTAATCTGTGCTCATCAAACACTACAGATTTCTTCTGTGAGGTGAGACCCAACTGGGCCTCTAATGAAGCACTCTACAAGGGTGGAAAAGTTGGATGTCAACCTTAAGCTATTCATTTCTCACTGGAAAAACCATAGGCTCAAGAGGCCCTCTGAGTGTCATGCTTTGCTGCTTTGGGGGACTGTGCAATGTGGTCAGGATCAGCAAAAAGCTGATCCTTTTATAATTCTAATGTGGTCCTTCTCTATCTCTGTGGTCCATGTGGATGTTCCTGCTTCACCTCCGAGTTCTACGGTTTTTGCAATGTTTTGTCAATGGCTGGTTGTTAGCTGGTCTTCTTAAGAAGGGGATTGAAGTCAGGAGCAAACTATCACCACATTGATTATATCACACCTTCTTTTCTGTTTCATGGCAATTTCAGAATAAAAGTTTCTACTTTTGATACCATCCAAATTATCTATTTGTTTTCCTTTGTCACTGTGCTTTTGGTGCCATATTTTTAAAAAAAACTATTTCCTACTCAAGGTCACAAAAATTTATATTTACTTCTAAGAGTTTTATAGATCTTACATTTAGGTCTCTGATCCATTTAGGTCTCTGATCCATTATTATGTTTTTGTATGATGTGAGGTAGCTAGTCAACTTCACTTTTTTTGCATGTGGATTTCATGTTATCAAAGCACCACTTATTGAAAAGATAATTCTTTCTCCATTGTATTGTGTTGGCACCCTTGAGAAAAATCAATTTGTCATATTGTATAGATTTATTTCTACACTCTTAATTCTATTACTTTTCACCAGAAATGTGGTGTTGAACACTATAACTTTGTATTAAAGTCTGAATATGCTATTATATATTCTGATTCATTATCATGAGATGTTTTTCCATTTATTTATATCTTTTAAAATTTATTGTAACAACATTTTATAGTTTATAATGTTTGAGTCTTTTACTACTTTTGTTAAATTTTTACATGTTTTATTTTTTTTGATGCCATTACAAATAAAATTATTTTGTTAATTTTATTTTTGGATTGTTCATTGCTAAGGCATAAAGTGCAATTGATATTGTATATTGATTATGTGTCTGGAAACTTTGCTATACTAATTGATTAGTTCTAACAGGTTTTTAAAAGGGTTTTATTAGAATTATAAACAATTTTACTTTTTCTTTTCCAATCTCGATTTCTTCTATTTCATTTTATTGCCTAATTGTCCTGGCTAGATCTTCCAGTACAATGTTAAATAGAAATTATTGCAACAAATATTCTCATTTTGTTTCTGATTTCAAGAAGAAAACATTTAGTTTTTTATATAAGTATAATGTTAGCTGTGATTGTGTATATAGGTCCTTTATTAGTTTAGGTCCTAATTTGTTGAGTGTTTTTATCAGGAAAGGTTTTTGTATTCTGTCAAATTTTTTCTGAATTATGATCACGATATGGATTTACTATTTATTTATTTATTTATTTATTTATTTATTTATTTTTAGCTGAGACATCCTGCCACCTGTTGGCAGCTCAGCAGCTGCTCAGCTTGGGCCGGGAATCCAACTGGCAACCCTGTTGCTCAGAGCTCCCACTCTTGAGCAAGCTTTTAACCAACTGAGCCATTTGGCTGGCCCTACATTTTATTTTCTTACTATGGTTTATTATATTAATTGATTATTGGTGTTAAACCAATTTTGTATTCTAGGATAATTGTGTACCATCATTTATTCTAGGTCAAGTTCTACCATTATTTTTAATATGTCTCTGTATTTCATTTGCTAATATTTTGTTGAGTTTTTTTCATCTATGTTCATGGGAGATATTGATGTATAGTTTTTCTTGTTATATCCTTATCTGGTATTAGGAGATTACTGGCCTCATAATATGAGTTAGGAAGTGCTCCCTCTGCTTGTATTTTCTCAAAGACTGTAGAAGGATCATATCTTCCTTAAATGTTTAGTAGAATTTACCAGTTAAACCATTCTGGCCTGGTATTTATTTTTATTTTTTGAAACTTATTAATTATTGTTTTAATTTCTGTAATATGTGTAGTTATATTCAGATGATCTCTTTTACATTATGTATGTCTTAGCAGCTTTGTCTTTCAGGGTATTGGTTTCTTTCCCCTAAGTTATCAAATATTGAGGTATAGAGTTGTTCATATTATTTCTTTATTATCCTTTTTATATCTATGATATCAGTAGTGTTGGCTTCTATTTAATTTTTCTTGTTGGTAATTTTTATCTTCTGGTTATTTTTAATTGCTTAGCCTGGCTAAAGGTTTTTATCTAATTTATTGGTCTTTTCAAAGAACAAGGTTTCATTTTCATTGATTTTCTTTATTTTTTCTGTTTCAATGTTATTATTTCTCCTCTAACTTTTACTATTCATTTTCCTTTGTGTGTTTTAGTTTTAAATTGTTCTTCCTATTCTCTAAGGGAGAATCTTGGATTATTGATTTCAGATGTTTGTTCTTTTCTAATATAGGCATTTAATGCAATAAATTTACCTCTAAAAAGTGCTTTTGTTATATCCCTTACATTTGGTAAGTTGTATTTTTATTTATTTCAGAATATTTAAAAGTTTCTCTTGAGATTCCTCATTTGACCCATGTGTTATTTAGAAGGGTACTGTTAATCTCCAAATATTTTGAAGTTTTGAATGATCTTTCTCTTACTGTTTTTTACTTTCATTCCTCTGTGGTCTGAAAACATACTCTGTATGATTTCTATTTTTTTTTAATTTTTAAAGTGTGTTTTATAGCTCAGGTGTTATTTATTTTGGTGAATGTTCCATGCAAGCTTGAGAGGTATGTGTATTCTGCTATTGTTATATGGATTCTTTTATAAATGTCATTCAGACTGAGTTGATTGATAGTGTTATTCAAAGCAACTCTCCTTACTGATTTTCTGCCTACTTAATTTCTCGGTTGCTTAAAGAGGAGCCTCCAACTATAATAGTGTATTTGCCTATTTCTTCCTTAAGTTCTATTCATCATTTGCTCAACATATTTTGATGCTTTGCTGTTAGGTATGTACACATTAAAGGTTATTGTATTATTTTTTTTGTAGATTTAATCTTTTTATCATTATGTAATGCACCTATTTCTCTCTCATACTCTTTCTTGCTCTTAAATATGTTTTGTATAAAATTAATATCCTACTTTAGCTTTCTTTTTGTTAGTGTTAACATGGCATATCTTCCTCATTCCCTTTCTACTTAATCTGTCTCTCTATATACAATGTTTTGTTTTTACGTAACATATGGGTATTATGTTTTTTGTTTTTGTTTTTCTATCCTTTCTGATACTCTCTGTCTTTTAATTGATACATTTGGACCAGTTACATGTAAAATTTATATAGTTAAATTAATATATACCATATTTGTAACTGTTTTCTAATTGTTTCTTCCTCCCTATTTTTGTTACCTACTGTGGTTTTAATTGAGCATTTTATATGATTCCATTTTATCTCCTGTCTTAGCATGTCATTATACTTCTTTGAAAACTTTTAGTGGCTTCCTTAGAGTTTTCAATATATACTTTTCAATAATCTAATTTTAACTTGAAATAATGCTATGCTTCTTCATGTGTAGTAAAGGAAACATAACAGAGTTTTCCCAGTTCATCCCTCTTTGCTCTTACACTATTTGTGTCATTTATTTTGTATCCTTCAGGAGCTCAGCTGACCTGGGAGAGAACTCAACTTCCAGATGTTAGAGTAGTCAATTAAAGCAACACACCAAAAATAAGTAAGTTAAGACTTTACTTACTGAGATGGTTGTAAGCAAGAGGCTAAAACTGGAGGAGGAAGTGCTAACACCCCATTTTCAATTTTCCCCCATAGAACAGTGTACCAGTCAAAGGCCAGGTAAACCAGCACAGATGTGGGGTTCATCTCACTGTTGAGAAAGCCTTGAATAAAAGGTTCTGGCAGTGTTATGGATCTTGGGGTTAGAGGAAGGGTAATGGGGGAGGCCTAAGAGTGGAAACTACTGAGTCAAAATGGGGAAAATTACCTTCAAGGTTTCCTTTCCTACCCCCTCCCCAATATTTCATAAAGATACCTTAATAGGGGCACCTAAAGAAGATCTTGGTCCGAGGCTTCAAATAAAGAGACCTAGGAATGAAAGCACTAGGGCTAGGAAAGAAAATATGCAAAAAACATGAACAACCTGAGTAAAGGGAGTTACTACAACACCCCTTAGTCTTGATATATTGGCTGTGCACCAATTCTGGTGTGGGGAGGGCAGCTTTCCTCTGTGAGGCCTTCCAGGTAAAGACTGTGAAAGACTTTGATCAGGTTTGAAAAGGTTTTAACCATACTCTGACTCAGCAATGTCCATGTGCTATAATCACTCAATATATTTTACTGTGTTATTTTAACTAGTTGTCTTTTATAGTAAGGATAAAAATTGTATTATTTTAGCTGCATTTATTCATTCTCCAACACTTTTCCTTTATTTATGTAGCTCTGTGTTTCTGACATATATTATTTTCCTTCGCTCTGAATTACTTCTTTTAACCTTTCTTGCAAGGCAGTTCTGCCACTGATAAACTTCTGCTTCTCCAGTTTTTTGTTTGTTTTATCTGAGAAAGACTTTATTTCTTCTTCATTTTGAAGGATATTTATTTTATGCTGGATACAGAATTCTAGGATTTTGATTTGTTTGTTTTTTTATTTAATGCTTTAACAATTTTACTCCATTCTTTACTTGCTTTCATGGTTTCTGAGGAAAAGTCTACAGTGACTTTTGAAACCTATGTAATTTTAATAACCATTGCCAGCCCAATAAATGTACTTAAACACAAAAGTCTACAATGACTTTTTTTTTTTAACTTTTCTTCTGTAAGTAAGGTAGGTTTTTTTGTTGTTGTTTTGTCTTCTTTCATTATTTCCTTTTTGTCTTTTTTTTTCTACAACTTGGACATGATATGCCTGAGTGTAGATTTTTTGGTATTTATAATGCTGGCTGATCTCTGGTTTTCCTGGATCTACACTTACATATCTGTCAGTTATTTTGACAATCCTTGGGCATTAATTACTTCAAATATTTCTTCTGCTATCCTATTTTTCTTCTCTTTATCTTTTGGAATATTTCCACAGCTTTTGTATGTTAAATGCTAATTTTTTTTTTCTTTTTGATTTCAGTTTGTGAAGTTTGTGTTGATTTTTATTTTCAAGCTTACTGGTTCTTTCCTTACTTATCTTTAGTCTGCAGAGGAGTGTTTATTCTAAAGATGAGCCCATAAAAGCCTTTTTTTTTTCATTTACAGTGATTTTATTTTTTTTTTTCCCAAACTATTTTTATTTTTAAATATGTTTTTCATTACAGTTAACATTCAATATTATATTAATTTCATGTGTACAACATATATATAATTTAGGAGGTGATCACCCTGATAAATCTCATACCCATCTGATACCATACATAGGTATTGATTATATTATTGATTATATTATTGATTATATAATCAATATTATTGATTATATTTCGTATGCTATACCTTATAGCCAAATGACTATTATGTAACTACCATTTTGTAGTTCTTAATCTCATCCCCATTTTCACCTGTACCACCAAACCCTTTCCTATCTGGCAATCCTCAAAAGCTCTCTGTATCTGAGTTTGCTTCTGTTTTGTTTGGTCATTTATTTTGTTCTTTAGATTCCACATATAAGTGAAATCATGTGAGTTTTATCTTTCTGTTTCACTCTACTCAGCATAATACCCTTTAGGTCCATCTATGTTGGACAAGAATTCAAAATGACATGATTTCATTTCTTCTTTTTCATGGCTGAGTAATATTTCATTGTATATATGTACCATTTCTTCTTTATTGATTCATCCATTGATGGACACACAGTTTGCCTCCATACCTTGCCTATTGTAAATAATGCTGCAATGAACATGTGGATGCATATGTCCCTGCGAAGTAGTGTTTTGGGTTCCTTCAGATAAATACTCAGAAGTGGAATTACTGGGTCCTTCTTTGTTTCTTCTTACAGTCTTTGTTTTAAAGTCTTTTTTTTTTTTTTTTTTGAGGGCAGTGTCACTGACCCTCATATGTGGGACCCGAACTGGGGCTGCTGGCTTCTCAAGCCAGAGCTTAACCACCATGCCACTCGGCCGGCCCTTAAAGTAAAGTCTATTTTGTCTGGTATAACTAATGCTACCCTAGATTCTTTAAAAAATTTATTTCCATTTTCATGATATATCTTTTCCCAACCCTTTACTTTTAGTCTGTGTGAATCTTTCAATTTCTCATAGGCAGCCACTCTATGTCTTTTAATTGGAATATTTATTCCATTTAACTTTAAAGTGATAGTTGATAGATATCAATTATTCCCAGTTTGATATTCATATTTTTATCTATATTTTTCTTATTATTCTTGGAAGAAGTATTCTCAACATTTCTTGTAATATTGGCTTGGTGGTAATGAACTCCTTTAGTTTTCCTCTTGTTTCAGAAGCACTATCTGTCCTATGATTCTGAATGATAGCTTTGCTGTGTACAGCCATCTTGGTTGTAGGTCTGTGCTGTTCATTGCTTTGAATATTTCGTGACAATCTTTTCTGGCCTGCAAAGTTTCTGTTGAGAAATCTACTTATAGTCTTATGAGAGCTCCTTTCTAGGTAACTAACTGCTTTTCTCTAGTTGCCTTTAAAATTCACTCTCTGTCTTTAATATTTGGCATTTAAATTATGATGTGTCTTGGTATGGACCTCTTTGGACTCCTCTTGTGCTTACTGGGCTTATATGTCTATTTCCTTCACCAAGTTAGGGAAGTTTTCTCTAATTATTTCTTCAAATTGGTTTTCAACTCCTTGCTTTCTCTCTCCTCTTTCTGGTACCCCTGTGATGTGAATGTTGGTATGTTTGACATTGTCCCAGAGACCATGTAAACTATCTTTACTTGTTTTGATTCTTTGTTCTTTTTGCTGCTCTTATTGTGTTTATTGTGCTATCTTATCTTATAAGTATTTTATTTGATCCTCTGTTTAATCTACTCTACTATTGATCCCCTCTAATGTATTGAGTGCTTATCTGGCTCCAAATCTGGTCACTGGGTATGCTGACCCCAGTACCTCCTGGGAAAGACCCCACAGAAGGCTAAGTTTAGCTACAGCCTATGCCCTGCCTGGGGTCAACTGGAATGATCAATAAAGCAATCTGCAGACAGCTGCCACCCATGCTGTGCTTGGAGGTACCTGGAAGAGGCCAAGCCTCAAACAAAGGCCAGCTACCACTAGCGCTGGACTTGAGCCTGCTCAGCAAAAGGTATGGGGCATGCCAAGGCCAGATGCTACTTGTTGGGAGGTTGTGAACCTTTGAGAGATTGTTATGAAAGTTCACAGCATAAATCAAGACAGGCCATTTGTAAGAAGAAGCCACTGGAAGAGGTTTGGGTGGGCCCACAAATTGGATAGGCCAAGGTCTCAGGGGGTCATCAAGGTGGGGTAAATGGTGTTAGCTAGGTTGGTAGAGACTCAGATATGGTGCCCACTTAAGTGAATGTTTGGAGAGGGGAAGGTTCAACAAAGGAACAATGGATTCTACCAGTTCTTCTTTCTGGGAGAAAGCTGTCCCTCCATCCCTCACCCTGAAGCTAGGTAATTCAGTTTCTTCTCATATGTTTCTGCCACCCTTCAAGTTGCTGCCCCAGCACTGGAGCTAAGAGTGAATGAGTCATCATCAATGAGTAAGTCTGTGGGCAGCCTCTTCAAGAAGAATGCTTGGGAATCCAGCAGCCCTCTGTATACGCCAGCCACAATCTTCACTGGTTTTCACAGCAGGAAGTTGTGGGGACTTCCCTTCCCAGCACTAGAACCCAGGGCTGGGGAACCTGGTATGGGGTGGGTACTCCTCAGGGGAGACCTCTGCAACTGAGGTATTCTTCTAGATTTTTAACTGCCACACACAGGTGTGGAACCAACCAGTCCCATGTCTCCATCCCTCTTAACAGTCTCAACATGGCTTCCTCTGTATATCCTTAGTTACAGACTAGACTTCAAAAGATTCTCAATGATTGCTGTTCTGAAGTTTAGTAATTTTGATGTTGCCATGAGAAGATATAGGGACAGTGTTAACCTACTCTGCCATCTTGACCAGAAATCCACGTTTACAGTGTTTTTAGTTTCTAGCATTTGCTTTTCTGATTCTTAGAGTTTCCATATCTTTTACTACATTAGCCATATGTTTATATATGTTGTCTGTTTTCCCATTAATTATCTTAATATGGCAATTATAGTTGTTTTGAATTCCTGTCTAATTCCAAAATATGTGTCTGATTCTGATGCTTGCTTTCTGTCTTCAGTGTATATCTTTCATTGCCTTTACCATGCCTGTAAACTTTTTTGCAGCCAGAAATGTTGTATCAAGTAATAGGAACTGAGGTACATAGGGCCTTAGTGTGTTTTATGTTAATCTGGCGAGGAGTTGGGCTGTGTTAAATGTTTGCTGTAGCTACAGGTGACAGAGGCTTCAAATTCCTCTAGTATTTTTTTGTCACTCATATCGCCTTTGGCTTCCCTAAATAATCCTTCTCAGATCAAGTCTGTGTCTTAGAGCTTTTTCCACTGCAGTTGACTATTAAGCCCCCTGATGTAGTGGAAAGATGAAGAGGAGGGAAAGTGTTTTATAATCTGATAACTTATCTCAGTGTTTGAGTGGGCCTGTGTCAATGGGCTGTGACCTTCATGGTTCTTATCTGTTCCTCCCTTAGATGAGACAGGAAGGATAGAGGGGACTGGAGTTACAGAAATACCTTTCCTCCAAGTGAAATATGGCTCAGATAGTTTTGTTTTCTTTTCCCCCCATGGAGAGTAGTTTTTACTATGAATATACTATGGGCACATTTCACAAAGTTTATTCTTTCCCTCCTCCTCCCAGAGCTATGGGAATTTTTTTGCTTGGCTTTTTAGTTTGAGAATGTTGTGGGTTCCTAGAGGTCAAAACCACAAAAGAGTTTTACCCTCTTAAGACTGTAGCCCTTGGGAATTTCTCACTCTCATGTAAATCCAAAGTTGGTACTCAGCAATTTGTAAAACTTACCATATAAATGTTTCCACCTGTTTGTAGTACCAGCAGCTATTCTCTTCCAGGTAAGCTTATCTTGGTTGTATGGTCTTGCCTCATGTGTCTTTTTTAATTTTGGGGTGGCAGTTTTCACTGTGTCCTTTCTCCTCTGATGAGTTCAAGAAAAGCTGGTCATTTTAAGTTATTACACCTTTTTGTTCTATTAAAGATAGGGATAATGCCTTCCAAGCTTTTTACTTGTTAGAACCGAAACCAGAAGTGCCAGCCATGCCGTTTTATTTCTCCAATTCTGAAATTCAATTATTTGCATGTTAGACTATTTGTTATTGTACCACAACACTTGGGAAAAATATATTTGCATTTCAGTTTGTTTATGTTTTTTTCACTTTCATCTTTATATTTTTAGTTCACTTTTTTCTCTTTTACATCAATTTGAATATTTTCTATTGACTTAATTTTTGGTTGTTGTTTTTTTTAAGTTCACTAATCTTTTCTTTTCTGTGAAGCTCACTGATAAGACTGTAAGATGAATTGTTCATCTTTAATATTTTATTTTATATATCATGCATTTCCATTTGATTCTCTTATTATATAGTTTTCATCTCCTTGTGAAATTTCTTACCTTCTCATACACATTCTCATACAAAGTGTTTAATATGAAAATTACTTGAAACTATGTCCATTATCAAAAAGGATAATTAACATTTGCTTAGAGTGCATCATTTTTCATAACATTTCCTTTTTAAAATAGTATAATTCAAGATTTAGTCTTTTAATTGTTAATTTACCAGTATAATTTTTTTTAAAACTCAATAACAAGTAAGAAGAAAATCAACATTAGACTAAATTTGTAGAAGAGGGTAGAACACATTTTATAAAATCTTTGGATGGAAATAAAAACTGTGTATATGCTCTCACATTTTTTTTTCCCCAGGAAAACCTGGTCATTTCTCTTCAGTAGAAAGAGAGATATATAGCAAATAGCAAAAAAGAATGGTAAAATTTTTCTGCCTTTGAGGCAATTGTAAAAGTATTTTAATGTGCCTCAGCTGGAAGTTTCTATGTTTTGCCAAATTAAATAATCATTTTCTTTCTGCAAATAGTGTCTTTCATCTTCAAAAAAGTTTGAGAATAGAGTATATTTGTAAACTATGCAAAACATTTAAAAATCCTCAATGTTTAGCATGAAAATGCTGATTTTTTTCATCTCTGCTTTAACTACCAATGTGGGAATTCCTCTAAATTATAAAAAATAAATAAATTATGCACTATAGGTCATGGGAGGTACCTTTCAAGACAACATATTTTATTTTATTTTATTTTATTTTTTTAAGAGGGCAATGTCACTGGCCCTCATATGTGGGATTCTAACTGGGGCCGATGGCGTCCCAAGCCAGCTCTTAACCACCGCGCCACTTGGCCAGCCCAAGACAACATATTTTAATTTGTAGTAGGGAATGGTTGCTTGATTTTTCCTTTTTCCTGAAAGTTTCACTTCTTCTTTTCTTCTGGTGGAATTCAAAAAACAAACAAAAAAGATTTCTAGAATACTATCTATTGAAGATGTAACTTAACTAGGTGTTTTTTTTTTTAACTAGGTATTAATTATGATTTATTTTTATTATACTAAATAGTTGCACAATCACTAATGTCAAATGGTGTCAAATGCGTTTATAGGAGGTTGCATTATTTTCCAGGTATTTTTCTGATTTATTCTAAAATTAATAATTTAATATTTTATGGTTAATTATGAAACTAATAATTATTTTTCTAACACTGTTATCATCTAATAATAGATATCTGAAGAACTTTTAAGATCGTTTCCTGACCACTTCGCACCCATTAGAGTAGCTAAAATCTGGAACACTGAAAACATCAAACGATAATAAGGATATGGAGAAACAGGAACTCATTGCCAGTGGGGTTGTAACAAGGTAAAGTCATTTTGGCAGACAGTTTGATGGTTTCTTCCAAAACTAAACATACTCTCATCATACATTGTGCTTCTTAGTATTTGACCAAATGAATTGAAAACTTATGTCTACAGAAAAACCTACACTCAGATGTTTATAACAACATTATTCATAATTGCCAAAATTTGTAAGTAACCAAGATATCCTTCACTAGGTAACTAGATAATCTGTGGTAACTCCAGACAATGGGATATTACTCCATGTTAAAAAAAAAAAAAAAGAGCTATCAAGTCATGAAAAAATATGGTGGAAAATTAAATGTAATAGTTTGTGATAGAAGCCAATTTAAAAAAGTTACATACTATATGATTTCAACTATATGATATTAGGGAAAAGACAAAACTATGGAGACAGTACAAAGATCACTGGTTCCCCAGGGTTGGATGTTGGGAGATGGATGAAAGGTAAAGCACAGAGACTATGTATTTGTCTAAACCCATACAATGTAAAACACTAAATGTGAATCATAATGTTATCTGTAGACTGAGTGATCATGATATATCAATATTGGCTCAAATCATTCATTTTAACAAATGTACCACTCTGCTGGGGAATGTTGATGGGAAGCTCTGCATGTGTAGGACAGGGAGGATATGAGAAATTTCTAACTTCTGCTCAATATTTCTGTGAACTTAAATAACTCCAAAAAATTTTAAAAAATAAAAATTATATTTTGTTTATGTAGTTTTTAATGGCATATCCAGCGTATTTGAAGGTGGTCATTTCTACTCATAAGAGGCAGATTTTTTACAGTTAAAAAGATGAGTAAAAAGCTGACTTCAATAAGGAAAATCACTACACTGCCAGAATTTTAATAGTGTCTCTAGGGAGATACAGCAAAGGCAGACATTTCATAAGTTTAGAGGGTCTAGTATAAGACAAGCTTTCAATGTGTAGGCCTGAGTATGGTTGGGTGAGGTGTATGACATAATAATTTAGAGTGATAGACATAGAGACATGATGATTCTGAGGTGAGAGAATAAAGCCAGTCTTGGAGAGCACACAGTACCTTGTTTTATATTAAAGAATGTTTTGTCTTATCCATTCCAGAAAAGGGGGTGTAAATAATTTGAGTTTAATTACAAATCAAATTAAGATCTCTCACTAATCATATTGGAAGTAACTAAAATCTACTGACCATTGCAAAGAGATTTTAAAAAAACCCAACGGTGAGCTAAAAGTGTAATTTACATTTCATTCTCTTTTTACACACCACATATATGAGTATACTTTTATTTATCATACAATTAAAGACATCAATATAATAGTTTTCATCCAAATACACACACACGTGGAAAATTAAGTTTGCAAACTCATCCTAGAAAAAGTGCTCCACAACTCACTGCTGAATATCACTGTCATCACCTTCAAAGCACTCTCTTTGGGAAGTTATGCACCGATGCCAGCACCTAGTCCACCATTCAAAGAAATTTTGGAACTCTTTCTTTTTCTTTTCTTTTATTTTATTTTATTTCTATTTTTTTAATTAGTTTCATGTGTACAACACAATACAATAGTTATACTTTTTACCCCCCAAAGTGACAATCCCCTCCCCCAGTTTGCTACCCCACTCCTCCCCCCCATATCATACATATCCACCACAATTCCTTTGACTCCCTTCCACAGTATACTCCACATGCCGTGACTATCTATATATTCAGTTACAATTGGCATACAATATTATACAACATCAGCTTCAGGTGTACAGTGCAGTGATCAAGCCTCTACTCCATCCATGAAGTGGTCTCCCTAACAAGACATGTGACCATCTGACATGCCACAAAATTTTTACATTATTATATTCCCTGAACTGTGTTTCATATCCCTGTGGCAATATTGTAGTTGTCTATTTATGCTGTCTAATCCCTTTCCCTTCCCACTTACCCACACCCCCCTCCCAACTAGCAACCCTCAGTTTTTCCTCTATATCTATCAGTCTGTTTACTTTGATCATTCATTCAGTTTTTCAGATTCCACATATAAGTGAAATCATATGGTACTTGTCTTTCTCCTACTGATTTATTGCATTTAATATAATAGTCTCTTCACAACATCATCAATTACATTCCCAGAACTACCCCCATATCCCTGCAGCAACATTGTAGTCACCCACCTACGCTGTCCAAAACCTTCCCCCTCTCCCTTCATCCCTACTCCCTCCCGGCCAGCAACCATCAGTTTTTCCTTTATACCTGCTTGATATGACTTCAATCTTCTTAAATTTACTGAGACTTGTTTTGTGGCCTAACATGGTCTATCTTGGAGAATGTCCCATGTGTGCTTGAGATGAATGCATATTCTGTTTTTTCAGGGTAAAATGCTCTAAAAATATCAACGAAGTCCAGCTGGTCTAAAGTGTCGTTTAAGGCCCCTCTTTCTGTGTTGATTTTCTGTCTAAAGGGTCTGTCCATTGGTGACAATGGGGTGTTGAAGTCCCCTACTATGATAGTGTAACTGTTGATCTCTGTCTTTATGTCTGTCAAAATCTGTTATATGTAATTAGGAGTTCCTATCTTGGGTGCATACATGTTTATTAGGGTTACAGTGTCCTTCTTTGTCTTTTATTGTAGTCATTTTAAAGTCTGTTTTGTCCAAAATAAGTATTGGTACTCCAGCTTTTTTTTTTTCTCATTTCTATTTGCATGAAATATCTTATTCCATCTGTAAACAGCATATACATGGGTTCTATTTTCTTATCCACTCAGCCACTCTCTGTCTTTTGATTGGAGCATTTAGCCCATTCAAATTTAAAATGATTATTGATAGGTGCATATGTATTGCCATTTTGATATTTGTATTCCTGGTCTTCCTGGGTTAGCTTGTTTACCCCTCTCTTTTGTTTAAAAAAGCCCTTTTAACATTTCTTGCAATGCTAGCTTGGTGGTAATGAATTCCTTAAGCTTATTCTTTTCTGAGAAGCTCTTTATTTCTCCTTCAATTTTAAGTGATAGCCGTGCTAGGTAGAGCTATCTTGTTTGTAGGGCTTTATTTTGTATCACTTTGAAATCTCCTGCCACTCCCTTGTGGCCTGCAGAGTTTCTGTAGACAAGTCAGCTGTTAGTCTAATAGGAGTTCCTTTGTATGTGACCTGCTGTCTTTCTCTTGCTGCTTTTAGGATTCTGTCTCTGTCTTTAACCGTTGCCATTTTAACTATGATGTGTCTTGGTGTGGACCTGTTTGGGTTCAGCTTGTTTGGAACGCTCTACACTTCCCGGGCATGTATGTTGATTTCTTTCACCAGGGTAGGGAAGTTTTCAGACATTAGTTTTTAAATATTCTCGACGCCTTGCTTCTTCTCTTTTCCTTCTGGTATTCCTATGATGGGAGGGTGGTTGTGCAGCATCCTCTCCCATAGGGATCTTAAACTATTTTCATTGTTTTTTATTCTTTGGTCTTTTTGTTGTGCCAACTGGCTGATTTCTGCTATTTTGTCTTCCAAATCGCTGATCTGCTCCTCTGCTTCATCTACTCTACTGGTGATTCCTTCGAGTGTGTTCTTCATTTCAGTTATTGTATTCTTTTTTTTTTTTTTTCTGAGGGTAGTGTTACTGGCGCTCATATGTGGGACCGAACCGGGGCCGCTGGCTTCCTAAGCCAGCGCTTAACCACCGCGCCACTCAGCCGGCTCCAGTTATTGTATTCTTTAGTTCTAACTGGTTGTTGTTTATGATTTCTCTATCCTTCCTTATGTCCTCACTAACTTTGTTAAACTTTCTTATCATCAGTGTTCTAAACTCTGTCTCTGAAAGGTTGGATCCCTCGGTTTCATTTAGTTCCATTTCTAGAGGTTTCTTCTGATCTTTTACTTGTGACATGTTTCTTTGTTTCCCCATTCTGGCTGTCACTCTGGGATTGCTTCAATGTATTAGATAGACCACCAAGAGAGCCCTGGCTGGATCACGCAGGCACACAGCTCACGGCCCAACACTCCCAGGAAAACTCCCAGTCTCAGCCTGTCCCAATCAGCCGCTCACAGATCAGGCCGAGCAGCCCGTCAACCAATCACCAGCCTGGGAACTCTACAAGTGCAGTGCGGAGAGCGGGGACCCATGGCAGCTTGCGCACTCCCGGGTCTCAGTGAGCAGCCTGTTGGAGCCGGAGGGCACCCGCCCAGCGTTTCCCTGGCAACGCATTATATGCCAGGCGGAGGCTGGGATCCAAGGCCACATGAGCTTGCTGTGCGCTCTCGCACACATGCACTTCTGCACCAATTCCACCAGACCAATGAGGTCCCAGTCCTGACCCTCTGTGGGAGGGCTCAACCCTTGACAAAATGGTGCCCTCCTGTACACCACTCGCATGCAGGCTCCTCACCAGGGGAACAATAGTCCAAAAACCTCCAGCCTTTGCACCAAAGGTGCACAGTTCAGTCCGTCCCTGCAGGCTCCTGGGCCCGGCTCACACAGCTACGCCCTCCACCAGGAACCAGGTGAGTGCTCCCTGGCGAGCAAGCCCGTGCGCCCGCCCCAGTGATTCTCTAGCTGCTCTTAACCTCACCGAGCTGAGCAAAGAGACTCCTCACTAATTTACTGCCAGCTATCTTGGAACTCCTCTTCCTGGAAAAGGAACTATGGACTGGTGAGCTGGGTGTGGGGCCGGAGGGTCTCTCCCCCAACTGGAGAAGCCTCCTCACAGCTGGGGCTTCCCTCACGGGGTTCGCCTTCTCTCCTCTCTGCCCCTCCTAGCAGAGTTGACATGGCTTTCTCTTTAATTTCTTAGTTTAGTGGTTCTATTCATCTAGTGTTCCAGGGACCTCTGGGGTTGAATGCTGTATAATTTGTTTGTAATTTTGGTGTGTCCTGGGAGGTAGTTAGCACAGCATCTGCCTATTCTGCCATTTTACCGGAAGTCCTGGAACTCTTTCTGAAATGGCCGTCAGAGCTTTTGTCATATTACCCTTGATGTCCTAAATGCCTTCCTTTCAATATTTCCTTTATCTTTGGGTAAAGAAAGAAGTCATTCAGGGCCAGGTCAAGTAAGTAGGGAGGGTGTTCCAATATAGTTGTTTGTTTACTGGCTAAAAACTCTCTCACAGAGAGTGCCCTGTGAGCTGATGCTTGTTGTGATGCCAGAACCATAAGTTGTTGACAAAAAGTTCAGGTCATCTAAGTTTTTCATCCAGCCTTTTCAGCATTTCCGAATAGTAAAGTTGGTGGTTAATTGTTTGTCTAGTTCATACAAATTCATAATGAATAATCCCTGTAATATCAAAAAAAGAATAGCAACATCATTGCAACAAGTTTATGAATGCAATTGTCACACCTCGTGCATATATCTGTATCTGTTGGGTTGTCGGAAAAGTCATGATGCATTTTGCAATGAAAAAATATAGAAAAAATACGTCATGACTTTTCCAACAACCCAATATATCTATATCTATCTCTAGCTCAATGTCTGTCTGTCTATCTATGTATCTATCTATGTATCTATCTATGTATCTATCTATCTATCTATCTATCATCTATTTATCATCTTTTACATATAAATGAATATCCATATCACAAAATTGCAACACATTCAATATTTTTAGCTGCATAACTCACACTGACATCCTTCACTACCTTCCCCATCCTGTTTGAAAATGTGCCCCCTCATTTATATCATCACTGCCGATTTTCTTTTCCTGTTCTACTTTTCTTTTTTCCTTCTTGCATTGTTTTTATCTCCAAATATACTAAATAATGTATTTATTATGTTTGTTGATTACTATCTATTTTCTCCTCCGGTGTTAATTAATTTCACGAGAGTAAGGATTGTTTTGTTTATTGATACATCCCAATTGTCTATAACAGCATGGCAAGAATAGATTAGGTGCTTACTAAATGAACATATAACAAATATTATGTTGTGTATGGGTTTATGTGTGCTGGTGAATGTGGATAGATAGATAGATAGATAGATAGATAGATAGATAGATAGATAGATAGATAGATATGTTTTCAGACTTTGAAATTATGCTTTCATGTCTTTTCTCTAATTTTTCTTGTTTAAACCATCCTTCTCTGCCATTTAAATAGTGTATGGAATGTACAATTTTTACAAGTTTAATTCTGAAGTTCCAGTTTCAAAGTCTAATATTCTGACTGCAGAGCTATGAGATAAATACTTCACCAAGCAAAATGTTTGAAAAATCTTTTTTTTTCATTTATTTCAACTTACAAATTGCAATCATAGCACTCTGAGCTTGATTGACCAGTATTTCTTCCAAATCAAATGCAATGAAAAGCTACTTCTGAACTAACTGAAACAATCTGTGTCACATCCAAATCTTCTAATGAAATGGTCACTGGAGCTCAGCAGTATCATCTGAGCCAACATAGCTCAGATGGGTTTGAGTTCAATTCAAACATTACCACCCTAAGCATAATAGAAAATTATTCTGCACAATCATGCTGTAAACCGACAAATCCAAGGTCTGGAAAGCTCATAGTTGAATAGTTCCATCACCAATGCCAAACCAGTTGAGTCGTCACAACTTACCAGCCACTCAGGTGAATTCAACAGTATTTGGAGTTTATTTTTGTTTTTGTATTTTTTAACTTTGTTACTATTATAATTATTATTATTATTATTAGTTACATATGTACAAAACAATGCAGGAGTTGTATTATGAAAAAAAGCATTTTAGATTTCTAATGAAATATCCACATAACTGCTCAAAATGTTCCTCCTTAGTGATATCAAAATGGTATCATTTTCATATCATTTTTACTGCCTATTATAATTGCATTTACTTTGTTATTGGATTATTTTATTTCTTCCTCACTAGAATATAGACTCTATAAAGGCAGGAACATTGTATGTTTCACCCCTGTCTCCCCAATGTTAAGAAAAATATGCCTTGCCAGCGTGAGCTGCCAAGAGCCGCCGTGAGCGACTGTCCAGAGGCTGGCAAACAACTGCCTCACGCAGGAAGAGTGCAATGACGATACCAACATGGGCCAGTGAGGCAAGGTCCTCCACAACTAGACTGAAGAACAAAAAAGGACGTCAACTTGTCTGTTCCCCTTTCCCGATTCCCCAATGCTGTTCCCCTCCCCCAATCCCCTAATAAAATCTTTAAAAAAGAAAAAAAGAAAAATATGCCTTATAAATTCTAGGTGCTCAAGTAATAGTCGTTAGGTGAATGAATGAATTAAAATGAGTAGCACAAGGAGGGACTGCTTCTTCTAATGGGTGTTTGGGCATCTCCAAAGCCCCCTTTCACCAAGAAGGGCTCTGAAAAGCCTCAGTAATGAACATTTAAAGTATTACATACCTTTTCTGAAAAGCACTTTTTCTTTCCTAGAACCATCTCTACAATGTGAGTTAGAATTCTATTGTTATGTTTATTACAAGTCACATTAGAGAATTCAGTAATTTTGATCATATAACTACATGCTTAGTTCTTAGAAATGACCTGATTTTTAAGTTATTTTGTTTTTGAGGCACTAGGTTGAATATATATATATATATATATATATATATATATATATATATATACATATTGCTTGAGAAAATGAATGAATGGGGAAGACTGCAGAAGATGCAGACCTTGATGGTGGAATAGGAAAAGATCAACATTTCAATATTAGACATATTAAGTCCCAGATGTCTTTTAGGGATTCAAGTAGAAATGATGAGTATATAGATTGAATATATAAGCTTGGGGTCAGGGAGAGTTTCAGCTGAATATATAAATTTAGGAGTTATTATCATATAAATATTTAAAGCTATAAGAAGGGATGCAAATGTAGATAGAAAGAAGCAGACTGAAGATTGATCTCTGAGACACTCCAACTTTAAGCAATTGTAATGATCGGATTGACCAAGTAAGGAATATGGGAAGGAGTGATCAGGGGTAGAAAGAAAAACAAGTAGGCAGCTGTGGTGTCTTAACCATCAAATAAAGACAAAGATTTCTGAGGTGCTGGGATTGAAGTGCTGGAAGCATAAAATACTGTTTTTCATGGTATTTGAAATTATATTTAGTTCTATTTGTTTTTGTGGTAAAGGTAACAGGTATAAGACAGAAGAATTACAAAAGAGAAGAAAGATTATTTAATATTTAAGTTCAATAAAACATGAGCAGAGATTTGTTGAAAGCCACTATTGGTTAAGTTTAATTCCTTCTAGTTGATATCTTTTTATGCATATTCCTAAATACTGAACTAATATTGTATACATAGATTTTTATCAAACAAAAATTTTACATTAAATCATAAGCATTTAAAATATTACCTATTGACTACCTTTTTACATTTTCAATTTTTATAGTATATTAGTTTCAGATGTAGACTACATTTTTTTAAATAAATAAATGATAATCCAAAAGGGGTTACAATGTATTTCTTAACATTTTATTGACGGATATTCAGATATTATCTTTCAATCAAAAAATATTTTTGAGAGCCAATTTGTGCCAGGTATAGTGCAGAGAAGAACAATGTTCTAGAGAGAGAGAGAGAGAGAGAGAGAGAGAGAGAGAGAGAGAGAAATATATATATATATGTATATATATATATATGTAAGTCAACAATTATAAAATAATACAAAATTTAGAAATTGAAATTTGTTATATACCAAGTTACATTCTGAGTGCTTTGCAATATTATCATACTTAATATTTACTGAATATTATACGACAGATGTTATCATGAGGGCTGAGCATGTGTAGCAGAGTGGAAGACCTTGGAGTCATTTTAAAAAGTTCAAGTTTGTGTAAATATAATGGGGCTAGCTTATGGTGAGTGGGTTGCTCTCAGGAGATTGCCTTGAAAGATTGCTGTGAGAGCAAGGCTGGGACCACTTTGACTTTTCAAAGTGCTCATGTGCTGTCTGAAAGAGATCCTGGAGATCATGGAAGCTGTCGAAAGCCTTTAGCAGTTGGAATGGCATGAACAGATTTATGTTTTAGAAAACTTCCATAAATGAGAATGGAACCATGTAAGCTACAAAAGAGGCGATTGCAGTGATAGATGTGAAGCATGAATTCAGCCTGATGGAAACATTCGTTCAAGTGCTTAGGAATATTTCTCTTACGAATAGTGGACTAACTGGGTAAAAGAAGGTGAATTTTGAAACTGAAATTGATTATTTTTTTCTAAATTTTCCCAGAAGATTTGGCAAACTTGGAGTGTGCATGATTTTATTGTGGAAGTTTTTACTTTTTTTTTTTATTAGTATCATCTGGCCAAGTTCATAGTGATTGTCAATTGTCACTCTTATTTTCTCTTTATCTTTGATTTTAGCAGTTTAATTATGACGTGTCTAGGTATTGGGAGAGATTTTTTTATTTTTAAAGTTCTCATTATCACTATCTTCCTGAGGTTTCACTTCAAATAATTATTACTATTTTCATCATTATTTTTATTGTCATTATTACTTGTGAGGTAACATTTTCCGTATTGTTGTCATCTCATATATGGAGGTATTTCAATATGAATATATAAATAACACAGATTTTTAAAGAATAATTTACATTTTCCACCATCAGTTATCAAAATATAGCTTTAAAGTGCTTGTTGAACCTTTATATTTTTACCCCATCAGCTTTCAGCCATGCCTATGCACCTGAACCACAGAGAGAAGTCTTTCTCCATGTACTTGACACTCTCTGAGGGGTAGAGTGCTGTGTTGAGTACAGTACATGGATCAGGATGGAGTTGAAGGGGTTCTTTGTTGTCCTGGTCCAGACTCAATCTTAGGCAGAACCTATGTCTCTAAGCCTCTATGGTAGGACGTTTTTAGTGTTCCTATCCCTTCTCCCCATGGCAGCAAGCTATGTCTTGTATCTGTGGCTGGTATTTTTCAAGAGAAAATTCTCCATCACTCTCTTGTGCTTCTGAACATTTAAACAGCAGAGACACTGATTGCCTTTTTTACTTCTGGACTACCTTTTCAATTTTTTTTTTATTTTTATAGTGAACAACTGGTAAGAAAACGATAGTATCTTTCTCTGGAGCAGAAGGCAGATTTGTTTCCTGTCCATTATAATAAAGTCTCCTTGGGGGCCAAAAGTCAGGTAGGTTTACTTGCAGTCCCTATAAAAAATTAAAGTGTCGTAAATTGGAGTTGATTTTCTTGTAAGGCAACCCACTGCTTGTGCAGGCATCATCTAACATTCATCATTTCACCCTATGGGAATCGGGGCTCAGGAACCTGGTGAAAGAAAATGATGGAATTCTGACTACAACTATTGGTGTATTAAACTGTCTTTTGTCTATGGCTTAGGAGCCTCATGTCACTCTACTAGCATTTATGAGATTGTGTCAAGTTACCTTGTTAGATTATAAGTAGGCTAAAATTTCAGATCCTTCACAGTTCTTGACAATCTTGGGTGGGGGATTCCTGCCCCTCCCCAAATGGCATCAGGCCTCTGCATGGAATCATTATAGGATCCTGGGTCTGAGATCCTTGTGTCTCTCCTCCTTAGCAATACAGAGTTCAACCATTTCCAAATAGCAATGGACTTTTGTTGGTGTCTTGAGAGTTCCCTTCCACTCGCCCAAAGCCTGATTGGATTTTCTTCTTCTCCTTCCTTGGGGGCTTAAGGTATTTGCTTTGTGGGAGAGATCCAAAGAAATGGGTAGGGGTTATGTCTGTACCCCACTGACACTAGTCACCTGCTTCACCTGTGCTACTGAAAGCAGTTTTCTTTGGCCTTCTGCCCAGTTATCATCTTTCTCCTGAGCACCTGGTAGAGGCCCATGGAAAAAATCTTGCAAGTAGTACAAACTTTCCTTGTGACCAGGGCCCTTAGCTCTTAGAAACTAATACACTAGCCCACTTTTGGTCTTTAAGAATTCATTAAAATTTTTGCTTATTTCTTTTGTACTCACTTCTATGGTAGTCATCTCTTTCTCCCATGTTTCAACTAAGGTGAGACAGTCTGCATGCCCTGTCTCTCTTTGGATAGGTGTATTCATCTTTGGAATTTGGTATGCTTGCTTGCCTTAAGGAACCCGTTCTCGAATAAATTCAAGAAAATATATGATAATGTAAATAATCTAGCTGTAATGTTCTTTGTAGCTTTCCAATCCTAGAAAAAAATGGAATAGTGTCTAATTCGTTCATTTGACAAATATTTTCAAAGCTCTGCTGATGACAAAGCTGTTATCCTAAGTCATATTGCGGGCATGCAAGGATGTATACATCATGGTGGAAAATTAACACTCTTCTCACTGTCAAGGCAGTAGTTTGGATAAATGCCTGCTTTTTTACACCATTGGCAAGCTTGTTATTCTATTTGAGGTCCAGCTTCCTGAACTGCAAGCCTTATCCCTAGGAATGCTTTCTCAGTCTAGTGATTCCTGGTGACTTCCTAGTCCATATTAGATGAATTACCATGTTACTATTCCAATTGAAGGTGCTCAAGGCTGCTTCTTTGTTCTCTATTTCTACACTTAGCTGGCCAGGTGAGAGCAACAGGGCCTAGAGCAGACTGAAACTGAGCCCCTTAAAGGTATTCGTGCATAGGAAGTAGTTCTTCCAGGCACAGTGCCTCTTAGCGATTTGATTTTTTTTTTAAAGTAGCTTAGCTTCTTCCTGTTTAACATGAAAGAGTTGAATTAAGTAACCTTCAGAATTCTATTCAAATGATATTCTGTGACTAATTTTGTTGTCTTCAACAACGGAGACAAATTATATGAATCAAAGTTGTGAAGGAATATAGAAATATATACTTTAAACTCTTTTTGTAAAAATGAGAAAATGGAGACAAAAGGAAGTTAAATGATTTGCCCAAAGCCATATAGATGTACCATGAAAAAAAAATGAAGTACAAAATTTAAGCCATCATGGCTTGACTACAAGGAAGGCCTAGGAGAGTGGATACCCACACAGATTAGAAGGACCGTGTTCAAATCCTGGGTCTATTGCTTACTTATTGGTAAAGTCCCCTAAGCAAAGGGACTCAAACTTTCTAAACTTCCACTTGCCTTTTTGTGAAATAAGGATGATAATGAAAATATTGGCCTCCTAGGGTTGAAGTGGACATGAAATAACATTATTGTTGACAGTGCTTGGCCAAATGCTATCAGTAAATGCACAAAAAGCTTTCCAGCCATACAATGGACCTTAAATTAATGAGCAGAGGAAGAAAATGTCATATCAGTATTCTTCGCAGTGTTTTGAATGGAAATATGTTGCATTGTTTCATAGGCCTCAATTATATATAGTAAGGTCATGAGCAGGTTCCATATTTAGTTTTATGTTATTTTCCAGACTGGGCAGTAATTACAATTTTTTAATTAACCTGATTTAATATATCTGTTTGCAAGTATGTGGAAGGTGGAATTGTTCTAATAACCTTGCAACACTTGGGACGAAAGTGTAAATGTGTGGGTATATGTTTGTGCAGAAAAAATGGAGAAGCTGTTGAGTAACTGCTATAGAACTAATCCCCCCACCCCGCAAGGAATAGCTGTGGTAGCGAGCAGTGCCAGCTTGGGGTTTCTAAAATATATTTTGTAGCCAATGCTATAATTTTTATTCCTATTCATTGACCAAAAACTGCTTCATTTACTGAACTAACCACTTTGTGCAGCAGTTGGCGAGCCCTGTGGTTTTGCTGAACTGGGCCCTGTGTGTAATGCCCACTGCGCTCCCATAGATGGCAGCATTTCACAAACAACCCAGGCACGGTGACCCCCGGGCCCCTCTTTCCCTTCAGGAGAAAACGGCTCCATAATCTGTTGACAGGATTAAGGACCCTTGTTGCTTTACAGGAAGTAAATAAATCCTTATAATATTCTGGAAACCTCAGAAGTGTATGAGAGTGGTAAGAAATTGTTTATTCTATGGTTAAGGTATCAAATGAATATTTACAGGATTTAAAACAATTACCTCAGATTGATGTGCACTAGTGTTAAAACCCAGCATGTTTGCATTACCGACTTTAGAATATTTGTTAAACTCTTGCACAGAAAGCTTACTTTCTGAGTACAGAATTTCTTGCAACATGAGTTGATAGTGAATGCTAAAACTGAAAAGACAGTGACATTTTCTTTTTAAATTCAGATGAGTCATTAGAAATTAAAATACTATCTATTGAGTATGCAAACCATTGTATAAAACATATACCACATGATATAAAATATATAAACACAATAAGCAAAATAAAAGATACACCACAATAACAGAAGATAAATAGTATCATTGTGGGTATGTTTAAGCAAAATTTTATCTTTGACTTTAAAATTGAAGCTGAAATTGAAATTCTTAATTTTAGATAATGTTGTTTAAGGTAGATATAGAAAAGTACTCTTGTCATATATCTAGAACATTGACATTACATTAAATGGTTTTAGTTAATATTCTTAAATATGTTTCTAAGATAATTAAAAAACGATACAGGACAGTAATCTAAATTCATCAGTGAAATTTACCCAAGGGTCAATTATATGAGCCTGTTATTTAGGTTTTCCATTGCTTTGGAGTGCACTGTTTTTTTTGTAACTCTTAATTTTTTTCTGCAACTTCCGTTAAGGTTTCAAGAAGCAGATGATTTTTTTAAAGTACATTAAATTTGTGATCATGATGTATTACTAACTAAATAAATGATTATCATTTTGAGGTACAATACAAGCATTTTCATTTATTTAAGATAAAGATTTCCAATAAGAAAATAAAAATGGTCTTGTAAGTGATTATCTCCAATAAAATGTCTGATCTTTAACAGTTCAGCTAGTTTGTAAAGATGTAACCAAGCCCTAAATACAAGCTTTGTTTTATTTTTAATTTTTATTTGTTTATTTATTTTGAGGGCAATGTCACTGGCCCTCATATGTGGGACCCGAATGGGGGCCGCTGGCTTCCCAAGCCAGCACTCAACCACCGCGCCACTCAGCCAGCCCATACAAGTTTTGTTTTATATTCAACTATTAAATTGAATTGTGACTGTCATTCCCACTCTTATTTTAACGAAGAATAATTAGATAAATTGGCCTTAATAACTAATGAAGCTCATGTTCAAGTACTAGATATCACATTAATTCTACCTCAACTGGACTTCTCAATAATTCTGGTCTTCAGTTGCCATATTGGCAAAATATGAAAAATAACTATTTTATGTAAAACACATAGTGTTTACTTAGTCAGTAGTAGTAAATATTGCCTCTATAAATTGAAAACTGAACATTTACTTGAGTAACAATCCAGAACAGTTTTTAGAAACTGGATACAGTGGCAGATTTCTGTTGTGGACCACCCCTCCCTCTTTATTATGTTACGTGATTGTATAGCTTCACAGTGCAAATTGATGCTATTGATAACCAGTCAATGCATGTGGGCTAGTCCAGATGTTGCCCATCAAGACTATTAAGCTTGACAGGATCCATTTAGCAGCCAAGTGTAGTGAGAGCACTGCACACTTATGTAGCATCAGTAACATAATTCAATCATACACAGCAACAGTGATAAAAAGGTGATGAAAACCTGACCAGTAATTGCGTTTTTCTTTTGGCTTATGATAAATACCTCTGATGCTTTAAATAGTGCTTGAGGGAAATAAAGAACATAAAACACTCTGCAATGTTAGTTTGTGTGTGTATGATAAGAACACATAACATGTGATCTACCCTCTTAACAAATTTTAAAGTATACGGTACAGTATTGTGAATTATAGGCACAATGCTGTGCAATAGATCTCGAGATCTTTTTCATCTTGCTCAACTGATGATTTATAACCATTGAACAGCATCTCTTTATTTCTTTTTCCCTCCAGCTCCTGGCAACCATCATTCTACTTTTTGCTTCTTTGAATTTGACTATTTTACATACCTCAAATAAGTGGAATCATGCACTATTTGTGCTTCTGTGACAGGTTTATTTCGTTTAGTATAATGTCCTCAAGTTCATCCACATTGTCCCATATTACAGAGTTTCCTTCTTTTTTAAAGCTAATAGTCCACTGCACAAATATACATTTTCTTTATCCATTAATCCATCAATGGACATTTAGGTTGTTTCTACATTTGGGCCATTGTGAACAATGCTGCATGAACATGTGAGTGCAAATATCTGTCTGAGATCTTGATTTCAAGTCTTCTGGATAAAAATCAAGAAGTAGGATTGCTGATTCATATCGTAGTTCTATTTTTAATGTTTTGAGGAAACTCCATATTGTTGTCCATAATGAATGTACCATTTCAAATTCCCACCAACAGTATACAAGTGTTCCAATTTCTCTACAACCTCACCAACACTTTTGATTTTAATAATGGCCATCCTAATAGGTGTTAAGTATCTCATTGTGGTTTTGATATGCATTTACCTGATGATTAGTGATTTTTGAACGTCTTTTAATATACATGTTGACCATCTGTATATCTTCTTCAGAGAAATGTCTCTTCAAGTTCTTTGGTGATTTTTAGTCAGGTGTTTGTTTTTATACTATTGAGTTGTAGGAGGTCCTTATATACTCTGGATATTAACCTCTTTCCAGGTATATGATTTGCAAATATTTTCTTCTATTCACTCTGTTGATTGTTTTCTTTGCTGTGCAGGAGCTTTGTAGTTTGATATAATCTCACTTGCCCATATGTACTTTCATTACCTGTGTTTTTGGTGTCATATTCAAGAAATCGTTGCCAAGACCAATGTCATGAAATTTTCCTTTATGTTTTTTTCTCAGAGTTTTATAGTTTCAGGTCTGTTTTTAACTCTTTAATCCATTTTTAGTTGTTTTTTTTTTGTGTGTGTGTATACAATGTATTTTTTTCAAGTCACCATTTTGTTTTAAATTTTACATGATAATCAATCTTATATATGCAACAAATCTATATGCACCCTCCTTTTAAAATTATCTCTCTTGATTTTTTAAATATAATTAAAATTTAGTTTCAATAACTATAATTAATTGTGACTTTTAAAAGTTGCCTCATCAGTATTTTGAATGGCCTCTTTGAAATCATGAGATTACGTATAAATATTTTTGAAGAAGTAGCATATTTTAACCAAAGTATAAAACAAATCAAAAGACTTATCTACAGTTTAGTAATATACCAAAGATGCACTTTCCATGTATCATGGTAATTTCTAGAACAAACCAGATTCAATTATATAATAATAATGCTAAAAATAGACAATTAACAAACACTCAACTGAGTATGATTTAGTTTTTCACCTTTGTATGGGTCTTTGTGTAATGTATTCAAAAACTGGGAGACAAAATCCCCTTTCCAATTCTGGAAATAAGGTCACCATAGCCAGTTGTCTCTATTTCTGTTGTTCCTGTCTCAGTTAGTTAGACAACTGCTCTGCCAAGGCCGGCGTTCATCCCCACATGGGCTTATTACTCTGCTCTCCAGCATGCTTGTATACCAGCCTGGTGGCAGAGAAACATGGCCAATCCTGTCCTCATTTCTAGAATAAATTGGACAATTAGGCTGCTTCATTACTTCAGGTACCTAGGTAGATTTTCCCTTTGGTGGTAAAGACAATTTGACATCTTATTTTTTTTTCTATTTAACATCTCTGGCATCTATCTCTTCCTTTCAATGCCCACTGTCCCCAAATCATCACCTCGCATTAGAATACACTTCATAACTAACTGGGCTCTGTCACTGCCTTTTAATGTCACTAAGGAAATCTTCCTAAAAAAAATCATTTTAAGAGCCATCAGATGCCAATCCTATCAAGTCCCTCTGCCTGCTTTTCCAAGATGGTAATCTAACCATGTCTTGTCTATCCAATCTAATTTTCTGCTCCTTCCAAATATGAGCTCTGCAGATCAGCCTGACCCTTCCCAATCCCAGAATATGGCATGTCATTCTTAACTCAATTACTAGTCCCCTTTTCTCCGCATCTGGAATTCCCTCCCCTCCCCACTGATTATATCCAAATCCTACCCCTCTTTTAAGTGCCCACTTTAATTAATGTGCTGTTATATCCCTGATTGGAATACTTAATAACTTCAGAGCCTGAGTGCAACCAAAGGCCACTTTACCTGTGATGTTGTCTCTGATTATTCCAGGTCACAGAGGCCTCTCCTTTCCCTGAAATCTTTTCATGCATGTAACCTGGACCTACACTTCTATTTGTTCTTTTATATTCATCAGTAAATTCATCAACCAGTAATTTTTTCTTACAGGATTGTATTCTCTCATATCGCTTAATAAACCCTATGATTAATAGTGACTGTTGGTCCATCTTGCTCAATTCTACATTGGAGCAGCTGTCTCATGGCTTATGATCTGCATTGCAAACTGAGTTCCCAGGGAGGAGGTGCAGTGTTGTAGGTAAGCACACCCATATTAAATTCAGACCAATGTAAGTTTGAATCATCTCTCAAAAACTAGTTCTGTGACCTTAACTTTTCTAAGTCAGATCTTTATTTGTGATATGGAAAAAAATATATGCCTTATATAGTTTGCACAAAGACTAAATAAAATCAGGTGTGCAAAAATGTATGGTATTACTTGCCACTGTGTAAGCATTCAAACATGATAATGGTTGTTATTTTTATTATTGTTGGTATTTCATTGAACTCCAGCGAGGACTCACTGGCTTTACTAACAAACTAATGAGAATGTGAGTTTTAATAATTTTCATGCATTTTGAGAAATGACTCGGCCATTGAGAGAATAGGGTTAGACAATAGTAATTTCAAAATTATTTAGCTCTATTGTCTTTGAGGAAGTGTTTCCTTTCTTTTTGTTTTAGTTTCATTATCTACCAAATGAAAACCAGAATACTTACATCATAGGGATAAAGCAGAAATCTAATTTGTTGATTTTGATTTTTAAAACATTTTGATAACACAAAGTGCTATGATTGCATATTAAATATTTTAGTAAAAACTTAACTCCTTTAAAGAGGTAACAGCACTCATCAATGTAGCCTTATTTAAAGTGTGAGGCTATGGTCTTCTAACTGAGGCTGACCTGAACTGTAGAGTCACACTGACCTGTATTTGAATCCAGGCCCTGCACTTGAGTTGGCACCACTTATTTACTATGTTCTGCATCAGTCTCTTCATCTGTAAAATTGGGGAATAAACTCTAACCTGAAGATTTGTTTTAGAGCATCTCCTGGATGTATCAGTGTCCAATAGGTAAAGAAGCATAATACTGTATTCTATAGTTAAGTCAACATGTTGAGTCAGCAATGATCTTGCCATGGCTCAGGCTCAGATTTAGGCACAGTGAGAAGATTTTAAACTTATTCAACAAACATTTATTGATTATTATGTTTCTACTACCTGTCAAGCATTCTTCTAAGCATGCTGATAGAATAAATGAAATACAGCTCCCTCCCTCCTGGAGTGTGTATGCCATTGGTTGCAAAAAACGTGTAAGAAATGCATAAAAAATGTTACAGCTTATTTCAAGAATGAAGCTACAAAAAAATCTAAACTTAAAAAAAATAGAAAAGAGCAAAAGATTTAAATAAAAGTTCAAGGTAGCAATTCCAATGGTGTCCCAACAGAATAGATGATTAATTGCCAAATGAATGTTATAAACATGTGTCTAAGAAGTTTTAAGGCAGCGAAATCACATTATATAAGCTATATGCATAATAAATATGGCCAGGAGTTTTCCCCAAACTAACTTCACTCTGAATTCAATTTGGGTTTTGTACAAGCACAGGCTGTTTTATGTCATATGTATGCAGAAAGGGGTGGCTGCCTGGAATACAGCGTCAGCAGTGAGTCATTTTTGTACACCTAATAAACATCAGTGATGTGCACTGCTTTATTCTTATAGCTAATTCACACACACACACACACACACACACACACACACACACACACACATTTCAAAGTTCTAAGAAGTAGGACTTCCAGATTTTGAAATCAAGCTACTTCTCTAAGGTAAAACAAAAACCTTTGACTGTTCCACTTACTTTTATATGGATGACTTTGATCAGATATCTCACAATAGAGAGTGCCTACAGAGTCCCATATTGCTTTGCTGACATCAGCAGAAAGGGTTTCATCTTGTTACTAAGTAAAAGCTTATGATCAGGAAGGAGGATTTTTTGTGTGTGTGTGTCTTTTGTGAAGCTTCCTATCTTTGCCTTTCATCTATAATGAAACAGCTTTTAAAAGAAGGTGGCATGCAAGATGAGATCAGGAGAATAGATTCTTTATTTCACATGACTAGAGAGCTGCTGTTCCAGTTAACTTTTGTATTTTATTTTGTTTTGACACAATTGTCAAAACGTTTAACTCTTCCTTTCCCAGAACTTGTCATTTTTGGAAAAAGAGTGGTGACCAGTAAAGGAATTCTACTGATGTTATTGAACAATGATCTGATTAAGCAAACTCAGTGTTATTTTGAGATAAGAAAATCATGCAGAAATAAACAACTTGACATTTTACTTCCTTTTTACAGTGTAGCTCAGATGCAAACCACATGAATTAAGCCTATTGGTTTAGAAATATGAAACATGACAAATCACTGTTTTTCTAAACTTGAAACCAAAGAAATTGTACACTTCCTGAAGAATTACACACTTGAATTCTTCTAGGTAACTTCTGGATCTTCAGAACCCATTTTATGGCTTCAAAGGCTGTTAAAACAGAGGTTGGCAAGTGTTTATTGGGTCAGGGTATATAGTTCAAAGAAAACAGAACCATACTGGCTTGCTTGTATAACAGTGTGAAATAAGTAAGTCAAGCTAAGCCCAATTACTCAGAAGGGAAAAGTGTGTTAGGAAAACCATCTGTCAGTAATAGAATATAGATGCTGATTTCAACGGTGCAGAAGAACCAGAGTCTTAAAAATAGAATAATGGGGACACTTATAATAATTTTCTTGCTTTCTTTTAAAGACATGAGCACAAGAAAAAGTAGTAGTTGGTGACTGATTTGGGAAAAGTAAATCACATAGTAGATAGAGTGCAAACACTTTTCTTCTGTGCTTAAGTGCATTCAGAGAAAAATGAAGGTGATTCTCTCAGTGGAGAATGAGGGAAGGAAGAGAACCAGGAATGCTCTACCAGAAAGGGAAATAAAGGAGCAAGTGGAGAAGACCTGGAAGATTCCTATTTCTTCAGACATCACTGAGTGTGAAAGAACATTCCAAATGTGAGGGCTTTAATGGCAGAGAGCCTGTTGAGCTGCTATGTACCGGGGGTGTCAAAAAAATGTATACAAGTGGATACTTTGGTTAGAGTTGCTCAAGCAGTAATTCCATATGATCAGAAGTGCCTGGACGCTGATGGTAACCACTTTGAGCACCTCTTGTAACTGCAGAAGTCAAACGTGACTTGTATTTATCTTTTGTTATCGGTATATATTGAGTATTATAAATAATACAGGTTTTTTTCTTTCTTAAAATATGTATGCATTTTTTGGCACCCTCTGTATTCTCTATTAGCTTGTGATTGTCAGAAGAATGACAAGAGTGAAACGAGAAAGAGTGGGCAATGCTCATTAAGAGCAATACTGGGAGCTAAGGAAGGCAATTTGGTGGCAGTGACAAGCAAATGCAGCATTTCATAATGTGAGCTACCTGGAAAACTGGCATCAGATTGTGGTGATACAAATGTTTAATTGTATCCTTAACTTTTCCATGTTTGCCAACAACTGTTTTCACTTTCACACATCCTTCCTGTCTTTGCTGTCTCACAGTTGGTGGGTGTTTTCTATTTACTCCCATTTCCATGATATGCTTCTGATATTCCAAATGCTTCATTTAGTGCAGAATATCTCAGCCTCATCCCTGTTGACATTTTGGGCTAGAAAACTCCTTGTCGTGGGAGCTTTTCGTGTGACTTGTAGGATGTTTAGCAGCATCCCTGGCAGCTACACACTAGGTGTCTGTAGCATTTCCTCACACAGTGGTGACAATCAAAACCATCTGCAGATAATGCTAAATGTCCCCTGTGGGGCACAATTGCCCTCTTTGGGGGTGGGGGGGTGGAGGCGGTGCCAGTGGTCTAGTGTTTCCTTATTGTGTAGTCTGAAAAAGTTGATGCTAAAAATAAATGTGCTTCCCTAGAACTATTTTGCAAATGGTTGAGAATGGAAAGAATATCTAACCTGTTTATTTATTAATCATTAGTTAATTGCTCTGAATTGGCACTAGGTATTACATTTCAAAACCTGTAATTTCTTTGTCTTAGTGCTCTGATGGTTGCATTTATCTTTTTTTGAAAGTCAAATTCTGTTTCTTTCTGCCTGTGTTTCTGTCTACCTACCAACCTACCTATCTACCAACTTATATCTGAATTTATTGCCTTGTAAATGTCATTCTTTGGGTAAAAATATTTGGAAGATATGCTTTCCTAACCAGGCTACGTCATTAGTAGTTTACAGAAGATGACTCAGAAAGAGTGCAAGTTCAAAACATACTGTGCATAGGAGCGAAAACTCTCTTCATAAATGCCAACAGTTATTGGTATGAATTCAGAAGCAGAATAAACTTGTTGTTCCACAAGTTCAAGAGTGATGAGAAATAACCAAATTTAATAATTTTGAAGAGATGGTTATAGCCATTTCTTAATCTACCTTTGATATAGCTTCTGGGATTTTTTTTAAAGTCCTAAGTGTTTAATAACGTGAGGCAACTGTGACAGAATGGAAAGTTGCTACAGGTCTGATGATCAGTCCAAGTCTCCATCTTTCCAGATAATCAATTTAGAGTAGAGAGTCCTGAGATCCTTACTGGAAAAATGGGGAGAATAAGAATTCCAGGAAGGGTTGTTATACAGATACAGTGGTATAGATTGGAGGATAAAATTCCTGATCAGTGCAAAGGTGTTATGAAAATAATTTCCTTGATGTTTATTACAAATATTAAACTTATAGATTATAAAATGATATTTTAAAGTTGCCTGAAGAAGTTTGCCCAGGCAAGCAGCTAAACCAAGCTTCAGGTGTGCCTTGCCTTAGTGGGGTATGTGTGGGCCAGTATGACACATGGGAGTTTTATAAATCAAATCACACTTTGTATACATTAAGGGAAATGGACATAGGAAAGAATTGTATAGATAACTTATTTATAAAGTGAAAAATCCCCACCACTTTTTTTGACAATAGATGTAATCATTCTATTTTACCTATTTTTTTCTTTATTTTTAATATTGGGAATTCATGATGGCTATAAATACTACATACTCTATCTAAATAGTATATTTTCCTGAATTAAAATAAAATCTAAATTCCCTTTTATTAAGCATTGCTGTTACCTTCACTTCATCTCCCAGGCCAAATATTTGAATTGAATTCACAAGAAAAAAAGCAGTGACAACTAAGAGTTGATAATTCACTCCACTGCAGTTCAGGACAATAGATTTTTAAAAGGAAAAACTGCTGAGCAATGCAAAAACATAACATTGTCATAATGTAGTAGGTTTAAGTGGTATTATTACAGCAAGGAAGAAAACTACAAATGACATGTTTAATTTTTATTATAGCTTTCAAGCAACCTTTTCTCATCTGCTAAAAGTTTCTAAAAAGACTATTTGATGGTAGTTAAATGATGTGAGAGAATGGAATAAGATCCTGCTGGAGGTTATATGCCTTGTGCTTCCTATAAGGTTAGGAAAAATGTAGAATGGAACATAATTACTAAAATATTTTCCTCAGAAATAACCTAATACAGATGACAGGTAAAGGAAAGAGCACCATTTGTATTAGGAAAATAATTAGCTACTTTTTCCACTTTCCTGTTTCCTAATCTTATTTGGAAAACAGCCATTTTACAATATAGCTACACTAGCTCATCAATTATAGAGTAGATTCAAGTTACTTGTTAATACACAATATGAAAAACTTTGTGTATTCAGACTGCAACTTTGGTATAAGAACTCAACGTTTTCGTGTTAAAATAATGCATTTCCATTGTACACCACAAACTTTGATGTATGAGTTTGTCAACTTTAACTATAATATCTTAATCTTTTTAGAAATATGCTTTGAATGCTGTCAAGGAATACACCAGGATTGTGCTTCTTTTCAAAAGTCTAGGCTAATTGGACATGGACATAGAGAGTTTATCTTTTTCTGAAGTGTTGTTGTTGAAAGGAGGAGGGGGGAAAAAGAAAGCGCTCAGAGACAATTTCTTGAAACTGTAGAGCTCTTATTGTGTGTGTGTACTGGCTGCATTTTCTGGAGTGATGTGTGTTTCCAGCTAGTCTCTCTAGGACATTTGATGGCTCAGGGTTCTTCTAGGTTGGTTTCCTCATATGTGTCAACAAGGGCAAAATCCAAACACTTCTCAGTTAACCGGTGACCTCACTAATAGATATCAAATACCTACAGGTACAGGTTCATTCCCTTGTCATTTTACAATAAAATTTTACATCTTATTTCAAAGTTGCAGTTTGAATACCCACTTACAGTTCTTGGTTGTGTGTATTAATACTAACACAGAATCAACTCTATATTTGATAGACTGGCATAAGCTCTATTGCAAAATACTATCATTCCGTTTCCATAGTATTGCAGATGA
Source organism: Aselliscus stoliczkanus (assembly GCA_033961575.1). Lineage (NCBI taxonomy): Eukaryota > Metazoa > Chordata > Mammalia > Chiroptera > Hipposideridae > Aselliscus > Aselliscus stoliczkanus. The sequence goes on from CM066730.1 coordinate 12,803,276, forward strand.
AATAACTACTGATTGACATGCTCTAGAATGCAGTTTTAAATCATTTGTTTGAATATCATTATTTCTGATGTCCAGAAATCCCCAAATTCTAAACCAAATGATAAACCTATAGTTGAAGACTGAATTTGAGAGCTGGTGTTCTGTGTCTTGCTCTTTGTGTGATGAAAATGAAATGTACTTTTAATGAGCTAGGTTCAAGAAATTAAGATTTCTGCCAAAGAAGTCCTTTCTTCCTTGCTTCCTTCCTACCTTCCTTCTTTCTTTCCTTCTTCTGTGTGTCCTTTCTTCCTTTTGTTCATTCCACGTACATAACAAGTTAAACAACACCCCAACCAAATAAAGGATCCAGTCAGGTAAACAAACTGTGGAAGACTAAGAGGGATATGATGAGGTAATAAAAAACCACATAGGAGAAACATCTAATCTCCCATTAGCTCTTTCTCTCTCTCTCCCAACCTTCAGTCATCCTCTGATTCTTTGGGAAGTTCTAGGAAATTACAGAGCTTATGAAAAATGAATTAACAGAAAATAGAAATGTCAAACAAGAATTAAGATATTTCTAGATTGTTCTGCAAAGTTGATAATTCATTTCTGCATAGAAAATTTGTTATATAGTTATACTTTTCTAATAGCAATATTTTGACGAATGAAGTCTAGGCATTTTGCTTTCTTCACTTGCTAAAAGTGATATAATATTAAGATTTTTGAAAGAGCATTATTTTCTCACCTTTTCACGCAAATGATACATTTTTTATCTGGTTCATGCTACAATGCATACATATGCACACAGATTTTTGATTGAGACCTGTGAAATCTCCTGAAAAATCTTAACATTGATTTACATCCTCCCTTGAAGATATAATTAATATGGATTAATCCGAGACTCTGAGCTTGATATTATTGAACCCTCTTCACAACAAAAGCAAGTCAATTATGGTGCTTAGTAAAGTTTAGCAGTGATTGCTTTTTCTTTTATTTGTGTGTCTAAATGAGAGTTGACCTTAGATAAAATTCATTTGACAAATTCAAATTAGACAAAGACAATATATTGATATAGGTAAGCAGGTTTGAAATCAGTTGAAACTTCTAAGACTAATGTGTAACAAATGACATACTAGGGAAAATCATTAAATATGACACAGTCTTCAAAACTGATTTGAAAATAGCATATTAATTTGTGATACAATTCAGTAAATAACATTAAGTGAAAAAATACTATGATTTATATTAATCTAATTGGAATAGATTAATTAATCATTGAAATGTAAGAAGTCTCTTCTTTTGAGGGAAAAAAAATATCCTATACCCCATATAGTGAGTTTAAGTGATTATATATTACATTTAAGAAACATATTTTGTAGATGTCAGGCATACTTTAAAATACTAAACAAGAATTAAGATTTTTATACATTATTCAGTAAATTGTATAATTCACTTTGAGTGAGAAAAAAAATCAGTATAATCTTATTTATAATATACAGAATTTAGAAACATTCTAAATGCCCAATAATATAATATAATTAAATAAATATAATTTATTAAATGAGATAGTAGGGAAGTATATTCACAATGAAATACTTCTCTTTCAAGAAAACAATACACAAATAGTGTTATGTACCTAAAACAAAATGTTTAAATTTGATTGTTTATATTTTTGTAATGCAAAATAGTGACATAATCACTTGTTCAAAGATTATTTATTTAGCCTACTAAAAATTATACAGAAAATTTCCTACTTGCTAAACACTTGCTAAGCTCTGTGGAAGATACAGAAATGAATAATTCTCTTTATTTGTGTTTCTTGTTTTTGCAATGGTATCATATATTTTTCACAGAAGTTTTACTGGGTGTAGCTTAATAAAAGAGTACTCTCTGCTATCAATCATAAAAGGGGATCATCTCTGCTGAATATGTACCCTTTGTGACTAAGTTTGATGCAAGGATGGGTTTTAAATTATATACACTGGTTCATTGTATCATTCATTGCAAATTACACCCAAATAAGACTAAGTCCTGTTCTCTCTTCTCTTAGATGTGAACAGTATCTTTCAGGTCTTTTTTTTTAAGTAAAGTTTATTGGGGTGGCAATTGTTAGTAAAGTTACACAGGTTTTAGGTGTACAATTCTGTAATACATCATCTATACATCGCATTGTGTGTTTACCACCCAGAGTCAGTTCTCCTTCCATCACCATATATTTGATCCCTTTTACCCTCATCTACCACCCCCCTCACCCCTTACCCTCTGGTAACCACTAAACTATTGTCTGTGTCTATGAGTTTTTGTTTCTTCATTTGTTTATCTTGTTCCTTTGTTGTTTTCAGTTTTTATCCCACGTATGAGTGAAGTCATATGGTTCTCGACTTTGTATGGAACCACAAAAGACCCCAAATAGTCAAAGAATCCTAAGAAAAAATAACAATGCTGGAGTTATCACACTCCCTGACCAGCTTACACTACAGGGCAACAATAATCAAAACAGCATGGTATTGGCAGAAAAACAGATATATAAACCAATGGAATAGAATTGAGAACCTGGAAATAAACCCCCATAAATATGGACAGATACTTTTCAACAAAGAAGCCAAAAACATACCATGGGGAAAAGACTGCCTCTTCAATAAATGGTGCTGGGAGCATTGGAAAGCCACATGCAAAAGAATGAAACTAGACTGCTACCTGTCACCATGTACCAAAATTAACTCAAAATGGATCAAAGACCTAAACATAAGACATGAAACAATAAATTGCATAGAAGAACACATAGGTACTAAACTTATGGACCTTGGGTTCAAAGAGGATTTTAGGAATTTGACCTCAAAGTCAAGGGAAGTCAAAGTCAAATTAAATGAATGGGGCTATATCAAACTAAAAAGCTTCTGCACAGCAAAAGTAGAAAACCATGTTTTCAGCTCTTTGGACACAGGACATTTGACTAAGCATGTAGAATGAAGCTCCAAACCTGGAGAACACACTAATTGTTTCTCTTTCAAAGTCAATACACCTGGAAATGGCTCTTTTTCACAATAAACTGGTAAACAGATAAAGGACAGCTTGTTCCATTTTTTTTCTATTTGGGCAGCACATTTTTTTTTTTTTTTGCACTATATGATTTGGGATTTTATTTTACAATAAAGAACATTATTAAGATAATTGGCAAAATCTGAGTAATGTTTATAGATCAAATAATCATTTTGGGTTAATATCAATTTTCTTATTTTTGATAACTGTACTATGATTATGTAAGGGGATGACCTTGGTTTTAAGAAACACACACTGAAAAATTTATAAGAAGAGGCATCATTCTGCACATATTTTTAATGTGAATGCACTTGCACCCTGAAGTAGCAATAAAAATTCAGACAAGTGAGAGACTGATAAGGTAATAGACAATGTTTAAATATCATCATTACTATTAAAGGAAGAAAAATGTGGGTATTTCTCTAACATAAATGTATTCAATTAACTACATCATCTCTTACACCATTGTATCTACTTTTTTTGTTTGTTTGTTTTTTGTTTTTTGTTTTTGAGGGCAGTATTACTGGCCCTCATACGTGAGACCCAAACCGGGGCCGCTGGCTTCCCAAGCCAGTGCTTAACCACCACGCCACTCGGCCGGCCCCCATTGTATCTACTTTTAATTAACCCATAAACTACATTTCTTAAAGTATGTTTTTAATAACTTTGAAGCATTTTGTTTGTCAATATTAGCTATAATCTTAAAATAATTAGTTTTGTGTAATTAAGAAAATGAATTATGATTAATTTTGTTTTATTTACAAGGTACAAATCCATTTTAGCTGAAGCTATGTGAGTAGTATATAATAATAGAAAGCACTAGGGTACTTTTCAGATAATGAAACTAAATGAAAATTTTCCAATAAGAAAACAGAAAAAAATTTTGGAAATATTTATCTAATCTCACCTAAAGATCATAAAAGTGTTGAACACCAAATAAAAATTTTAACATATTTGGTTATATATAAAAGACTTCCAAATGCAATAAATATACAAATAAAATTGTGAAGAAAGCCAGAAAGTGAAGAAAGTATTTTCAAGTCATAAAAACACAGTTGTGCGAAAATAATAAGGAATAAACTAAATCTAATCATTGTAGGCAACAAACACACATAATTCATAAAATAAAACAAACAAATTGACAATAAACCTGAAAAATTTAACACTAGTAATATAATGTTTATAAATTAAAGTATTTTTAACTTTTCATACTATAGAGGCTTGTAAAATGTAGTAGCACCAAGTGCTGTAAGAATGAAGGAAAACACAATTTCTTTTATGCTTACCTTCCTGGAAACAGTTTATATTCAAAGTTTAAAAGAATATACATCATTTGATCCAGTAGTTTCAATTCTAGACTATATGACAAATATGTGTTAAAAGATAGACAAACATTTTACTATAAACTTATTTATAATATACAGAAATTAGAAACAACTTAAATGCCCAACAATAGAACATGATTAAATGAAATATTTATTAACTAGAATAGTAGGAAAATGCTCATGATAAAATATTACATTAAAAAATCTTTTAAATTGGTTATATATATAATTATATTTTCATGGTACAATTAAGGGTTATTTTTCACTTCCTGTTTATGCTATTTGGTATTTTTCTATTTTTTTAAATATGTGCCTATTGATTTAGAGATCAGCTATTACTAATCAATTTTATTTTGACAGAGAGATTCAGGAAGAAGATGGTATTGCAACAAATAAGTAGTATGTCAAAGTTTGGATTTATGTATAATTTTAGGCTCAATTAATTCATATGTTTCTAACCACTGCAAATCACGAGTATCAAAATAATTGCATATTTAACAGTCATTAAAGCATTGAAGTTGATAAGGCAACTGTGTAGATGTGAGACTATAATAATGTGATGGTCAGAGTAGCTGGAATGGATCTGATCAATCATCTACATAGGAGTCTAGCAATATCCTCATTCACATGACATGTGGTTCAGAAACCATTTTAATTTGTTGCTGTGATACTTAGGAGATCCTTATATTTCCAGTTCTACACTGTTGCTTGTTTGGGCATGTTTCAGGTATGCACAAAGGAAAAAAACAGAGTTCTTGTATACAACCAAAAGGTTTTGAAGAGTCCTTCTTCTAGTAAAAGTGATAGCAAATAAACAGGCAAATGATCCTCCTTTAAACATAGTCATATGCTTATGCTGCATAGAAACTAGAATCTAATATTCATGTTCCATAAGAAAATGTATCATCTATCTATCTATCTATCTATCTATCTATCTATCTATCTGTCATCTATCATTTATCTAATTATTTATCATGTGCAAAGATTTATTTCTGAGATCTACATTCTATTATATTTATTTATATATTTGTTTTTATGCCAGTACCATATTGCTTTGATTATTGTAGCTTTGTAATATATTTTGAAAAAAGGGAACATGGAACCTCCCACTGTCTTTTTCCCCCAAGATTTATATGGCTATTTGGGGTCTTTTGTGGTTCCATATAAATATAAGCATTTTTCTTTTAGTGCTGAGAATAAAGCTATTGGTATTTTAATAGGGATTTCATGGATTCTGTATAGTGCTTCCAGTAGTAATGACATTTTAACAATATTAATCCTTCTAATCCATGAGGATGTTATGTCCTTCCATTTAATTGTATCCTCTTCAGTTTCTTTCTTCAATGTCCTATAGTTTTCAGAGTACAGGTATTTCACCTCTTTGGTTAAATTTATTCTTACGTGTTGTATTCTTTATGATGCAATTGCAAGTGGAATTGTTTTCTTGATTTCTGCTGACCATTTGTTGTTTGTGTATAGAAATGGAACAGATTTATGTATATTGATTTTTGTATCCTGCAACTTTACTCAATTATTAGTTCTAATAGCTTTTGGTAGAATCTTCAGGGTTTTATATATATAGTAGCATGTCTTCTGCAAATAGTGACAGTTTTATTTCTTTCTTTCCAACAGGGATCCCTTTATTTTATTTTTTCTTATTGGATTATATGGCGAGGACTTCCAATACTATGTTGAATAGAACTGGTGATAGTGTGCATCCTTTTCTTGTTCCCAATCTAAGAGGAAAAGTTGTCAGTTTTTCACTATCAAATATGATATTAGGTGTGGGTTTGTCATATATAGCCTTTGTTATGTTGAGATATATTTCTTTGACCCACTTTGTTGAGAGCTTTTTTCATAAAAGAATGTTGAATTCTGCCAAGTGCTTTTTCTGCATCTATTTAGATGAACATATGGTTTTTATCCATTATTTTGTTAATGTGATTTATTGATTTATGGATGTTGAACCGTCCTTGCGTCCCTGGGATAAATCCCTCTTGGTGTTGCTGTATAATCTTTTTAATGTATTGTTGAATCCAGTTTGCTAATATTTTGTTGAGAATTTTCACAACTATGTTCATAAGGATATTGGTCTGTAATTTTCTTTTTTTAATAATATCTTTGATTTTTGGTATCAGGTTAATGATGGCTTCATAGAATGAGTGTAGAAGCATTCCTTCCTCCTCATTTATTTGAAATCGTTAAAGAAGGATACATATTATTTTTTTAATGTTTGATAGAATTCACCTGTGAAGCCATCTGGTTCTGGGCTTTTGGGAGTTTTTAGATTGCTCGTTCAATTTCTTTGCTAGTAATCAGTCTGTTTAGGTTTTCTGTTTCTTCTTGATTTAGTCTTAAAAGGTTATATGCTTCTAGAAATCTGTCTATTTCTTCTGGATTGTTCACTTGTTGGCATATGACTATAATATTCTTTAATGGTTGTATTTCCGTGGTGTTGGTTGTAACTTCTCTTTCATTTATGATCTTATTTATTTGAGCTCTCTCATTTTTTTTTTTTTTTTTGGTGAGTTTGGCTAAAGGTTTGTCAATTTTGTTTATTTTTTCAAAGCACCAACTTTTAGTTTCACTAATCTGTCCTATTCTTTTAATTTTCTATTCTTTTATTTCTGCTGTTCTTAATTATTTCCTTCCTTCTGTTTACTTGTATTTTGTTTTTCTTTTTCTTTTTCCTTAAGATGTAAAGTTAGATTGTTTATTTGGATTTTTTCTTGTTTCTAGAGCTTGGTCCATATATCTATGTACTTCCCTCTTTTAACTGCTTTTGCTGCATCCCATAAACTTGAAAAGTTGTGTTTTCATTTTTATTTGTCTCTGTAGTTTTTAATTTCCTGTTTGATTTCCTTTTTGATCCATTGGTTGTTTAGTAGGATGTTGCTTAGTCTCCACATATTTGTTTTGTTTTGAGTTTTCTTCCTGTGGTTAATTTCTAGTTTCATGCCATTGTGGTTGGAAAAGATGCTTGAAAAAATTTCAGTCTTCTTGAATTTAATGAGGCTTGTTTGGAGATGAAATATATGATCTATTCTGGACCAAGTTCTATATAGACTTGAAAAAAAAAAGTGCATGCTGCAGTTTTTAAATAGAATGTTCTATAAATGTCCATTAGGTTGATCTTGTATGACATTTAAGGCCATTATTTCCTCATTAATTTTCTATCTGGATGATCTATCCATTGATGTTAATGGGGTATTAAAATCCTCTACTATTATTGTATTATTGTGGATTTCTTCCTTTACATCCATTAATATTTGCTTTAGGTGCTTCTAGATTGGGTGTGTAGATTCTTATGATTCTGATATACTCTTCTTGGATTGACTCCTTTATGATTATGTAAAGTCCTTCTTTGTCTTTTTTTTTTTTACATTCTGTGTTTTAAAGTCTATTTCATCTTATATGAGTACTTCTATCCCAGCTTTTTTTTCATTTCTATTTGTGTAGAATATCTTTTGTCATCCCTTCATTATCAGTTTGTATGTTTCAATTTGAAGTGAGTTTCTTTTTTTATTATTTAATTTTAATTTTTATTATTATAATTAGTTTCAGGTATAGAAAACAATGCAATAGTTATCATTTTCACCCCTTACAAAGTGACAACATCCTTCTCCCATCCTCTGCACTTCACCCCCGATATCATACATATCTATTACAATTCCATTGACTGCATTCCCACACTATACTCCATATCACATCACTATACTCCATATCATATATATATATATATATATATATATATATATATATATATATTAAGTTACAGTTGACATATAATATTATTCAGAGGCAGCTTCGGATGTACAATGCAGAGGTCAGGCCTCTACACTGTCCATGAAGTGGTCTCCCTAATAAAACATGAGTCCATCTGGTCCCCTAAAAAATATTTACAACATTATTGATTATATTCCCCAAACTATCTTTTCTATCCCTGCAGCAAGATTATAGTTACCAATTTATGTTGTCTCATCCCTTCCCCTCCTCCCTCATCCCCACCCCCTCCCATCAAGCAATCATCAGTTTATTTCTGTGTTTTTAAGGCTATTTCTGTTTACATTGCTAGTTTATTCAGTTATTTAGATTCCACATATAAGTGAGATCATATGGTATTTGTCTTTCTCTGACTGACATTTCACTTAGCATAATGTTCTCTAGGTCCATCCATATCATTGCAAATAGTACGAGTTCTTTCTTCTTTATAGCTGCGTAATACTCTATTGTGTAAATGTACCACAGTTTCTTAATGCAGTTGTCTACTGATGGGCATTTCTATAGTTTCCAAGTCTTGGCTATTGTAAATAGCTCTGCAATGAACTTGCATATACTCTTTCGAATTAGTGTCTTGGGATTTTCAGAATAAATACCTAGGAGTAGAATTGCTGGGACAAAAGGTAGTTCCATTTCCAGTTTTCTGAGATATCTCCATACCAATTCCATAGTGGTTGCACCAATCTGCAATCCCACCAACAGTGCAGCAGGGTTCCCTTTTCCCGACAGCCTCGCCAGCACTTGTTTTTTGTTGATTTATTGATGATAGCCATTCTGATCAGAGTAACGTGGTATCTTATTATGGATTTTACTTGCATTTCCCCAATGATCAGTGAGGTTGAACATTTTTCATATGCCTGTTGGCCATTTGTATGTCATCTACAGAAATGTCTCTTCATATTCTCTCCCCATTTCATTTTTAGATTGGGTTGTTTGTTTTTTTGGTGTTGAGTTGCATGAGTGTGTTATAAATTTTGGATATTAACACCTTATCAGATATATCATTGAAAATATCTTCTCCCATTCAATAGGTTTCCTTTATTGTTTTATTGATGGTTTCCTTTGCTGCGAAAAAATTTTAAGTTTGATATAATCACATATGTTCATTTTTCCTTTTACTTCCATTACCCATGGGGATGTATCAGCAAAAATACTGCTCAGGGTAATGTCTGCAAATCTATTCCCTATATATTTTTTTAGGAGTTTTATGGTTTCAGGTTTTACATTTAAGTCTTTAATCCGTTTTGAATTTGTTCTTGTATATGGCATAAGGAGCTGGTCCACTTTCATTTTCTTGCTTGTGTAAGTCCAATTTTCACAGCACCATTAATTAAATAGACTATCTTTATTCCAATGTAAATTCTTCCTTCCTTTGTCATAGATTAACTGTCTGTTTATGCATGGGTTTATTTCTGGGCTCTCTATTCTGTTCCATTGATCTATGTGCCTGTTTTTATGCCAGTACCATACGGTTTTGATTACTATAACCTTGTAATATGTTTTGATGTCTGGTAGCGTGATACCCCTGAATTTGTTCTTATTTCCCAGGATTGCCATCACTATTCAGGGTGTTTTATGGTTCCATATAAATTTTAGGCTTATATTTTCTATTTCTGTGAAAAATGCCCTGATGGTTTGATAGGAATTGCATTGAATCTATATATTGCTTTAGGCATTATGGACATTTTAACTATATTACTTCTTCCTATCCATGAGTATGGATAGGTTTTTCCATTTATTTTTATCTTCTTTTATTTCTTTCTTCAGTGTCTTATAATTTTCTGAATACCCGTCTTTTACTTCCTTGGTTAAATTTATTCCTAAGTATTTTACAGTTCTTGAAGCAATTGTAAATGGACAACTTTCTTAATTTCTCCTTCTGATAGTTTATTATTGGTATATGCAAATGAAACTGATTACTGAATATTGATTTTGTATCCTGCTACCTTACTCAATTCGTCTATCAGTTCCAATAGTTTTTTGATGGAGTCATTGGGATTCTCTATTTATGCTATCAAGTCATCTGCATATAATGACAATTTTACCTCCTCCTTGCCTATTTGGGTGCCCTTTATTTCTTTTTCTTGTTTGATTGCTGTGTCTAGAACTTCCAGAACTATGTTGAATAAAAGTGCAGAAAGTTGACAGTCTTGTCTTGTTCCTGATCTTAAGAGGAATGGTTATAGCTTTTCCCGATTGTGTATGATGTTAGCTGTGAGTGTCTCATATATGTCCTTTATTATGTTGAGATATGATCCCTCTATTCCCACTTTGCTAAGAGTTTTCATCATAAATGGCTGCTTGATTTTGTCAAATGCTACTTTCTGCATATATTGATATGACTATATGATTTTTATTTTTCATTTTGTTAATGTGGTGTATCAGATTAATTGATTTGCACATGTTGAACCAACCTTGCATAATAGGGATGAAACCCACTTGATAATGTAGAGTATGATATTCTTAAGATATTACTGAGTTCTGTTTGCTAATATTTTGTTGAGGATTTTTGTATTTATGTTAATCAGGGATATTGGCCTGTAGTTTTCCTTTTCTTGTGCTGTCTTTATCTGATTAGGGGATCAGTTTGATACAAAGAGTTTGGGAGCCTTCCCTCCTTCTGGATTTTTTTGGAAAGAGTTTGAGACGAATAAGTGATCATTCTTTTTTGAATGTTTGGTAAAATTCACTTGTGAAGCCGTCTGGTCCAGGGCTTTTGTTTGTTGAGAGGTTGTTGATTACTGATTCAATTTCCTTGGTAGTAATCAGTCTAATCTGATTTTCCGTTTCTTCTCAAATTAGCTTTGGAAGGTTGTTTGCTTCTAGGAACTTATCCATTTCTTCCAGATTGTCAAATTTGTTGGCATATAGCTGCTCATAGTAATTTCTTAAAATTTCTTGTATTTCTGTGGTGTCTGTTGTCACTCCACCTCTTCCATTCCTGAGTTTACTAAATTGAGTCCTCTGTCTTTTTTTTGTTTGTTTTTTGATGAGTCTGGCTAGATATTTGTCCATTTTGTTTACCTTCTAAAAAACCCAGTTCTTGGTTTCATTGATCTTTTATATTGTTTTTCTGGTCTCCATTTTGTTTATTTCTGCTCTGGTCTTGTTATCTCCTTCCTTGTACTCTCTTGCAGATATTTTTTCCTTCTTTGGGTAGGCCTGCACTGCTATGAACTTCCCTCTTAGCACTGCTTTCGCTGAATCCCACAGATTTTGGGTCATAGTGTTTTCGTTTTCGTTTATCTCAAGGTATCTTTTGATTTCCTCCTTGATCTCATTTTTGACCCACTCGCTGTTTAGTAGCATGTTATTCAGCCTCCAAGTATTTGTTTGCTTTCCATGTTTCTTCTTATAATTGATTTCTAGTTTCATAGCATTGTGGTCGGAGAAGACACTTGATATGACTTCAATTTTCTTAAATTTATTGAGACTCGTTTTGTGGTCTAACATGTGGTCTATCTTGGAAAATGTTCCATGTACATTGAGAAGAATGTATATTCTGTAGTTTTAGGGTGAAATGTTCTGAAAATATCAATTAAAGCCAGCTGGTCTAATGTGTCATTTAAGGTCACTGTTTCCACATTGATTTTCCATCTGGAGTATCTGTCCATTGGTGACAGTGGGGTGTTGAAGGGCCCTACTATGATAGTGTTACTGTTGGTCTCCATCTTTATGTCTGTCAATATCTGTTTTATATATTTAGGAACTCCTATGTTAGGTGCATAGATGTTTACTAGGTTTATGTCTCATTGTTGGATCGATCCCTTTTATTACTATAAGGTGTCCTTCTTTGTTCTTTATTATATTCTTCAATTATAAGTCGATTTTATCTGATATAAGTATCGCTACTCCAGCTTTTTCTCAGTTCCATTTGCTTGAAATGTTTTAGTCAATCCCTTTATTTTCAGCCCGTACATATCTTTTGATCTGACATGAGTTTCTGGTATACAGCATATGCAAGGGTCTTGCTTTCTTATCCATTCAGCCACCCTATGTCTTTGATTGGAGCATTTAATCCATTCATATTTAATGTGATTATTGAAAGGTGCATAGTTATTGCCATTTTGTTATTTGTGCTCCTGGTCTTCCTTAGTTAGGTTGTTTTTCTCTTCTGCTTAAAGAAGCTCTTTTAACATTTCCTGCAATGCTGACTTGGTGGTAATGAATTCCGTTAGCTTATTCTTTTCTGGGAAGCTCTTTATCTCTCCTTGAACTTTGAATGATAACGTTTCTCGATAAAGCAATCTAGGTTGTAGGCCTTTGGTTTTCATCACTTTGAAAACCTCCTGCCACTCACTGCAAGAGTTTCTGTAGATAAGTCTACTGATAATCTCATGGAGGTGCCCTTGTAAGTAACTTGCTGCCTTTCCCTTGCTGCTTTTAGGATTCTGTCTTTGTCTTTAACCCTTGACATTTTCACTATAATTTGTCTTGGTGTGGGCCTGTTTGAAATCATCTTGGTTGGAACTCTCTGCACCTCCTGGATTTGTATGTCAATGTCCTTTGCCAGGTTAGAGAAGTTTTCAGACATTATTACTTCAAATATGTTCTCGATCCCTAGTCCCTCTGTTTTCCTTCTGGTATTCCTATGATGAAATGTTATTTTGTTTAATGTTGTTGCTCAGCTCTCTTAAACTATTTTCAGTGTTTCTTATTCTTTTTGTTGTTGTTGTTCTGCTTGGATGATCTCTGTTATCTTGTCTTCTAAGTTACTGATTCGATCCGCTGCTTCACCCAAACTGCTAGTAATTCTGTCGAGTTTGTTATTTAATTAAGTAATTGTGTCCTTTAGTTCTAGTTGATTGTTTTTCATGATTTCTCTATCCTTCTGTATATTCTCATTAATTTCCTTGAACATTCTAATAATCAGTGTTCAGAACTCTGAATCTGATAGGTTGTTTACCTCTATTTCCTCTAGTTCCACTGAATCAGGACGTTTCTTTTGTTCTTTTATTTGGGATGTGTTTCTTTGTTTCCCCATTCTGGCTTACTCTTTGTGCTTGCTTTGATATAACAAGTAGAATCCTTAGGTCTCTCAATCTTTGCTGGGTGGACTTGTGTGTTATGTGTCCTTTATATTTGAATTACTCATTCTCCCTATTCTCCTGTGCAGAGGTGTTCCTTGTGTTGTTTGTCTTCTCCTGTTGAAGTTGAGCTTTGATGGCTTTTGGCTTGTCAGTAGGTGGAATTTACTCCCAGGCTGACTAGCTTTGAGGATTAGCTGTGTCCACAGTTTATGAACTGTTGTGTGAGGGTTGATCCCTCCGGTGAGGCTCGGCCCCTATGGGCTCTTCTGCCTGTAGCAATTTCCCTTTGGGTGTGACCCGTGTAGGTCAAACCCCGGTAAAGCTCTGGTTTTATCTAAAGTTGGCCTCTGGGTATGATGATTCTTGTGTCTCTTTGGCTGGGCTCTGCTACAGAGGAATTTTAGAGCAAAACAGATTAACAAGCACAACCACAACAGTCACCAAAGGGAATCAGATACTCTCAGATGTAAAAAACCAACGAACAACCTACACTCAACTTGTACAGAAATATCAAATGTACAAAAGGAGAAAACAAACAAAAACAAAAGAACAGCAACAAAGAAAAACAAAACAAAACAAAATAAAATATAATAAAATAAAAAAATAGAAAAATACCAGAAACAAAATAGCAATACCCCCCCAAAGAAAAAAAAATTGCAGAAAAATGGAAAGAAGGATGAAAAGTAGAGCAATGAAAATAATTAAGAAAAGAGGGGAGAGAGTGAGGGTGGAAGAGACAGAAGGAAACATGCATATACATGTACATATATAATCACATGTGTAACACCCACATATATGCCTATGTTAAAAGCTAAAAATGATAATGAAATAGAAAAAACAAAACACAAAAAATAAATTAAAATAAAGAAAAAACAGTGACAATCTTAGCTGAAGTCCACCAAGCTCTCTCCAGATTGTCCTCTGCTGTACAAAAACTCTTCTGCATCTTATGGGGGAAGAGCTGGCAACCTGGCACCTACAGTGACCCTGGCAATGCAGGTCTATTGTAGATGAGTGGGGTTATGAGGTGTGATTTACAGTTTTTACAAAGTCAATGCCGTTTCTGCTCCCATCTGCCCCAAGTCATGCTGAGTGAGTGTTGCGTAGCCAGAAGGCTGAATGTGCGTCTTTGGCCACTCTTTCCGCTGGAGGCTCTGGGTGTGTGTGAGATTTCAGTGCTGCTAAAAGCCACCTGCTGGAGGGCCTGCAAGTGCCTCAGCAGCTGAATATACCCAGCTTCCCAAGCCGCGCAGGAAAGGTGGGGGCGGGGTAGGTAGCTCACACTTCACAGCCTCTTCTCTGGCAGGGATTCTTGACCCCTGGTAATAGAAATACCTCTGTAATCTGACCCTACTCCATTCAGGGGTCAGTTTAATACTCTTGCATGGCAGCGGCCAAGGTTTGTAAGGGAGGGTGAGGGTGGGCTCTTATTTATGCAGTTGTTTTTTGCTTTCTGTCCGAGAAAGAAAAAAAAAAGAGAGGGAAAAAAAAAACAGAAAGAAACAAAAAACCCGTCTCACTGATGGTTTGAGCTGAGGCTTCTGTGTCAGACGCTCCAGCCAAGCTCCTGTTGCGCTCCCGGAGGGACTGCGGGGGCGCAGGGACTGATCCCACCCTGTCGCTGCTATGCTCTCCACTCTGCCTCCTGGGATCCTGCTGTGTCTCCACGAGTCTCACTTCTCTCTTCCAACACTCATCTGGTTTGAAGCTTATGCCTCAGAGTCTGTGTGCCGTGGAACTCCTGTTGCCCTCCTGGTTGGACCAGGTGGGCACAGGGACTGATCCCGCCCTGCCGCTGCTATGCTCTCTGCTCTGTCTCCTGGGGTCCTGTGGCTCCGTAGCCATGGGTGCAGATCGTACCTCTTCACTCTCATCTCTTCTCTCTTTTCCCCTACTCACCTGGCCCAAGGCTTCTGCCTCAGACTGCAAACAGTCGCAGTCTTGCTGCACTTTGGGTGGCGCAGGGACTGAGTAGCAGGAACACTCACTGATCTGCTCCCTGAAACCCCGAGCCTCAGCAGCTGCAGGTGTCTTGCTCCCTTTTCCCTCACTTGCCCAGTCTGCCCATCTTCCAGCAATCATTGTGTGAGACTCTTAGCTGCTCTGTGTGTTGAGTGGAAGTTCTTTAGAAGAGTTACAGCAGTTCAAATTGCAGCTATTGCAAGGGGAGAACTCAGGGAGCTTGCCTCACAGCCTCATTTTCCCCCAAATCCTGAAGCAAGTTTCTTGTAAGTAACATATAGATGGGCCATATTGTTAATCCAAGCAGCAACCATGTGTCTTATTATTGGAGCATTTAATCTATTTACATATTTTTCCCCTTCTCCTCTTCTCCCTCCTCCTCCTCCACCTCTGAGCTGTTGTTCTCAGTCTAGTTGTGGAGGACACCACTCACTGGCTCTTGTTGGTATTATGATCACTGTGCTCTACCCAGCTGAGGCAGTTGCTCACTGGCAGTTGGAAGGCCACTCATGGCAGCACAGGGCAACTCACCATAACCCAGCTCCTGGTTGAGACATTGTTCACAATCTTAGCTGTAGAGGGTTCAGCTTACTGATGCAGCTTGACCCATGTGGGAATTGAACTGGCAACCCTGTTGTTCAGAGCTCCTGCTTTTACCAACTGAGCTATCTGGTTGCCCCTGATCCATTTATATTTAAAGTAATTATTGATAAGTATACACTTATTGCCATTTTGTTAATTTTTGTTGTTGGTGTTGTAGTTCTCTGTTTCTTCTTCTCTTGATCTCTTCACTTGTGGTTTGCTGTTTTCTTTAGTGTTTTGTTTGGTTTCCTTTTTCATTATTCTTTGTTTATATTTTGTAAGTTTTGCTTTGTTGTCATCATGAGATTAATTTATATCATTCTGTATTTATGCCAGTCTATTTTAAGCTGATAGACATTTAAGTTCAAATGTATTCTAAAAAGATTAAATTTTTACTCCTCCATCCACACTTTATGTTTATGATGTCACATTTTAGACCTGTTGTGTGTGTGTTGTATATCTCCTAACTACTTATTGTATCTTCAGTTCAGTTTAGTACTTTTTTCTTTTGACCTTGTAGTACATTTTAATTGTCTGATTCACTATATTTATTAAATGTTTTTCCATACTTTTGAGATTTTTTTTTCCTTTCTCATATTTTCTTATTTCTGGTTATTGCCTTTCCTTTTATGCTTAAAGAAGACCCTTTAATATTTCTCATAAGGTTGGTTTAATGGTGATGAATTCCTTTAGTTTTTTCTTGTCCAGGAAACTGTCTCTCCTTCAATTCTGGATGCTAGCATTGCATGCAAATTATTCTAGGTTGTAGTTTCTTTTCTTTCAGTACTTTAAAGATATCCTGTCACTCCCTTACGTCCTATAAAACTACTGCCAAAAAAATTAATTTATGTCCTATGGGGTTTCCTTTGTTTGTAACTAGTTTTCCTTTTGCTGCCTTCAAAATTGTATTTTTATCTTTCACTTTTGCCATTTTAATTATGGTATGTTCTGTAGGTCTCTTTGGGTTTATCTTGTTTGGAACTCTCTGTGCTTCCTGGAGTCAGAAGTCTGTCTGTTTTCTTTCCTAGGTTAAGAAACTTTTCAGGTCATTATTCCTTGAAATAAAGTTTCTGTTCCTTTCTCTCCTCTCTTTCTGATATCCCTATAATATGAATGTTTGCACACTTAATGTTGTCACAGAAGGCTCTTGTACTATCCTCTATTTCTTTTTTTCGTTTTCTTTTTGCTGTTCTGTTTGGTTGATTTTTCACTAGTCTGTTTTGTCACTGATCCATTCTTCCAAATTAGCTAATTTGCTGTTGATTACTTCTAGTGTATTTTTTGTTTTAGTTATTGTATTATTTTGCTGTACTTATTTGGGTGTTTATTATACTTGCTAGCTCTTTGTTGAAGTCCTTTTTATCTTCCTCTACTTTACTCTTTTTTTTTAAATTTAATTTAATTTATTTTTTTCTTTTTATTATTAGTTTCAGGTATACAAAACAATGCAATAGTTATGCTTTCTACCCCTCACAAAGTGACAATGCCCCTCCTCCAATCCACTCCCCCCCCAATATCATACATATCTATTACAATTCCAATGACTCCACTCCCCCCCCACATTGTACTCCACATCCTGTGACTATATATATTAAATTGTAGTTGACATATAATACTATTCAATGGCAGCTTCAGATGTACAGTGCCTCTACACCATCCATGAAGTGGTCTCCCTAACAAGACATGAGTTCCATCTGGCCCCCTAAAAAATATTCACAACATTATTGATTATATTCCCCAAACTGTCTTTCCTGTCCCTGTGGCAATATTGAAGTTACCAATTTATGTAACCTCATCCCTTCCCCTTTTCCCTCATCCCCACCCCCTCCTCTACTTTACTCTTGGTGAGTGTCCTTATGACTGTTTCTTTGAATTCTTTATCATGCAAATCCCATCAACACAGAGATTTTTCTTGTTCCTTCATTTGAAAGGTATTCTTCTGTATTTTCATTTTTTTGACTTACTATGTTTGTTTAAATTAATTAAATGAAAAATCTATCTCTTCTAGTGTTGAAGAAACAACCTCTGTGTGTGATATGTGTACTGGGTGGTTCTGGCAGGCTGGCCACAGTTGAGTGGGTGCCTATGGTGTCCTGGCATGTTTGTCTACTAAGCTGGAGCAGCTCCAATCAGGGATGCCAGGTGTGTGTAGAAATGCCCTGTTGATCCTGCTTGCACCCTTTTTTTGAGCCGAAATGGGCTCTGGCAATGTGTTCAGGTACACACTGCAACAACCTTGCAGGTAGCCCAGAGCAGTGGGAGACTAATACAGAGCTCTTATCACCATAACCAATCAATACACTGTGAATATTTTCACATTTTGAAGGCAAACATATCTTAATTATTTTGCATTTCTTTGGTTGCTAGATTGCAAAAAAAATAGAATTTGATTGCATCTTTATTATAAATTCTCAAGTTATTTTGCCATTTTTACTCTATAATATTATTAGCATATTATTTATTTTAACTTACGGTTTGTTGACACCATTAATACTTTACCAAGTTTGTCTCAAGTAAATTCCCCTATTAGTAATTTCATTGTATTTGTCAAATTTTTAGCCTTGTGAAAGTTTTAATGATTTTGTAGTCTGATCTCTCTCTTCTTATCTGTAAATTTCTCTACCTCTTTTTAAAATTAAATTTATTGAGGTTATTGGTTAATAACATTATATAAGCTTCAGGTGTACAACATTATAGTTTGACATCTATATACTCTATTGTGTACTTACTACCAGAAATCTAGTTTCCTTTCATTAATATATATTTGACCCACTTTTGCTTAGAAAGAATCTCCTTATCATTTGCCAATGTTCTCCTCTAATTTTCTTTTTGTTATGTTTTACATTTTTATAGTAATCTTTTATATTTCATATACACTTTGAGTTAGAATAAGATACGTTGAACATCTGATTTTATTTTTCCAAAGGTATTACAATTGTACCAGCAACACTTAAATCTTCTTTTGCATTCTCTCTTTTATTTGTGTGACTACCTTTTTCATATACCTTTTTATGTATATAAGGGTTTGATTAACTATTCTTTTCTATGAATTTGTCCTTCTTGCTTCAGTACTGTTTTGAGTTTTTGACTTTTTGAGTTATAATTTTTTGTACAAAACCAAGCCTCCCTTCATATTCTTCTTTTTTCCCAAAGGCCTTGAATCATGTTGCCTATACCCAATCTGTTATTTCCAGATATACCTGTATTCTCAAGTTCTCAAAAAAAAAATCATTAAAAAAATTTACTTAGAATGATATTAAACATAAATACATTTGTGATAAATGGGCATCTTGACATTATTTAGCTTCCCCATCCAGGAATATGATTTTCTCTCAATTGACCCATATCTCCTTTCTTTTGCATCTATTTATAACATGGATATGCAGATGAACTAGGTCCAGGGAAAGCCAAAAAAAAATGAAGACATAATAAAAAATAAGCAGATTTGAGACTTTCTGATTTGAGATGTATAACCGAAGCTCAGTGAGATGAGAAAAACCGAGTAAAGCTAAAGATCCCTAAATAAGTAATTATGAAGTGTTGATTAAGCCTCAAAACTGAATTGTATTAGAAAACCCTTTTCTCGAGAGACTTGTGGTCACTGATGTTAGTAGTATTTCTCAGCAACATTATACAATTTATTAAAATAAATAAGTAAATATATACATACATGCATACATACAATACATCTAGTTCAATGGAAATACTGGGACAATGGGGAAAAAAAGAAATGATTGTTGAATGGTTTTCCACATCAAGATTTGTAGGCACCCAAATGTATCAGGTTTGGAAAAATTGTAAGAGATTGGCTTATTTTAGTTTCCAGATGATAGATTAAAGGGAGTATAGTTATAATCAGTTGGTGCACTGGTGAAGAAAACCCTAATTATAACTATGAACTAACTACATGGTATACCTGGTGGCTTTGTTACTGCTTTTGAAGGAAGAGAGGAAGGTAGAGTAGTACAAACAGTAGTACAAACAAGCAGTATCAATAGAAAACACTGTAATAAATTGAATTTGTGAAGTTTTTGAAAGATAAATGGGGACAGAACATAATGATTTTGCAGTAATAATTACAAATATTTTTTAAAATAAATAAATAAATTAAAACAGCTAAAACTCCATGTTCTTTCTTAGAAGAAGGAGCATGAGAACAGAGGTCTGGGAATAGATAATTACACTAAACCCATCTAAAATGAATATTTATTGCAAATGATGCTGGATGGCATTTTATATTTTTCTTACACTCTAAAAGAGAAGGAGGACTGAGACTCAGTTGGAGTTGTCAGAACCACTGCACTTTGTAAACCACTAAACTTCATCTCCAAGCTTACAATGCATTTCTGGTCTGATGACACTGCCCAAGCTGTGCCCAAGAATGCAATGCTTATTGTTCCTTTAAGCTTAATGATGGAGGTTCCTGACCCATGCAGTGAATTAATATAATGGATAATAAAGCTTCCCAAGAATCTCGATACAAGTACAGTGCAATGAGTCATATGAACTAATAAAAACCTGTGAGGCTTCATAAAAAAAAGTCCTCCAAAATTGATTGCTGAGGTAATGGGGAGTTATGCACTGGGATGTGTGTTCTCTGGAACAAGGAAGGATTCTCAAGGATGTAGGAACACAAGGCTGACATCCTATAAAAGACAAGACTCCTGACTTACTTTCATTGCATAAATGTATCAGAAAGTGACTTAATCCATTAGGAAATGTGGGTTGTTGTTTTTTTAATGCTTATATTATTGGTTTACGTAGAAATATTCAAATATTCAGAACTGCAGAATCTTGTTAAACCTACTAGAAACAGAGGGTAGATGAACCTCCCTAATTTATAAAATTAGAAAGTGGGTCAGATTTTTGAGATTAAAAGTTAGAGCAGGGTAGGAAGTGGTGTTTATTAAAAGCACACAATTCACTGACATTCAATGTGAGGCTTTCATTCCTACTGTCGCTCAGAGACAAAAGAACGTTTCCCACTCTTCAATGCTAAGATGAGACTGATTCAAACCCTCAATTCCTGGGCCGGCCGATTGGCGCGGTGGTTAAGTGCTGGTTTGGGAAGCCAGTGGCCCCAGTTTGGGTCCCACATATGAGGGCCAGTGACACTGCCCTCAAAAAACAAAGCAAAACAAACTCTCAATTCCTAAGCTTATATCCAAGGTGTCATGAAATTCACATGATTTCCACTGCTGCTTAGGTATCTGAAATTTCACCATGTGAAATTATGGGATAGGTATTATAGAACACATCTGTACAGGCATGAAACAAGCCCCACTTATTTTCAATAGCACAACAAAGATTCTCTCTCTCTCTCTCTCTCTCTCTCTCTCTCTCTCTCTCTCTCTCTCTCTCTCTCTCATCTCTATCTCTGTGTGTGTCTGTCTCCTCTCTCTCACACATACCATCTTTGTCTCTCTTTCACACACATGCACCTTTGTGAATCACACATTCTTCATTTACCACAGTCCTGACTGAAGAGCTGGGGAGCATTAGAAATAATGATCACAAAGAACAGAACTGCACAGGAAACAACACAGAAGTGTTTCTTCTGAGCCACTGCCCTGTCCCAATTCTGAGGGTTCTAGTTTTGGCCATTCTGCCACTCAGCATCCAGACCTCCATAGCCTTCTAGTTTGTCCTCATCCTTCATTTCTCTATAGCTCTGAATTGTACTTGCCAAACATTGATCCTATATTACTTTTATATAATAACCCAAACATAGAGTTAAATCATCAAATGCTAATTCAATTAAAGATCTTTCAATTTAGGTTTCACACTTTAATTCATTTGTTACATGCATATCTACCTAGTGGTCACTACATGCTGGGCATTATTATAAACATTGGGGAAATATAGTAATCAAGAGGTAATTCCCCCCTTGTAATGACCTGCGAATATGGTGGGAAGAAATAAAGAAACAATTGCAACACAATATAATTTGTACAGGGTGTGGAGAGATCTTGAGGAAATCCCCTTAGCTCACCAATAAGCCACAGGAGGTCTGACACATGAGGAAACATCTAATTTGAGACCTGGGGTGAATAATGGTTTCTCAGGTGGCCCAGAGGAAGGAGGACGTTCCATATAGAACAAAGAGCAGAGACTAAATAATAAATGTAGACTGGAGAGAGGAATTCATGGTGAGAGACAGAATTTGATGTGGAATATGAAGGTGCTAGAAGACAGAGGAGAAGAAATTTGAATTTTATCTCATAAGCATGGCAAAATATTGGAAAATATTGAGCCTCACAGTTATATGATCAGATATGCATCTTAGAGACCTCACACTGCTGGTCCTATGCAGGAAAGATTGTGGAGAGGATTAGAAAGATGGAGACTGAGGCTAGACAGATGTAGGGGCACAGTTCCAGTAATTCAAGTCAGAAATATAAAGTATGAAACTAAGGAAGAGGGAATTGGGAGGAGAACTGAAAGATATATGAAATATTTTTAGGAGGTCAACTTTTGTAAAGTGTTATTATTCATTAAACAAAAAGAAAAAAAGATAGAAAATAAGAAAATTCTCAGAGTCTTGACTTGGGTAACAGGATTGAGAATGGCCTTGGCCACCAATTTAGGAAATGTATGAGTGGGATTAGACCTGAGTTTCTGGGAAGGAAATAATTGTGGTTTTACAAATTTAAGTTTGAAGTATCTATGCAGATGACCAGAAAACGTTGACATTTATTACTTCTTAAGAGTAAAAGAGTTTGGCTAGTTCACCCAAGGTTACATGATCAGTTAATTGTGGAACCCTTCTCTAACTTCCCCTAAATTTGTTATTGGCACACTATTACCAAGTCACAGGAGTGTGACTTCTGGATTAATGTCATCTATCTAATATGTGATGAATGTGCACATTCACATTTGTTATATTGAGTTACCCTCCTAGTTTTGTGAAATGACTAGCAAATTGTAGGTTCAGACTTCACTGATGAAGCAGAGTAGAGCTACGTGGCCCTTGATGAAAGTGAATCTACGACTTTGGCTTCAGAAGTCCATCCTAACCAGGTGAATTTGGAAACCACTGAGAGTTGTCATAATATATATGGAAAAGTGTGATCCATTCAAAGGAAGAAACTGATTTAGATTCTGTATTTATCAATTTTTAAGAGAGGAAGACACACAATGGAGGCCACTTTTTAGAATTCCTGTCTTCTGAAGCAGAAAATCACAGACTATTTCAAAGAAAACAAAAGTAACATATCATTCCCAATCAGAAGATTATCAATACAAACCTTAGTGTTCTCTCTCTCTCTTTCTCTTTCTTTCTCTCTCTCTCTCTTTGAGATACATTTTCTTTAGGGGTATTTCTAATACCAAAGACAACCAATCATGGGGATGGTAAAAGATCAAGTACTCCTGATGTTACCAGAGTTTGCTCAATTTGTTGCTGAAGCTGGTTTTCGAATATAAGGGCTTGAATCTAGGATATTTATATTCATTCTCAAGACTTATGTAAAAGTGACTGAATTGAGAGAACTGATGACCAGAAGATAAACTGGATAACACAGGATTTCCAGCTGCAACCTGACACTCCCCATCATTTCCACATGCCTGACTTGTTCCCATTGAAGTACAAACCAAGAATCAGACTTGACAATTTCCATGCAGTCAGCTCTTTGTCCCTGCCTTATAACTTACTAATACACTCGTCCACTTCTTGCCTGAGTCTCCTCATGAAACAAAATTTTATACTTGGACAAGAGGGCATTATCTTTTGTACTCTTATTAGTCTTATTAAGGAAAAAACTATGGCCTATTTTAAAGGCCAAATTTAAATATATAGTTATTAATATTGTAATAATTATGGTGTCAGACAGGTACTAGATTTAATGGGGTGATCACTTCATAAGTCATATAAACATCTAACCACTGTGTTGTACAACTGAAACTAATATAATATTGTATGTCAACTGTAATTGAAAAATAAAAATTATTAAATACTAATAAATACTATGGGAGATAATTTTTATTGATGATAAATAAAGGATGCTTGACAAATCTTATTTGATTTTTTATAACTATAACTTGATTAAATGTTAAATCTTATCATTTATTTAATCATTTCAAAACATCACAGGTCATTGAAAAACATAAATAATAGAAGTATTTTACTTTAATTTTGCCAGTTGGTTATTAATGAATAAGAGAACATGTAATAATAGTTATTTTACCATATTTTTATCACATCTATGAACTTAAAGTATATTTTAATTAACAGTTAATTGTTGGCTCTTTGTTTTTATACCATATAACAATTTTTGCCTTATTGGAATTCCTGTCATATATGGTTAGCATAATTATTGATATGATTTAACTTTATCATCTTGCTATTAGTTTTCTTTTTGATTAGTCTGTTTTGGTACTATTTCCTTCTTGCCAATTTTTTTTTTTTTGAAATATTAAAACATATATGTTTCTATTTTTATCTGTACTGTGCTGTGGTTCTTCATTTTAATTTTTTCATGATTTCTCCAGAATTTACAATATACATTTTTAACTTAGAGGCTACCATCAAATAAAGGTAAACCCTGTTATTGTATAAGAAACTTGCAACAGTGTGCTTCCATCTATCCCCTACTCTCATTGAATATTTTACTTTTACATATATTTTGAACTTCATTGTACATTGCTATTATTTTTTTATGTAGACAATATTTTTGAAAATTAATCAAATGGCCTTCATATTTACTCACAATTTTATTCTTTCTATAGATCTCATTCCTTTGTGTGGACCCAACTTTTATTTAATATTTTTCTTTTATTCAAATAACTTTTAACCTTTCATTTTTTACAGTTTTAGGTTTACAAACCAAAGCAATAGTTATAATTTTCACCTCTCACAAAGTGACAACCTCCCTTCCCCAATCCACCATCCCCCCACACCCGATGTCATACATATCTATTACAATTCCATTGACTCCACTCCCCACATTGTACTCCACATCCCATGACTATATATTGGATTGTCTGAAAAGTCATGATGTATTTTGTCTATCTTTTTCAAAGGTCATTTATTTATATAAAGAACAAAGATCATTCAATGATATGTTTCCCGTTTTGTTCGTTAACCTTTTGCCATCTTTCAGTGAACTTCATAATTCATCATTCATAGAAGGACCTGTCTTTATTTGTGAAAAAACTGAACAAAGTGCTGATTTAGAGCCTCATCTGAATTGAACGTTACACTGTGCAAGGTTTTGAAGAGAGCAAAACAAGTGGCAGTCTGAAGGTGCAAGTTCAGGTAAGTATGGTGGGTGTGGCAACACATCCCATCCAAGCTCCAATAATTTTTGACAGGTGATCAAACTTGTGTGTGGTCTCCCGTTGTCGCGATGGAATACAACTCCTTTACAATTAAGCTCTGAACATTTCTGGATGATGGATTCAGTCCAACTGTCCAAAATGCCGATAGTACACATTCGAATTGATTGTTTGGTTCCTTAGTAGGAGCTCAAAAAACATGACACTTTTAAAATCCCACCACACTGAAAGCATAACCTTCCTCTGATGAATGTCTGCTTTCCATGTTGTTTGAGGTGAATCATCTCATCGGGACAGAGACTGTTCGTGCACCACATTGTTGTAAACAATCCACTTCTCATCACCAGTTATCAGTCGCTCCAAAAAAGAATCGTTTTCCTCACGTTTAATGAGCATATTGCAGATGTTTATATGCGCCGTCAAATGAACTTCTTTGAGTTCATGCAGGACCCAAATATCGAACTTGCTTACGTATCCCAGCTCCTTTAGGGGGTCTTGAACACTTGAACGATGGATATTCAATATTTCTGCAACGTCCTGTGTCTCGTAATGTGGATTTGACTCAATCAATGCCTTTATTTTGTCGTGGGCCTCCCTGACCGAGGAACGTCATTGAGATAAAAATCATCAGCATGGCATTTCATGAACCATCGTGGGCATTGATGTTCTTGTACAGCATTGTCACCATAAACTTTATGCAATTTTTCACAAGCTTGACCTACGTTCTTGCCTTTATGGAAGTAAAACAGTAAAACATGGGGAAAATGCACAGTTTGGTCTTTCATCTTCAACTTGTAAAATCTTCAATACTCAACAAAATCACTCAATTTTTTTTTTTAGAATGAAGCTACAACTGCCAGCTGTCAAATGACATAGCAATAACATAAATGCAAACAAGTACTTTAGTACTTCCAAAAATGAACAAGTGTCATCTGTTGCAAACATGCATCATTCATGACTTTTCTGATAACCCAATATATATTAAATTATAGTTGACATACAATGTTATTCAACAGCAGCTTCAGATGTACAGTGCAGTGGTCAGGCCTCTACACCATCCATGAAGTGGTCTCCCTAACAAGCCATGTGTCCATCTGACACCCTAAAAAATATTTAAAATATAATTAATTATATTCCCCAAACTGTCTTTCATATCCCTGTGGCAATATTATAGTTACCAATTGATGTTGTCTAGTCCCTTCGCCTTCTCTCTCATCCCCACCCCCTTCCCAACTAGCAACCATCAGTTTTTCCTCTATGTCTCTGAGACTATTTCTGTTTACTTTGCTCATTTATTCAGTTCTTTAGATTCTGCATATAAGTGAGATCATATGGTATTTGTCTTTCTCTGACTGACTTATTTCACTAAGCATAATGTTCTCTAGGTCCATCCATATCATTGCAAGTGGTAAGATTTCATTCTTCTTTATAGCTGAGTAATACTCCATTGTATAAATGTACCACAGTTTCTTAATCCAGTTATCTACTGATAGATAGTTGTTTCCAAGTCTTGGCTATTGTAAATAGCGTTGCAATAAACATAGGGCTGCATAAGAGTGGAATTGCTGGGTCATAAAGGTGATTTCCAGTTCATTGAGATACCTCTATACTGATTTCCATAATGGCTGAACCAATCAGCAGTCCCGCCAACAGTGCACCAGGGTTCCCTTTTCTCCACAACCTCACTAGCACTTGTTGTTTGTTGATTTATTGATGATAGCCATTCTGACCAGAGTGAGGTGGTATCTCATTGTGGTTTTTATTTGTATTTTTCTAATGATTAGTGAGGTTGACCATTTTTTAATATGACTGTTGGCCATCTGTATGTCCTTTTTAGAGAAATGTCTCTTCATATCCTCTCCCCATTTCATTTCTTAACTGGGTTGTTTATTTTTTTGGTGTTGAGTTGCATGAGTGTTTTATAAATTTTGGATATCAACTCCTTATCATATATATTGTTGACAAATATCTTCTACCATTCAGTAGGCTTCCTTTTTGTTTTATTGATGGATTCCTTTGCTGTGAAAAAAAATTTAAGTTGATGTAATCCTATATGTTTATTATTTTTTGGTTACTTCCTTTGCCTAAGGGAATATATATCAGAAAAAATATTGCTCAGGGTAATGTTTGAAAATTTACTCCCTATATTTTCTTCTAGGAGTTTTATGGTTTCAGGTCTTACATTTAAGTATTTAATCCATTATGAATTTGTTCTTGTATATGGCATAAGGAAGTGGTCCAGTTTCATTTTTTTTGCATGTGTCAGTCCAATTTTCCCAGCACCATTTATTAAACAGACTATCTCTATCCCAATACAAATTCTTGCTTCTGTTGTCATAGAATAACTGATCATATATGAATGGGTTTATTTCTGGCCTCTCTATTCTGTTCCATTGATCTACATGCATGTTTTTATGCCAGTACCATATCGTTTTGATTACTGTAGCCTTGTCTGGTAGCGTGATACCCCTGAGCTTGTTCTTATTTTTCAGGATTGCCATAGCTATTCAGGGTCTTTTATGGTTCCATATAAATTTTAGGATTATATTTTCTATTTCTGTGAAAAATGTCCTGGTGGTTTGATAGGAATTGCATTGAATCTATATATTGCTTTAGGCATTATGGACATTTTAACTATATTAATTCTTCCTATCCATGAACATGGTAGGTGTTTCCATTTATTAGTATCTTATTTTATATCTTTCTTCAGTGACTTATAATTTTCTGAGTACAGGTCTTTTAATTCTTTGGTTAAAGATATTTTTAAGTATTTTATAGTTCTTGAAGCAATTGTAAATGGGACTGCTTTCTTAATTTCTCCTTCCAATAGTTTATTATTGGTATATGCAAATGAAACTGATTTCTTAATATTGATTTTGTATCCTGCTACCTTACTGAATTCATCTATCAGTTCCAATAGTTTTTTGATGGAGTCTTTGGGGTTCTCTATGTATGCTATCATGTCACCTGCATATAATGACAATTTTACTTCCTCCTTGCCTATTTGGGTGCCTTTTATTTCTTTTTCTTGTCTGACTGATGTGGCTAGAACTTCCAGAACTATGTTGAATAAGGGTGGAGAAAGTTGACAGTCTTGTCTTGTTCCTGATCTTAAGGGGAATCGTTTTATGTTTTCCCCATTGAGTATGATGTTAGCTGTGGGTTTATCATATATAGCCTTTACTATGTTGAGATATGATCCCTCTATTCCCACTTTGCTAAGAGTTTTTATCATAAATAGCTGCTTGATTTTGTCAAATGCTCTTTCTGCATCTATTTATATGACCATATAATTTTTATTTTTCATTTTGTTGATGTTGTGTATCACATTAATTCATTTGCAGATACTGAACCAACGTTGCTTACTAGAGATGAACCCCACTTGATCATAGTGTATGATCTTCTTAATGTATTGCTGAATTCTGTTTGCTAATTTTTTGTTTGAGGATTTTTGCATCTATGTTCATCAGGGATATTGACCTGTAGTTTTCTTTTTTTGTAATGTATTTGTCTTATTTTGGTATCAGTTTAATAGTGGCCTCTTATAAAGAGTTAGGGAGCTTTCCCTCTTTCTGGGTTTTTTTTGGAATAGTTTGAGAAAAACAGGTGATAATTCTTTTATGAATGTTTGGTAAAATTCACTTGTGAAGCCGTCTGGTCCAGGGCTTTTCTTTGTTGAGAGCTTGTTGATTACTGATTCAATTTCCCTGGTAGTAATCAGTCTATTCAAATTTTCCATTTCTTCTCGAGTTAGCTTTGGTAAGTTGTATGCTTCTAGGAAATTATCCATTTCTTCCAGATTGCCAAATTTGTTGGCATATAGCTGCTCATGGTATTTTCTTAAAATTTTTTTGTTTTTCTGTGGTGTCTGTTGTCACTTTTCCTCTTTCATTCCTGATTTTACTAATTTGAGTCTTCTTTCTTTTTTTTTTTTTTTTTATGAGTCTGCCTAGAGGTTTGTTAATTTTGTTTATCTTCTCAAAAAAAAACAGCTCTTTCATTGATCATTTGTATTGTTTATTCTGGTCTCTATTTCATTTATTTCTGTTCTGGTCTTTATTATCTCCTTCCTTAAATTCCTTTTGGGCTTATTTGGCTGTTCTTTTTCCAGTTCCCTGAGGTGTAAGGATCATCTGTTCATTTCAGATTTTTCTTGCCTCTTTATGTAGGCCTGCACTGCTATGAACTTTACTGTTAGGATTGCTGTCACTGCATCCCAAAGATTTTGGGTCATGGTGTTTTCATTTTCATTTGTCTCAAGGTATCTTTAGATTTTTCCTTGATCTCATTTTTGACCCATATGCTATTTAGTAACATGTTATTCAGCCTCCATATATTTGTGTGTTTTCTACTTTTTTTCTTGTTGTTTATTTCTAATTTCATAGAACTGTGGTCAGAGAAGACACTTGACATGATTTCAATTTTCTTAAATTTATTGAGACTTGTTTTGTGGTCTAACATGTGGTCTATCTTGGAAAACGTTCCATGTGCACTTGAGAAGAATATATATTCTGTAGCTTTGCGGTAAAATGCTCTGAAAATATCAGTTAAAGCCAGCTGGTCTAATGTGTCATTTAAGGTCGCTATTTCCACATTGATTTTCTGTCTGGAGGATGTGTCCATTAGTGACAGTGGGGTGTTGAATTCCCCCACTATGATAATGTTACTGTTGATCTCTGTCTTTATGTCTGTCGACATCTGCTTTATATATTTATATATGTTGGCTGCATAGATGTTTACTAGGGTTATGTCCTTTTGTTGGATCAATCCCTTTATTTTTATGTAGTGCTCTTCTTTGTCCTTTATTATATTCTTTAATTTAAAGTCTATTTTGTCTGATGTAAATTTTGCTACTCAGCTTTTTTCTCATTTCCATTTGCATGAAATATTTTACCCTATCCCTACTTTCAGCCTGTATGTGTATTTTGATCTGAGGTGAGTCTCTTGTGTACAGCATATGCAAGGGTCTTGCTTTCTTATCCATTCAGCCACCCTATGTGTTTTATTTGAGCATTTAATCCATTTACATTTTATGTGATTATTGCTAGGTGCATAGTTATTGACACTTTGTTATTTGTGTTTCTGGTCTTCATTAGTTAGATTGTTTTTCTCTTTCTTCTGCTTAAAGAAGCCCTTTTAACATTTCCTGCAATGCTGGGTTGGTGGTAAGGAATTCCTTAATTATTCTTTACTGGGAAGCCCTTTATCTCTCCTTCATTTTAAAATGATAGACTTTCTGGACAAAGCAATCTAGGTGTAGGCCATTTTTTTTCATCACTTTGAAAACCTTCTGCTACTTCCTTCTGGCCTGCAGAGTTTCTGTAGAAAAGTCAGCTGATATTCTTATGGGGGTACCCTTGTAAGTAACTTGCTGCCTGTCTCTTGCCATTTTTAGGATTCTGTCTTTGTCTTTAACCCTTGTCATTTTCACTATAATGTGTCTTGGTGTGGGCCTGTTTGGTATCATTAGTTGAAACTCTCTGCACTTCCTGGGCTTCTATGTCGATTTCCTTTACCAGGTTAGGGAAGTTTTCAGTCATTATTACTTCAAATATGTTCTTGATCTCTTGTCCCTGTTTTCTCCTTCTGGTATTCCTATGATTTCACATTGTTGTGTTTAATGTTATTGTCCAGGATGTTATTGCCCAGCTCTCTTAAACTATTTTCATTGTTTTTTATTCTTTTTTCTTTTTGTGGTTCTGCTTGGATAATCTCTGCTATCTTGTCTTCTAAGTCACTGATTTAATCTTCTGCTTTTGGAATGACTCTGGTAGGTCAAAGACAAATATCTACAGGCACAAGAGTCCATAGAGGCCAAGGCTCATCAGAGGGGTCAACCCTCACACAGCAACTCATACATGGTGGACATAGTCAATCCTCACAGCTAATCAGCCTGGGAGTCAATCCCACCTACTGACAAGCCAAAAGCCATCAAAGCTCAACTTCAACAGGAGAAAACACACAACAGAAGGGATACTTCTGGAACACACGCATAGGCAATAGGGAGACTGAGTAATTCAAATACAAAGGACACACACCACATAAGTCCACCCAGCAAAGACTGAGAAACCAAGGGGATCTACCTATTACATCAAAGCAAGCACAAAGAGTAAGCCAGAATGGGAAACAAAGAAACACATCCCAAATAAAAGAACACAAGAAAACTCCTGATTCAGTGGAACTAGATGAAACAGAGGCAACCAACCTATTTGAGACAGACCTACAAGAAAAAAAACTGGGTAATGCTCTGGTTTTGTCTAGGGTTGGCCTCTGGGTGTGATTATTTTTGTGCCTCTTTGACTGGGCCCTGCTGCAGAATGATTTTAGAAGAAAACGGATCAACAAGCACAACAACAACAGCCTCCAAAAGAACCCAGATACACTCCCATGTAAAAACAACCAACAACCAACACTCAACATGCACAGAAGTATCAAAAATACAAGAAAACCCAAAAGAAACCCGACAAACAAAACAGCAACACCAAAAACAAATTGCAGAAAAATAGAAAGAAGGAGGAAAAGTAGAGCAGGAAAAAGAAAGAAGAAAAGAAGGGAATGAGAGGGGAGAAAAGAAAAAAAAATTATATATATACACACACACTTATAGATATAGATATAGATATACATATAGATTATATTATATTAAAAACTAAAAATGATAAAATAGAAAAACAAAAATAAACAAAACAAACAAACAAAAACTTCCCCCAAATCAAAAGAACCAAAAATAAATAACACCAAAAACCCAGTGTTAGCCTTGGCTAAAGTCCATCAAGTTATCTCCAGGTTGTCCTCTACTATACAAATACTCCTCTGTGTCTTGTGGGGGCAGAGCCAGCCTCCTGGCACCCAGAGTGACCCTGGCGATACAGTTCTAGATGAGTGGGGCTATGGGGTGTGTTTGGTAATTTTTACAAAGTCAATGTCATTTCTGCTCTTGCCTGCCCAGAGGCACGCTGAGAGCTCCACAGCCAGAAAGCTCGATGTGCATTGATGTGCATTTTGTCTTAGGACACTCTTTCTGCTGGGGTCTATAAGGGGTGTGACATTTCCAAGCTGCTAAAATCCCAGGGGTGCCTGTGCCACCCCCTGCTGGGATCCTGCATATGACTCAATAGCTGAAGTGGTGCTGCCAGGAGCCAAGCCCCACAGAAAAGGTGGGGGCAGGGCAGGCAGTCCCACACTCTTTGCAGCCTCTTCCCTAGCTGAGTTTTTCCATCTCCTGGGATTAGGAGCACCTCTATAATCTGTCACTAGTCCTCCATTCAGCCATCAGCTTGAGACTCTGGAAAGGTGGGCCTAGGGTTTCTGAGGAAGGGTGGGAATGGGGTCTTATTTATGGAGTTGATTTTGCTTTCTGTCCCAGAGAGCCCTGCCACAGTTTTGAGCTGAGCCTTCTGCCTCAGGTGCTGGGCACCGCCATGTATTGCAGGTTTGCTGATAATAAATTCTTTTAGTTTTGGTTGTCAAACAAAAGTTTATTTAGCATTAGCAGAGTGGCACATTGGTTAGGAGCTGGCTTGGAATGCCAGCTCTAAGCAGCAGGGCCCAGGATCCAATCCCACATATGAGGGCCAGTGACACTGCCCTCTACAGCTAAGATGGTGAACAGCTCCACCTGGTTACCTCTATAGCTAAGATGGCTGGCAATGGTATAGGCTGCAGAACCTGTTGCTGTGGGCTGCCATAGGCTACAGTGAGTGGTGGGCTGCCAGCGTGAGTGGCAGGCAGCCAGCATGAGCTGCCAAGAGCCGCCGTGAGTGGCCGTCTAGAGGCTGACAACCGGTCTGCCTCACCCGGAAAGAGCACAATGATAATACCAACATGGGCCAGTGAAGCAACGTCCTTCACAACTAGACTGAAGAAAAAACTTGTCTGTTCCCCTTCCCCGATTCCCCAACGCTGTTCCCCTCCCTGAATTCCCCAATAAAATCTTTAAAAAAACAAAGTTTATTTAGACTTCTTTTTTGCAAGATATTTTCAAAGGGTATAGAATTCTAGGTGGAAATTTTCTTTAAGTATTTTAAAGATAGATGTCTTTCCATAGTCGTCTAGCTTGGGTAGTTTCTGTTAAGCCTCCTCTCATTTTTATCTTTTTTTCTCTGCATATAATGTGTGTCACTTGTGAGGGTAATCGGGTGGTGCTCTGCTGTGGTCTGAAGCCAACCTCCAGGTATGTTGGTTCTGGGGCCTCTTGTGAGGGGCTTCTGTGCAGACCCAGGTCACCCACTGCCTGTGACCAGCTGGAGACTACCTGGTAGGGCTATAAAGTGATTCGCAGTTGTTAGCTTCCTTGAATCTTGGAGGAATGTGGGAGAGGCCGCATTGCAAATGGAGGGTGTCTACCACAAGTACCAGGCCTAGGGTAGCTCCCCCAAAAGCCAGCACACCTCAAGGCCTGCTGCCACTGCTGTCTTCCTTAATATTCCACCACTGATAAAGCCTCTTGCGGTATGCAAGCCAGTGAGGCAGGGTCTCTGGGAGTCACTAGAATGAGAAGAGTTCTGGTCACCAGTTTAATGTAAATTCTGCTTTGTTGCCATTACTGAGCCTGATCTACTCAGCAAAGTCTCAGAGCACACTAAAGTCAATTGTCGCCCACATGGTGTCTGACAGACTCTGATAGTTTTCCAAAAAGGAGCGTAATACAGATGAGGCTCATTGCTCTTGGAGAAATTGTCTCAGAATTAAAGGAGTTGGATGGGGTGGGGTCCCAGTGAGGCAGCAGGGATGTGGAGCTTATCATACCAATCAGATTCAGATTTGGCCATAAGGGTAGAAGGTGGGCTCAACACAGGAAAGATAGTGTTTGCTTGCAGGCTGCAGGGGAGGAGGCCCTCTCATAGGAAAGAATGCCAACTGTCCTCCATCCCTTGTCCTGATGGCCTCACCACTCATTCTGTCCTGCGTACATCTCAGAGAGTCCCTGAGTTACTGTCCCTCTGCTGGAGCCCAAGGTGAGTGCCTGGGAGTGAGACAGTCTGTGTGTGGGTTCCTTTAAGAAAATACCTGGGTTTTTCACAACCTTCTGTACCATCCAGATGGTTGGAGTCTGAACTGTTTTTCATAGCCAGATGTTGTAGAGGCTCTTCTTCCTGGCACTGATACTCTGGGCTGGGGAGGCTGCTATGGGGTTTGGGGTCTCTCACTCTTCTGGGGGAACCTCCAAGGCTGAGATATCCCTCCTGGTTCTCAACTGCCATACAAAGGTTTGGGGTTAGCCAGTTCTTCATCTCTGCTTCTCCTACCAGTCTCAACATGGCTTCTTCTTTACGTCCTTAGCTATGAAACTTCTGTTCAGCCAGACTTCAGATGGTTCTCCAGGTTGATTGTTCTATAATTTAATTGTAATTTAAAATTGTTAATGGAAGGAAGCAGGCATATGCTTATCTACTTTGCCATCTTGGCTCTCTGTCTATGCTTTTTAATTCCTAATGTTACCTTTCTTTTTTTTTTTTTTTCTTATAGTTTCAATCTAGCTACTGACATTACCCATGTAGGTTTGCATGTGGTCTACTTTTTCCATTGGATCCTTTAGTGTGTTGATAACAGTTATTTTAAATTCCTTGTGTGATAATTCCAACATCTGTGTTATATTTGAGTGTAGTTCTGATGATTGTTCTGTCTTTTCAGACTGCATTTTTTCTTGCTTTTTGGTATGACTTGGAATGTTTTGTTGAAAGCCAGATATATTCTATGAGTATAGGTTCTGAGGTTAGTGGGCCTTTGTGTGTTAATCTAGCAAGCAGCTGCATTGTGTTTAATGTTTTTATTGTTACATAACTGAGGCTTCAGATTTGTCTAGCATCCTTGTTTTGTCTTTCTTAGTTTTGGGGCTTCTTATTGTACTGTTTTTCAGAAAGAGTCTATGTTTTGCAGCTGTATCAGCTATAATTCACTGCTATTATTATATTTGAGTTTTAATGTGGTGGTGGAGTATGGGAAAGAAGAGTTGTATAATCTTCTGATTAATTTTAGTCTTTCAGTAGACCTATGTTTCAGAGGTATGATTTTCACAAGTGTTTCTATCCCTCCTCTAGGTAAATAGCTTTTTTTACCTCCCTCTGCTCCCTTCCTTAACTGTAAAAGTCCTAATCCTTTTCCTTGAAACCCAGTCCATTATTAATCATATATTTTTAAATTTCCCCCTTAAGTGAGACAGGAAAGCTGGTATGGACTAGAGTGGGGAGGTCTTCTTTCTGGTAGAATAAATTTTATTAATGCCCTCTGGTGAAGTTTTTACCATGGAGAGTAGGTGTATATTATAAAAAATGTTCTGGAAGGGTTTTACAATTGATATTTATCACCTCTATTTGCCAGTACCATGAGAGGATCTTTCTCAGATCTCTACAGTGAGAAATTGGTGGAGTTTCTGGAGTGGAAGGCCAAGAAAGTATGGAGACTCCCCTATGACTATAGCTCCAAGAGTTCCTAACTCTCGTGCTAGTCCATACATCCTCTAGCAATCTGTCAAACTTACTAGTTTTATTTATTTATTTTAAAAAAGATTTTATTGGGGAATCAGGGAAGGGGAACACACAAGTTGCTGTCCTTGTGTTCTTCAGTATAGTTGTGGAGGACATTGCTTCACTGACCCATGTTGGTATTGTAATCATTGTTCTCTTCCTGGATGAGGCAGTCACTCGCCAGCCATTGGACAGCTGCTCACAGTGGCTCACAACAGCTCAGGAAAGTGCACACCAGCTGCTGGCCAGTTCCATTGCAGCCTACGCCGTCGCTGGTGACTCACAAAGGCCCAGCTCCAGATCGAGTTATTATTCACTATTCTAGCTGTAGAGGGTGCAGCATCACTGCCCCTAATGTAGGATACAAACCGGGGCCCTGCTGCTCAGAGCCGGCGTCCCAAGCCAACTTTTAACCAACGTACCACTCTGCCGACACAAATTTACTAGTTTTGATTGCTATATATGTCACCTTGTCTAGATATCCAGTTGTTTGGTCAAATACTAGTCTATATGTGCTGTGAAATTATTTTCTAATGTGATTAACATTTAAGTCAGTACATTTTGAGTAAAGCAGATTATCTCCACAATATGAATGAGCATTATCCAATCAGTTGAAGACCTAAAAGAAAAGCCAAATATATATATATATATATATATATATATATATATATATATATATATATATATACACATACACACACACACACACACACACACATACGTATTAAGAAAGGAAAACTGTATTAAAATTGTAATGCTTAATATATACCAATAGCACAAGATGAATACAAGTCAGGTTTAACTTCTGCAATTACAAGAGGTGCTCAAAGTAGTTACCATCAGTGTCCAGACACTTCTGATTATATCGAACTACTGCTTGAGCAATGTTGAGCAAAGTGCCCACTTGTACACATTTTTTTGTGCACCCCACCTGGTACGTATAGGATGTGTGTGTGTGTGTGTGTGTGTGTGTGTGTGTGTGTGTATTGTGTGTGATCTTAAAACACACAACACACACACACACACATCCTATTGATACCTGAATCTGGTTTGGTTGTTGATTTAATCTTTGTCAATGAGTCATTTTTGGGTACCTCATAATTTTTTATGAAATGCTAGACAGTGTGATAGAAGAGCAAAACAGGGACTGTGGTAAAAAGAGTGTCCTCAAAAATAGGCACCATTCTTCCTTCAAAAACAGTTACTATATAGGATCAAGTCAATGTGGGCAGCAGTTGGGCTGAATTTAATTGTTGTTGTTCTCATTACTTTTATGCTCTAATGCCTCCTATGAAGCAGGACTACTGCCTTGTGCTGTAAGGGCTGGAGTATCGAAGAGTTTTTCCCAAAATTCCTATTGCCATTTAAGTTTTAATAGATCCTGCACATCTATTCCAGAGAAGGTTTCTCTGATTCTTTCACAAAT
Source organism: Aselliscus stoliczkanus (assembly GCA_033961575.1). Lineage (NCBI taxonomy): Eukaryota > Metazoa > Chordata > Mammalia > Chiroptera > Hipposideridae > Aselliscus > Aselliscus stoliczkanus. The sequence continues at coordinate 12,840,144 of CM066730.1, forward strand.
GGTAAACTGCTTTTATTGTTACTCAGTTAAAGCTTCAGGGTAGGACAGAGATGGCTTGTGGTTTTTCTAATCCCGCCTCAGTAATAGGTAGGCTTTTGTACCTGAGCCTCAAGAAAGATGCTTTCTCAGCATCCCTGCTCCTCTTTATATTATTGTTTCATTGGGCCCTGGGCAATGCAGTTTTCCTGCCTCTTACTTAGAGGCTGATGGCTTTTGCCAAGTGACAGTGTAGGTGAAAATGTAACATGTAGGTGTGGCTCTCTGTCTATTAAGTCGGAGTGTAACTGTTGTAAGCAAAAACAAAACAAAAACCTTTCAACTTATTGCCAATTGTAGAATTCTGGAAAGACTCTATTTTAGTAGAAAATTACATGATATATGAAAAAATATAGAAATGAACAATTCTTCTTAAAATTACTAGTGCATTAACTAAACTAATCAGCTAAAAATGTCAAATCATTTACTTTGATTACATGGTGTTCAGTCTAGGCCTCTAAGACATCAAGATATGACTTCATTCTGGCTATTGCAAGTGATTCAGAATCATGTTCATCACTTAAATCAAAGTTCCCTTATAGTGTTTTGATACAGCATATTTAATGATATCAAATCTTGGAAAGATGCTAGACCCAAAACAATGGTGTTTTATCAGGTGCAAGATTACAGATTCCTGTTTTTGACAGCTTGTTTGTTTTATTGGAATTTTATCATTTTATAAAAGCTATCTTCTATACCAAACTCTGATTATTCATATCACTTATTCCTTCCACATACAGTGTTACAATGTGACTGCAATGTTCTAAAATAAAATTACTGTGTTACTGAGAATGATTTCTTGGAGGGACTGATTAAATGACAATGTAAAAATTTTAGACATTCTTATGCATTTTCATATTTTTATTATTTAAATTTGATTATTAAGTCAATGTATAATGCTGAACTTTTCCTCTTGTACTGTTGCTATTTCTACCTTTTGGTCACTGAGTTATATTTTACTCTATCAGAGTAATTTAAGATAAAGAAAAATAAGTAAATTTACATTGCTGTAACTTTCCAAATAGTTTTTAGTAAGCTACCTTAGGAAGAATTTTCAAATTAAAGTTCTATTTATATCAATGGAAAATATTGAAACTACTGTAAATATCAGTATTTTTACACTTACCTGTGCACTTTTTAAATGAATGTATTCTCATGTTTTCTTATTAAATTAGATAATTGATAACTGTTAAGGAAAGCAGAATTAATAATAAATAATAACTGATAACAACTTAGCTGGTAGTAGGCTTACAGTAATCATTTTATTTATGATACTTAATAAGCAATATTATATCTTAATATTTCTACTGTATGGCTTGATGAGCAGGATGCTGGACTTGAACTCAGGGCATCTTGATTCCCTCCTAGTTCTGTCACATTTTGTATGCTTCATTAGGAAACTCCTTTTCATATTTGGTTCTCAGTTTCCTTACTTTTAAAATTCTATTAGTACTTTGTGTACATCACAGGGCATCTGAAAACAAATAGATTAATGTGTTTGTACCTAATGCAATTAAAGTTTACAGCCATTATTATGGCTTGCATAGGTTTACATTACACATTTGAAAACATTGACATGCAAACAAAAAAATGTAAAGAAGAGTCTATTAATATTCAGTACAGCTTTGTGGAAGAATTCAGAAACTCAGAATTTCAATTACTCTCATAAGTAAAGATTGGTCTTTTCTCAATTCCAACTCATATTTTCTCTATTTAAAAGCTTATTTTCAATATTTCAATATATTAAACAATATCAATTGTTTTTCCTCTTGTAATTGGAAAGAAAGAGTTCATTGTTGTTTTGATTGTGCCATCCAGGCAATAAATATCTTCATTCTGCTTGTGTTGGCTTGCGGATTTGAAAATAAAAGATCTTTTCTAAGAAACCGAGACATAAATTTTGAATTGCCAAAAATTTTAATGCAGGAAATAGTTTCCATGTGAATATAGACTCTTCCAATTATAATGTTGTCCACTAAAAGCTTGTTTATGTATCAACGCATTCTTCTAATGGACCACACAACAACTTCATTCTTTAAAAAGATTTGCAGTGAGAGCCGTATCATTAGTAGGGATAGGAAAACTAATTTGGGTAAAAATAAAAATTTCCCACAGAAGTCTGCTCATAATTCAAAGTAACCTTGAAGACATTTGATGATTTTTCTCCCAAATGATTATACTTTTTTTGAACAACAGTACAGTTAAAAGAAAACAGTGGTGATCGTAAATATAAAGCAACTCAGAAATGTAATGGTCTGTTAAAATATTTTTCCCAAAATTTGAGGGGAAATATTTCTTTGGGACTTTGGTGAACATAACACTTGGAATTAGTACTTCTGCCTAGTTTGAAGTCATTTATTTAGAAAATTTACTGACATTCTTAATAAATAATGATTCACTGATTGTGATCTTCAATTTTCTCTCCTCATCTGGTGGTTATTTAAAATCTGATAGATCCAAAATGTTTTCCTAGGAGGCATAGTGTGGCATGAATAAAGGCCAATATTAACATGATTGAAAGAGTATGAGTTCTTTCTTTTGTTAGATGCATCCTGTCATTCTCTGTAGATGTGATATATACGGTGGTGGAAAGAATGTAAACTCTAGTGTGAAACTCTAGCATTAAAGCCTGCAAACCCACTCACTGCGTGAAACCATCCCAAGACTTCGTCATGAGATCAGGGCTTTCTAACCAGGCATTTCTCCTTGATTGCTTCTACACAAAAAACATTCTGTTTAAGAAGTTCTTTTAAAAGGTAGAAGGTGGTTTGAGAGTCAGAAAGGAGGAGAGTGTCAATGATGTTCATGTCTCAACCCTGCCATCTCATTAAAGAGTATGACCAATTTGAATATAGTGTCCCTTGTACTTCTTCATTATGTTTCTTATTATATAGACAGTAGACTATATTCTGCATAAAACACAAAACACATATTTTCTGCCTTTTCTAAATAATTTCTTTACTGTGCTACCCAGAAGTTTTTAAATGGCCTTTGGCTCTTTGATTTTTTTGAACCAAGATGAAAACAAAACTTAGAATCATCATGGATTATTCTTACCTAGCCTTAATTGTCATCATCCAGGGATTAGAATGCCTGGTTTTACCATATGCTTCAGGATATATGATCTCACACGTTTGCAATAGAGATAAAATTATAAAACAAGCCAATCCTATTTTCTTGTTAATTTTTAAAAGTTTCTCAATAAGAGCATTACTTATGATGATTTAAATGAAGCTTCCATATTTGTGGTCACACCGCATCCTAGCCATCTGCCCCCATGCACCTTTCCATAACATCAGATCCTCATGGAGACAGTAATCTCACTATGCTTATGGCAATGCCCCATGGGATCCCAGAAAGAGGGCTGGTTAGTCAAAGACGGGTATGACCCTAGTGGCCAATAGGGCAACCCAAGCCAGACAGAGTCCAGGGGGTACCATGGGAGGAATCATGGAGGTGAAGAACATGGGCCAAAGAACCTCTGTCTTCAGTGCTGACAGCCTGCCTGAGAAGTGAAACCTAACCAGGTGATAACATCTGTCCTCCATACATTCTTGTCTCTAAGCCTCAGCATGAGAAGTTTCTGTCTCCCAGTAGGTGCACACACACAGGTCATGGGACTTTTGGTAAAGGCAGCCTGCAGGCCATGGGGTGATTTGACTCAGAGCTAAGTTCTCTGGTATAATGTGAGACTTACAGACCAGGGCTACTTCTTTGTGTGTATTCCAATAAAAGCCACAGGCAAGCCCGATTTGGGGCTCTTTGTCCTAGAGGCACTGAGTCCCCTGGCTAGCACTGCTTTTGAACTATCCTTTGTCTCTTGTCTATATTTTCTGTTTCTCAACCCCTGTCGGCCCTCTCAAACCGCTATGGCCCTGTCGTGCGGGATGCGACACATATTCTCATTCCTCTAGAGATATGAAAATTGTTTCTTTCCAGTGAATATTTTTCTTTTATATAAACGTTTATTTATAAAGCAAATTGTTTATGGTCAGCTACTATTTAGTGTAGCATAGTTATTAAAGTACAGTTTTTGAATTTGATCTGAGTTCAAAATCCAACATGTGCCAAGTAGTTACTTTGCTATTGTGAGATACAGATTTCTCATATGTTGTGCAATGATTAAAGTAGATAACATAGAATAGCAGTTAATAAAATGTCTAGCTGGTATAATTTCTTAATGATGTCTATATATACATATATAGTATATGCAAGTGATTTAAATGCACACGATACATACATGCACACACAAACACACATACACATACATGTATGTAACCTAACAATGGTGTGAGGTTTGTGATTAGGGTTGTGGAAGTGCTACTCATATGCACTCTCAGGAATTGGCATTTGAGTAATGGTGAAGAGACTCAGTAGTCAATGGAAAAAAGAAGAAAATTTTATTGCATCTTTGAATATCTTTTTGTTTTTATCATTTGAAGATCTTCATTATTTAACTATGATCCTTTACTTTTTATTTTGTTTATTTGTATAATATGAATATATATTTGAATATCTCTTCATGATAAATAAATATTTGTGCTATAAAAGGAGAAAACTATTTTTTTAACTATGTTAGTTAAATATTTTTGAAAAGAGAACTATTGTAAAAAATGGAAAGAAATGAGGTATATATCAATGTATTCATTTGTTTATGCAGAAATGAAAAAAATTAAACATTTGAGAACGGATATTTTTTTCCTTTTAGAAACTGTCATTTACCCCCACTCTCTCTTTCATGATGTAAAATAAAACCAGATTGTTTTCTAAACAGATGTCACCTTTTTAAAAAAATATTTTCATGATCATAGGCATTGGAAATCTGGTTGAAAATATAATAACAATTAAGATTGTTGAAGTGATAGATGTGATAAATATAATAAATATATTAAATGTTGTCAAGTATTAAATAAAAATGTTACAAATATTCTGTTTATTAATTAAAGATTAATTTTTAAAAGGACATATAAATGCTTGCTGTTACAAAATTTTCAAGAACAAGCATACATGAAAAACTCCTGCAATCCTCTGGAGCTACCCCTAATGCATTCATTCATTAAATAGCTCTCTCAACAAACACTATGGAATACCTATTATTTGCAAAGCAGAGGCAAGCTCTGAATAAAGAGACTAGACATGAACTCAGCTTTCATGGATCTTACAAACCATGACTAGAAAAACGAGTCAAGAAAAGGTGTAATCACAGCACTATTTAGAATATGATTTAACCAGGAATTATAAATTCTTTCTGAACAGAGACCATTAAGTCAAGCTTTAAGTCACTAAACCAGCAATAATTTAACACATGATAATAGACATCTAGCAGGTCATAATTGGTGTAGAGCTGTCTTGACTCTTTCCTGATTTGTATTCTTTCCAGTGATCTACAGCCAAAGAGTACATCTGCTGCAGATCCCAAATCATTAGTAATGAATGTCATGCTCCCAGATGGAATATTTTCCAGCCATCACACATGGAGTTAGCCATATTCCCTTGAAACAAGCCAGAATTAACATGGAAAGAACTATTTTCATCCAGGCTCTGCACTGAACACTTTTTCCAGCTTCTTGTTTGAACCCAGTTTCCCCACAGGTATATGAAGAATAGTTGATACAAATGCTAAGATGTGGATCCACTTGGCCCTCTGGGTGTCTGTGTGGGTCCTTTTTGGCTGCCAGAGGCCTCTTCCATGGAGGCCAGTGATTTAGATGCATATGAAGAATACAATTTCCTTAACCTGAAGGACAGCCCTTTCTGCAAGGATTCCACTTCCCTTGAAGCACTCTCTTGCAGATACTGTCATTTTACCATAACTGACCTGAGTAGCTTCTATAGAGTCATCAAGTCCAACATAATGGACTTAATTCTGCATTGCTTATTAAAACTGTCATTCATTTATGGTCCTGTCATCTGAACTGTAATTCCATTCCTTCCCATCGGTGCCATCTAGACTATTCAGTAAGTTCTGGCTCACTGGCTTCTTCTGTGCCTAAATGTTTGCTATCTTCCTGCGTCAATTTTATGTTCACATAGATTACATATCCAAAAGCTTAACTCCTTGGTTTCTAATGCTTTCCTCAAGTGTCAATTGACTTCAGTTGTGCCCCTCCTCATCTTCTCCCTCCCCCCATACAGCCATGCTGAGCCTGTACTTCAGGTTAACTACAGTGGTTCTGCTGCTAAAATCAGTATTTTGGACATGCCTCTTCCTGGCCACAGCTGTCTACACTTCAAGCCCTTAATTTCATTACTTTTTACTCATTCGTTGACCCAATCTCTTAATTTCTTCCCTGCCAAGCACTTCTTGGTTTATCTAGCTTAGCCACCATAATTCATTATTTTTACTATTTGCTTGACAGTGTCCTTGATTGGCTTCTTGCTTCATCATCCTACTATAAACCTTCAGGTCTGGGTTGACTTAACAATCTGTTGTTACCAAAAACAATCTGTTTTTGGTAACACCTGGCTGCTAGGAGATAATTAAGAAAATGTCAGACTAAAAAACAAGTTAAGAAAATAATTGGGTTTCAAAGATATTGAGATATGTCCTTGTCTTCTTACAGAAGTGGTGCTCCTCCTCCTGCCTGAGAGGAGATTGCATTCAAGCCAATGACAAAGACTGTGGTCTATCAAGGTTTAACTGGGGGAGGATATACTTGTGAGCTCACTCACATGAGTGTTGGAAGACCTCAGTTCTTTACAGGTATTGGGTAGAGGCCTTGGTTCCTGCCATATAGGTCTCTCCACAGGCTGCCTGAGCTTTCTCACCACTCTGGCAGCTGGTTTCCCCCAGGGAGAGTACAAGAAAGAACAGCCAAGACAGACGCATCACTTTTATCACATTTTATTTGTTACACAGACCAAAACCTAGTAAAATGGAGGCAACTACATAAAGATGTGAATAGTAAGAAGTAGAGCTCATTGGAGGCCATCTAGAAGACAGGCTACTAAACTGAGGTACTTTAAATTTTTGATTTCCCATCTTCCTCTATTGTTAATATAAGATAATTCGTGCCATACGCTTAGGCTTTCTTCTATTGGCGTTTAATATTTAAACATGTTCAATTTCTCCCACTTGTCTTTCCATTGTCACCTGACTTTCATCAACACTGCTCTGCTGAGAATGAGATTTCCAAGGTCACTGGGGGCAACCTTGTGGTTTGATCTTACAGACAATGCTCAGTCTTTAGATCTCATTTGAGGACTGAAAAGCATTTCATATTGAGAACCACTTTCTGTCTCTTTTATTCTTTTTATTTTATTGTTTACACATAGAGCAGTGTTAAGTTCACATCAATATTGAGCAGAAGGTACAGACATTTCCCATATATGCCCTACCCTCACAACAACACAGCCTCCTCCACTATCTCATTTCCCACCAGAGCAGTACATTCGTTATAATGTATGAATCTACATTGACACACCATAATCACCAGAGTCCATAGTTTACATTAGGGTTCACATTTGGGGTTGTACTATGAGTTTTGACAAATGTTTAATAACAAAGCATCCACTTTATATTATCATATAGAGTATTTTCACAGCCCTAAATATCACCTGTGCCTAACTATTTATTTCTCCATCCTCCTTAATAACCTGGCAACCACTGGTCTTTTTACTGTCCCCATAGGTTTTGCTTTTCCCAGATGTGATGTAGTTGGAATCATACAGTATTTAGCCTATTCAGATTGGCTTCTTTCACTTAGTTATATATATGTTCCTCCATGTCTTTTCATGGCTGACAGCTCATTTGATTGTCTGCGTATACTGTTGTTTATTTATTCGTTAACTTACTGAAGGACATCTTGTTTGCTTCCATGTTTTGGAAATCATTAATAAAGCTGCTGTAAACTTCCCTGACCTTGAATTAATTATCCAGGTTTTCTACAACACCTTTACATTCTGTTTGTTGTTGGTGTTCTTTAAAGTTCTGTTTGGGTCCTCTCCTGTTCTTACATTATACCCTTTTCTTAGGAGACCTCACTTACTTTCATGTCTTTCATTGTCATCTACTCACCAAGAATGGTAAAGAAACCTCAAATTATGGTTATAGCTATTATAAAATGTTGAAAATCAGTTAAGTATGATTGACTGGCTATATAACACATTGTTTGATGCATACTTCAGCTCTTCTTCCCACTAAAAGGTATTTTATATTTTCAATTGAAATTGGGATCAAATTTGATCCAGGTAAGATAATACTAGTTGCTATTTATAAGTTGGTACTTCCAAAAATTATCTTGAAACACATGCTTGCTAATTTTTATATTTAGAGAATTATTATGGCATGAAGTTTATGAAAATTTCATGAAGTATGAATTGTTTCTTTCACAAAAGGTTTTAATGTTGCCTTGTTTCATATGTGGTTCTTGTATGTGAGACAAATACACTTGTACGTTCATATTGGGTTTATTACATATTTATCCTCAAAAATATTGTACCAGATTCTACCAATGCAACCAATGTTTGACAATGTTTATACTGTGTTAGACAAAATAAAAACTTATATTATTCAGGTAATTGAACTATTCTATTTATATATATTTATCTATCTAAGAGGTCTGTAAAACTACTCTCACAGGGATACTGATACAATTTATGAACTAAAACGTTAGTGACATAAATGTTAAGTATGACCTGTTTAAATCTACAATTACACGTTAAAAGTTATTGCTATAAGAAATAGATCTTACAAAATCCATATTCTTGAGTCTAAATTATTTTCAGACGTTTCTGTTTAAAAGTTTTTCTATCTGAGCTCCAAGAGATATTGAAATTTCCCAGCATACGAATTCTATGAAGGAGACTGAGTTTTACACATAAATTAATGTAGCCATTTTATGAAGTTTCATGGGGAACCTAAATATAACTACTATAGTTAAAACTAAAATTTGTGTTTACACTGCCTGAAACTGTTAATTTTAATTTTAAACATGTGGGTTTTTTTTTCTTTTTAATTCCCTTTTTTAAAGGCTCCTATCATTATTAATTCATGTGTTAGTATGGCAATAAACAGAGGATGGCCAGATGTTTAGCAAAGAGACAAAAAAAAAAAATGTGGAAAATGCTTTCTAATGCATTTTAACTGCCCCCCCCACATGTGTGTATACATAGAGTCACTCCACCATTTCCTGTATGTATAGCAAGACCTCGAATCTATTTTGTCCATTAGAACTATATGGTAAGCATTTAACTTTTTATAGATTTAGCTACTGCTATTTGAGGACAGAAGCTATGTAAAGGAGCACAGCCACATCTGAATTAAAATACACACACACACACACACACACACACACACACACACCATTGTCAACATCTTCCATAATTCACTGTGGAGGATATGAATACATTCTAACAGAATTTTGCAAGTGCTTTTCCTTGACCAGGTAGATTTCATCTGATGATCAAAGAGCATGTTGGAGTGGTGTAGAATTCTAGGGCAATTGTGGCAATTAAATTATCTGATGGTCACTGGAGCCAACACTGACACAATAAGCCATGATAGGAAAAATATCTACACAGGTATAGCAAATGCCAGTCATTTTGAAGCTGTTGTTGAATTCATACATAATGTCATTGCTCTGTAGCTGTGAGGGAACAGCTTTGTAATAAATTGCCAACACTCAGCTATTTTAAGGACCTGTATAATTAGGCAGGGTTGTGGTGTTTATTTGTTTGATTTGGTTTTGGGCAAGTTGCCATTTTGATTTCTTACAGGAAGTGAATATAAATAAAAAAAATAAGGGGCCAGCCAAGTGGCAGTTGATTAAGAGTTGGCTTAGAGTGTGAGCTCTGAGCAACAGGGCCGCCGGTTCAATTTCCACATGAGCCAGTGAACGCTGCACCCGAGCTGAGCTGTTGCTGAGCTGCCAACAGGTGGCAGGATGGCTCAGCTGGTGCAACAACAAGATTGCCTGTTCGATAGTGGGCTACGCCCACCCACAATTAAAACTGAACTCAGCAACTTGAGCTGAGCTGCCCCCCAGATGGATCAGAAGATACAGCATGCACTCTTAACAACAAGGTGGCTGGTTTGACTCCCGCATGGGATGGTGGCTGTGCCCACCCGCAACTAAGATTGAACATAGCACCTTGGGCTTAGAGACCACAAGCTGCTGAAGGGAAACCAAATGGCGACTGGTGCCCTCCACAACGAAGATCGAAGAACAACAACTTGGCCGGTCCCCTTCCCCAAATCCCCAATGAAATCTTTAAAAAAATAAAAAATAAAAATAAAAAAATAAAAAAAAATAAAAGAAAACTAGTTTATGCCAGGTTGGCATCCCAGAAGCTAATTACTTCTTTCAGTCCTTTAGGGTGTCACTTGGTACATGGTAGCAACTTAGTGCTGCATAGCTGTATACATTATTTGTTTAGGATACTAAATACTATCTTTTTGGCCCAGAAGAATTAGCCCACTTCCTAATGTGCCAAGCTTATATTCAAGCGATATCTTACATAGTGAGAGAATGCTCATATAGGCCATTGTGGGTTAATGTTCACAGAAAATCCGGTTCATGATTGATGCCTGCTATTTTTATGTATCAGTGTCTTCTTAGACAAAATGATGGTCAGGAATTGCACAGTGGAAATGGAGCCAAAATCACATCTTATTCTTAAGTCATATTTTGCATCCATAAACAACTAGCATAGTGAACCAAAGGACCTGATTAGATTTGTCATTGGCTGTGTCAAAATTTTCATTCTTAAAATTTTGTAAGTGCTGATGAAAATAATAGTCTAATAGAAGTTCAATCAGTATCTGACTCTATCACTCCATCAGAATCTGGTCAGTTAATCAAAAAAGTCACTTAAGAAATGAAACCATGAAAAATGAAAACATACATATGTTAACCTTCACAGTTAAACCTAAAGCATAAATTCACATTTTGTTTTTGCTAATCTTTTAGTAAGATATTTCTCTGAATATCAGTTATTTAATTGAAGTTTCCTATATTTCCTTGTGGGCTTTTAAACAAACAAACAAAAAAACCACATTTATGTTGTATCATCCTTCATAATTCCAAGTTTTTGTTTTAATTGGAACAATGAAGATTATGAAGATCCTTGCATAGCAATTTGAGTGCAAAACGTTTCTTGGATTTTATTATATTTTCCCTAATTTTTTAACAATGTTTTGCCCAAATGAATTAGGACATATTTTTACCAACTTTCAATCATTTCATTTTTAAAAACATTTGACTTAATTTTTGTAAAACAAAACTAAAACTTCTTTGGACATTCATGTTTCATTATTTCATGTAGTATGTAATTAGATGCCATACTTATAATACCAAGTACATCTGACAATAGGCTTAGCAGGAAATTACTGACATTTAATAAGTGAATAAACTATTATTCACTTGTGGGAACAAAAGAGTACAGCTATACTAGAGAGTGGTTCAGTTGAAAATATCCACCAATATTAATTATAGAAGATGTGTATAATTTGGAGGAATCAGCCAGTGGAAACATGTTAAGAATATTCGTCTATAGATTTTACCCAATATTTTGAATCAAGATTTTGAGTGTTAATTCCATTTAGTCTTGCTGCTCACATCAGTTACTAAATTTGTGTCACTAGGAGATAAATAAGGAAATGCTTTGATCTTGATTTTCCCCAGTTTGTCATGTGATTTTGTTTTTCATTATCACAAGAAGGTTGCTGTACCTCCAAACATTGTATCTCTATTCCAGGCAGAAATAAAAAGTAAGTGATAAAGAGAAATGTGCAGCACTTATATTGAAAAAAAAGTTTTCAAGAAGCTACTATCAGTTTACTGATTATTTCTCATAAACAAGAAATTTGTTTCATCCTTACTCCTAGTTGAAACAGAGACTGGAAGTTAGTTATTCAGTTGGGCACATTGATGACCAGAAAAGAAGTAAAAAAAAATATCAGAATTTTGCTGATAAGAAAGAAGGGAAGTTTAGGTGTAGTATAAGAGGCTATCAATGTCTTTGTGCTTCTTTTAGATGTCAGCTCAAATAACTCAGAGGCCACATCCTCATGGAAGCCTTCACTTACTGCCCACCCAGGTTTCCTGTGGTAAATTATCATAGTCCCAAATATATTTTCTTCAGGTAATTCTGCTTTTATGTTTGTGTTCATTTGATTGCTACTTTCTCTTCTATATAAAGATGATGGCAGGGATCTGTTTTTGCCATTGCTTTCTAATTTATACCTGACACATTACTGGCATATAGTAAGTACATAATATGTTTATTTAAAACAAACAAACAAATAAATAAATGATTATATTTCTTTAAAAGGTATCCAAAGAAGAAAGCCATTTAGTGTTGCTTTGGATTCTATTTCAGTGTTTAACACCTTTACTATTAGGCCTATTGTTTTTTTCTCCAAATAGTGTTTTATTTTCCTTGTTGAATTCCATTTTTATTCTTCATTTTTGTGAAATGAGAGATGAATTGATCAGTTTCCTCATCATGCAATTGTATTGCTTTTCTTGAGTTCTTAAGTAAGTCATTTATATTATATTTTTCAGGAATAATATCCCTATTTTGTTTCTTCAGAAATTCTATTTTCACTGTTACTGCTTTGTCCAGTCATAGATATAAAACACTAATGTGAGAAAGGACTCCAGTTCCTTTCATCTAGTTCCACCCCCTCACTTTGAAGGTAAAGAAACTGAGACCCGGAGAGGTTAACTGAATTTCTCCAATGACATATAATAGGTTGCTGGCAGAGGCAGACTACAGCCCTGGTTTTCCAATTAATTACCTGTTTTGTGCTCTATTCTTTTATAGTACATGGCTTTATAGACCCAAATAAGACACAACAATGAAAAAGATCTAATGGCCATGCGTTCAAAATAATTATCTACTGTCCTTGGTTGTCCTCTCTATATTGGACATGGCAAAAACTGAATTTGCTTTTGTGTTTATAAGTGGGGAAATATTTAAAGATATATCAATTTGGGTCATTTTTATGTTTAAAAAACTCTTAAAAATAATCTTTCTGTTTTATTTATTATCTCTAAGTTATAACCTTGCCAGTTTTCCAATAAGAGTTTATATTTTTGAATTTCATATATATGGGCATAAAGTAATGTATTAGTTTGCAAGGGCTGTCATAACAAAGTGCCACAAATTAGGCAGCTTAAAACATAAACTTTTATTTTCTGAACATTCTGGAGGCTAGAAGTCCAAGATAAAGGTCTCAGCAAAGTTGGTTTCTTCCGAAGTCTCATTCTGTGTCTTGCAGATGATCGTCTTTTCTCTGTGCCCTCTCCTGGTCTTTCCTCTGTATGTGTCTGTGTCTTAATCTCCTTTTCTTATAAGGACACCAGTTAAATTGGATTTGGGTCCAATCTGACCCTATTTTAAAGGCCCTATCTTCAGTACAGTCATTCGGATGTGCTGGGGTATAAGGCTTCAGTATAAGAATTCTTGGGACACAATTCAGCCCATAATAAATACCCATCAGGCAAATCTTACAAGAGGGCTGCAGAAGGACCCAAAGTAGTAAGATAATATATTTTTAATTTTTAGTGAAGAAGTGCTATTATTACCTTAATTAATCAGCATGCTTACAACAATATCATTTTATAACTTCAATATCAAGCTAATATTGTTATGAAAAACTGAAAAAAATGCTATTGTAAATTGGGATCCATCTATTGATCACTATGACTTCGCAACTGTTTTCTAAACATAAATACTACTGAATTGATGTGCAATTTAACTATCTATAAAACCAACACTATGTATTGAAATATACCTAGATCCAAATAACACCCTTTGTACCTTTTGGCCTTGAAAATTTCCTAATCTCTCTAAGCTTCCTCATCTATGAAACAGAGAAAATTCTTATCTCAAGAATTTCTAGATGGCTTAAATTAAGGCATACAATAGATGGGTATTATTACTTTTTAACATCACTTTTTGCATTGAATTTTGTCAATGTATTAGTTCATTATACTTTTATTAACAAATTCCATGTTTTGAAATTTTAATATTTAATTATTTTTATAATCCTAACTTTAATTTTAATTTATCATGTATTATAGTCAGCAATATTTCAGAGGGTAATAAGTCCCATCAGATACAATGATTCAATTTATGCCAGTTAAAAGAACAAAATTAAATTTTAATTGTTTCATATGAGACAGGACAGTAGAGTGGAAGTTCTTCATTTCTGATCCCATATAGTAAGGTTTGTCTGTTGAGCATGGCATTATCGCAACTCCCTTGGAAATGGCTACAGGACTGAAAAATTGTCAATGTGTTGCTTAATTACCTGCACCTGTCTACATAAGAACATCTTAGGCAGCAATTATGGATCTGGTGCAAACCATCATGCATGGGGCTTTATTATGCTTCAATTTCCCTTCATATCTCAATCCAGTCCCAGGGCTACCTTTTGGCATATGAGCACCCCCATTCAACACAAAATAAATTGGTTCCACTCAAGAAGATTAGAAATGGTGGGAAATATAATTCTGCCTTATTCTTGGCAATAGTGTGTGTGTTATTCTAAACCAGCAGAAAATACACAGAAAGAAGAAAATAGAATTTTCCTTCAATAAAGTTGAAGTTCCATCAGCTAACTGGACAGCATTGAATTCAAAACCCACACTGACACTTCTCTGTGATTCAGTGCTTCTGGGGCTTGAGAGATAAGGTTGAAGGTGGCATCTGGGTGAAGGCTTGGGGTCCTCACTTGGCAATAACTCTATGCTTTTAATTGTGCAAAATAAACAAGCAAACTCAGAATCTCATGGACTGTGTGACAAAGGAGGGAAGAGGAGGGCTCAAAGTAGAGTTGAAGCTTCTGCTTCCTAGATTCCTCACGTTGCTCCATCTGTCTCTTCTGAGAGCTCCTATCTCCCACCGTGTGCAGCTGAGTTTAAAGCACTCCTGGTGGCATAATGACTGAGACTAAGATATTTTCTCCAGTTGTCAATGGCTCTTCTATCTTGAAACTGTCCCAGGAACCATATCCAAGTCTCCCTCCCCATCTTTAATCTCTGTGAACAAGAGCGGAGCTTCATCACACTTCTAACTGGTGATCATTTAAGTTTCGAGGCCATGTGTATTTATATATGAAATAATATATTTTTTTAAAAGTGTAAGGTCTTTGGAAGGTCTTCCTATTGGAGCACGTAAGTATTCTTGTCACCAGAAGAGATGACTACCCAGAGGAAGAGCTAGACTACTGTGTCTGGATGCTTAAAAACACATTTGTAGAGGGAGAGCATCTGCAAATGTTGATGAAAATGGGTTTGGAACTTCTCCTTTGATCAGGAAATAGGTGGGCCATAAAATGTCTGATGCATGATGTTGCCTGCAGCAAACCCGCATTTTGAGACCCAGTCATCTTATTGCTCTAGAAAGTGCCAATAGAAAAGGGAAGAAGGCTTAAAAGACCCAACATTCTCCAAATGCAATTAATGTGTAATTTTGAGCTAATCAAAAGTTTTCATATTTTTGCTTCTGCTAAATGACTGGTCATTTATATCTCATATCTCGCACCAGAGACTTTTTGAGCAGTGTTTAAAGCACAAACTGCTATTAAGACATATAAGTTTGCTTATGACCTGTTTTGTTTTCTGTAATTATGAGTTTCCAAAGGGCAGGTATCATGTATTTTACTTATTTGCACATCAATTATTTTCTTGCTCTTAAGATATATCCAGCATCTTCCTTATTAAATGATGAAGGTGACATGAACACATCAATAACAGAAACTGAGAGGTGGAAGAATATTTTATGATCTACTATTTGTTTTGTTTTATTTCTGAATTATCTACTTTAGGACACATGCATTACAAATGAGAAGACTGAGAGTGGTTAGCTTCAAGATCTGAGATGTGAATTAGGTCTCCTGATTCTTCCACTACAGTAATGAGGATGACAGTAAAAACAACAGCAAGAAAATTTTGTAATCAAGCAGTATAACTCGGTGGAGCAAGCTTCTGATGGAGGAGGAGCAATGGAGCAATGTGCTTCAGTGGACAGTCATTGGCTTGGAGTCAAGATGTGAAGGCTCTTTTTTCATCTCAGCTATGTGTAGACCTGGGTGGAAAGGGACTACAAGGAGTGAGCCAGCTGTGGATAGTAAACACATGTCACAAAATTGACTGAGTCCTCAGTAGTTATCAATGTCATTAAGAGTAAGGACAATCTTGTTTTCCTGAGGAAATGTAGGGTTCCAAGTCAAACCGTAGCTGACTAAAATGAGTTCCTTTGTGTTTACAGAGAAGAAAGCAAAAATAACAAGGGTTCCACAAAAAAATGTACACACATGACTTGTATTAATGTTTGTGATCAGTATATATCGAGTATTACAATTTTAATACAGTTTTTCCTTTCTTAAAATGTGTATACATTTTTGACACCCTCTGTATATAGCTTTGATTCCAATATAACTGTTGAATATATTACTAATTTTACTGAGCTCTCAGTATTAGAAAACAGTACAAAGAGACTCCTCTGAGGGCTTGTCTTGATGAAATATTCACATAAGAGATGGGATAATTTATAGAGATTTAAAAAAATATCTTGGACCTTTTTCTAAAAGAAATTGTAGTGCAGAATTCAGAAATGTTTGTTTACTAAATCTAGATCTATATGATTACACAGAAGGCCCCTCCCTCAATGGTCCCTCTACCCTATTTCCTTCATTTGTTACCACAGCTTGGTTTACATTAGGAATTATTTTTGGCTACATCCAGGAACTTTTAATCTCAAATTTCTTCCTAAAGGAATTGGGTTTTTGAAACAAACAAGTGTAATTTGTTAAAAGAGTTCCATAGTATTACATGAGGGCAGACTTGTTATTATCCTGATTCAGTGGGAGCTGGAAAAAGAGACTTTTGGCTTATCACTAACACCTCAATTCAATAGTTGACATTCATGGGCCAGCCAAGTGGCTCAGTTGGTTAAGAGCTCCCTCAAGAGTGTGAGCTCTGAGCAACAGGTTTGCTGGTTTGATTCCCATAATGGGCCCTAGCTGAGCTGCCACTGAGCTGCCAACAGGTGGCAGGATGGCTAAAAGAAATAGTTGACATTTGTGTGGGCAGGGCTGGGACAGAGATCATAAATGGCATGGCTCGGACAGACATCATAAATAAGTGCTCTCTATAGGTGCCCCTTCATATTTTTCTTTTTCCTTACCACACATGAAAATTAGATCAACAAGATAAACATTAGAAATACATATCTAAATGCAATTAGTTAATAGAATTTAACAAAAAGAAAATGACACTTGTTCAAGTCAAATTGAATTAAAGATTATAGTTTAAAAAGAAAACAATAAAAATCAAATGGATGTAGTTCAAAATTCCATTTAGTACACTAAAAACTATAAGACATTGATTAGAAAAATTGAAGACAAAAATCAATGAGAAAATATCCCATGTTCATGTTTTGGGATAATTAATACTGTCAAAATATCCATACTACACAACTTGATCTACAGATTCAATAAAATCCCTATAAAAATCCCAATGGCATTTTTCACAGAAATAGAAAATAAATACTAAAATTACTATGGAGCTTCAAAATATCCCAAATAGCCAAAGCAATTTTGAGAAAGAACCAAACTGGAAACATCACATTTCCTGATTTCAAACTATGTTACAAACCCATAATTAGCAAAGCAGTATGGTACTGCAATAAAAACAGACATGTGAACCAATGGAACAGAATAGAGAGCCTTTGAAGAAACCCACACATACACAGTCAACTAAACTTTGATAAAGGCACCAAGAATAAACATGGGGACAGGACACACCCTTCAGCAAATGCTGTTGAGGAAACTAGATAGCCACACTCAAAAGAACGAAATCTGACCCTTACCTTACACCATACGCAGAAATTAACTTGAGAAAGATTAAAGGCTTAAATGTAAGACTTGAAACAATAAAACTCCTAGAAGAAAATGTAGGAAAAAGTCTCTTGGCATTGCTCTTGGAAATGATGTTTGAGATGTGACACTAAAAGCAAAGACAACATAATAAAAAAAGTTTAAAAGTGGGACTACCTCGAACTAAAAAGCTCTATACAGCAAAAGGAACCATCAACAAGATGAAAAGGCAATGTATGGAATGGGAGAAAATATTTGCAATTCCTATGCCTGATAAGAGGTTAAAATATATTAGAAATTTATATATTAGAAACAACAACAACAACAACAACAACAACAAGAAACAATTTAAAAATGGGCAAAGGTCCTGAATAAATATTTTCCAAAGACATACAAGGGTCAACAGGTACATGAAAATGTGCAAAACATCACTAAATGTCAGGGAAATTCAAATCAAAGCCACAATGGTCTATTACCCCACATCTGTTAGAATGAATATTATCAAAAGGACAAGAAATAATAAGTTTTGGTAAAGGTTTAGAGAAAAGGGAGCTCTTTCACACTTATGGTGGGTATGTAAATTGGTATAGCCACTATGGAAATCAGTATGGAAGTTCTTCAAGAAATTAAAAATAGAATTACCATATGATCCAGCAATCCCACTTCTGCGTATATCCAAAGGAAATGAAATCAGGATCTCAAAGAAATATCTGCTTACCATAATAACCTGAAGATCCATTCATGTTGTTGCAAATGGTACTATTTCATTTATTCTTATGGCAGAATAGTACTCCATTGTGTATATACACCACATTTATCCAAGGGTAAGGGGGGAGGGAGGTGATAGATGAAGGTAAAGGGGATCAAATGTGATGGAAAGAGAACTGAATCTGGGTGGTGAACACACAATGTGATATATAGATGATGTATTACAGAATTGTACAAATGAAATCTATGTAATTTCACAAATAATTGTCACTCCAATAAACTTTAATTTAAAAAAAAAGAGATATCTGCACACACACCCCCATGTTTTTGTAGCATTATTTACAATGCCTAAGATATGGACAAAATCTGAGTGTCCATTAAGGGATGAATAGATAAAGAAAAATATATAGATTTCTTTCTTTATTTATTATGGCTGAATTTGCGACAACATGGATAGAACTGCAGAACATTATGCTAAGTGAAAAAGTTACACACAGAGCAAATATTGAATGATATCACTTATAAATGGAATCTAATAAAGTTGAACTCATAGAACAGAGGGTAGATTTTGGTTGCCATGAATTGGTAGGTGGGGAAAATGGGAGAAAGTTTGGTCCAAAGGCACAAACTTTCAATTATAAGAAAAGTTCTGGAGATCTAATGTACAGCATGGTAATTATATTTAATAATACTGTATTGTATACTTGAAAGTTGATAAAAAAGTAGATCTGAAGTGTTGTCACAATCATCCCCCTCCAGTGCTAGCTATGTGAGGTGATGGAATTTTTTTTAAAAATTTAAATTTATTGAGGTGATTTTGGTTAGTAAAATTATTTAGGTTTTAAGTGTACAATTCTATAATAACATCATCTATACATTGCATTGTTTGTGCACTACCCAAAATCAATTGTCCTTCCATAACCATGTATTTGACCCTTTTTACCATCTTCTACCTCCCTCCTTCCCACTTTACCCTCTGGTAACCAATAAACTTTTGTCTGTGTCTATGAGTTTTTGTTTGTTGTCTTGTTCATTTGTTGCTTTCAGTTTTATATCCCACATATGAGTGAAATCATATGGTTCTCAACTTTTTCTGTCTGATTTATTTCACTTAGCTTGATAATCTCAAGATCCATCCATGTTACAAATGGCAAGATTTCATGTTTTCATATGGCTGAGTAATATTCTATTATATATATGTACCACATCTTCTTTATCCAATCATCTATCAAATGACATATTAGTTGTTTCCATGTCTTAGCCACCGTGAATAATGCTGTAATGAACATTGAAGTACATATATCTTTATGAATAAACGTTTTGAGATTTTTGGGGTAGATACCTAGAAGATGGATTGCTGGGTCATATGGTAATTCTGTTCTTAACCTTTTTTTCTTTTTTTTTTAGGATTTTACTGGGGAATTGGGGGTGGGGTGGAACAGTGTTGGGAGATTGGAGAAGGGGAACAGCCAAGTTGCTGTCCTTCAGTCTTAATTATGGAGGGCACAGATAGCTCAGCTCCAAGTCCAGTTGTGATGCTCAACTCAAGATGCTGTGTTCAATTAGTTGTGGGTGGGCGTGGCCACCATCCCATATAGAAGTGGAACCAGCAGCCTCTTTGTTAACAGTGCATGCTCTATCTCCTGAGCCAGGGGTCAGCAAACTGCTGCTTGAAAGCCACATATTACTTTTTGGGTACTTCTCAAAAGTTTGCCAACTCCTGGAAGAGCCAATCCTGTCCCTCACAACAATTTAAAAATTATTCAAGAGCCATAAATATATTTTTACATCATCATCATTAAGTGAATAATGTCCTTTAAAATTTTTATAAATGAAACTATGATAGTTCTATTTTCATTTTTAATTTTACTTCAGAGCCTGCGGCTCACTAGCTGCAGTTTACTGACCCCTGGTGGTTCTTCCATCTCAAAAGTTTGCCAACCCCTGCCCCGAACTATCCGGGAGGCAGCTCAGCTCACGGTGCCGAGTTCAGTCTTAGCTGCAGGTGGGCATAGCCACCATCCCATGAGTCGATCCCACAGCCTTGTTGTTAAGAGTGCGCACTCTATTCCTGAGCCACCTATTAGGAGCACATGCTCTCACCAGATGAGCCACCCTGCTATCTGTTGGCAGCTCAGGTACAGCTCAGCTCTGGCACAGCTCACTGGCCCATGTGGGATTCAGAAGCGACGACCCTGTTGCTCAGAGCTCGCACTCTTGAGCAAGCTCTTAACCAACTGAGCTACTTGTCCGGCCCTATTCTTAACTTTCTGAGGAAGCTCCGTACTGTTTTCCATAGTGGCTGTACCAATTTACATTCCCACCAGCAGTGTATGAAGGTTCCTTTCTCTCCACAATCTCTCCAACACATGTGTTGTTGATAAAGGCTATTCTAACAGGTGTGAGGTCATATATCGTTGTGGTTTTGATTTTCATTTCCCTAGTAGCTAGAGAAGTTGAGAATATTTTCATATATCTGTTGGCCATTTGTATGTTTCCGGAGAAGTGTATGTTCAGGTCCTCTGCCCATTTTTAAATTGGATTGTCTGTTTTTTTTGTTGAATTTTATGAGTTCTTTGTGTATTTTGGGTATTAGTACCTTATTGGAGGTGTTGTTTGCCAACATCTTCTCCCATTTGCTTACTTGACTCTGTTTTGTTGATGGTTTCTTTTGCTATGCAGAAGATTTCAGTTTGATATAGGCCCATTCATTTATTTTTGCATTTACTTTTCTTGCCTTTGAGGTCAAATTCATGAAATCCTCTTTAAACCAAAGGTCCATAAGTTTAAGTACCTATGCTTTCTTTTATGCAATTTATTGTTTCAGGTCTTATGTTTAGGTCTTTGATCCATTTTGAATAAATTTTGCCATATACAGGCTACTTTCCAATTAGACTGTACATGCCTTTCCATTTCTCTCAGCACCATTTATTGAAGAGGTTTTCTTTACTCCACTGTATGTTTTTGGCTCCTCTGTTGAAAATTATCTGCCCATATATATGTGGGTTTATTTCGGGGTTCTCAATTCTATTCTATTGATATCTGTGTCTGTTTTTCTGCTGATACCATACTGTTTTGATTATTATCACTTTGCAGTATAATTTGAAATAAAGGAGTACCTTCAGACTTTTTTTTGCCCCCTCAGTGTTGGTTTGGCTGTTTGGAGTCTTTTGTGATTCCATATAAATGTGATAATTTTTTGTTGTATTTCTTTTAAAAATGCCATTGGGATTATTATTATTTTTAAGACTTTTATTGGGGAACTGGGGGAGGGAACAGTGTTGAGGAATTGGGGAAGGGGAACAGCCAAGTTGTTGTCCTTCAATTTTAGTTGTAGAGGGCACAGCAAGCTCAGATCCAAGGCCAGTTGCCATCTGGCTGCTGTGGGCAGCTTGCAGCCGCTCAGCTTAAGGTGCTGTGGGTGTAGTTGCAGGTAGGTTGTAGCCACCATCCCATGTGGGAGTCGCAGCCTTGTTGTTAAGAGCACACGCTCTATCCACTGAGCCATCCAGGTGGCAGCTCAGCTCAACATACCAAGTTCAGTCAAGTTCAGTCTTAGTGGCTGGTGGGTGTAGCCCACCATCCCATGCGGGAGTCAATTAGGAAACCTTATTGTTAGGAGCACATGTTCTCACCAGCTGAGCCATCCTGTCACCTGTTGGTTGCTCAGCAGCAACTCAGCATCACTGGCCCATGGCCCATGTGGGAATTGAACCAGCATCCCTGTTGCTCAGAGCTCACACTCTTAAGCTAACTTTTTTTTTTTTTTTAATTTTAGCTGAGACATCCTGCCACCTGTTGGCAGCTCAGAGGCTGCTCAGTTCGGGCTGGGGATTGAACTGCTGATGCTCAGAGCTCAGCTCACACTCTTGAGTGAGCTCTTAACCAACTGAGCCACTCTGCCAGCCCACTTAAGCTAACTCTTAACCAACTGAGCCAATTGGCAGGCACCCAAGTAACTTTTAATGTCACAAAATTAGCCAATGATTCAGCCAAATTTAAATACTGATCCAAGCTTTATCCACATCATGATGAGATTTCTAAGTGAAGTAAGTGGCCAGCCCCGCCATGAGGATTTTGATGGGGATTGCATAAGATCTATATATAGCTTCCAGTAATATGGCCGTTTTAACTATGTTGACTCTTCCAATCCATAAACATGAAATATCTTTCCATTTCTTTGTGTTTTCTTCAATTTCTTTTAATAGTATAGTTTTAGTGTATAGGTCCTTCATATCCTTTGTTAAGTTTATTTCTAGGTATTTTATTATTTTTGTTACAATTTCAAAATGATTTTTTCATTCCTTTCTGAAATTTCATTGTTAGTATATACAAATGCAATGGATTTTTATACATGGATTTTGTATCCTACAACTTTATTGTATTTGTTTATTGTTTCTAATACATTTTGGTGGAGTCTTTAGGGCTTTCTATATAATGATGTCATTGCAAAAAGTGTCAATTTGGCTTCTTCATTCCAAATTTGGATGTCCTTTGTTTCTTTCTCTTGCCTGATTGCTCTGGCTAGGACTTCCAATACTATGTTGAATAACAGTGGTGTTGGGGTCAACCCTGTCTTCTTCCTGATTATAGAGAAAAGTTTTCAGGTTTTCATCAGTAAGTATGATATTAACTGAGTTTTTGTCATATATGAACTTCATTATGTTGAGGTACTTTCATTCTATACCCATTTTACTAAGTGTTTTAATAATAAATGGATATGGCATCTTGTCAAATGCTTTTTTAAATCTATTGATCTGATCATATGATTTTTATCATTTATTTTGTTTAAGTGGTGTATCACATTGATCAATTTGCACATGTTGGAGTATCCTTGTGCTGCTGGAAGAAACCTCACTTGATCATGATCTACAATTTTTTTTTCCTTTTTTTTTTGAGGGCAGTGTCACTGGCCCTCATATGTGGGACCTGAACCGGGGCCGCTGGCGTCCCAAGCCAGCGCTTAACCACTGCGCCACTCGGCCGGCCCTATAATCTTTTTAATGTTTGTTTTATTCAATTTGCAATCATTTTGTTTAGGATTTTTGCATTTGTGTTCATCAGAGTTATCTGTAGTTTTCCTTTTTTGTGTGTTATTCTTACCAGGTTTTGGTATCAGGGTAATTTTGGCCTCATGAAATGAGTTAGGAAATTTGGTGTCTTCTTCATTTGTTTGGAAGAGTTTGAGAAGGACAGGTACTAAATCATCTTTGAATGTTTGGTAAAATTCACTAGTGAAGTCATCTGGTCCTAGACTTCTGCTTTTGGGGAGGTTTTTGATGATTATTTTAATTTCACTACAGCTGAATGGTCTATTTGGATTTTTCAGTTCTTCATGATTCAGTCTAGGAAGATTATATATTTCTAAAAACTTGTCCATTTCTTCTAAGTTATTGAATTTATTGTCATAATCTTTCATAAATATTCTTGTATGATCTTTTCTATGCCAGTGTATCTATAATGAATTCTCTTTCATTTCTGATTTGGTTTGTGTCTTTTCTCTTTTTTCCTCATTGAATCTAGCCACGAGTTTGTCAATTTTATTAATCTTTTCTAAGAACCAGATCTTTGTTGCATTAATTTTTTCTATTGTCTTTTTGTTCTCTATTTCATTTAATTCTGCTCTAATTTTTATTATTTCCTTCCTTCTTCTGACTTTTGGCTTCATTTGTTCTTCATTTCTAGTTTTTTAAGATATAATGTTAGGTTGTTTATTTGGGATTTTTCTTACTTCTTGATATAGGCCTGTAATTATATAAACTTGCCTTTATTACCACTTTGGCTGCATCCAAAAAGTTTTGAAATGTTGTATTTTTATTCTTATTTGTTTCTATATATTTTTTTTAATCTCTCTTTTTATTTCTTCTTTGAGCCAGTCATTGTTTAGTAGCATACTGTTTAATCTCCACATATGTCTGGTTTCTCCAAGTTTTTTTTATTTTGCAGTTCATCTCCAATTTCAAAATGTGGTAGTTGGAGAATATGCGCATTATCATTTCAATCTTCTTAAATTTGTTGAGGTTAGTTTTGTTTCCCAGCATATGGTTTATCCTTGAAAATGTTCCATGTGCATTGGAAATTAACATATAGTCTGTTGTTCTAAGTTGAAAAGATCTGTAATGTTGATTATGTCCATTTGGTCTAATGTGTCATTGAAGGCTAATATTTCCTATTAATTTTCTGTTTGGATGATCTATGTATAGCTGTAATGTGGTATTTAGGTCCCCTACTACAATTGTGACTTTATCAGTTTCTCCCTCTAGCTCTATTAGTAGTTAACTTACATATTTTGGTGCTACCTAATTGGGAATATATATATTAGTTTTGTGTCTTCTTTTTGTATTGTCCACTTCATCATTATAATATATCCATCTTTATCTCTTGTTACCTTTTTTATCCTGAAGTTTGTTTCATCTGATATAAGTATGGTTATACCCAATGTTTTCTGTATGACATTAGCTTCGAGTGTTTTTTACACCCTTTCACTTTGAGTCTACATTTGATCTTGGAGTTGAGATGTGTCTCTTGAAGGCAGTGTATGGTTGGGTTGTTTTTTGATCTAATCTGCTACTCTGTGCCTTTTAACTGGTAAATTCATTCCATTTACATTTAGGGTGATTATTGATATATGAGGATTTCTTCTAGCCATTTTATCTTTTGTTTTCTGGTAGCTTGGTTTCCCCATTGTTTCTTTGCCTTTGTGTTCCTGTCGTTTTTAGTTTTCTGGTGTTCTATAATTTTTTCCCCTCTGTTTCCTTTTTATATGTTATGTATCTCAGTTCTGGATTTTTTTTTTTGAGTGGATACTGTTAAGATTATGTAAAAAAAAGTTTCATATATACTACTGTATATATGAAACTTTTTCTTCAGCATGCATCTTATCCCATCCTCCTTTGCAAACTCAGACCTTTACCCCCTTTCCTTTTATGTTTTGCCGTCACTAATTATCCCTATTTACTCTATGATTTTATTTCCGAGTTGCAGAAGAAAGTTGTCTTCGTTTTTTCTTCTTTATGTTTTTATCTCCTTTAATCTTTATGTTATATTTTTCTGAATAGGGGTTGCCATTTCCTGCTTTCTCATTGTTTTGTGTCCTTTTGTCATTTTGTTTCAGGTAGAATAATCCTCTTTAGTATTTCCTGTAATGCAGGCCTTGTGGTGAAAAATGCCCTCGGCTTCTGTATGTCTGGAAAGATCTTTATTACTCTTTCATATCTAAAAGAGAACTTTACTGGCTATATTATTCTTGGCTGGTAATTTCTCTCTTCCAGTAGTTTGAATATTTGATTCTACTCCCTCCTAGCTTGTAGAGTTTCTGCTAAAAATTCTCATGATAATCTAATAGGTTTTCCTTTGTAGGTTACCATTTTCATTTCCCTGGCTGCCTTGAGGATTCTTTCTTTGTCATTTTTTCTTTTTTGACAGTTTCAATATAATGTGCTTTGGAGAAGGCCTTTTAGGATTGAGGTAACTAGGTATTTTGTTTGCTTCTCGGGTTTGATACCCATTATTCTTATGTTGCTCTTCTGATGGAATCAGATAGTTCTTGCAGAATTCTTTCACTTCTTTTGACTCTCAAGCTCTCTTCTTCTATTCACGTTATTTCTATCTTTGATATCACTAATCCTTTCCTCCATGTGGTCAGCTATATTTCCTAAGCTCACTATTTCATTCTTCCTCTCCTTTTTTGAGTTCTTCAGCTCCACATTTTCTATTTGGTTCTTTTTCTTAAATTTCAATCTCTTTGGTAAAGTTTTCATTTTGTTCATTGATTTTTATTTCCGAGTTCATCACACTGCATGAATTTTCTTGCATTTTGTTGAGTTTTTTCAGAGCTGCAATCTTAAATTCTCTGTCATTTAAATCACACATATTCATATATTTATTTTCTGGAGATTTTTTTTTTTGCTTCTGAGCTGTGTTGTTACCTTGGTTGTTTTTGGTAATTGATGAATTATTTCTCTTCTTAGGCATCTATGGGAACAAATTCTACAGCGGGTTGATACAAACAGGTCTTTCTTTTGTTTTCCAGTAGGTGGCACTGGAGCATTTTATATTCTCTTGCCCTGTTTTGGCTTTTAGTGGTGGAAGATTCCCTGGGGAGGTAGGTATCTCATCTGTGACCAGGTTGCCTCAGTCTCAGGGCACAACGCTTGTAGGAGAGAGTAGTGGGAGTTGGGATTCTGAGTCCCTGAAATCCCAGTGTTTGCCCTGCAGCCATAGGCAAAGCTGCACTGCCTGAGCTGTCCCAGGTTGCCCTGCTGGGATCAGCCATGAAAAGTGGGAGTGGGCTGGGCTGGGAGAGCCTGCTGGTGTGTTTGTGGCTTTGCTTCACTCTCTCACCTCTATATCTCCACTCTTGTCACTGGGATTAGCCACAGTGTATGTCTGCCACTCAAGAACTGTCTGTCTAGTTCTCAAGGTTGTAGATATTTTGCTATTTAACCCAACATTCACTACTACAGTTTCTTCTGGGGCCTGCTGCCAGCTCTGGGAGGGTATGGAAGGTGGCCAGGCTCCATGGCTTTGTTTTCTTCCTGAAAGTCAGGGCTGCTAGACCACAGCTGTCATACTTCTGTATGTGGTCTTGTCCCGAGGTCTCTGACTCAACTTTTGGGTTCAGTTGTATTATAGGTTGATCAGTCAGGCAGGAATGCTCAGAACCACAGCGAGTGCACCTGAAGTCTGAATCCTCTACTGTCCCAGGACTGCAGTGAGCTCCACGCTGTGTCTATGGCAGTGAGCTCTGGGCTGTGTCAGCAGCCCCCATTTCTGCACTTCTTCCTTCCTTCCTTGCCTGTTCACCCCGATTTACCCACCCTCAGATGTTTGCATGTGTGGATCTCTTACTTGTGTTTGTGAGTGGCTCAGGGAATCCTTTGTTGATTTACAGCTGTTCAACTTGCTGCAACTCCAAAGGGAGAGATCAAGGGGGATCCCTCATACCACCATGTTTCTGATATCATTCCCAGATTTGTTAATAAACTTGATTGTGGTGATCACATCGCAATGTACAAATATATTAAATAATCACATCGTATACTTTAAAAATCAACAATCAAACAACAAAAGGCCTTACAATAGAGAACACTGCAAACCACAAGCACATGTCCTGACTGACTGTCATCATAGAGCTAAAGATCATTTCAAGAAATGCCTCAAGGGTAAGAGGTTTGTTCTCTATAGGGAAGCCCAGTGGGTCCTGCCATACAACCCTTAAGAGGAAAGGGTCTAGATACATTCTGTTAAATCCAACTGAGCTCTCTTCATGTTTTCCACTCCGTCTTTCAGAAGCTAGGTATACCACTTCTTACAAGAACTGTATTTTTCAAACGTGCTTAGCTATACAATATCCAAATACCTTGTCTCAATGTTTTCTTATATGTAAACTTATAACACTTGCACTTAATGATTCTGAGGTCTTATTCATATGTCAATTGTAATACTGCAAAGGAAAAATGACAAAAGTGGAAAGAATGGACTATAATTTCTTATTGCTATATTCAGACTATGAATGCATTGCATCAGCTCAGTTATGTTAATTATGAATTCTTTTTGTTTTTGTTTTGTAGGAAAGTGTTGCTTTAAATATTTATGATTATTTGCCATCTGATATTTTTCAAATGTTAATCTTTAGTTTGTATCACTTATAAAAGTATAATAATATAGAAACTAGTTTGTTACATGCCATAGTCTCTTAAAGAGGTAGAAGAAATAAATGCATTACTGAGCTCAGGAATCCTAGCAGAAACTCATCCAACATTTCATTAGCCTTAAAAAATAGATCTGCACTGCATGCTGATACAGATAAGTTTGACTGTTTAAAAGAATAATTCTGAAGAAATATTACATTACAAATGCAAACCGATTGAGAAAGCTGAGGTTGCTCAGTATGTATTGATAATATTAGATTATATCTCTGCATTCAGAGTAATAAGATTCAAGTTTCTAGGAAGGGAATGAAAATTTATTTCCATTTTATTTGTTTATTATTCAAACAAGTTGGTGATTTATATCACTTTCAGGGAAGTAGGAGTAAGAAAAAACTTTCTAAAGATAGGAAACATAGGATATAGGACTTGAAACATGTAAACATCTGAAAAGAAATGTTTGCATATAAAGATGAGAATATATCAGTTGGTCCCATATATGAAAAAAAAAAGTGAGAAAATTGTGTCTCATGTAGGTGAACAGGTTTTAACAATTTTCTACACTAATATTTCTTCTTGACTTACATGGTGGTCTGAAACTTCTAACTACAACTTACAACATGCACAGGTATATGTTATGTTATGTAGGTTTTCTTCGGAGAAAGATATAGTTTGACCTCCATAAACGTGAGAACTGGTCCTCTTTATTCACTGTACATTTTCATATCTGTCTGAAACGTTTATACATGCAAATAATTAGAAACAAAATAATTATTGTTCATCTCTTATTCCACCTTAGGCTACCCTTGCCATAACTTTTCTTGATTACATTTTGGGGGCTACATATAGCTTTCTGTAAAAAATAGAGAGCAGAAAGTGAAGGGAAGAGAAAATTCGGGAAATATCGTGTCTTTGAAATAACAGTGGGGAACTCATGTGGAATGATATACACACGTAGCGTCATCAGCCACAAGTCAGAAAAATCCACTCTGATAGGTAAGCAGAGAAACACTTCAAAAGCTACGTAAGTCAAGAAGAAAACATTGGTAAAGCCAGTAACATGAAATATTATCTCTCTACACAAAGTGGTTGCATACAATAAAAGTGAAATCAAAATAACCAAGCAGTGATTAATAAAATCTAGTAAGAAACCAAATGGATACTGTCTTCTGGCTACAGTGGAATAGCTTGTATTAGAACAAATATCCCACTGAAAACTGCTAAAGCTAGCAGTTTAATGGCCACAAAAGGCAAAGAAAGAAGGCAGACAGGACTTGAAAGGTCAAGATTTAGTGGGGAGAGAAATGATTAAGTGAGCCCAAAATTCTCTGCCAAGTTTTATCCTCAGCCCACGCAGTGGTTCCTCATTTTGAACATTTCAAAATCCATGCATGAAGGCACCTACTGAGAATCTAAGAAATTAAATTCAGCGTTCAACCAGGAGGATGCTTGTAAACACCCTACATTTTAACTAGGACTCCTGAGGGTTATACCTTAAGAATAAAGGCAAACCACATAAAGATCAGCCTTCAAAAATAATTAAAGCCAGCCTCAGTTCATGTCAATCCCTTATTGGATCAATATGACATGCTCTGAGAATAACCGCTTGCTAAGAAAAATTAATCCCATTTGAAGAACGTAAACAATCACTCAGAGGCTCTAAATTTTTTCCATGTAATTCCCACTATGAATTTTTATTTTTAAAAATTACCTGGTAATGTCAAAGGAGCAAAAATAAAGACTTAAAACTGACTTTTCAACCAACCAAATATAAGCCAGAAGACAATGGAATAATACCTTAAAGTAAAAGGAAAAAAAAAATGTCTAACAAGACAGACTTCTATCACATTGAAAATACTCTTTAAAAATGAAGGCGAAATATAAATGATTAAAGAAACAAAACCTGAGGTATTACTCATCAGCAAAGTCACACTAGAAGAAATAATAAAGAGAATTTAATTATTTAATTTTTTTTTTCAATTACAGCTGACATTCGGTATTATTGTATATTAGTTTCAGGTGTACAGCATAGTGGTTAGACATTTATATAATTTATGCAGTAATGCCCGCAATTTGTTTAGTACCCACCTGGCACTATACACAGTTGTTACTATATTACTGACTATATTCTGTATGCTGTACTTTACATTCCAATGATTATTTGTCACTTAGCATCCCTCTGGCTTCATCCATGTTGTCACAAATGTTAAAATTTTATTCTTTTTTTATGGCTGAGTAATATTCCATTGCATATATGTACCACCTCTTCTTTATGAAATTATTGACATGCGCTTAGGTTGCTTCCATATCCTGGCTATTGTAAATAGTGCCTCAGTGAACATAGGGGTGCATATATCTTTTCAAATTAGTGTTTAGGACTTCTTTGGATAGTACCCAGGAGTGAAATACTGGGTCATAAGGTAGCCCTATTTTTTATTTTTTACACCAATTTGCAAACCCACCACCAGTGCACAAGGGTTCCTTTTTCTCTGCATTCTTACCAACACTTGTTTGTTGATTTACTGATGTTACCCATTCTAACTGGTGTGAGGTGATATCTCATTGTGGTTTTAATTTGTATTTCTCTGATGATTAGTGACATTGAGCATCTTTTCACATGTTTTTGGCCATCTGCACATCCTTTTTGGAGAAATGTCTATTCAGGTTCTCTTCCCATTTTTTAATTGGATTGTTTGTTTTTGGGGGGTTGTGTTGTATTAGTTCTTTATATATTTTGGATATTAACCCCTTGTCTGATGTATCATTGGTGAATATCTTCTCCTGTTCAGTAGGATGCATTTTTGTTTGTTGGTTGTTTCCTTTGCTGTGAAAAAACTTTTTAGTCTGATGTAGTCCCATTTGTTTATTTTGATTGATTGTTTTCTTTGCACAATGAAGTAGATCAGAAAAATATATTACTAAGAGCAATGTCAGAGAGCTTACTGCCTATGTTTCTTTCTAGGAGTTTTATGGTTTCCGGTGTTACATTTAAGTCTTTAATGCATTTTGAGTTTATTCTGGTATATGGCGTAAGAAGGTGGTCCAGTTTCATTTTGTGCATGTATTTGTCCATTTTTCTTAACATCGTTTATTAAATAGGCTGCCTTTACCCCATCGTATATTTTTGCCTCCTTTATCATAGATTAAATGATCATATAGGAATGGGATTATTTCTAGGCTTTTTATTCTGTTCTATTAATTTATGAGTCTGTTTTTATGCAAATACTATGCTGTTTTGATTACTCTAGCCTTGTCTGTATAGTTTGATATCAGGTAGAATGTTACCTCCAATTTTGTTCTTCTCTCTCAAGATTGCTGTGGCTATATGGGTCTTTTGTGGTTCCATGTGAATTTTAAGATTATTTGTTCTAGTTCTGTGAAAAATGCCATTGGTATTGTGATGAGGATTGCACTGATTCTGTAGATTTCTTTACATAGTATGGACATTTTAATGATGTTAATTTTTCCTATCTATGAACACGGTTTATGCTTTCATTCATTTGTATCTTTTATGGGTTTTTTTTTTTTAGTGCCTTGGAGTTTCTAAGTAGAGGTCTTTTATATACTTGGTTAAATTTATGTCTAGGTATTTTATTTATTGTTTATTTATTTACTTACTTATTTTGATGCAATTGTAAATGGGATTGTTTTGTTAATTTATCTTTCCGATAGTTTGTCATTGGTGTGTAAAATACAACTGGTTTTTAATATTAATTTTATATTCTGCTACTTTACTATATTCATTTATCAGTTCTAATAGTTTTTGGTGGAATCTTTCAGGTTTCTATATAGTATCATTTCAATATAATATAATATTGACAGTTTTACTTCTTGCTTTCCAATTTGGATGCTTTTGATTTGTTTTTCTTTTCTGATTTCTGTGGCTCGGTCTTCCAATACTATGTCAAATAAAAGTGGTGAAAGTGGACTTTTTTTTCTTTTTCCTGATTTTAAGCAGAATGCTTTTCATAATTCCCTGTTGAGTGTGATATAAGCTGTGGGTTTGTCGTATATGGCCTTTATTATGTTAAGATATGTTTCCTCTATTCCCACTTTGTTGAGAGTTTTTATCATAAATGCACGCTGGATTTTGTCAAATGATTTTTTTGCATCTATTAATATGATCTTATGATTCTTAACTTTCAGT
This sequence comes from Aselliscus stoliczkanus, assembly GCA_033961575.1. Lineage (NCBI taxonomy): Eukaryota > Metazoa > Chordata > Mammalia > Chiroptera > Hipposideridae > Aselliscus > Aselliscus stoliczkanus. Next base: position 12,872,515 of record CM066730.1, read on the forward strand.
TTGCTTATATGGTGTATCATATTCATTGATATGCAGATATTGAACCAACCTTGTACCTCAGGAATAAACCTTATTTGATCTATCTTTTTAATGTATTGATGAATTTGGTTTCCTAATATTTTGTTGAGGATTTTTGCATCTATATTCATCAGGGTTATTGGCCTGTAATTTTTTTTTTTCTTCTAATGACTTTATCTGGTTTTGGAATCAGCATAATGGTGGCCTTGGAAAATGAGGGTGGGAGCTTTCCTTTCTCTTGAATATTTTGGAATAGTTTGAAAAGGATTGGTGTTAATTCTTTGAATGTTTGGTAGAACTCATCTGTGAATCCATTCATTCCAAAACTTCTGTTTTTTTGAGAATTTTTTGATTACTGATTCAAGTTTGCTTTTAGCAATTGGTCTGTTCAGATTTTCTGTTTTCTCTTAGTTCAGCCTTAGATTATATGCTTCTAGAAATATATCCATTTCTTCCAGATTGTCCATTTTGTTGGCATATAATTGCTCACAATATTTTCTTATAATTTTCTTGTATTTCTGTGGTGTCCATTTTCACTTCTCCACTTTCATTTCTGATTTTATTTATTTGGGTTCTCTGTCTTTTTTCTTGATGAGTCTGGTTAAAGGTTTGTTAATATTGTTTATCTTTTCAAACAACAAGCTTCTAGATTGAACTTTTGTGTTATATTTTAAGACTCTATTTCTTTTTTTGCTGGTTTGATCTTTATTATTTCCTTCCTTCTATTCACTTTGGGCTTTGTTTGCTGTTCTATTTCTAGTTCCTTTAAGTGTAAGTTTAGATTGCTTGAGATTTTGCTTGTTTCTTGAAGTAGACCTACATTTATACAAATTTTCCCCTTAGGACTGCTTTTGCTTTTTCCCATAGATTTTGGGTCATTGTGTTTTTATTTTCATTTATCTCCAGGTATCTTTGATTTTTTTTTCCCTTGATCTCTTTGTTGACACATTCATTATGTAGTAGAATGTTATTTAGCTTCTGATGTGTTTGTAAATTTTTAAATTGTTCTTCCTATAATTGCTTTCTAGTTTCATGCCATTGTGGTCAAATAAAATGCCTGACATGATTTCAGTCTTCTTAAGTTTATTGGAATTTGTTTGTGGCCTATCATGTGGTCTAGGAAAATGTTCATGTGCACTTGAAAAAAAATGTATATTCTGCTACATTAGGGTGAAAGTCTTTACAAATAGCAATTAAATCCATCTGATCTAGTGTGTCATTTAAGGCTGCTGTTTCCTTGTTGATTTTCTGTCTGGAAGATAGACAATTAAGGTCAGACAATTAAGTTCATGAACTCATCCTAGAAAAAGTGCTACATAACTCATTGCTGAATATCACTGCAGTCACCTTCAAAGTACTCCCCTTGGAAAGCTCTGCACCAATGCCAGTGCCTTCAAAACAATTTCAAACTGTTTTTCTGGAATGGCCATCAGAGCTGTCGTCATATTACCCTTGATGTCCTGAATGTCATCAAAATGTCTTCCTTTCAATATTTCCTTTATCTTTGGGTAAAGAAATAATCATTGGGGGCCATATCAGGAGAGTAGGGGAGATGTTCCACTATAGTTATTTGTTGACTGGCTAAAAGTGCTACATACCTCATAGATAGTGCCATGTGAGCTGGTACAGTATCATCATGCAACAGCCATTAATTGTGGGTAAAAAGTTTAGGTCATCTAACTTTTTCACACAGCCTTTTCAGCACTTCCAAATAGTAAACTTGGTTAACTGATTGTTTGGTTGGTACAAATTCATAATGAAGAATTCCTCTGATATCAAAATGTTTAGCAACATCGTTGCAACAATTTCATGAACTTAATTGTCAAACTGCTTATGTCCATTTTTGTAAATGGGGTGTTAAATCCTCTATGACTATATTACTGTCAATCTCTCCCTTTATGTCAATCAATATTTGTTTAATACATTTAGATGATCAAATGTTGGTGCATTAATGTCTACAAGGCCTATGTCCACTTGTTGGATTGATCCCTTTATCATTATGTAATTCCCTTCTTCGTATCATTATAGTCTTTATTTCAATGTTTTGTTTTTCTAATTTAAGTACTGCTACCCCAGCTTTTTAGTTTGTTTGTTTCCATTTGTGAAAAATTTTTTCATCCGTTTCCTTTCAGTCTCTGTGTGTCTCAAACTGAGGTTGGTCTCTTGTGGACATGTATGGATCTTGTTGTTTTATTCATTCAACCACCCTATGTGTTTTGATTAGAGCATTAATCCATTTACATTTAAATTATTGATAGAATCATAGTTATTATAATTTTATTATTCATATTTATATCATTCTTCCCCCCCTTCTTCTTAAAGAAGTTTGTTTAACATTTCTTTTAATACTGGTTTGGTGGTGATGAAATTTTTTAGCTTTTTCTTGTCTGAGAAGTTTTTTATGTCTTCTTCAGTTTCAAATGATAGCCTTGTTGGGTGGAGTAGCCTTGGTTGTAGGTCCTTGCTTTTCATCAATTTAATGTTTCATGCCATTCCCTTTGGGACTGCAAATTTTCTATTGAGAAATCAGCTGATTATCTTACGGAAGCTCCCTTGTAACTAAATAGCTATGTTTCTCTTGCTGCTTTTAAGATTCTTTTTGTCTTTAATGTTTGCCATTCTAATTAGGATGTGTCTTGATGTGGGCCTTTTTGGCTTCATCTTGTTTGGGATTGGTATGTTTATTTCCTTTGCCATTTTACTAAAGTTTTCTGTCATTGTTTCTTCAAATAGTTCTCAACCCCTTACTCTTTTTCTTGTCCTGTTATCCTTATGATGCAAATGTTTGTACACTTGATGTCCCAGAGATCCCAAAAACTATCCTCATTTTTTCCATTATTTATTGTTTTTTGCTGTTCTGATTGGATGTTTACTGCTATTTTGTTGTCCAAATCACTGATTCAATCCACCACTTCATCGAATCTGCTAGTGGTTTCTCTAGTGCATTCTTCATTTCAGGTTTTGCATTCTTGATTTCTGACTTGTTCTTTTTTATGGTTTCTATGTCCCTATTTATGCTTACTATCTCTTTGTTGAAATCCTCACTAAGTTCCTGAGCATCACTGTCTTCAATGAGGAGAAATTTAATTAACCAATATTTGGATGCTTTATGAGTAGCTATTTTTAGAACATATATAATTCAATAAATTTGTAAAAATTGGTTTACTTGTGCAAACCATTCAACAATAAGGATTTATCTGAGTAAAATCATGACCTTATACTACCTGTCTGAAATAGGCATACAGTCATAAAAACAAAAACAAAACCTTAAAATATAAACAATATACTTTTTATTAACATATTTACTTATTTACCATTATAAAAGAAGAAAGGCAACTTTTTATTTTTCAGAAATATCTAAATAAGCTGTTTCTCTTTGTTTTCAGAAAATAAAATAATAAAATCATCAATATTATGTGTTTTCTGGAGCATTTGGAAAGCTTTATTTATTCATTTAAATAATATTTATTAAAAGTCATTATGAGCCAGCCACAGTTCTCTGGACTAGCGATAAGCTGATGAACAGACTGATAAAGACCCTGCCCTCATGGAGCTTATACTCCAATGAAGGAGACAAAGAAATAAAGGAATGATCAAAACAATCATTAAACAAATTATATAGCTTATTATTTATTTATTTATTTTTCATGAGGGAGTCTAACTGGCAACCTTGCTGTTAAGAGCACATGCTCTATCCACTGAACCATCCAAGCAGCAGCTCAGCTCAAAGTGCCAAGCTCAGTCCCAGCTGCGGGTGGGCATAGCCCACTATCGAACAGGCAATCGTGTCAATAGGAGCATATGCTCTCACCAGTTGAGCCATCCTGCCACCTGTTGACAGCTAAGCGGCAGCTCAGCTCGAGTGCAGCCCGGTCAAAGCTCACTGGCCCATGTGGGAATCAAGCCGGTGACCCTATTGCTCAGAGCTCATGCTCTTAAGCAAACTCTTAACCAACTGAGCCACTCGGCTGGCCTTAGAACTTATAATTTAGATAATGACAAAAGAACATCATTTAAGGCAAAAACTTAGTGCTTGTATATTTTAAGAGCTTATCTAGTATAATATAATCAACATGAAAGAGTTTGAATGATGCAAGAAATTCTCTGTACATGAATATTGAAAACATAACTGGGCAGACACCAATAAAGAAGAAATTATAATGCCATGGATAATCATTTTTCTATGTCTATAGCATGACTTCTGAAAATAATTCCAACCTTTCAATTACTGAAAATAGAAACATTCTCCCCAGAAAAATATATGAGTATGGCAGTCACCAAAAATGCTCATATAAGTCTTTGTATCTCACAGACAAATTGTAGGTTTGAGAAATGATCAGACTGCCGAAGTGGGTTTCATTTAACTAGAGCCATGATGGCTCATTTGCCTAGAAACAGCCATGTTATACAATGGTGTGCCAAGAGAATTAATAACTGATGGATGATCAGACCTACTCAAAGTGGTGGTAATCATTTGCTACTTAAACCACTACATTTTGGCAAATAAAAAGCTTTTGCTGGTGCCAAATTTGTAATTACTTTCCTTAACGGTGATGACATTTGTGCCTGTTCTGCAAGATCCCATACTGATGCGTCTGTTGTTGGCTAAAAACCACCCAGTACTTGAGATAATAACCTCATTTCTGCATCTGTCTCTCTGCAGGATGGGGTTTATAATTCCCTTTTTCCTTTTTATTTTGTTTTGGTCTTTGAAAGTTAAAAGAAAAAGATTTAAACCTTACTTTTTTCAAAGCGCTTTGTTTGAACAACTTTGCAATCACTGGAACACAATTTTAAAAAATTATTTGTGGTCCCACATGATTATCTTAGGTAATGACCTTGAAATGACATTCTATTAACTTATATATATTAATGTACATGTATTTATATATTTCTGAGACCAAGTGTTTTGCAGATAGAAAGTAGGGCCAGATGTCCTTCAGTGACTTTATCATTTCCTCATAGTAAGTCCCAATTTCAGGCCAATAGTATAGGGCAACCAACTAACAGTGGTACTCTAATGTGCTATGTGAACATTACCCCCATTATTGTCTAAATGCCTGAATTAAAGCTAGGAACTGATGCAGGCCATTGAAAGAACAAATTGAAATGTGTAGAATCTCAAAAGGAATATTTCATTGAGGAAGGGAAAAATCCAGGATAATTTTCCTTAAAAGTATAAGAAAATATTTTCCAATCGAAGAAAGGGTTTCGTTCTAAAGAGTTTTAACTAAGTTGTTTTCTAAGAATGGATTAAAAATATTTTAGTGGGTCTTTTTTTTATTATTATTAGTTTCAGGTATACAAAACATTGCAATAGTTATCCTTTTCACCCCTTACAAAGTGACAAACCCCTGCCCCCATTTACTGCCCCCCCACCCATAATATCATACATATCTATTACAATTCTTTTGACTCCATTCCCACACTATACTCCATATCCCTTGATTATATATGTATTAAATTATAGTTGACATATACTATTATTCAGCGGCAGCTTCAGATGTGCAGTGTAGAGGTCAGGCCTCTACACCGTCCAAGAAGTGGTCTCCCTAACAAGACATGAATCCATCTGGTCTCTTAAAAAATGTCTACATTATTGATTATATTCCCCAAACTCTTTTCTACCCCTGCAGCAATATTGTAGTTACCAATTTATGTTGTCTCATCCCTTCCCCTTCTCTCTCATGCCTACCTCCATCCCATCTAGCAATCAACAGTTTTTCCTCTGTGTCTCTAAGACTATTTCTGTTTACATTGCTAGTTTATTCAGTTCTTAAGATTTCCACATATAAGTGGGATCATATGGTATTTGTCTTTCTCTGACTGACTTATTTCATTTAGAATGATGTTCTCTAGGTCTAGCCATATCATTGCAATGGTACAAATTCTTTCTTCTTTATAGCTGCGTACTACTCCATTGTGTAGATGTACCACGGTTTCTTAATCCAGTCATCTACCAATGGGCATTTCGATAGTTTCCAAGTCTTGGCTATTGTAAATAGCACTGCAATAAACATAGGGATGCATATATTTTTTCGAATTAGTGTCTTGGGTTTTTCATGATTAATACCTAGGATTGGAATTACTGGGTCATAACGTAGTTCCATTTCCAGTTATTTGAGATAACTCCATACTGATTTCCATAGTGGCTGCACCAATCTGCAATCCCACCAACAGTGCAGCAGGGTTCCCTTTCCTCCACAGCCTTACCTGCACTTGTTGGTTGATTTATTGATGATAGCCATTCTGACCAGGGTAAGTATCTCATTGTGGTTTTCATTTGCATTTCCCTAATGATCAGTGAGGTTGAACATTTTTTCATATGCCTGTGGGCCATCTGTATGTTCTCTTTAGAAAACTGTATCTTCATATCCTCTGCAGATTTCATTTTTTTAATTGGGTTGTTTGTTTTTTTGGTGTTGAGTTGCATGAGTGTTTTATAAATTTTGCATATTAACCCTTAATCAGATATATCATTGACAAATACCTTTTCCTATTCAGTAGGCTTCCTTTTTATTTTACTGATGGTTTCCTTTGTTGTGAAAAAACTTTTAGGTTTGATGTAATCCCATATGTTCATTTTTTCTTTTACTTCCTTTGCCCACAGGGATATCTCAGTAAAAATATTGCTCAGGGTAATGTCTGCAAATTTACTCTGTATATTTTATTCTAGGAGTTTTATGGTTTCAGATCTTACATTTAAGTTTTTAATCCATTTTGAATTTGTTTTTGTATATGGCATAAGGAGGTGGTCCAATTTTATTTTTTTGCATGTGTCAGTCCAATTTTCCCAGCACCATTTATTAAATAGACTATCTTTACTCCAGTGTAAATTCTTCCTTCCATTGTCATAGATTAACTGTCTATGATTTATTTCTGGGCTCTCTATTCTGTTCCACTGATCTATGTGCCTGTTTTTATGCCAGTACCATACTGTTTTGATTACTCTAGACTTATAGTAAGTTTTGATGTCTGGTAGCATGATACCCCTGACTTTGTTCTTATTTCTCAGGATTGCCATGGCTATTCGGGGTCTTTTATGGTTCCATATAAATCTCATATGGATTATATTTTCTATTTCTGTGAAAAATGCCCTTGGTAGTTTGATAGAAATTACATTGAATTTATATATTGCTTTAGGCAGTATAGACATTTTAACTTATTAATTCTTCCTATCCGTGAGCATGGTAGGTGTTTCTATTTATTTGTATCTTCTTTTATTTCTTTCTTCAGTGTCTTATAATTTTCTGAGTTCAGGTCTTTTACTTCATTGGTTAAATTTATTCCTAACTATTTTATAGTTCTTGAAGCAATTGTAAATGGGATTACTTTCTTAATTTCTCCTTCTGATAGTTTAATTTTGGTATATGCAAATGAAACTGATTTCTGAATATTGATTTTGTATCCTGCTTCCTTACTCAATTGATCTATCAGTTCCAACAGTTTTTTGATGGAGTCTTTGGGGTTCTCTATGTATGGTATCATGTCATCTGCATACAATGACAATTTCACTTCCTCCTTGCCAATTGGATGCCTTTTATTTCTTTTTTGTCTGATTGCTGTGGCTAGAACTTCCAGACCTATGTTGAATAAAAGAGGAGAAAATGGACAGCCTTGTCTTGTTCCTGATCTTAAGGGGAATGATTTTAGGTTTTCCTCATTAAGTATGATGTTAGCTGTGGATTTATCATATATGGTCTTTATTAATTTGAGATATGATCTCTATTTTCCCACTTTGCTAAGAGTATTTATCATATATGGCTGCTTGATTTTGTCAAATGCTTTTTCTGCATCTATTGATATGACCATATGAATTTTATTTTTTCTTTTGTTGATGTGATGTATCATGTTAATTGATTTGCAGATGTTGAACCAACCTTGCATAATAAGGATGAAACCCACTTGATCATGATGTATGATCTTCTTAAGATATTGCTGAATTCTGTTTGTTAATATTTTGTTGAGGATTTTTGCATCTACGTTCATCAGGGATATCGGCATGTAGTTTTCCTTTTTTGTACTGTCTTTATCTGGTTTGGGGATCAGTTTGACAGTGGCCTCATAGAATGAGTTTGGGAGCCTTCCCTCCTTCTGGATTTTTTCAAGGAGTTTGAGAAGAATAGGTGATCATTCTTTCTTGAATGTTTGGTAAAATTCACTTGTGAAGCCATCTGGACAGGGCTTTTATTTGTTAGGAGCTTGTTGATTACTGATTTAATTTCCTTGGTAGTAATCAGTTTATTCAAATTTTCCCTTTCTTCTTGAGTTAGCTTTGGAAGGTTGTATGCTTCTAGGAAATTATCCATTTCTTCCAGATTGTCATATTTGTTGGAATATAGTTGCTCATAGCCATTTCTTAACATTTCTTGTATTTCTGTCGTGTCTGTCTTCACTTCACCTCTTTCGTTCCTGATTTTACTAATTTTAGTCCTCTCTCCTTTTTTTTTTTTTTTTTTTGATGTCTGTCAATTTTGTTTATCTTCTCAAAAACCCAGCTCTTGGTTTCGTTGATCTTTTGTATTGTTTTTCTGTTCTCTATATCGTTTATTTCCACTCTGGTCTTTATTATCTCCTTTCTTGTACTCTCTTTGGGTTCATTTTGCTGTTCTTTTTCCAGTTCCCAGAGGTGTAAGGGTAACCTGTTAAATTGAGATTTTTCTTCATTTTATAGGTAGGCCTGCACTGTTAAGAACTTTCCTCTTAGGACTGCTTTTGCTGCATCCCAGAGATTTTGGATCATGGTGTTTTCATTTTCATTTGTCTCAAGGTATCTTTTGATTTCCTCCTTGATCTCATTTTTTACCCACTCGCAATTTAGTAGCATGTTATTCAGACTCCATGTATTTGTGTGCTTTCTGGATTTCTTCTTGTAATTGATTTCTATTTTCATAGCATTGTGGTCAGAGAAGACGCTTGATATGATTTCAATCTTTTTAAATTTATTAAGACTTGTTTTGTGGCCTAACATGTGGTCTATCTTGGAAAATGTTCCATGTGCATTGAGAAGGATGTATATTCTGTAGCTTTGGGGTAAAATGCTCTAAAAATATCAGTTAAAGCCAGCTAGTCTAATGTGTCATTTAAGGTCACTGTTTCCACATTGATTTTCTATCTGGAGTATCTGTCCATTGGTGACAGTGGGGTGTTAAAGTCCCCTACTATGATAGTGTTACTGTTGATCTCTGCCTTTATGTCTGTCAATATCTGTTTTATATATTTAGGGGCTCCTATGTTGGTTTCATAGATGTTTACTAGGGTTATGTTCTTTTGTTGGATCGATCCCTTTATTATTATGAAGTATCCTTCTTTGTTCTATATTATATTCTTAAATTTAAAGTCCATTTTTTCAGATATAAGTGTCACTACTCTAGCTTTTTTTCTCAGTTCCATTTGCATAAAATATTTTACTCCATCCCTTTACTTTCAGCCTGTATATGTCTTTTGATCTGAGGTGTTCTCTGTGGTCACAAAGCAGTCTAGCTGTCTGTCCCCGTGCACCTTCCAGTAACCACAGATCCTCATAGAGACATACTTCAACATTATGCCCACTCTGTCTTCCTGTGTTACCCTAGAAGATGGCTGGTTAGTCAATGACGGATAAGACCCTACCTGGAAAAGGGCAACCCAAGCCAGACACAGTTGCAGGGGTGCCATAAGAGAAATCACAGAGTGCGGAAAATGGGCCAAGACCCCTTGTTTCAGGTGCTGACAGCCTGCCTGAAAAATGACCTAATAAGGTGATAACATCTGTTCTCTGTGCATTCTTATCAGTGAGTCTCAGCATGAGAAGTTTCTGTTTCTTAGGAGGTGCATGTATACAGTTCATGGGACTTTCGGTAAAGCAGCCTGCAGGCCATGGGGTGATTTGACTCTGAGCTAAGTTCTCTGGTATGATGTATGTGGCTTATGGACCGTGGAAAAAACAATGCTACTTCCTTGTGTGTATCCCAATAAAAGCCACAGTCCAGCCCGATTTGGGGCTCTTAGTCTAAGAGGCTTTGAGTCCCCTGGCTAGCACTGCTTTTTATCTATCACTTGTCTCTGTCTTTATTTTTTCTATTTCTCAAACTTCGCCATCCCTTCCAAACTCCTACAGCCCTGTCGTGCAGGACGCTACAAGTCTCTGGTATACAGCATATACAAGGGTCTTGCTTTCTTATCCATTCAGTCACCCTGTGTATTTTGATTAGAGTGTTTAATCCATTTGCATTTAATGTGATTATTGAAAGGTGCATAGTTATTGCCATTTTGTTATTTGTGTTCCTGGTCTTTGTTAGTTAGGTTGCTTTTCTCTTCTGCTTAAAGAAGACCTTTTAACATTTCCTGCAATGCTGGCTTGGTGGTAATGAATTCCTTTAGCTTATTCTTTCCTGGGAAACTCTTTATCTTTCCTTCAATTTTAAATGATAACCTTGCTGGATAAAGCAATCTAGGTTGTAGGCCTTTGTTTTTCATCACTTTGAAAACCTCCTGCCACTCACTGCAGAGTTTCTGTAGATAAGTCTACTGATAATCTCATGGAGGTGCCTTTGTAAGTAACTTGTGACTTATCCCTTGCTGCCTTTAGGATTCTGACATTAACCCTTGCATTTTCACTATAATGTGTCTTGGTGTGGGCCTGTTTGGAATCATCTTGGTTGGAACTCTCTGCACCTCCTGGGCTTGTATGTCAATGTCCTTTGTCAGGTTAGGGAAGTTTTCAGACATTATTACTTCAAATATGTTCTCGATCTCTTGCTCCCTCTATTCTCCTTCTGGTATTCTTATGATGAAGTGTTGTTGTGTTTAATGTTGTTGCCCAGCTCTCTTAAACTATTTTCAGTATTTCTTATTCTTTTTTCTTTTTGTTGTTCTGCTTGGATGATCTCTGTTATCTTGTCTTCTAAGTTACTGATACAATCCTCTGCTTCGTCCAAACTGCTAGTAATTCTGTCGAGTTTGTTATTTAATTATTTGTGCCCTTGAGTTCTAGTTGGTTGTTTTTCATGATTGCTCTATCCTTCTTTATATTCTCATTAATTGCCTTGAACCTTCTAATAATCAGTGTTCAGAACTCTGATTCTGATAGGTTGTTTACCTCTATTTCCTCTAGTTCCACTGAATCAGGACTTCCTTTTGTTCTTTTATTTGGGATATGTTTCTTTGTTTCCCCATTCTGGCTTACTCTTTGTGCTTCCTTTGATGTAACAGGTAGAATCCTTAGGTCTCTCAATCTTTGCTGGGTGGACTTATGTGTTATGTGACCTTTATATTTGAATTACTCATTCTCCCTATTCTCCTGTGCATGTGTACCAGAGGTGTTCCTTGTGTTGTTTGTCTTCTATTGAAGTTGAGCTTTGATGGCTTTTGGCTTGTCAGTAGGTGGGATTTACTCCCAGGCTGACTAGCTTTGAGGATTAGCTGTGTCCACAGTTTATGAACTGTTGTGTTAGGGTTGACCCCTCTGGTGAGGCTCGGCCCCTATGGGCTCTTCTGCCTGTAGCAATTTCCCTTTGGGTGTGACCCGTGTAGGACAAGCCCGGTAATGCTCTGGTTTTATCTAAAGTTGGCCTCTGGGTATGATGATTCTTGTGTCTCTTTGGCTGGGCCCTTCTGCAGAGCAATTTTAGAATAAAACAGGTCAGCAAGCACAACTAAAACAGCCACCAAAAGGAAACCAGATGCTCTCAGATGTAAAAAACAACCAACAACCTACACTCAACTTGTACAGAAATATAAAACATACAAAAGAAGAAAAGAAACAAAAACAAAACAACAGCAAAAGAACAGAAAACAAAATAAAACAAAATAAAATATAATAAAATAAAAAATAGAATAAACATGAGAAACAAAATAGCAATACACAAAAAAAGAAAATTGCAGAATTATGGAAAGAAGGAGGAAAAGTAGAGCAGTGAAAAGAATTAAGAAAAGAAAGGAGAGAGGGAGGGTGTAAAAGAAAGAAGGAAAGAAAGAAAAAAAATTATATATATATATATATATATATATATATATATATATCCATATATATGCCCATATATATGCCTATTTTAAAAACTAAAAATGATAATAATGAAATAGAAAAAGAAAAAGAAAACATAACCAAAAGAAGCAACCGACAAAAAAACAAAAGAGAAAAAAAATAGTGCCAGTCTTGGCTAAAGTCCACCAAGCTTTCTCTGGGTTATACTCTGCTGTACAAAAACTCCTTGCATCTTGTGGGGGCACAGCCAGTTACCTGGCTCCTAGAGTGACCCTAGCAATGCAGGTCTGTTGTAGATGAGTGGGGTTATGAAGTGTGATTGGTAGTTTTTACAAAGTCACTGCTGTTTCTGCTCTTGCCTGCCCCAAGGCAGGCTGCACAACCAGGAGGCTTGATGTGCATCTTTGGGCACTCTTACTACTCGAGCCTGGGTGGGTGTGACATTTCGGCACTGCTAAAAGCCACCTACTGGGGGTCTGCTGGTGCCTCAGCAGCTGAACCTGCCCTGCCTCCCAAGCCTCACAACAAACATGGGGGCGGAGTAGGTAGGCTCACATTTTGCAGCCTCTTCTCAGGCGGAGAGTCTCTGTCCACTGGGAGTAGAAGCACTTCTGTAACCTGACCCTACTTCTCCATTCAGGGGTCAGCTTAAGACTCTCGCATGGCGGGGATGGGTGGGACAAGGTTTCTGAGGGGGAATGGGGATGGGTTCTTATTTATGCAGTAGTTTTTTGCATTCTGTCTGAGAAAGAAAACACACACACACACACACACACACACACACACACACACACACACACAAACAAAAGCATACCACTGCTGTTTTGAGGGGAGGCTTTCTGCCTCAGAAGCTCCAGCCAAGCTCCTGCTGCACTTCCGAAGGGATGGCGGGACACAGGGAATGATCCTGCTCTGCTGCTGCTATGCTCTCTGCTCTGTCTCCTGGGGTCCTGCAGCTCAGCAGCCGCGTGTGTGGATCACACCTCTGCACACATGTCTCCTCTCTCTCTTCCCTCTCTCACCCACCCCAGGCTTCTGCCTCAGACTGCAAACCTTCCCGCTTTTGCTGCACTCTGGGAGGGCTGCAGGGCACAGGGGGCGAGCAGCGGGAACACTCACCCATCTGCTTTCTGAGGCCCCATGTCTCAGCAGCCATGGGTGCTGGCTATGCCTCCACATGTCTCGCCTCTCTCTTCCCCCACTCACCTGGTCTGCCCACCTTCCAGCAATCATCTTGTGAGACTCTTAGCTGCTCTGTTGTGTTGAGTAGATGTTCTTTTGAAGAGATACAGCAGTTTAAGTTGTGACTATTTCCAGGGGAGAACTCAAGGATCCTGCCTCACAGCCGCCATTTTCCCCCCTATTGCTTAGTGGATCTTATCATAGCAACTACAGTTTCTTTTGGTTTGTGTTTATATAGCGTACATACATTTTTTCATACTTTCATTTTAAACTAATGTATATCTTATATTTAAAGTATGTTGCTTTTATATAGTAGCTTTTTTAGAGTTGAGTTGTATATTTTTGTCCTTTTGATAATCTTTGGTTTTTAAAAGTAATATTTAGGTCATTTATATTTAATTCAATAATTAATATGACTGGATTTAAACATAGCATTTGCTATTTTTAATGTCTGTTCTATCTGTTCTTTGCTCCTTGACTAGTTTTTCATTGACTTATTTTCAAATAATTGAGTATTATTTTATGATTCATTTTATCTCAATTATTGAATAAATGCCTATACCTTTTATATGTCTGTGTCATTGCTCTAGGATTTCAACATGCATCTCTGACTTATCACAATCTACCTTGAAGTAATATTATACCATTTTACATATAGGGAACAGGCATACAACAGTACACTCCTATGCTGCTCTCTCTTGTTATTTGTGTTATTATTTTCAGGTATTTTAAATCTACATATGCTACAAATCTTAATGCATTCTTTGTTTTTCCTTTAAATTGTCAAAACTTACCTTATAAAACTAGTAAACATTGATAAATATATGTTTATTCAAAATATCTACCATTTTATGCATTCTTTATTCCTTTATTTTGATCCAAATTTTCATCTGAATCATTTTCCTTTTCCTGGAAGAATTTTCTTTAACATTTATTGTAGTATAGGTTTGCTAATGAATAATTTTAAATTCTTGTGAGTATCAATAATTCTTTATTTCACCCTTATTTTTGAAAATTATTTTCTCTAGATATAGACTTCTGTGTAAACAAATGTTTTGTTTTTTTCTATCAGTACTATAAAGATGTCATTCCATTGTTTTATCTTTGCATAGTATATAATGAGAAGTCTAATGTCATTCCAGTCTTGTTCTTCTATGAAATGGGTTGATTGCTCTTTATGATTTGTTTTCAGTATTTCATTATGATGCTTATTTATGTGTTTTTTTCCTTAGGTTCTTTTTTTTTTGATATCTTTCAGTTTCTTTAATATATAGGCTAACAGTTTTCATAAAATTTGGAGAATTTTATTTTTTCAGTATTTCTTGTACCCTGACTTTCCCGTTTCTTCTTTTTTATTTTTTTTTATTTTATTAAAATTTTTATTAGTTTCAGGTGTACAACACAATGCAGTTGTTAAACTCTTTAACCCCAAAGTTACAACCTCCCTCCCCCAGTTTGCTACCCCACTCCCCCCACCCCATATCATACATATCTAATACAAGTCCTTTGATTCTCTTCCGCAGTATACTCCACATCACATGACTATCTATATATTCAGTTACAGTTGGCATAAGATATTATACAAAATCAGCTTCAGGTGTACAGTGCAGTGATCAAGCCTCTACTCCATTCAAAATTTTTACAACATTATTATATTCCTTGAACTGTGTTTCATATCCCTGTGGCAATATTGTAATTGTCTATTTATGCTGTCTAATCCCTTCCCCTTCCTCCTTATCCCCACCCCCCTCCCAACTAGCAACCTCTATATCTATGAGTCTCAGTTTTTCCTCTATATCTATGAGTCTGTTTACTTTGATCATTCATTCAGTTTTTCAGATTCCACATATAAGTGAGATCATATGGTACTTGTCTTTCTCCAACACACTTATTTCACTGAACATAATAGTCTCGTCACAACATTATCAATTACATTCCCAGGACTGCTCCCATATCCCTACGGCAACATTGTAGTCACCCACCTACGCTATCCAAAACCTTCCCCCTCACCCTCATCCCCACTCCCTCCCAGCCAGCAACCATCAGTTTTTCCTTAATATCTGCTTGATATGACTTCAATCTTCTTAAATTTACTGAGACTTGTTTTGTGGCCTAACGTGGTCTATCTTGGAAAATGTCCCTTGTGCACTTGAGAAGAATGTACACTCTGTTTTGTTCAGGGTGAAATGCTCTAAAAATATCAATGAAGTCCAGCTGGTCTAAAGTGTCATTTAAGGCCCCTCTTTCTGTGTTGATTTTCTGTCTAAAGGGTCTGTCCATTGGTGACAGTGGGGTGTTGGAGTCCCCTACTATGATAGTGTTACTGTTGATCTCTGTCTTTATGTCTGTCAAAATCTGTTAGATGTAATTAGGAATTCCTATGTTGGGTGCATATATGTTTATTAGGGTTATAGTGCCCTTCTTTGTCTTTTATTGTAGTCATTTTAAAGTCTATTTTGTCCAAAATAAGTACTGCTACTGCAGCTTTTTTTTTTCTCATTTCTATTTGCATGAAATATCTTATTCCATCTGTAAAAAGCATATATATGTGTCCTATTTTCTTATCCACTCAGCCACTCTCTGTCTTTTCTTTTTTTTTTTTTTGAGGGCAGTGTCTCTGGCCCTCATATGTGGGACCCAAACCGGGGCCGCCGGCCTACCAAGCCAGCGCTCAACCACCGCGCCACTCAGCCGGCCCCACTCTCTGTCTTTTGATTGGTGCATTTAGCCCATTCACATTTAAAATGATTATTGATAGGTGCATATGTACTGCCATTTTGTTATTTGTATTCCTGGTCTCCCTGGGTTAGCTTGTTTACCCCTTTCTTTTGTTTAAAAAAGCCCTTTTAATATTTCTTGCAATGCTGGCTTGGTGGTAATGAATTCCTTAAGCTTATTCTTTTCTGAGAAGCTCTTTATTTCTCCTTCAATTTAAGTGATAGCCATGCTGGGTATAGCAACCTTGGTTGTAGGCCTTTATTTTGTGTCACTTTGAGTATCTCCTGCCACTCCCTTCTGGCCTGCAGAGTTTCTGTAGACAAGTCAGCTGTTGGTCTAACAGGAGTTCTTTTGTATGTAACCTGCTGTCTTTCTCTTGTTGCCTCTAGGATTCTGTCTCTGTCTGTAACCTTTGCCATTTTAACTAGGATGTGTCTTGGTGTGGACCTGTTTGGGTTCAGCTTGTTTGGAACCCTCTGCACTTCCTGGGCATGTATGTTGATTTCCTTCACCAGGGTAGGGAAGTTTTCAGTCATTATTTTTTCAAATACATTCTCGACCCCTTGGTTCTTCTCATCTCCTTCTGGTATTCCTATGAGTCAAAGGTGCATGAACTTCACCTTGTCCCATAGGGCTCTTAAACTATTTTCATTGTTTTATATTCTTCAGTCTTTTTGTTGTACCAACTGGGTAATTTCTGCTATTTTGTCTTCCAAATCGCTGATCTGCTCCTCTGCTTTATCTACTCTACCAGTGATTCCTTCGAGTGTGTTCTTCATTTCAGTTATTGTATTCTCTAGTTCTAACTGGTTGTTTTTTATGATTTCTCTATCCTTCCTTATGTCCTCACTAAGTTTGTTAAACATTCTTATCATCAGTGTTCTAAACTCTGTCTCTGAAAGGTTGGATCCCTCTGTTTCATTTGGTTCCATTTCTGGAGGTTTCTTCTGATCTTTTAGTTGTGACATGTTTCTTTTTTTCCCCATTCTGGCTGTTGCTCTGGGATTGCTTTGATGTATTAGATAGATCACCAGGTGAGCCCTTGCTGGATCACGCAGGCACACAGCTCACAGCCCAACACTCCCTGGAAAACTCCCTGTCTCAGCCTGTCCCACTTAGCGACTTGTAGATCAGGGCGAGCAGCCCGACAACCTATCACCAGCCTAGCAACTCTGCAAGTGCAGTGCAGAGAGCGGGGACCCGAGGCGCCTTGCGCATTCCCGGGTCTCAGTGAGCAGCCTTTTGGAGCCAAAGGGCACCCACCCAGCGTTTCCCTGGCAAAGCCGCACAATCCGGGCAGAGGATGGGGATCCAAGGCCGCATCCACACGCACGCATGCACACACGCACTTCTGCGCCAATTCTACCAGACCAATGAGGTCCCGGACCTGATCCTCTGTGGGAGGGCAGAACCCTGACAAAATGGCACCCTCCTTACACCACTCGCAAGCAGGCTCCACACCAGGGGAACAATAGTCCAAAAACCTCCAGTCTTTGCACCAAAGGTGCTCAGTTCAGTCCGTCCCCACAGGTTCCTGGGATCGGCTCACACAGCCACTCCCTCTACCAGGAACCAGGTAAGTGCTCAAGGGTGAGCAAGCCCGTGTGCTGGCCCACTGATTCTCTAGCCTCTCTTAGCCTCACCGAGCTGAGCAAAGAGAGACCTCGCTAACTTGCTGCCAGCTATCTTGGAACTTCTCTTCCCTGCAAAGGAACTCTGGGCTGGTGAGCCCTGTGTACGGCCGGAGGGTCTCTCCCCCAACTGTAAAAGCCTCCCCACAGCTGGGGCTTCCCTCATGGGGTTCGCCCTCTCTCGTCTCTCCCCGTCCTACCAGACCCGACATGGCCTCCTCACTAAGTTCTTCGTTTAGTGGTTCTGTTCATCTAGTGTTCCGGGGACCTCCAGGGTTGAATACTGTATAATTTGCTTGTAATTTTGGTGTGATTCTGGGAGGTAGTTAGCACAGCGTCTGCCTATTGCGCCATTTTACCGGAAGTCTCCTGTTCCTTCTTAATGAGACTCCAGTGACATGATGTTAGGTTATTGTCCTATAAATCACTGATGTTATGTTTACTTTTTCAGCCTTTTTTCTCAGTGTTCTTCATTTTTAATAGTTTCTATTGCTGTGTCTTCAAGTTCACTGATCTTTTCTTGTGCAATGTATATTCTGTTGTCAGTACCATATAGTTACTTTCATTTCAGATGTAGTGTTTTCCAAACTCTAAAAATTCTATGTGGGCTTTTAAATATATCTTCTATTTATCTCCTCATATAATCATGTTTTCCTAAACTTCTTTGATGTGTGCTACATATTTATAATTGTTCACTTATTGTCTCTGTCCTCTCATTCCAACATCTGTCATTTCTAAGTCTGTTTCTATTCATTGATTTTTCTCCTGCTGAGGAATCATACTTTCATGCTTCTTTGAATGCTGATTAATTTTTTTATTTATAGCCAGACATTATAAATTTTAAAAACATGGTTTTGTGATTGATTTTGTTGTTTTCCTTTAAGTAGTATTAAAGCTGGTTTTTGCGTGCAGTTCAAATACTTGGAATAAGTTGAATTTTTCCAAGGTTTTTCAGTTAAGAATTTTTTAGTCTGGTTTAGGGCAGCCTTTAGTTTAGGACTGATTAAGTCCCAATATAAAGTGAAACCATGTGGAGAACACCCCTGATGCCCCTTGTACTTAATTGTCTTTCCATTCTGACTCGTCAAAATACAAGTATTCCCATTCTTCTAAGTTATAGAAAATTTTCAACTTAGTGATTTCTTATGGTTCTTTACCCCTTGGGTAGTTTTTTTAATTTTTTTTTTTTAATTGGGGAACTGGGGGAGGGGAACAGACAAGTTGCTGTCCTTTTGTACTTCAATCTAGTTGTGGAGGATGTTGCTTCACTGGCCCATGTTGGTATTTTCATTGCGCTCCTCCCGGATGAGGCAGATCTGTCGCTGGCATCTCGCAGCCATACACTGCGGCTATTGGCAGCTCACTCCGGCTGCCGACCACTCACTTTAGCCTATGGCAGCCCACTGCAGCAGGGGCTGCAGCCTACACCACTGCTGGGACTCATGCAGCCCAGCTCCAGGTTGAACTGTTGTTCACCATCTTAGCTGTAGAGGGCAGTGTCACTGGACCTCATATGTGGGATCTGAATCAGGGACACTGGCGTCCCAATCCAGCCCTTAACCAACATGCCACTCTGCCTGCCCTTGGGTAGTTTTTTTTTATGCATGTTATGTTTACTAGTCAGTTAAAGACTTGAGAGAATCTCTATAAGAGGGATCTTCAGAGTTTTCTGTGTGAAACAAACTCTTCTCCAATATTTTGTCATACAGACTTTAGCTACTTTGGCTTTCCCAAATTCTGATTTTTCTCCTCAACACAATAAGACTGCTAGCATCTGTTCTAGTCCCTGTTACCTGCATTACAGCCTGTAACCTATACCAATGTGGTAAATTTGGGAAATCTTTTTGTTCACCTTATATTTATTTGTTTTGTCTCAGTGATGACCATCCTCTACATCCACTATTCAATATTTAAAAATATTTATTTTACATATTTGTATGTTTTTTATGAGAAACACCAAGGTACTATAGAAGATGTTTATCCTCAAAGGGACCTGGTAGTAATGCCTTCCTCTGTGCTGGCATTCATGTTGTTCAAATGTGGCCTAAGGCTCCTAAGAAAAACCACTTTCCTTTCTATGTGGGACATGATATACCTGGAATGAGGCTTCCTGGTGATCAGGGATCAAAATTGGCATGATATACTGAGAATGAGCCTTCCTAACAATGGAATATAGATAGTGTTTTTAATAACTGATGAGTGTTGCTTTTCAATGGTTGATCTGAAATGCTTTAAAGGAAGATCTTGACCAAAAGAGGGAATTGAGAAAAGTTGACATACAACGACAGACAATTAAGTGCACGAACTCGTCCTAGAAAAAGTGCTACATACCTTATTGCTGAATATCACTAAGGTCACCTTCAAAGTACTCCCCTTGTGAATCTATGCACTGATGCCAACATCTAGTCCACCCTTCAGAGCAATTTTGGAACTCTTTTTCTAGAAATGCCATCAGAGCTGTCATCGAATTATCCTTGATGTCCTGAATGTCATCAAAATGTCTTCCTTTCAATATCTCCTTTATCTTCTGGTAAAGAAAGAAGTCATGGCAGAGGGGCGGGCATATCAGATGAGTAGGGAGGGTGTTCCAATACAGTTATTTGTTTACTGGCTAAAAACTCCCTCACAGACAGTGCCATGTGAGTTGGTGCATTGTCATGATGCAAGAGCCATGAATTGTTGGCAAAAAGTTCAGGTAGTCTAACTTTTCCATGCAGCCTTTCAGCACTTCCAAATAGCAAACTTGCTTAGCTGTTTGTCCAGTTGGTACAAATTCATAATGAATAATCCTTCTGATATCAAAAAAGTTCAGCAACATCATTGCAACAAGTTAGCATACTTAATTGTCCAGCCTCGTAAGTGAAGCCATTTTTAAATGAAGTAATAACAGCTATTCCAGAGGAACTGTCTTGCATATCTTGCTCCTTGAACTTTTGGAATATTTGTACTGGGCAAAATTACCTTTGGGCTAGGCCAAACCAAGATTGTCTTAATACAACTGTTTGCAAAGTTAACAGAAAATCAAGTATCCTGATCACAAGGACTAATGATCATAGACTTTTTCTGAAGATGAAATCAGTAACCAGCCATTAATAGCTAGAGTAAGTCAGCTTGTAAGCACCTGTAAAAATTTATTTCTTTTATTCATGTAATTATTCCCTTCCTTTTCTCATAAAAACCATTTTCTTTCACCCTGTAATCAGGACAATTTTGAGTATCTGCCTGAATTTGTGATCCCCAAATTGCAATTCTTTTTTATTCCAATTAATACCTGATCTCTCTCTCTCTCTCTCTCTCTCTCTCTCTCTCTCTCTCTCTCCCTCTCTCTCTCTGTCTCTCTCTCTGTCTCCCTCTCTGTCTCTCTCTCTGTCTCTCTCTGTCTCTCTCTGTCTCTCTCTGTCTCTCTCTCTCTCTCTCTGTAATATGAAACATATTTCCAGTTTATGGAACACAAATGCTGAATAGATAAAATGTAAAATAACAGGACATATTTGGAAAACAGGAGGAAATCTAGATTTTTAGAAACCAGTTGAGTCTGTAATAGAAAAGTAGCAGCAATCTTTTCAATCTTTATTTCTAAAATCTCTCCTTAAAAATACACAATTCAACATTGCTTATGTATCCTAAAATGAATTATTTCCTAGTTGTTATTAATGAAAGTAAATCATATACTTCCAACCAAGTTTGAGCTCTTGAAGGCTGGATCTCGATTAAAAAAGTCTGTTTCATTTCATACTGTGTTGAACAGAGTGACAAATTAATCACAAAGTAATAGAGATTGTTGAACATAACACTACTTTGTGATATTATATTTTAATTGTGTTTTTATTATTCATTTCTAGATATCACTGAGTTAAAATATGGTTAAACTTTGAAGATGATATTTTGCTGGGAGTTTCAGAATTTAGAGAGGGGCAAAGTATTGCATCGTGGCGCTTTCCACCAAACATTGTAGGTAATGCTTTTTTTAAAATTTTTATTTTTTTAAAGGCAATACTAACATGCTTCTGAGACACAGAGGAAATTCTGAGGAACTTTTATGACACGCTTGTTTTTGATAACCAGCTTTCTGGTCCACTGTGAACTAAATAAAGATAAAATAACCAGATGCAGCTGCTGGAACACAAGAAATATCTGTAAAGAATGACCCTGTGGAATATCCCTTTAAGTTTTTCTCAAGATTCTTCTTTCTTTCCTGTTACACTCTCCTGACCTTATTGGGTCTAATTTTAACATTCATAACATACTCCATAAGCTGGCTTTATCATTGAAATAAGGAAATGATTTCTGCATTTTAACTATTTAGGGAATCCCTATGTTTTGTTTTTATGTTTTCTTTGCTTTGTTTTGTCTTATAGTCCCAAGGCTTAAGCCCCAGGGCTTTCTTCATAGTTAAATGTCTCCTTTATACTCTAATATATAAAGGACCCAACTTTGAATTGCTTTAGGATCCAACTTCAATTCAGGATGAGGACTGGCAAAGGTTTTTTACCCATGTGAGGAACCGTGATAGAGAACTAAGGCAAAGAATAGTATTTCTGAACTATCCCCATACACATTTGGCAATGATTAATTTAATTAGCCAAGTAGCAGTTCAATTATATTTTTTCTCTAGTCTGTGTAGACTTCCAGCCAAGTCATGTCATCTGTTTTTTACTTCTAGTTTTATGTGCTTTTAGGTAATCATGAAAAACTCCCCATCCTCTTCTTCTTGGCAAAGAGCTCTGCCTACTCAGAGCTACTCAGAACAAAGGAGAAAAGAAACCACTTGATGTTTTTATTGACATGCACATACATGCTAAACCTTGACTTACAGTGCATTTATACTCATTTGTGAGAAAGGTGAGTCACCTGTGTCTGCAATTGTCACATGGAAGTTATTTATTTCTCCAGTCTTCTTTGCCCATCTGGCTCACTCTGTAATGGAAAAAAAAAAAAAAAAGTTTTAACGGCTTAGCTAGAACTTTTATCTATTTCAAAGTGTTTATCCTTTATCTTAGAAGCTGCACCTGTTATTGCTTTGTTATTGTTTATGTTGCCTGGGATTTTACCAGAGGGTGTAAGACAGAAACTTCTGTGAGATAGGATGCATTTAAGTTTGTATTATAGATTGCTGTACACCTCAGCATTAAGACCAGGTGCTAGCTATTCATAAAGACTACTTATAAGGAAGGTCATATTTTACTATGGATTTGTAAATTCACAATAAAAGAAAGCATGATAAAAATATTTAGGAGACAATAATGGCATAATGGACTTTTTAGAAGTATTAACACAAAACTTAACAAAATATTCTTAAAAAATAAAGTTAACCCTGATAACTCTCATTGCAAAAAGTAGCTTTGAGTGAGAGCTTTTGATCTGCTTTGGCTCTTTAAATCTTATCCAAAACATTGTTGCTTTGAACTAAAATAATATAATGTAGTATTGTTTAATTTTGATTTCACTAGATATTGTGACAGTTTTGATAATGTGATAGAATCGAATAGAGTTTGAGCAGGGAACTATTTTTGACGTAGAAAAAACTCTGTACTCTACTGTACAAATAAATTAATAGCTGTGTTGATAAATAAAATGATGACTATATAAACACATAGAAATAAACATAAAAAGTAAAATACAATAATTACAAATTAGATTTATTTATTCATTCATTTATTTAATACCTACTATATTCCAGGCACTATTACAGGTTCTGAGATATAGAGTTGAACAAAAGAAGTTAATGTCCTAGTTAAAGGCCGGCCGAGTGGCTCAGTTGGTTAAGAGCTCGCTCAAGAGTGCGAGCTGAGCTCTGAGCAACAACTGTTCGAGGCCAGCCCAAGCTGAGTTGCCGTTGAGCTGCCAACAGGTGGCAGGATGGCTCAGCTAAAAAAAAAAAAAAAAAAAAATCAAACTTCATGTCCTAGTTAAAGAAGGAAAACACTTAAAAACAAAAAAAACAAACAAACAAACAAAAAAAACAACCTAGTGTATACATATATACATGATGGCAGATAGTGACAACTAATAAAGAGAAAGAAAGCAGGATAAAAGGGATGGAAGCTCCAAGGGAGGTAGGCAAGTCTATTTCAGATGGATTAGAGAAAGCTATCTAAGGAGATGAAATTTCAGTGCTGATATAGTAAAGGGAGTGAGAAAGCCATCTTAATATCTAGGGGGAGAACTTCCCATACAGAGGCATCAAAAGTACAGATGCCTTGGGAGGAGAATGTGTTTGGGATGCTGTGAGGAACAGCAAGAGGGCCAGTGAGATGTGAACACCGTGAGCCATGAAACTGCTATGAAAGAGGAGAAATGAAAGGAAACCAGGGCAATTCTTGAAGGGCCCTGTGGTTCTCAGACAGGAATTTTAAATTTGTTAGTGGAGAGTTGAGAGAGGAGAGTGAAGAGACTTATTTGGCTTAAAAAAATTAATCTGATTGTTAGTTAGAAAATAAACTGGTGCAATAAACTGTTGAAATAACAGTCATGTCTGAGCTAAGCTGATAGACAATATAAATATCTTTGAAAACACACACATACAAACATTAATATTTTTGCAGTAAAATGTATGAATATTCTTATTCAGTGGGATAAAAAAACGGTACATGAATGGTCTTGTGTCAGTTTAGGTCAAGTTTTCCCACAAAAGGAGTAATGAGCGTCCTTTGGATATTTCAAGAAATATTTTGATTTAAAATTCCAGATCTATCACTATGGACCTGTATAATAACTGTTGCATCCATTTATATAGAGTAACTGTAATACTGTTCAAAACACTACACACATATAAAGTAGCCTTTCATCAGAAGGAATTATGCATATTCCAACTGACCAAAAGATGAATGAAAATTAAGAAAATAAAATAAATGAATTCATATATAAAAAGGAACCATGCCACTTTGGTACATTTTGAGCTGCAGGCACTTAAAGCAGTAGATGCAGGGAGAGTCTTTTTCTTATTACCCTAAAGACAGATCCTCCCAAAGAAATTTGGGTGTCATAGATCCACACTTTGGGAGTTCATCAATCATGAAAGATTGACGCTTGTCACCAGGAGAGGAAACCAGAATTCCATACCCCACCCAAACTGTCACAAACTGTCATACCTTCCGCCTATTAGTCTAAGGGTCAGTCCCACATCTCCTTTCCCCTTTACCTATTAAGAAGGTATTTAACCCTGAATTTTGAAACTATGTCTTTGAGTTACTAATTTTTTTCTGGGTGTGTATAGATGAAGTAAACATGTTAATACATATATACGTGTTATACATGTAAATCAGTCTTTTATTTCAGGAATCTCAGCTAAGAAATCAGAAAGGTAAAGGGAAAATCATGTTTCCTCCTCTACAACTCCCGTCTTAGGAATTCAGTTAGTTTATGTGTTGTCCATGTCTTTGGAGCTCAGAGGGGAAACAGCTTATCTGACTTTCCTTTTCCTTCCCTAGTACCAAGAATTGGGATTGTTAAATCATATTCTTCTTTCCACAATTCAGACTAAATCGTTTACATGTTCGCTAACCAATCCATGAACAATTTCAGGAAGTGGATGAAACCATAGGCTTTAGTCAATGTGTGAGAGATATTTCACTGTATGAAGACCTGGAAATCTCTTAACTTATACATTTGGTAGGGTCTTATTTTGGCTCATCTCTGAAAGGTATGTCTAGCACAGAGCCCCTGGTACAGAGCCTCCTCTCCCCACTTTTACAGCCATTGTTGCCATGGTTGCCTAAGGACCTACGTAAACCCTTGAGGCTAGACGGTGCTGTTACTTCCCCAAAGGTATGGATGTTTGGATCTTGATTCCTGATGGCAAAGCCCCAGAGTTGGGAGGTAGGAACGAGCAGCCTGCTTATATAAAACTATGCCTACTCATCAATTTTATTGACAAAATTCAACAAACCAAACTGAACCAACTAAACCAAATGAAAGCTTTGCTTTAAATGCATAAAATATACATACAGTTTTTGGTTGGATTTTAAAGCTGTTGCTCAGTCGTGTCAGTATCCTGCAGTCAAAGGCAGCTGAAAAATTCTATTTTCCACCTGCTCTGGGATTTCATTCTGTGACTTACCAGTTCAAAATCAATAGTTTACAAGATCAATGTTCATTTTTTGCATATGTTTCAGCATTATATATCTTATTTTAGGCATGATTCAAACTTCCCTGATGGAAATGTACTTACATAAAAATAATTGTACAATTATTATAAAATAACATCATCAGAAATTTACCCTTTCAAAATAATTCCATAAACACTTCCTTTTTGGTCCAGAATGAAATATGGCTAATGCTTAACAAACTGTTCCTATGTCTATGTACCAGTATGTGTGGTTAGCACAGCTAATCTATTTCACAATTTTTTTTTTCTGACTTGTTAGAACTTGGAACTTCTCCAAACATCATCTTTTTTTTTTAAATACTTTTAATTACAAGAACTTTAATAAGGCATCTGAAATCTTTCAAGTTGGTTTCCCCACCTATCTAAAAAATGCTATGGGTGTGGAAAATAATGTATTGCCAACACATCATCAAGAATAGAAACATTTAAATTCTGATTTCATTTTACACTGCTTTCTCTCTGTTGGCTATAGGCAAAACTATAGTAGTGCTATGTCAGTTTTTCAGAATCACTATGGTAAATTTATGCTACAGACACATTCCTCTCAGATTGCAGAGTAGGAAGATCAAATTCTCTTAAGAAGGAAGTATGGAATAGCAAAATATATGCATTATTCACTAATCTATAAAAAGAATACTTTGGATGGAATTGTGAAATTATCTGACATTTTATATGCAAAAAGAGCAAAGGACTACAGACAGGGAAAAGGAAAGGGATTATTAGAAAAGAAAATTACTACTCAGTTAAAATACTGTTTTTATTTTCATTCTTAGGCCATTGTGAGGAAAGGTTTTAAGATTATAGAGTTATAAAATATGTTTTTGCAACACTTACTTCAGATTCATCCAAAGAATTTATGCAGCCCAACACCTTCTTTGATGAATTATACCAGTTAGTGTAAGAGAATTTCATTAGTTAAGTATAAATATACTCATAACACATCACTAGTTAGCAATTCACGTTCTGTAGACAGCATTGTCTTCATAAGTACACTCCATGCTGCTTGAGATATGTTAGCTTGTGATGATCATTTCACATGTATACTCTCCTTATATGACTCAAAGCACTTTGTATTTTGTAATAGAATTAGCTTTTCCAAACTACTAAAAAATGAGACCTATGGCATGCATTACAAGCAAATTTTTCTAGGTTTGAAAATAATTTCTCATTGTTACAGTTACTGGCTATATTGGTTTGCCAGAGTGGTCATAACAACTACCACAGAATGAATGGCTTAAAACACAGAAATTTATTTTCTCACTATTCTGGAGGCTGGAAGTTAAAGATGTAGATGTCAGTAGGGTTGGTTTCATTCTGAGGCCTCTCTCCTTGGCTTGCAGATGGCCGCTTTTTCCCTGTGTCCTCACATGATCTTCCCTTTTTTGTGCCTGTGCCTTAAAATCCTCTTTTTATAAAGATACCAGTCATATTATATTAGGTTTCACCCCAAATTCACTCATTTAACCTTAATTACCTCTTATAAGACCTCTGTCTCCTCTATCTCCAAATACAGTCACATTCTGAGATACTGGATGTTAGGACTTCAACATGAATTTTAGGGGTACACAATTCAGCCCATAACACTGGCTAAAAAAAAATGCTTGAAAATCAAATATGAATCAATGTTTGTGAATTTTGTCATCTAAATTTTTTACACACAGTGCCATGAGTTTGTATGAGAATGGGATCCTCATCTGTGAGTATTTGTGTGTGTGTCTATGTATCTGTTTTAAGGCTGTTTGTTAGTAAAAAAAAATGGAAACAACAGTAATTATGTGTCTTCTTGATGCTTTTGAAAGACTTAGAGTTGAAGAGTGAGTTTGAATATATTCTAACATTTTCAATATCTACCCTCCATTGCAATTAAAATATTGTAAGAAGCACAGGAGTGTGAACACAGTATGAAGAGGCAGTGTGAACAGAACAGTAAGCAGGGACTCTCCCTATCTTTTTGTCTGCACGTCGCCTAAGGAAACAAAGACCCAGGGAGGACAAAAATTTTGTAACTATAATTAACAGCAGCATCAAAACCAGAATATAAGTCCCAGGACAACTATTTCTCTTTGTCTTACTTTCTGTTCTCTGTATTGAATTAACTCCAATTTCCCATTTCTTTTAATAACTTGATTCCTTGGTTATCAAAATGCTTGTCCAATGAATATCTATTGTTTTATTCTTACCTGGCATCTCTTCCTCTTTATCCATTATTAGACCTTTTTTTAGTTTGAGAAATTTCCCCTCTCCACCTGACAGGGAGTTGTTCTGTCAATCCAGAGAGCAGGCTTACTTCTCCAATTCTCATCATGGAGGTAGGCACATTACCTGGGTTTCTTTTCTTTCTTTCTTCCTTTTTTTTTTTCTGTAAGATTTTTTTTTTTTATTGGGGGATTGGGGAAGAGAAACAGTGTTGAGGAATTGGGGGAGGGAAAGAGTAACAGCCAAGTTATTGTCCTTCAATCTAAGTTTGTGGAGGGCGCAGCTAGCCCAGCTCTAAGTCCAGTCACCATCCAGCCACCTGTCAGGAGCTCATGGCCACTCAGCTCAAGGTGCTGTGTTCAATCTTAGTTACAGGTGGGCTATGCCTACCATCCCATATGAGACTCTAACCGTCAACCTTGTTGTTAGGAGCATGTGCTCTCACCAGCTGAACCATCTTGCCACCTGTTGGCAGCTCAGTGGCAGCTAAGCTTGGGCAGCTCACTGGCCCATGTGGGAATCAAACTGGTGACCCTGTTGTTCAGAGCTCACACTCTTAACCAACGGAGCCACTCAGCTGGCCCATGCCCAGGTTTCTTGATCAAAAAGCTCTTGAAAGAATTGACATCGATGCTAGGAGATAGGAGTGTCCTTCTTTCAGAAAGTGGGCCTTGAGGAGCTCGTGAGCCTTGGAATGATAGGACAGAGATCCTGATTGAAAAAGAAGAAAGGAGACCTAAAAGAGCTGGATAGAGATAAGAAAAGGAGGGAGAGGGAGAGGAAGAGAACAAGAAATAAACACCTGATTATGTTATTTGAGCCTGGATCCAGCAAGGCCTAGAACATATGCTGCTTCTGTAGCTTTTAGTTAATAACCCAATGGGTTTCTTCATATTTCTCTTAACATAGAGTTTGAGTTCATTTTCTGCTATTTGGAAAAAACTCTGGATCATGAAAGTCAATTTCAGTCACACTGTGGTAAGTTTAGGCATATGCCTCAAGGTTATCAGCATCTCCCAACTCGGAATCCTTGTCCTTGAATGGATAAACAGTTCTACAGGGCAAAGCAGGTGATAACTTCCTGAATACATTTAGGATGGAGCCACTGGGAAGACTGCTGACACAGACACAGCAGAGTACTTCTCAAAATATATAATTAGAGAACTTCCAATTTATCAATTGCCCAATTTTCTAGAGGATTATTATTCTAGGTCTCTTTTCATGAAGATTATTGTAGAAAACTTAACTTGAAACAACATTTAATACTTTCTTAGGATAGAAAAGGGAACAGGCTTACTTCTCCAGTATATGTTGCAGTTTTAAAGCATATTTAATGATATCACAGCCTTTGGCCCTTGTGTTCACAGGAATATATATATATATTATATAACAGATACACATGTCAGGGTATCTCAGTTTCAAATCTGATGTATTGACCCCACATTCCCCATGTTCCACTCCAAACAAAATTTCAGAATTAATAAGTATTGTATATATCATATAAAGAATTTCTGGGCTTATTCTCATGCTATAAATCAAGTATGGCAAAAACCAGGGTACCTGGCTGTATTGCAAAAGGTGGAGGATAAATTTCAGGGCCAAGATTTTATTTTGGGTAGTTGTAAGGCTCAGCATCCATCTCATGATCAGGAGGAAACCACATTTAGAGGACAAGATCCATGGTCAATATTTTCCATAGCATGGAAATCTGCCAATGTTAAGTTGTGACATATCAAATAGTATGTTCTTCTCAAGGTAAGGAAAACCACACCCGTGACATATCAAATAGTATGTTCTTCTCAAGGTAAGGAAAACCACATACAAGGTTTCATTTTCACTAAATGAATTGGTTCCTAATAAACTTATTTTAGTTATAGATTCAAAATTCCTTCTTTCAGTATTTATTATGTTGATTCCAGTGAGTCTGGTTCTTTTTCCATGGTTTCCCTGTGATCTTCCCATTCTAACTGCAGTTGTATGAAAGTATATTTAGAAGCTTCTTTGACTGATCCAAGAGATCCTATCAGATGTGTGCAAAACATAAACTGTTGAACCTGTCAAGATTAACTTATCTTAAAAAGGTCATTTTGTTTTGCTTATGGTAAATCCTATTCATTATTATTTCTAACAATAGTTAGAAAATATTTTGATCATATGAAAAATGTTATCAATGGTACTCAAAACAGAAAATGAAAAATTGTGTGTGTGTGTGTGTGTGTGTGTGTGTGTGTGTGTGTGTGTATTCTATTTCTGGAGAATGTAGGGTAACATAACATATATCAGTTTAGCAGTTTAACTAGTATGTTATTATCTCCATTATGAACACAAATAGTGCCCACATCAGTAGATGGCTTTTTATGAAGGTATAATTATCCTGAATATGTGAGGTGACAGAAGGTGACAAAGTTTGACATGCAAGGAATATCTATAGTAGATACAGTCACCAGCATTCATAAGGAAAAAATATGTAAATGAACTTTCTCCCTGTTTGTATTTTTGAGCATTAAGAACAATGTGTTTATTTTCTCCTTGACTGATATTACATATGCTTTTCAGAAAGCTACTCAATGAAGAAAATAATCCAAGGTCAGATAAAAAAAAAAAAGTTAAGAAAATAAAGAATGTTTATAGTGCCAAAATGATGTGTTTATTGACAAATGAAGCAGCTACCTTTTAAACAGAAGACTATTATTACATAAAAGACTATCTGGAATTGAAAAAAAATGAGGAATGAAAAGTCAGATTGACTTCTTTCTTTAGTGAGATAAGCAATGTTCTATATCATGTAGCTTAAAATTTTGCCTTCATAAAAAGTGATAAATTTTACTGTAAATACTGTACTAATTTCACAAATTTTCTTAGTGATTATTAACCAACCATGAGACCCAGTTTTTCCATGTAAAAGCACATTTGAATTTTAGCACATTTGTTTAATAAAAGATTATGCAATCAACAAGATGATTTTTATTCCTTCACATTGCTCCCTAAGGAAGGCACTTACCCTAAGAACTATTTTGCCTGATGACAAGTAGCAGTTGCATTTCCTTTGATAGTGTCCAATACATTGCTTTGCCTAATTTGCATCTATCTACTAAATGGTTTAATTAATTTTGCATTGTGCTTACTGACTAGTTTTAATTAGCAGTTAAATCAGTTCAGTTAACGAAAAAATGTAGGTGTTTACATGAATGCAAATAACAATGAGTTCTCAGGGCTCAATTAAAAAACTGGTTCCATGCCATTGATGTTGGATTTCTTTAGGCTTTGCTTTTAAAAAATGCATTCTATAGTTATAGTTTCTCCCTCAATGAATTGTGGATATTTATGATTCACTATCTGGTTGGGCCCTCCTGGACTCCCTGAAGTTCTGTAGTGAAGAAGGTTGTAGTTCCAGGTTAAAGGACCCAAGGTGGTATCCTCTGTATTTCAGTGAAGACGCGTCCATGTATGAGCTCTAGGAATGGCTTCTGCAGTTCTGGCTGCAGCTGGGTTTTCCTTGGTAAATTTTACCGGGCAACCACAATGTAGATGTGCCATTAATTTCCCCAGAGATGGGTGGAGGTTTAGATGGTGACACAACAGAAAACATAACCTTGATGAGGCCCCTTGGTAAGTTGATGTTCAAGAGGGGAAAAAAATTAGAATATTTAATTTTAAAATCTGTTTCATTTCTAAAATCAGGAAATTCTTCATCCACTGATTTGGCTTCGATATAAGAAAATGTCAACCACAAACAATTATGCTTTTGAAAATCTTGTCAACCGAGGAGGGGCAAGATGGCGGCTGTGAGGAGGGCTCCATGAAATCTCCCCTGGAAATATCTACAATTTGAACTTCTAATACGCTTCAAAGAGACATCTACTCATCACACAGAAAAACTAAGAGTTCCACACAAGGATTGCTGGACGGTGGGCAGGCCGGGCGAGTAGGGGAAGAAGGCGGCGAGACGCGTGAGGTGCAGCCCGCACCCACGGCTGCTGAGTCACGGGTTCAGGCTCTGTGCCCACCGGTCCGGCGGAGCGCAGAAGCCTGAAACCCAGGAGCAGGGGAAAACAGAGGACTCGCAGGCGGAGAAGCAGCGTGCCGGGCGGAGACGCAGGTCCCCGAGAGATGGAGCGGGGATCTTAGCCACACGGTAGCATGCGCGCAATTCCCTAAATCCCGGCAGACCCTTTGGGAGAGCAGCAGGAACTCCGCTGGAGAATAAGAGGCAAAGCCCTTAGCTTAAAACAGTGTTGGAACTGTGGCTTTGTTTATTTTTATGTTTTTTATTTTTTTTTTCCTTTTTCTACTCTTGAACAGAAAGCAAAAAAAAACAATAACCCACCCACTCCCACAAACTTTGGCCCCCGCCAAGACAGTCTTAAACTGACTCCTGAATGGAGCAATAGGGGCAGACTAGGAAGATATTCTTACCTGCAGGGGGTTGAGAATTTCCACCCCAGTAAAGGCTGCAGAGTGAGACTACCTACCCCGCCCCCACCTTTATGCAAGGCTTGGGAGGCAGGGCAGGTTCACCTGCTGAGGCACTAATTAACAGATTCTTAGCAGCTGGCTTTTGGTAGTGAGGAATTCTTTAATTCTCCAGGGCTGTCAACTGAAAGGGTGCCCAGAGACACTCATTGAGCCTTTGGGGGTGCAGCCTGCCTTGGGACAGGCAAAAGCAAAAAGGCAGTGACTTTGTAAAAACCACCAATCACACGTCACAACCACACTCAAGTACAGCAAACCTGCAGTGCCAGGATCACGCTAGGCATCAGGTGGCCTACTGTTCCCACAAGACGCACAGGAATTTTTGTACAGCAGACAAACTGAAGAGAGCTTGGTGTACTTTAGCCAAAACCGGCACGGGTATTTTTGGTTTGTTTGGTTTTATTCTGTTTTGTTTTCCCTTTATTGGCTGCTTATCTTGGTTGTTATTGGTTTTTATTTCTATTTCATTCTTATCATTTTGTAGTTTTTAATATAGGCATATCTATAGGTGTATATAGGTGAATATATATGTCCATATATATGGGTGTGTAGACAAATATATATATATATATTTTTTTTTTCTTTTCCTTTTTCTTTCTTTTCTTTTTCTTTTTTCCCCACCCTCACTTTCTTTATTTTATTCATTCTTCTCACTGCTATACTTTTCCTCTTTTACTTTTTTCTGCAAATTTTATTTTTTTAATTTTTATTCTTACTTTTTTTATTATTATTTTAGTTTATTTTTATTTTTTATTTTTTAGGTATAGCTAATCGGTTTCTCATGTTTATTCTATTTTTTATTTTAGGATATTGTATTTTATTTTGTTTCCTCTTCTGTTATTATTGTGTGTGGGGGTTTTGTTTTGTTTCTGTTTGTTTTCTTCATTAGTATGATTGATATTTCTGTACAAGTTGACTGTAGATTGATGGTTGATTTTTTTTACTTGTTCGAGCATTTGGTTTCCTTTGGTGGCTGCGGAGGTTGTTCTTGTTGATCTGTTATGCTCTAAAATCACTCTGCAGCAGTGGGTCCAAACAAAGAGACACAAGAATCATCATACCCGGAGGCCAACTTTAGATAAAACCAGAGCATTTCTGGGTTTGACATACAAGAGTCACACCCAAAAGGAAGTTGTTACAGGTACTAGGGCCCATAGGGTCCAAGTTTCATCAGAGGGGTCAATCCTCTCACAGCAGCTCATAAACTGCAGACGCTGCTGATCCTCACAGCTAATCAATCTGGGAGTCAATCCCACCTACTGACAAACCAAAAGTAATCAAAACTAAAACTTCAACAAGTGAAGACGCACGACGCAAAGAACAAATCAGATACAAGCACAGAAGAATAGGGAGACTGAGTAATTCAAATATAAAGGACACACACCATATAAGTTTACCCAGGAAAGACTGAGAAACCTGGGGGATCTATCTGTTATATTGAAGCAAACACAAAGAGTAAGTCAGAATGGGGAGACAAAGAAACACAACACAAATAAAAGAACAGAAGAAACTTCCTGAATCAGTGGAAATAGAGGAAATAGAGGTAACCAACCTATCGGAGACAGAGTTCAGAACACTGATTATTAGAATGTTCAAGGAAATTAATGAAAATATAAAGAAGGATAGAGAAATCATGAAAAGCAACCAGCTAGAATTTAAGAACACAATTACTGAATTAAATAACAAACTTGATGGAATCACTAGCAGATTGGATGAAGCAGAAAATCGAATCAGTGACTTAGAAGACAAAATAGCAGAGATCACCCATGCAGAACAACAAAAAGAAAAGAGAATGAAAAACATGGAAAATAGTTTAAGAGAGCTGGGGGACAACATCAAACGCAATAACCGACGGGTCATTGGAGTACCAGAAGGAGAAGAGAGGGAGCAAGGGATTGAGAATATATTTGAAGTAATAATGTCTGAAAACTTCCCTAACCTGGCAAAGGACATTGAAATAAAAGCTCCGGAAGTGCAGAGAGTTCCAACTAGGATGATTCCAAACAGGACCACTCCAAGACACATTGTAGTGAAAATGGCAAGGGTTAAGGACAAAGACAGAATCCTTAAAGCAGCAAGGGAAAGGCAGCAAGTTACTTACAAGGGTACCCCCATAAGATTATCAGCTGACTTTTCTACAGAAACTTTGCAGACCAGAAGGGAGTGGCAGGAGGTTTTCAAAGTGATGAAAAATAAAGGCCAGCAACCAAGGTTGCTGTATCCAGCAAGGTTATCATTTAAAATCAAAGGTGAGATAAGGAGCTTTGCAGAAAAGAATAAGTTAAGGGAATTCATTACCACCAATCCAGCTTTGCAGGAAATGCTAAAAGGGCTTCTTTAAGTAGAAGAGAAAAACAACCTAAGAAAGACTACAAAAACAAATAACAAAATGGCAATAAATACACACCTATCAATAATCACATTCAATGTAAATGGATTAAATGCTCCAATAAAAAGACATAGGGTGACTGAATGGATAAGAAAACAAAACCCCAGCATACGCTGTATACAAGAGACTCACCTCAGAACCAAAGACTCATACAGGCTGAAAGTAAAGGGATGGAGTAAATATTTCATGCAAATGGTACTGAGAAAAAAGCTGGAGTAGCAATACTTGTATCAGATAAAATTGACTTTAAATTGAAGAATATAACAAAGGACAAAGAAGGACACTTCATAGTAATGAAGGGATCGATCCAACAAGAGGACATAACTCTAGTAAACATCTATGCACCTAACATAGGAGCCCCTAAATATATAAAACAGATATTGTCAGACATAAAGACAGAGATCAACAGTAACACTATCATAGTAGGGGACTTCAACACCCCGCTGTCACTAATGGACAGATCCTCCAGACAGAAAATCAGTGTGGAAACAGCGACCTTAAATGACACATTAGACCAGCTGGATTTAACAGACATTTTCAGAGCATTTCATTCCAAAGCTACAGAATATACATTCTTTTCAAGTGCACATGGAACATTTTCTAAGATAGACCACATGTTAGGCCACAAAACAAGTCTCAATAAATTTAAGAAGATTGAAATCATTTCAACTGTATTCTCTGACCACAATGCTATGAAACTAGAAATCAATTATAAGAAGAAATCTGGGAAGCTGACAAATAAATGGAGGCTAAACAATATGCTATTAAATAGTGAGTGGGACACAAATGAGATCAAGGAGGAAATCAAAAGATACCTCGAGACAAATGAAAATGAAAACACCACGACCCAAAATCTCTGGGATGCTGCGAAAGCAGTCCTAAGAGGGATGTTTATAGCAGTGCAAGCCTACCTAAAGAAGGAAGAAAAATCTCAAATCAACAGGTTATCCTTACACCTAAGGGAACTGGAAAAAGAACAGCAAAACAGGCCCAAGGGGAGTACAAGAAAGGAGATAATAAAGACCAGAGCAGAAATAAACAATATAGAGAACAGAAAAACAATTCAAAAGATCAATGAAACCAAGAGCTGGTTTCTTGAGAAGATAAACAAAATTGACAAACCTCTAGCCAGGCTCATCAAAAAAAAAAAAGAGAGAGTACTCAAATTAGCAAAATCAGGAATGAAAGAGGGGAAATGCCTACAGACATCACAGAAATACAAAAAATTCTAAGAAATTCCTATGAGCAACTATATGCCAACAAATTTGACAATCCGGAAGAAATGGATAATTTTCTAGAAGCATACAACCTTCCAAAGCTAATGCAAGAAGAAACAGAAACTCTAAATACCCTGATTACTACCAAGGAAATTGAATCAGTAATTGACAAGCTCCCAAAAAACAAAAGCCCTGGACCAGATGGCTTCACAAGTGAATTTTATCAAACATTCAAAAAAGAACTATCACCTATTCTTCTCAAACTATTCCAAAAAATCCAGAAGGAGGGAAGGCTCCCAAACTGTTTTTATGTAGCCACTATCACCCTGATTCCAAAACCAGATAAAGACAGCACAAAAAAGGAAAACTACAGGCCAATCTCCCTGATGAATATAGATGCAAAAATTCTCAATAAAATATTAGCAAACAGAATTCAGCAATATATTAAGAAGATCATACATCATGATCAAGTGGGATTCACCCCTAGTGCACAAGGCTGGTTCAACATCCATAAATCAATTAATGTGATACACCACATCAACAAAATGAAGGATAAAGATCACATGGTCATTTCAATAGATGCAGAAAAAGCATTTGACAAAATCCAACAGCCATTTATGTTAAAAACCCTTAGCAAAGTGGGAATACAGGGATCATATCTCAACATAATAAAAGCCATATATGATAAACCTACAGCTAACATCATACTCAATGGGGAAAAGCTAAAACCATTCATTCCCCTTAAGATCAGGAACAAGACAAGGATATCCACTTCCTCCTCTTTTATTCAACATAGTGCTGGAAGTTCTAGCCACAGCAATCAGACAACAAAAAGTAATAAAAGGCATTCAAATTGGCAAGGAAGAAGTAAAATTGTCATTATATGCAGATGACATGATACTGTATATAGAGAACCCCAAAGACTCCATCAAAAAACTATTGGAACTGATAGCTGAATTCAGTAAAGTAGCAGGATATAAAATCAATGTTCAGAAATCAGTGGCATTTGCATATACCAATAATAAACTAATGGAAAGCGAAATTAAGAAAACTGTCCCATTTACAATTGCATCAAGAACTATAAAATACCTAGGAATAAATTTAACCAAAGAAGTGAAAGATCTGTACTCAGAAAATTATAAGACACTGAAGAAAGAAATCATAGAAGATACAAATAAATGGAAGAAGATACAAATAAATGGAAACATCTACCATGCTCATGGATAGGAAGAATTAATATAGTTTAAATGTTCATACTGCTTAAAGCAATATATAGATTCAATGTAATTCCTATCAAACTACCAAAGGCATTTTTCACAGAAATAGAAAATATAATCCTAAAATTTATATGGAATCATAAAAGACCCAGAATAGCCTCGGCAATTCTGAGAAATAAGAACAAAGTCGGGGGAATAATGCTACCAGACATCAAAACCTACTACAAGGCTACAGTAATCAAGACAGTTTGGTATTGGCATAAAAACAGACACATCGATCAGTGGAACAGAACAGAGAGCCCAGAAATAAATCCAAGCATTTATGGACAGTTAATCTATGACAAGGGAAGCAAGAATTTACACTGGAGTATAGATAGTCTATTCAATAAATGGTGCTGGGAAAATTGGACTGACACATGCAAAAAAATGAAACTGGACCACCTCCTTATGCCTTATACAAAAACAAATTCAAAATGGATTAAAGACTTAAATGTAAGACCTGAAAACATAAAAATCCTTAAAGAAAATATAGGGAGTACATTTGCAGACATTACCCGGAGCAATATTTTTACTGATAAATCCCTACGGGCAAGGGAAGTAAAAGAAAAAATGAACATATGGGATTATATCAGATTTAAAACCTTTTTCACAACAAAGGAAACCATTAATAAAACAAAAAGGAAGCCTACTGAATGGGAGAATATATATTTGCCAACGATATATCTGATAAGGGGTTAATATCCAAAATTTATAAAACACTCATGAAACTCAACACCAAAAAAACAAACAACCCAATTAAAAAATGGGCAGAAGATATGAAGAGACATTTCTCTTAAGAGGACATACAGATGGCCAACAGGCATATGAAAAAAAGTTCAACCTCACTGGTCATTAGGGAAATGCAAATAAAAACCACTATGAGATACCACCTCACTCCAGTCAGAATGGCTATCATCAATAAATCAACAAACAACAAGTGCTGGCGGGGCTGTGGGGAAAAGGGGACCCTGCTGCACTGTTGGTGGGATTGCAGATTGGTGCAGCCACTATGGAAGTCAGTATGGAGGTATCTCAAAGAACTGGAAATAGAGCTACCGTTTGACCCAGCAATTCCACTCCTAGGTATTTATCCTGAAAAAACCAAGACACTTATTCAAAAAAAAGTTATGCACCCCTATGTTCATAGCAGCACAATTTACAATAGCTAAGACTTGGAAACAACCAAAATGCCCATCAGTAGATGACTGGATTAAGAAACTGTGGTATATTTATACAATGGAGTATTACTCCGCTATAAAGAAGAATGAAATCGTACCATTTGCAATGATATGGATGGACCTAGAGACTATTATGTTAGTGAAATAAGTCAGTCAGAGAAAGACAAATACCATATGATCTCACTCATATGTGGAATCTGAAAAACTGTATGAATGAGCAAAGTAAACAGAAACTGTCTCATGGATATAGAGGAAAAATCAGGGTTGCTTATTGGGAGGGGAATGGAGATGGGGGAGAAGGGGAAGGGATTAGACAGCAAAAATGGGCAACTACAATATTGCCACTGGGATGTGAAAGACAGTTTGGGGTATATAATTAATAATGTTGTAAATATTCTGTGAAATGTCAGATGACCATGGG
Organism: Aselliscus stoliczkanus; assembly: GCA_033961575.1. Lineage (NCBI taxonomy): Eukaryota > Metazoa > Chordata > Mammalia > Chiroptera > Hipposideridae > Aselliscus > Aselliscus stoliczkanus. The sequence goes on from CM066730.1 coordinate 12,911,266, forward strand.
TCTTGTTGGGGAGACCATTTCATGGATGGAGTAGAGGTTTGATCACTGCACTGTATTACTAAAGCGGAGGTCGTATACCTACTGTAATTGAATATAAATAGATAGTCACGGGATGTGGATTATACTGTGGAAGAGAGTCAGAGGAAGAGTAATAGATATATATGATATGGGGGGGAGTGGGGTGGCGAATTGGGGGTGGGGGGTTGTCACTTTGAGGGGTAAAATGTATAACTATTGCACTGTGTTGTACACCTGAAACTAAAAAAAAAAAAAGAATCCCTGCAGGGTGGCAGGAAACCCTCAGGTACTGGAAAGAGCCTGGGGAGTCTGTTAAATCCAACTCTATGTCCTGGCTGTGTGGCCTTGGTCTGGTAAGGTCTATGACTACCGCCTAGAGTTACTACCAGAGGAAGAGATACACAAAGGAATAGTGGTAATGCAAGTAACCAACAGAGAATAATTTATAAAGGCTTAGAGATAATGTAAATAAAGTAAGCAATACATATTGTAAATAAAAAATAATCTTGTCAACCAACTATTTCTACTTTATAAAAAATAATTTTATAATTCTAGGCCCTTTGATTCATTTGGAGGTGGTGTTCTTAAAAAAAAAAGTTTCCAGAACAAGAAAACATTTAAGAAGAAAAGCTTTTATTTCTTCCACTTGAAATTCAAAATATCTCTACAATTTCAGGAACACCAGGATGGCAGTTAATTTTAGCCAGAGAGCAAAATCAAGGGAAATGGAAAGCAGACTCAGTATGCTGATAACTTGAAGACTGTATACTAAAAGTGTGAATAGTAAAGTTCTAAAATGTATTTTTTCATCAAAGGTAAACTTTAGAGCTTTCATTATTTGGAGGATGACTTTTGTTCTTCTCACCACTTTATGTGTGTTGAGAAATAACTTGCAGCCTGTTTAAGAGGTATTTTAGTAGCAATGTCTTTCTTAGTAATCTCCAAGCCCTTTCCAGCCTTCTCACTGTTAGTAAGAACACAGGATCCTTTGGCTTTCATGTCAGGCTTTAAATATCCCATATGAGAAGGCAGCCCAAGAAAATGTCATTTATTTGTTTAAACAAAAGCCCTTGTCTCTGCTATATATGTGAATATATTTTGCAATATAAGTTGAGAAATGTAGCATTATACAGTACAATAAATTTGTACTGTATACAATTTCAGGGCAATTAACTCATCCCAGGAACATGGTAAAGGTTGGGATTAATTGTGTTATAGAATAAGTGGGACCTGGAAACTAGAGCAGGAACAAATTTCACTAACGATCCTGATGATGATATTTATGGATCTGGTGGCAAGCCCAGGAAACCTTGAAAACCAGTTTCATATACATGGCAACCAGAGAGAAAATAAATATTTTTGCCAGAGGGAAAACAATACATCAATACATGTTATAGTGTATAGGAAATTCTGTTTGGCAATGGATTATCATAATGAAAACAAAAGCAAAAATACCTACTATTATGCTCACCTGATAATTTGCTCTTCAAAAGTAAAGTTATGAAGTGGTTTTTATGCATATATATGTATAAGCTTTTCCAATTAATTTTGATTAAAACTTTCCTAGATGTATGTATAGGAAAAATACATCAAAATAGAAGTAAATTATTAATTTGAGAACATACTCCATAAGTTTTCAATTTGGAAATTTATATTGAGAGATAATTTATGTCCCAGCATACGGTTTAGTGAATGTTCTATGTACAACTGAAATTATGCATTCTGCAGTTGTTGAATTTAGTGTTCTATAAATGCCAATTAAATCAGGGTGGTTCAAGTTCTATTTTTTTTTTTTTTTTTTTTATTTAGGGCAGTGTCACTGGCCCTCATATGTGGGACCCGAACCTGGGCCGCTGGCTTCCCAAGACCAGCACTTAACCACTGCACCACTCGGCCGGGCCCTCAAGTTCTATTCAAATCTGCTTTATTGATTCTGATTTTATTTCTAGTTATTCCAATTAGTTACTGAGAAGTGGTGTTACAAACACCAACTATGATGGTGGACTTGTCCATTTATTCTTTCATTTCTACTTCATATGTGCTATTTAAAACTTTTGATTCTGAAATAAATTTAGATTCACAAGAGGTTGCTAAGATAGCACAGAAGGGTCTGTGTATCCTTCACTCAGTTTTACCCAATGGTTACATCATTTTTTATCTGAAAATTATTATTTAACATAAATTTATCACATGATTGTGAGCCAAAAAGATATAATATTTATTATGTAAATGTTCAGTTATAGAAATTATGCCAGAGGCAGATTTTAATTCCAATGTAAATATTGAATAGCATGCATTCCAAACTAAACATGTTCAAATAGACAAGTAATTTTAAGTATTTTATGTCCTACAAATAAAAATATATTTTCTTTCTTTTTTACAGATTTATTGAGATATAATTCTCATAACATCAGTTTCATCTATTTAATATAGTCCACTGATTTTTGTACATTCAAAGAATTGTGTAACCATCAATACAATTGATTTTAGAATATTTTCATCATGCCACAAAGAAACCCTGTATTTAATAGTAGTCATTCCCTATTCCTACACTTCCCTACCCTCTGCCACAGGCAACCACCATCTAATATTTGTGTCAATAGATTTGCTTGTTCTAGACATTTAATGTTTATAAAAACTTGTGGTCTTCTATTCACTTAGCATAATGTTTTCAAGATTCAGTCATGTTGTAGCATGTAGCATTACTTTACTTTTGTTTATTGCTGAGTACTATGCAATTATATGGATACAGAACATTTGTTCATTCATTTATCAATTGAATGTTTATGTTGTTTCTACTGTTTGGCTGTTAAGAATAATACTGCTATGAACATTTGTGCACAAGCTTTTGTGGGGAAATATGTTTTCATTTTGTTTCTGTATATATCATCTGATTCATAGGAAAACTCTATGTTTACCATTTTGAGAAACTGCAAAAATGATTTCCAAAGCAGCTGCACCATTTTGATTCACACTAGCAATGCATGAAGGTTCCAGTTTCTCCACATTTTCATCACATTTATTATTTTCTGGATTTCTATTGTAGCCATCCTAATTGATGTGAAGCAGTATCTTATTGTGGTTTTGATTTGCATTTCACTGATGATTAGTAATGCTGAGTATCTTTCATGTACTTTTTGGACAATTGTATATTTTCTTTGGAGAAATATCTATTTAAGTTATTTGCCCACTTTTTTGTTGGGCTATTTGTCTTATTATCATTGAGTTGTAAGAGTTATTTATAAATCTTGAAAAAAGTCTTTTGTTAGTTATATGATTTACAAATATATTCTGTGAGTTGTCTTTTCACTTTGTAGTAGTGTCATTTAAAACACAAAAAAATTTCATTTGATGGTCTCATTTATCTAATTTTTTTTCTTTTGTCACTTATGTTTTTAGTGTTATATCTAAGAAATCATGATCCAATGACATGAAGACCTAGTGTTTTTTTGAAAAAATTATTCTTTCTCCCATTGAGTTGTATTGGCACCATGTTGAAAATCAATTAATCATAATATGAAGGTTTATTTCTGGACTTGCAATTCTATTCCATTGATCTATATGTTTTAAGCTAGTGCTACACAGGCTTGCTTAGTGTAACTTTGCAGAAAGTTTTGAAATTAGGAAATATGAGTTTTTCAACTTTCTTCTTCTGTTTCAAGATTGCTTGGCTATTCTGGGTCCTTTGAATTTCCATATGAATTTCAGGATCATTTTGTCAATTTCTGCAAAAAAGCCAACTGTGATTTTGATAAGGATTACGTTGATAATGTAGCTCAATTTGGGGAGAATTATTTTAACAATATACCATGATTACAAGATTACATCTTACATAATTTGTTATTTAAGTACAATATCAAAAGTAGGAAATTGACAGTGGAGCACGTGTGCATAATTCTATATCATCATTATTACGTGTGTAGATTGTATAACTACCACTACAATGTAAATATTGAATTATTCCATTACTACAAAGAACTCTCTTGTTCTATGCATTTTAGTCACAATCTTCATCCCCCAAGTTCCTTAAACCCTAACAACCACTAATCTACTTACAATCTCTATAATTTTGTTATTTCAAGAATATTATATAAAAAAAAATCATAAATTATGTGACCTTTCAAGCTTGCCTTTTTTACAATTAGTGTAATGTCCTTGAGAGTTAACCAAATCATTTCCCGAATAACTAGTTTGTTCCTTTTGATGGCTGAATAGCATTCCAAGGTATGCATATATCACAGTTTGTGTAACTATTTAACTACGGGGGACATTTTTGTTGTTTCCAGGTTTTAGTTACAACTAATCAAGCTGTTACAAAAGTTTGTGTACAGAGTTTTATGTGAACATAAAGTTTAATTTCTCTGGGACAAATGTCCAGAAGTGCAATTATTATTAACATTTGTGAAATAAATGTCTGTTTCGTCTTTTAAAGAAAATACCTGTATTTTATTTTATTATTTTTTTAAAAAAGATTTTATTGGGGAATTGGGGTGGGGAACAGCGTTGGGGAACCGGGGAAGGGGAACAGACAAGTTGCTGTCCTTCTGTTCTTCAGTCTAGTTGTGGAGGACACCACTTCATTGGCCCATGTTGGTATCATCATTGATCTCTTCTCAGGTGAGGCAGTGGGCCGCTGGCCTCTGGATGGTCCCTCACTGCTGCTCTTGGCAGCTCACACTGGCTGCCAGCCACTCACTGTAGCCTATGGCAGCCCACTGCAGAAGGTGCTGCAACTATGCCGTCCTGGGGACTCACAGCAGCCCAGGTCCAGGTGGAGCTGTTGTTCACCATCTTAGCTATAGAGTGCAGTGTCCCTGGCCTTCATATGTGGGATCCGAACCTGGGCTACTGGCATCTCAAGCCAGCTCTTAACCAAAGTGCCACTCAGCCTGCCCAAGAAAATACTTGTATTTTAGAGTAGCTGTACAATTTTACATTTCCACCAGCACTATACAAGAGATCCAATTAATCTCCATCCTGACAACTGTTTGATATTGGCACTATTTATATGTTTTAGCCATTCTGATAAGTGTGTATCATGGTTTCAATTTTCTTTGCCTTGATGGCTAATGATGTTCAACATCTTTTCATATGCTTATGTAATATCTATATTTCCTCTTCAATGAACTACCCTTCTTGTCTTTTGCTCATTTTTTAATTGAATTGTTTGTTTGTTTACTAATGAGTTTTGAGAATTCTTTTATATTTTAGATACTAGTTAATTATTAGATATGTGGTTTGCAAATGTTGTGTTCCAGTCTGCAGTTAGTTCTTTTATCTTCTTAATAAGATCTTGCCCAGACCAGAGTATTAAATTTTGAGAAAGTCTAATTTATCAACTATAAATTACATCATGCTTTTGGTATAATGTTCTCTTGCAAGTTCTAGGTCCTGAAGATTTTCTACTATGTTCTCTTCTTAAAGTTTTATGGTTTTGTATCTTACACTTAAAACTATGATCCATTTTACACAATATAAAAAATATGTTAACTGTAACATCAGTAACCTAAAATGAGAAAGGGGGAAGCAAAAATGTAAAGTTTTTACAAGTTTATCAGATTAAGTTATTATTAGTTTGAAATAGATGTCACAAATAAAAGATATTATTCTGGTAAGCCTCATGACAACCAGAAAATAAAATCCAGTAGTAGTTACACAAAAGATTATGATAAAGGAGTAAAAGCATGCCACCACAAAACACCAACAGATCACAAAAAAAGAGGGCAAGATAAGAGTCAAGGAAAAAGGATCTATGAGATACAGAAAACAATGAACCAAATGGCAATAGTAAGTCCTTACCAGTCAATAATTACTTTAAACTAAAATGGACTAAATTCTCCAATCAAAATACATAGAATGGCTGAATGGATAAGAAAAAAAAATCCATTGATATGCTGCCTACAAGAGACTGACTTTATCTTTACAGACACACATATGAGGGGTGATCAAAAGATATGGTGAATATTAAAGTTAAAAAAAATATTATAGTAAAAGACACATTGCTCTTAATCCCCCTCAAAATTCTCCTCCTTGCTTTGAACAGACTTAGGCCATCATTCTTATCACTTTCTGAAGCAGTTCTGGAAGTCCTCTTTCATGAGTGTCTTTACTTCATCATCCATCATGACAATGCTCTGTATCACACATCGCTTCTGGAACAGCAATTTCTGTCAAATAAAAACAAAACAGTGTGTCCTCATCCACCTTTTTCACTAGATCTGCAACCGTGTGACTTCTGGTTCTTCCCTCAAGGTCAAAATGACCATGAAAGGAAAATATTTTGAATCGATTCAGGACATCGAGGCAGCCAGGAGAGCACAACCAAAGACACTCATGAAAGAAAACTTCGAGAACTGCTTCAGAAAGTGGCAAGAAGGATGGGATAAGTGTGTTGAGAGAGGGAGTATTTTAAGGGGATTAATGGCAATGTGTGTTATTATAATAAATTTTTTATTTATTATACATTTGCTGTATTGTTTGATTACATCTCATATAATTTGTATACGTGTGTGTGTGTTGTGTGTGTGTGTGTGTGTGATGTCTTTGTCTCATTTTGATATGAGAATATTACTTGGAAGAAATGTTTTATAAATGTCCAGTAGGTTCATTGAGCTATTGAGTTCTCCTGTATCACTCCTGATGTTCTGTCTAATTGTTCCACAGATTGTAGAATGAGAGATATGGAAGTCTCCAAATGTGACTGTGAATTTACTTTTTATTTGCAGCTCTGTTTTGACTTTACATATATTGTTATTCTGCTGTGTGGTGCATGTGCATGTATGAATACTATTTCTTCATTTTTTTATTTTTTTTTGAGGGCAGTGTCACTGACCCTCATATGTGGGACCCAAACCGAGCCAGTGCTTAACCACTGCACCACTCGGCCGGCCCCTATTTCTTCTTGAAGACAGTTTCATGAAAACTGCATTTATTTGGGTCATGTATTTTTATCCACTCTGCTTATCTTTGCTTTTTAATTGGTGGATTTAGACCATTAGCATTTAGCTTCATTATTGACATGTTATGGCTTAAGTCTGCCATTATTTTCATTTTGTTTTCTGTTTGTTCTCTGTTTCCTTTTCATCTCCCCGCCCCCTGCTAGTTGTAAGTTATTTGAACATGTTTTTTTTAGAATATTGATTGATTGATTGTTTTTTAGGTGTATCACTTCATATAGGTTTTTTTTTAGTAGTTTCTCTTGATTTTTATTATATAGACCTGATTTATCAAAGCTGAGTGGTTTTGATACTTCAAATTTGAGAGAAGTCCAGAAATCTTAACTTCCTTTTTTGTATTTCTTCCTGCCTCCATTTATAATATCACTAGCTTAAATATTTTCTCTATATACATTAAGGAGTATATAAGAGAGTGTTATAATTTTTGCTTCAACCATCAAACATAATTTTTAAAATTTAAGAAGAAAAAAGTATGTAATTACCTTTATTTTGCTCTTGCTGTGTTTTCTTCCTTCCTAATATTATAACATTTCTTCCTTTATCATTTTCTTTCTGTTTAGAAAACTTCTTTTAAGGCATTCTTTCAGGTAGATATGCTGGCAACATTTTTTTTTTTAACTTTTCCTTCATATCAGAATATATTGGTTTCGCCTTCATTCCTGAAAGATATTTCAAAGGTATAGAATTCTGAATTGATAATTCTTTTCTTTAGGCACTTGCAAAATGTGCCACTCTTTTCTGGCCTCCATGATTTCTGAGGAGATACCTTTTCTCTCTCTCTCTCTCTCTCTCTCTCTCTCTCTCTCTCTCTCTCTCTCTCTCTTTCTTCCTTTGCCTTTCCCCATTTTAGGTAGTGTGACTTTTCTCTTTCACTGCACTCATTTTTTTCCCCATTTTATATTAAACAATTGAACTGTGCTGTATCTTGTGAGTTTCTTTGGTTTTATCTTATTTGAGATTTTTTTCAGCTTCTTCAATCTGTAACTTTATTTATTTAATTATTTCCTTGGCAAAATTTGGGAAAGTTTCAACCATAATTCACTTAAATATATTTTCAGCCCCACTCATTCTCCTCTTCTTCTGGGAGAACAATGACACAGCATTAGGTCTTTTGTTGTAGTTGCACATGTTCCTGATATTTTGTTTATTTATATTTATTAGTCTGTTTCCTCTGTGCTGTCTGGATTAAGTAATTTTTATTGTTCTATCTTCAAATCTCCCCATTCTTTCCTCTGTCCTCTGAATTCTGTTGTTGAGTCAATCTGTTTTTATTTGTTAAAACTAATATATATATTAGTTTTAAAATTTCCATTTAGTTCTTCTTTATATTTTTCATTTATTTACTAAGACTTTCTATTTTGCTGAGTATTTTATTTTACACATTTAAGCATGCCCGTAATTGCTCATTGAAGCAATTTTATGGTGGCTTCTTTAAAATATTCGCCAGATAATACAACATCTGTATCTACTTGCTGTTGGCATCTATTAATATTTTTTTCATTCGAGTTCTTTCTGTTTCTTAGTATGATGAGTAATTTCTGTTTGAAACTACCTTCTTATGCCTTGAAGTCCCTATCTATTCTATACTCTTTTCTCTAACTTGCAGTGTCTTGTTTTATTTGTTTTATATGTAATAACTGGGGATTTTAGTTGTACTTAGCAGGAGTAATATGGAAAAGTATTTCCTCTCTTTCTTCCCAGAAGTAAAAGACCTACTTCATGTATTTTTAAGTCTCTACACAGTTAGCGTTGTTATGTATTCTTGACATACATACATATACCTTACTTTACATATGTATTGTGAACTCATAAAATACATAGGAGTGTATTTTGGAACCAAAAAGAAGGGCTCAAAACCTAGATGTTTTCAGATTACCAGAATATGTCCAAATTGAACTATGGCATACCTGAAACTAGCTAATTCAGGGCTCAAAAGTGCGTATTTAAACAGCTCCTAATTCTATGTGAATTTACCAGATTGCAAAATTTGGAGATATGGCTATACACAGAGCTTCATCTATGAACTTGAACACACAATCTGTGTGCACATATTGACAAACTTTAGGGTCACTTTGTAAATTACTGGGTTGCATTTTCTTCATTTTTTTCAAACACTCCTTGGCCATTGGCCTTGAGAAACAGGCTAGTTCTACTAAAACCTAAAATCTGTCATTAACATGTCCTTCTATGCTAACTTTGCAGTTTGCAGCACAGATACAGGTATTCCTTTTACTGTTGTTTTTAATTCAATTGTTTATTTATCTAACGTTTAATAAAGGCCTCCTTTTCTCCAGCAATTTTGTTAAGTCCTATGATACTACAATGAATTTGAAAAGTGTAATCTCTGGTCTTCATGAAATTTAGAGTCTACTCTCACAAAATCATTTTTTATTCCTGTGTTTCATAATGTGCTTTCCCAGTTCCCTGTCACCAGACTCTAATGATAAGTCTGAGGTTGAGGCTGGGAATCTGCATGCATATTTTTAAAAAATATTTTCAGTTGATTCTGCTACATGTGGTCTAGGGAATAGACTTTGAGAAACTGCTCTTGGGCAGCAACTTTCAAGTGTTTTTAGTCAGCTAGAAAGCAAATGAAAAAATGATAGGGGTGATATGTTTTTGGAGCCTTATTTCTTCCCAATTCTCTCAATCTCACCCCAATGACATTCCTAAAGAAAAATCAGTGAAAGATGGCATGGAATTGCTATGCATTACTCTGTAGTCCAAAGAAAAGATGGCCATGATGTATCAAGGAAGTATACACTGTACTTAGAGCAGAAATCCAGATTCCAGTCCTAAATCTAAAGCAAGTTTTTGAATGCATATAAATCACCTTCGATAAGAGTGTACATTTTGGAACTATGACTCCTAACTTTGAACTTGACAACAATCTCAGATGGTCAGTATTTCTACTAATTTCTATTACATATGAGGAAACTGCAGCTCAAAAGTTAAGCATTCTATTTAAATCACAGAAATAGTCTGTGGAGATGACTGCTGAATTTAATTTTTTAATTAAAAATTTTTATTTTTAATTTAAATTTTAAATTAAAATTATTTTTAATAATGCAGTGACATTATTCATAAATCCCTTTTTCCATTATAGTGATTATACATTTTACTCTCCATTCCACTCTCCCACTAACAATGTAAGGTAGTGCCTGTATTTCCATATCCGTTCTAAAAATTATGACAATTTTGGTAAATTTGATCATCTTCTACAAGTTTAAAGGCCACTTAATATTTGATCTTATTTTTGTGAATTCTCTCTTCAGCTCTTTTTCTACTTGGTTGGCTTTTTTTCTTCTCTATTTCCAGGAATTCTCTTCATTTACTATTGTAGAAGGATTAGCCCTCTATCATTGTTTTGCATATATTTTCCCATTTTATACTTAATTTTGAAGTGATTTATGGTTTATCTTCCTTCTTTTACCTTTCTGAAACTTTTTTAAAATATAGTTGGATTTTTCTTACATTTAGGTAGCGAAAGTCTTCACCTGTACCTTCTAGGACTTGTATGGTCTCATTTTTTTACATTTTGAATTTTGATCCATTTGGAGTTTATCGCCTCACAGAGTGAAATATGATTCTAATTTTATCTTGCTTTCCCCAAATTATCACCTACTTTCCCTAACATCATTTATTTAAATTTTCATCAGTACTTTATCAATTTGAAACCCTTCCTTTATTGTTTGTTACATTGTCTTGTGTGTGTGGGGGGTCTACTCCTGGATTTCCTATTTAGCCACACTGGCCTCTCTGCCTACTCCTATGTCACTAGCACACTGTTAGAATTGTGAAGAATTCTTGGTGTTTGAGCATCTGGTAAGGTTGCTCCATCCTCAGAGCTCTTCATTTTCAGGATTTTTGCCTGCTAGTCTTGCCTATTTATTTTCCATTTGGTCTTTTATTGGTATTTATTGGGGACACATTGCATGTCTAAGCTGGCCTAATGAGAATCAACATCTTTATGATACTGAGTTGTTCTATTCAAGAACATTTTATTTATAATTTATTTCTGGGTCTTTCAATATAGTTTGATTTTTTTATTCTTTTTATAGCTTTTACATATTTCTTATGAAGTTTATTCTTAGATATTTCATATCTCTTTCATTGCTTCTCTCTCAATGTGTATATATATATATATATATATATATATATATATATTTCTAATTGTTTATATAATAAAATGCTTTGATTTCTGTATAGTATTTCTATATAGTATTTTAAAAATTTTATTAATTCTCCTGGTGTTCACAGTAAGTTTTCAGTTGATTCTGCTAGGTTTTTCAAATCAGTGAACTCATCTGTGAATAGCAGTTGTTTTATCTTCTCCGTTCAATTTGTATATCACTAATTTTGTTCTGTTGTATAATGCTGTTAGCTAATACTTACAATACACTATTAAAGAATATCACTGATAATAAAGATCATTGTCTAAATCCTGCCTTTAGCAGAAATGGCTTTTCTATTTCCCATTAAGTATGATGTTGGCTTTTGACTAAGACAGTTATATTTTATAATGATAAGAGACTTTGCTCTTGTTTCTATTTTACTACCTTTATTTAAAAGATCAAACAAGGAATGTTGAATGGACTTTCGGCATTTGCTTTGATTGAGTTCTCCAGAAGTTGACCTTAAGAATAGTATTTATGTGTAAGACATTTATTAAGGAAATGCTCCCAAGGACAGACTGGTAAGAAAGTAGGGAAAGCAGGGCAGAGAAAGGGAAGGATCAAGCCAGAGTGTAATTGCAGGCACCAGTCCTGCAGAGGGTAGGCTTCAGCTGTTTCCTGCGGGGTAACTCTGGAATGAAAATTATGCCTAAGAGTTGTCCCAATCTGAAACAGGAAACTGACTTTCATACTTTCAAACTTTATAATCATTGGTTGATGGTCTCAGAGATCATGGTTGGGGGAAGGGAGTATCAACTCACAGGTACTTTCAGTTCACTGCGTATCTGTTCAAAGTGAGTCTAATAGAGCCAAAGATAGCCCTCTGAAGATCCATAGCAAGCCCACCTGGAGGTGAGGGGGAGCTGTGGGGGAGGCTCAGAGATGGTTAAAAGATATCTGAAGGAATATGAACAGGGCACAGACATTGTTATCTATAATGTCTATGGAGTGATTGTAATTGTTTTTTGACATTCTAATGTGATAAATTATATTAATAAATTCTCTAAAATTGAATACCCTTCATTACTAGATTAAACTCATTGTATCATAGAAAAATCCTGTCTTGGTAATTATTGTGTTGGCAGAGGTAGCTCTTGTAAAACTCTATGTCTTCTAGAGAAAATTGGCCTGTTTAAACCTTCTATGTCTTCTGAAGCCAATTTGGTATATTGCATTGTCCTAAAAAAAATACGCATTTTTATCCATAGTTTACATTTTTATTTGCATTAAGTTAAGCAAAATGATTCTGTTGAAACTAATTCTAAAATTATTTAATCTTTGTCATTTCTTATTTTATATATTTGTGCTTTCTTTTTTTCATGCTTGATTAACTTATCTAAAGAAGTATCTATATTATTGATTTTGTTTTTTGAAGCCCAGTTTTTATTTAATATGTCTATTTTTCAAGTTTTTGTTTGCTTTATATTACACTAATTCCTTCCTTCTTCTCTCTTCAGTTATGTTTGCTTTTGTTTTCCATTCCTTCTACACAACTCAATTAACTCAGTTGCAATGTAATCTTAAATATTTCTAGACTTATCCCTGGTTGTTAGCTTTTAAACATTAGGCAATCAGCAAGGTTATTCTAATTTTTACCTTCTCTCATCTTCTTTGTGGTATTTTTGTTAGTTGTATTATTTCTATATTGTCATAGCACTTACATGCAATTTAGTCAGTCTTATCCCCATTCTTGTTTTTGCTTCAGATGTATAAGAAAATATAGTTAATTGTTAAATTTAGCCTATAATGTCTTGCTGGATTGGATTTTATTTCCCAATGGTTGCATCCAGTAGTATGATGTGAAACATATTCCCCTAGTTTCTATGTTCAAAACCTTAGCCCACAGACTTTATATTTGAAGGTTTTAGTTGAATATAAAATTCCTGGCATATATATATATATATATATATATATATATATATATATATATATATATATATTATTCTGTACATTTTTTTTTTTGAGGGCAGTGTCACTGGCCCTCATAAGTGGGACCCGAACCGGGGCTGCTGTCTTCCCAAGCCAGGGCTTAACTGCCGCGCCACTCGGCCGGCCCTAGTATTCTGTACATTTTGATTCAATCTTTTCTGGAGTGCTGCCTTGGAATCTGATGCAATTTCTTTTCTTTACAAGGTATGTATTCTTTTCTTTGTCAACCTGAATTATTGCTTCATTTCTTTTAATAAGTTTACTAGGATGTTTCCTAAGTTTGAGTTTTTGGTTCAATTTTCCTTGGAATGTGGGATATTATATCTGTGTGAATCCAAGTATTCTTTTATTTTAAAATACATGTCTTCATTTTAAAATATTTTAAATTTCATTATTTTAGTTCTTTCTTCACTGACTCCATTATGCATATGTTAGATCTCTTTTTGCTTTCTTCTCTATCTATTAATTTCTCTCTAAATCCTTATAATTTTTATTTCACATCTATTTTCTTTATTTTTCTTACTTTTATTCTCTCCATCCTTTGCTGTATTTTTTATAGTGTCTTTTCAACTCTGTGCATCTTGTAGTTTAATTTTTTTGAAAACATTTTTCATTTTCTTAGCTTTCTTTTCCAAGTTCTACCTGCTTCCATTTTATTCCCCCTCACTGTTTGATCATGTTCACTTATTGCCATCAATTTACCTAAATCTTGTATTTCTGCTTCATGTTTTATTTTACATCATTATTTCTCCAGCAATTAATAAATATTATGTTAAGATATTGAGCTACAATTTTCGTATATCTTGCAGCAACATTTTTTTCCTGTTGCATTTTCTTTATTAGTAAAAAAGTTTTTATTCCTTTTTGAACTTTTTTCTTATAATATCTTTGTTTGCTTTTTGGGTTAATTTATTTTTGTTTATTGCTATAAACTAAATGTTTGTGCCTTCCCCACCCCCAATTCTTATGCTGAAACCAAACTTCAAACTCCCAATGTGACAGTGTTTGGAGTTGGGGTCTTTGGGAGGTGTTGAGGTCATTGGGGTGAAGGAGAATCATCATGAAGGGAATTAGTGTGTTTATAGAAGAGTGCCAGAACATTCCTTGGCTCCTCATGTTATGTGAAGACTCAGTGAGAAGACAGCTGTCTATGAATCAGGAAGTGCTTCTCACCACACATCAAATCTACTGGAGGACTTCCTAAGCTCTAGAACTATGAGAAGTAAATTGTTTAAGCCCCAGTCTTTAGCAACCCAAATGGGCTAAGAAAATTAGTTATATTTGAATCAGTTGAATTTTTATGGACCAACAAAAATTTAATGTGAAAGGAAAAAAGGGATAATGGTGCGTTTCTAGTTTTTTCTGTTTAAGGACTGCTCTATTGCTAGAGTGATGGAGCATTTAAACAACATATCATTGACGTGTGTTTAGGCTACCATTGCCTCTCAGAATTTAATTTGTTTCAGGCTTCTATCACAGTCTTGAGTTTCTTAAGCTGCTTCATTGGCTATTGCTAACAGGTAATACACCTTATGTTCCAAGGTTCTGTCACCCTTGGTCAACTCTGTCCTCCCACCCAACACCATAAATTCACTTTTTGCAGCATTGTTTTCTTCTATTTTTCAGTTATTACTCCATATTCCATTTCAATTTTGTTTATGACAATCCTAGTCAGGGTGGCACTCTATCTTTCTAAGTGTGAATAGCCTCTTTCATTTGTAGAATTCGCCCCCACTAGACCCTCTCTGCACCCATCATTTTCTGTTCTGTACCAACCCCTTGTCTCAGTTTTGTGTGTGTGTGTGTGTGTGTGTGTGTGTGCAGTTTTGTGCTGATTTTAGTAACTTTGGGCTATGTTTGGACACAATTTAGAATTTGCAGGTTTTTGTCTCCTATTTCACTGTAGATTTGCTTCAAGTGAGTAACTTGTTGTTATTGTGCTGAATTTTGCTTTGTATGGTTTCTAGGGGAAACAATGGGAAGATCTAGACTCAAGCTACCATTATGTCCCTACCCAATCCTTGGATTTCTTGCAGTATTTTTGTTTTTTTAATCTCAATATGTTGTCTTCTTTCTCAAATCTGGTTCTCTCTGTAGTGTGTTATGGATAATCCCATCACCAATTTTCTATGTATATAAGCTATAGAAATCTGATTCATCTTTAGTATACTGAAATAAATGAACCATTTTGGTTATTTCCTCAAAAACACTAACCCAATCTTCTTTTTGCCCTTTAACTCAGTATACCTTTACTTTGCATGTATTCGGAAAGTTTTTCCAAGCTCCCCCAACCCTTTGTATATGTTGTCCTCTCTCCCATTCTCTGCTGATAAACTCATATTTGGACTGAAATGTCTCCCCTGGGAATATTTTGTTGACCACCCCCCACCAATGACAACAAAATTAACTATTCCTTGATTGGTCATTCCTTTATCAGAGAGAATAGCTGTTCTAATGCTTATAGTGCTTAACACATTTTAATGTAATCATTTCTTATCTCTAACTCATCCCTGGTGTATTGTAAGCTCTTCGATGGCACATCATAGGTCTTCAATGTAACTAGTATAAAATTAAATTGACTTAACTTATAGTGTTGAGTAAAATTATTTATTTGTCTGGTTCCCTATCCAGAATATAGTTTCTATGAAAGTTGTGAGTCAAGTATTTTTATTATTATATCCAAAGAGACTTGTATATCTCTTGTAGCACAGTAAGCCTTTTATGTATGTCTGATTAGAGTTCTACTATTTCACTGAAAGATATAGAAACAGTGTATAATTGACAACAAACCTATGCTAGCTAGGAACAAACTTAGAATTATAATTCATATCTCTTAAATTCCAGAAAACATACACACCTACTTCCTGCTTTCTTCTCTATTTTTGCTAACAAGAGCAAGCCTAGAATAAATATAGTGAACGTTTAAAGACAAAAGGGAAAAGGAAGGGAAAGGAGAGCTTTTGAAATGAAATCCCCCCTCAGAAACCTTCTGGGTATCAAGCAGATAGCATGGTTTCCAACCCATACACACGTTTCTCTTAGAGCTTCTACCTTGCTCATGTTTTTTTAGTAGAAAAGTGTTTGCAGTTCTTGACATTTTGCAGACATGCCAAAAAGGTTATTTACAATAATTTCTTTTGCAGCTGTGATTACTGATATATAAAATATTTCTACATTATCATATACATCCTAATTAATACCACTTGAACTGGTACATGAAGAGCCCATTTATTAGATGACCACATATACTGAAGGACATATAGAGGAGTATGAATTTGCATCTATAACAGAGATTCTGGATGAGAATTCTAGCTTTAGTAGATAAGAAGATGAATGAGTAAAAGTATGATAGATACAAATAGCAGGGTTCATTACACAATAAGAATATCTTACCCGACATGTGATGAAGATAAATTCTACTGCATGTCAGGAATATCATGTTATTGCCTCTAATAGATCATCTTGTTAATGTTATTTCTATGGGAACATTAAAAGAAATTAAACTACTAAAACGTGAAAACAGATTTGACAGCTCCATGTAATAAAGAAAAATATCAAGATTTTGCTGAAATATGTGCCATGCTTTAGCAAGTCATGTTAATTACTGGGAGTTAGTGTTTAGATAATCTATACAATGCAGATGGATAAACAAACCCCTATAAATAAAGATGCTATCATTATTATTGTTATGAATAATAAATATTATGTATTCATACTGATATTTAGTTCACTGGGAAATAGTAATTTAGGGTTTTCTTATTCTAGAAAGAGCAACTCAATTCAGCATAAAGAAATTCTGTATCTTCACAAATTTGTGCAAAGGTCTTAACATTGATTACTTACATTTAAGCAGGCTTTAATAATCTGAATGGCCTCCATTAATTGATGCACATAGAAGGAGTATTGTTTTTGCCCACTTATCTTGGATGCCGCATAGTTTTACCTGGGTATGCAAAGCCTGATTCTCCTGTTTACCACTCTCCTCCCATAATTTCCAATAAGGGGAGATGTTACCCATACCTCCTTATGTGTAAGTATGTTGGTGTCTGTGGATGCATGTGCATGAGGGGAGGTGGGGGAAGGGATATTGATGGCCCCCGGATGCTTCCTACTTTAACTTGGCAATTTCTGTCTTAAGGCTATCCAATTATTTGTGTCTCACACTTACTACTATACCTTGCTTTATATGAACAACAAGAGATGAACAGAGAGACAAGTTTTTCCTCCCACTTTTCTTTATTCTTCTGAAATTATGTAGAAAATAAAGCTAATTATCTATGCAGCTGTAATCATGAGAAAAAGGAAATGAGAATCAAATTTAACTTGATTCATTTTGTTGTGAGTTAATGAGACACCATTAAGGAATCACAGTTTTCTTTACCTGTCTTTATCTATTATGAAATGGATGAAGTTCAATTTCTCTTCAACACAGGACTCTAATAAGTTCTATTCTTTAGTATTTATAATAAACTTCATGAAGCTCAAGTGAAAGATGTTGAAAAAGATAAATAATAAGAGCTAAATATTATTTTTGTTTCATCCCTGGAGGTAAAGTATTTGAATTTTCTGTTATAAAGAAGAAATCATGACAAGGACATCACAAAAAGGCTAGATTTTCTAGTATGAGTTCAACTTAATGGCAAGAGGTTAAAGTCAATCAGGTTAATTGTTTGGAGACTGAATTGCTGTGGACAATCAATCAATGGAACAAAACAGCCTTTCACAGTGATAGCTTATGGAAATTTGAATATGAGTGATGTTTAGAAAGATTTAATTTTGTAAACTAGTCATTGGCTGTCTTGTAAGGTCTGTGGTACCAAACACATGTGACTAAGACTCTTTTCTAAAGCAGAAGTGAAATAAATGTGTTACTATTATCCATGAAGATGTGTTCTAAATCTAGAAATGATTTTAGATTCAGAAGTTGTCAGTCTAGTGATGCACAGATGATTCAGAAATAATTTATAATTACAAGTATAAAATAAAGCTGGAAATTTTGCAAAATTTAAACCAAGCAATTTAACCCAAGAAATCTTCCCTTGCTTTGATCAACACGCCATTTTAAAATCCAAATCATCAAATAATTGTCTTATTCCTCCATATATTCCATGTAGATAGACATATTTTTGATGTCTCAGACCTAAGAGTCTGGGAGAGATGAGGGTACCTTGTTAGCTCCTATATTTTGGGGCTTTGGAACAGTTTCACTTAAAACAATCTGATAGTATCACATTCTACACAGGAAATGCATTTAATAAATGATTGTTTACTTATTTATTAACATAAGTTACAGACTGAAATAGTGGACACTGGATTTTAATTTGGAGGGCCAGAGAGAATAAGAGCACAATATCTATTGAGCATACACCTCTGCATTTGTCACTGAATGAGGCTTTCTTTTTTTCTTTTTCCTTTTTCTATTTTTACAAATATTCTCATTTATTTTAATTTCCTAAAAATGTATTAAGGTTCTCATTGGCCTTCGACACTAAAAATCTGTGTGTTTGGGTAAATAATATCACTTCTCTGACTCTTTGTTTTTCAACTAAAAATTGAGGAGACTGTTTATGATCATCTTTAAAGCCACTTCTAAACCTCAAATTTCCATTGCAAACAGTTCTCTCAACTCTCTGTAACTGTTCTTTTGTGGTCACGCAGAACTCCATAATTTTTCATATTTTTGTATTTTGGGTCCTGATTTTAACTATCATGGATGCCAGTGTTTTCCACAATAAACACATCTATGTAAACTCTTGGAGACATTGCTAAGCAAGAGTAGAAGTCACACTAGTCCCCTAGCAGCACTTGCCCTCCCATCCAGGTCCTTTCCTATGATCCAAGTGAGCAGTGATGGGTGCTGTTATTTAATGAGTTTTGGTTGCTCACCTCATAAATGTAGAATCGTCATGAAAGAAACTTCTGCTTTGGATTCTTTGAAGGCTCGGATACAATTTTATGTATTTCAAAGGTGTTATTATTATACCTTTGGCAAAATAATCAGCGATTGTTTACAAGTCCTATTAATTTAGGTAAAATATCTATTTGAATGTCTCAGGGAGATGGTGTAGTGATCAGGTATAAGGACTTGAACATTATGCATTTCTCTGTGAAGATGGACACATGTTTTTATGCCTTTTTTCTTAACTATAAAATGAGATAACAAAAGAATTTATACTATTGGTTTATTGGAAATATTAAATGAAATTATATGTGTAAAATTCTTAGAATACTAGTTATAAGTAAGCAAATTATAAGTAGCACACATTAAGGTTTGTTGTTATTATTTTAACCATTAGATTCATTAAGAAGAATATTGTTCTTGTTCAACATCACTTTCTGTAATAATCGAGATGGTTTAAAAATCATAAAAGTACTTGCCAAATAAAAAAAATAGGGAATACTAGTAGGAATGCAACATTTAGGAAATCCCTCATGCCACGTTCAATACTATGTAAACAACCATTCATATAATTTTATGTAGCTTCTTTGGCCAAGGGGCTTCTTTTATGTTGGATTCATCTTTCCATTCAACCAATCCTCAGGAAAAGTTCCGGGCAAAGAGTCATTTAGCATTAGCCTGCAGGAGGTAGTCTTTCACAAAGATTCACTGTCCATTTCCTCTAATAAGAATTCTCATTGGTCACCTGGACACTTTGCTGTGTCACAGCTGAACTTCTTTCACAGGAGACCACTTTCCAAAAGCAACTTCACATTGTACATTACATAAAATGTGCAATCTGATGCCACAGTGTGCAAAATAAATGGCCTCCCAGAAGTCAAGCAGGGGAATCCATAGTAAAAAGGTGCGGGTTGGGTTCTAAAGTCACAATGCTGGCTTGTTGTCCAGGGTCTGGGCTATATCACATTCACATAAAGAAACTGCAGAGCATTACTTGTAGTGATTCAGGAAGTTGGAAAGAAAGACACAGTCTGCTCCTCTGGCCAACAGAGCTTTAATAGGCTAGCCTTTCATTAAGTGAATTCCTAAATGTTGACCAAATTCTTTTAAACAGAAGCAGCTAATGGCTCAGGGTGCATGTGATGCACTTGCTGTTATATCAACAGTGATTACACAAAAACAAAAAACAACAAAAAACAAAAAACAACCTTCAGGTTGCTTTCCCAAAGTGTTCACATGCTAGGGATGGAAGGCTGGTCACAAACTTTTCTCAGTGGTTCCTTTTATGTCCCCATAAGGACGGTCATGTGTTTTAGTTTACTGATACATTTCAATAAAATGATTTTCAAAGAGATAGGACAAATAATAGGCGTTTTATATATGGTCACACGGAGCTAATTTTCCCATGCACAATATATTTGTTATTCTACAAGCTGGGTATAATTCATTTAAGGACCTTTTTTATTCAATTTTACCTAATAAACTAATGAAATGGCCCAGTGAAGTCTTTATGGTCAATATAATATGGGTGACTAAGTCTACATTTCCTTTAGGACATTAAAAATATATCATTACCTCCTAGCTTTTTTCCTCTCACAAAGCTCAAGGGAAAGAAAGCATCTCAAGTCTGGAGAGCATTTTTATATTCTTAAAAAATCATTTTTGATGTCAGCATTTTCATAGAAAAAGTGAGCTATAATTTATTTTTTGTGTACAAACATAATTACTAGCAAATGATTTTCTTTATTTTTTATGATGCCAGTGGCAGTTATCAGCTGCCATTTGTCTACTTGGAAATACTTAAAGAACATTAGAAAGTAGAAATCACTACTAGGAAAATTAATTGGGAGTTTAAAAATGACATACCTTACAATAGCAGGAGATAAAGAGACAATGTGCATTATGTAGAAATTGGCTTTATGCAAAAGAACAAATCAATGCATTGTGTTTTTCAGTTGCTAATCAAACAAACTCTCAACAGGACTTTTTTTGACCATTTTTGTCAGATACATGACACTATCTCATAATGCAGTGTAGTTTTCACCTCCTTTGCCCTCCTAAGAGGTGACTTGGCATAACTCTGTGTGAATGATGTGACCAAATGCCAAATGAATAAACCAAGCATTGTTTCTGTCACAGAGAAATATGTTTGAGAAACAATGCAATGCAATTATTAACCACAGCTAGTACAACTCAAAGATGTACTAATGGGCAAAGAGGTCTCTTCAGTGTTGTCAGAAATGCAGCCCAATTAGCTAGGGTCATTATGCAGGGCGTCAGCATTGCTGAAAGCTGAGAGAGATCCAGAGCAATGAAAATATCATAGTCTGAGGTCCTCACTTAAGCAAATGAGCAACCAGGCCTACTCCAACCCTGACTCATCTGCAACTTATTATATTCAATGACTATCTATCCAGTAAATATCATGTCATTAAATGGGTGACTATGAACACTAAAAAATGTTTTGACACATTTGAAATAATTTTCCCTTTGCAAGACTCATTAAAATGAGCGTTAATTTTGTTGGTTAAAGGATAATGTGGGGAAAGTAAATATTTACATTTTCAACTTAATATAGTGTTTGTCTAATTCTGATTACCTCTGTTCATATAGAAATAACCTCAACCTACACTGGTTACCTACATTATAGATTTGCTAAGTACTAGTACAATGTATTTTATTTTCTACCAATTTTGAGAGAAATGTTTACATTGTGAGCTCAGTAACCATACAAAGCCAATTTAGAGAAACTCAGAAGTAAATAAAAATGAATAATGATTAATTTCTTTCTTCCCTGTCCTGCGTGCTGCAGATCCCCTCTCTACTCTCTCTCTTTCTCTTTCTCTCTCCTCTAGGTTTTAAGATCAATAGACAAGAACAATGGAGTTGTAAGAGACCAGTACTCTCTTCAAAGAGACTGCTGCCATCTAGCTCTGTGACTTTGGACAAGTTACATATAAGGGCATTTCTTCACCTGCAAGACAAAGTTTGGGCTAAATAATGTCTAATGTTCCTTCTCTTTTGAATTTCTTTGATTTTATTATGTTACCATAAGCTTGGGAATCATAACAAGACATAGTTTCTTTTGACCTCACATATATGTTGTAGAGGTCAATGGAGAAGAGTGGAACAGACTGTCATTTAGAAGGAGGTTCATTACACTGGCAGCCAAAGGGGGATCACCCACCCTGCCAAATGAACAGGGCCCTGGATACAAATTGTTGTTAGGTCACCAAGCACACTCCTGTTAATATAGATTGGTGATTTTATGATGCCAAAAACTTATATGACATAATCACTTTTATTTATATTATTTATTGAAACAACTGTTTTTTATTTTGTTTATAGACAGAGAGTATTATGAGCAGTTATTAGTTGATTTAATTTTATTTCAGAAGGTTTGAAATTTGTTCAATATCTTTCCCAACTGTCATTATTTAGCAATAACTAGGAGAGAGATTTAATTCATGTATTTACTACTATATGTGAAGGCTATAGTTACCTTTTAAAAAAAATTCAGGGCTGGCCAAATGGCTCAGTTGATTAAGAGCTCACTTAAAAGTGAGAGCTGAGCTCTGAGCGACAGCTTGATGCCCAGCCTGAGCTGAGCTGCTGCTGAGCTGCCAACAGGAGGCAGGATGGTTAACCAAAAAAAACCAAAGGACTTTTAATTACAGTTGACATAAAATATTATATTAGTTTCAGGTGTACAATATAATGATTATACATTTGTAGACTTTATGAAGTGATCATCCCGGTAAGTCTAGTACCCACCTTACACCATACATAATTATTACAATAAGGACTAAAATTTTATCATAGTTTCATTTATAAAATTTTTAAAGGATATAATTCACATAATGGTGATTATGTAAAAATATATTTATGGCTCTTGAATAATTTTTTATATTAGTCTCAGATGTAGAAAACAGTGCAATAGTTATACTTTTTACCCCTCACAAAGTGACAACACTCCTTCCCCAAACACCGCCCCACTCCCCCCACCCTGACATCACACGTATCTATTACAATTCCATTGACTCTACTCCCCACACTATACTCCACAACCTGTGAGTATAGTTGACATATGATATTTTTCAATGTCAGCTGCAGGTGTGCAGTGCAGTGGTCAAGCCTCTACACTGTCCATGAAGTGGTCATGGTCTCCCTAACAAGACATGTGACCATCTGACACCCTAAAAATATTTACAACTATATTAATTATATCCCCCAAACTGGCTTTCATATCCCTGTGGCAATATTGTAATTACCAATATATGCTGTTTAATCCCTTCCTCTTATCTGTCATCCCCACCCCCCTCCCATCTAGCAACCATCAGTTTTTCCTCTGTCTTTGAGACTATTTCTGTTTATTTTGTTCATTTATTCAGTTCTTTAGATTCCACATATAAGTGAGATCATATGGTATTTGTCTTTCACCGACTGACATTTCACTTCACATAATGTCCTCTAGGTCCATCCATATCGTTGCAAATGGTAAGATTTCATTCTTCTTTATAGCAGAGTAATACTCCATTGTATAAATGTACCACAGCTTCTTAATCCAGTCATCTACCAATGGGCATTTCGGTTGTTTCCAAGTCTTGGCTATTGTAAATAGCACTGCAATAAACATAGGGGTGCATCTATTTTTTCAAATTAGCATCTTGGGTGTCTCTGGATAGATATCTAAGAGTGGACTTGCTGGGTCATAAGGTACTCCCATTTTGATACCACCATACTAATTTCCATAATGGCTGCACCAATTTGCAGTCCCACCAACAGTGCACCAGGGTTCCCTTTTCTCCACAACCTTGCCAGCACTTGTTTGTTGATTTATTGATAATACCCATTCTGACTGGAGTGAGGTGGTATCTCATTGTGGTTTTTATTTGCATTTCTCTAATGATTAGTGAGGTTGAACATTTTTTCATATGCCTGTTGGCCATCTGAATGTCCTCTTTAGAGAAATGTCTTCATATCCTCTGCACACTTTTTAATTGGGCTGTTTATTTTTTCATTTCGAGTTGAATGAGTGTTTTATAGATTTTGGATATTAACCCCTTATCAGATATATCATTGGAAAATATCTTCTCCCATTCAGAAGGCTGTCTTTTTGTTCTATTGATGATTTCGTATGCTTTGAAAAAATTTTATGTTTGATGTAATACCATATGTTTATTTTTACTTTTATTTCCTTTGTCTGAGGGGATATATCAGTAAAAAATGTTACTCAGGGTAATGTCTACAAATTTACTCCCTATGTTTTCTTCTAGGAGTTTTATGGTTTCAGATCTTACATTTAAGTCTTTAATCCATTTTGAATTTGTTCTCATATATGGTGTAGGGAGGTGGTCCAGTTTCTTTTTTTTGCATGTGTCAGTCCAGTTTTCCCAGCAACATTTATTAAATAGACATCTTTACTCCAATGTAAATTCTTGCTTTCATTGTCATAGATTAAGTGACCATATACAGATAGGTTTATTTCTGGGCTCTCTATTCTGTTCCATTGCCCTATGTGTCCATTTTTATGCCAGTACCATACTGTTTTGATTACTATAGTTTTGTACTATGATTTGATATTGGGAAGCGTGATATCTCACACTTTGTTCTTATTTCTCAAGATTGTTGTGGCTATTCGGGGTCTTTTATGGTTCCATATAAATTTTAGGATTATATGTTCAATTTCAGAGAAAAATGTCCTTGGTAGTTTGATTGGAATTGTGTTGAATCTATATATTGCCTTAGGTAGTATTGACATTTTAACTATATGAATTCTTCCTATCCATGAACATGGTATGTGTTTCCATTTATTTGTATCTTCTTTGATTTCTCTCTTTAGTGCCTCATAATTTGCTGAGTACATATCTTTTACTTCTTTGGTTAAATTTACTCCTAGGTATTTTATTGTTTTTGAAGCAATTGTGAATGGGATTGATTCCTTGATTTCTTTTTCTGATAGTTTATTATTGGTGTTTACAAATGCAACTGATTTCTGTATATTAAATTTGTATCCTGTTACTTTACTAAATTGATTTTATGAGTCTAACAGTTTTTTTATGGAATCTTTGGGATTCTCTCTACATAGTATCATGTCATCTGCATATAATGATAATTTTATCTCCTCCTTTCCAATTTGGATGCCTTTTACTTCATTTTCTTGTCTGATTGCTGTGGCTAGAACTTCCAGAACTATGTTAAATAGAAGTGGTGAAAGTGGGCAGCCTTGTCTTGTTCCTGATCCTAAGGGGAAAGGTTTTAGTATTTCCCCATTGTGTACGATGTTAGCTGTGGGCTTATCATATATGGCCTTTATTATGTTGAGATATGATTTCACTATTCCCACTTTGCTAAGAGTTTTTATCATAAATGGCTTCTGGATTTTGTCAAATGTTTTTTCTGCATCTATTGATATGATCATATGATTTTTATTTTTCATTTTGTTAATGTGATGTATTATGTTAATTGATTTGCGGATATTGAACCAATCTTGCATACCAGGAAAGAATTCCACTTTATGTGGTGTATGATCTTTTTAATGTGATGCTGAAACCGTTTTGCTAGTATTTTGTTGAGAATTTTTGCATCTATGTTCATTAGGGATATTGGCCTGTAGTTTTCCTTTTTTGTAATATCTTTGTCTGATTTTGGGATCAGAGTAATAGTGGCCACACAAAACGTGCTTGGGAGCCTTCCCTTCTGGATTTTTTGGAATAGTTTGAGGAGAAAAGGTGGTAATTCTTTTTTGAATGTTTTGTAAAATTCACCTGTGAAGCCATCTGGTCCAGGATTTTTGTTTGTTGGAAGCTTCTTGATTACTGATTCAGTTTGGTTTTGGTAGTCTGTTCAGAGTTTCTGTTTCTTCTTGATTTAGACTTGGAAGATTATATGCTTCTAGAAATTTATCCGTTTCTTCCAGATTGTCTAATTTGTTGGCATAAAGTTGCTCATAGTATTTTCTTAAAATTTTCTGTATTTCTGTGGTATCTATTGTCACTTCTCTTCTTTCACTTCTGATTTTATTAATTTGGGCCCTGTCTTTCTTTTTCTTGGTGAATCTGGCTAAGGGTTTGTCGATTTTGTTTATCTTTTCAGAAAAAACAGCGCTAGGTTTCATTGATCTTTTGTATTTTTTTTTGTCTCAATTTCATTTATTTCTGCCCTGATCTTTATTATTTACTTACTTGTACTCCGTTTGGGCTTGTTTTGCTATTCTTTTTCCAGTTCCCTTAGGTGTAAAGATAGCCTGTTGATACGCGATTTTCTTGATTCTTTATATAGGCCTGTATTGCTATGAATTTCCCTCTTAGGACTGCTTCACTGCATCTGATTTTTTTGGGTTGTTGTGTTTTCACTTTCATTTGTCTTAAGGTATCTTTTGATTTCCACCTTGATCTTATTTTTGACCCACTTGCTATTTTAGTAGCATGTTATTCAGCCTCCATGTATTTGTGTGCTTTCCGGATTTCTTTTTATAATTGATTCCTAGTTTCATAGCACTTGTGGTCAGAGCAAACACTTGATATGATTTCAATCTTCTTAAATTTATTGAGACTTGTTTTATGGCCTATTATATGGTCTATCTTGGAAAATGTTCCATGTGTACTTGAGAAGAATGTATATTCTGTTGCTTTGGAGTGAAATGCTTAAAAATATAGATTAAATCCAACTAGTCTAAAGTGTCATTTAAGGCCATGTTTCCGTGTTGATTTTGAGGTTGGAGGATCTGTCCATTGGTGACAACGGGGTGTTGAAGTCTCTTACTATGATAGTGCTACTGTTGATCTCTAACTTTATGTCAGTCATAAACTATTTTATATACTTAGGAGCTCTTATGTTGGGTGCATAGATGCTTACTAGGGTTATGTCCTCCTGTTGGATGGATCCCTTTATTATTATGTAGTGCCCTACTTTGTCTTTGATTGTAGTCGTCATTTTAAAGTCTATTTGTCTGAAATATGTATTGCTACTCCAGCTTTTTTATCATTTCCATTTGTGTGAAGTATCTTATTCCATCCCTTTACTATCAGTCTGCATTTGACTTTTGATCTGAGATGAGTCTCTTGTAGACAGCATATGCATGGGTCTTGTTTTCTTATCCACTCAGCCACTCTCTGCCTTTTGATTAGACCATTTAGTGTGTTCACACTTAAAGTGATTATTGATACGTACATATTTATTGCCATTTTGTTATTTGTGTTTCTGGTCTTCCTGAGTTAGTTTGTTTTCCCCATTCTTTTGTTTAAAAAAGTACTGTTAACATTTCCTGCAATGCAGGCTTGGGGGTAACAAATTCCTTTAGCTTATTCTATTCTGAGAAGCTCTTTATCTCCTTAAATTTTAAGTGATAGCCATGCTGGGTAGAGCAATCTTGGTTGTAGTACTTTATTTTGCATCACTTTGAATATTTCCTGCCACTCCCCTCTGGCTTGCAGAGTTTGTGTAGAAAAGTCAGCTGTTAGTCTTATAGGAGTCTCTTTGTATGTAACCTGCTGTCTCTCTTGCTGCGTTTAGGATTCTGTCTCTGTCTTTAACCTTTGCCATTTTAACTATGATGTGTCTTGGTGTGGGCCTGTTTGGGTTCAGCTTGTTTGGAACTCTCTGCACTTCCTTGGCTAGTATGTTGATTTCCTTCACCAGGGTAGGGAAATGTTCATTCATTATTTGTTCTCAATCATTTGCTTCTTCATTCTTCTGGTATTTCTATGATGTGGATGTTGTTGCACTTGATGCTGTCCCACAGGTCTCTTAAAGCATTTTCATTGTTTTTTATTCTTTTTTCTTTCTGTTGCTCCAACTGGGTAATTTCTGCTACTTTGTCTTTTAAATCGCTGATCCGATCCTCTTTATCTAATCTGCTGATGATTCCTTTGAGTATGTTCTTCATCTCAGTTATTGTATTCTTTATTTCTAAGAGGTTGTTTTTATGATTTCTCTATCCTTTATGTCCTCACAAAAGTTCCTTAAATGTTCTTATCATCAGTGTTCTAAACTCTGTCTCTGACAGGTTGGATACCTCTGTTTCATTTAATTCCATTTCTAGAAGTTTCTTCTGATCTTTTATTTGGGACATGTTTCTTTGTTTCTTCATTCTTGCTGTTGCTCTGTGATTGCTTTGATGTGTTATGTAGTTGACCTTTGTCTCTCAGTCATTGCTGGGTGGTCTTGTAGTATGTGTCCTTTATAGTCAGATTACACAGTCTCCCTATTCTCCTGTCCTGTGTGTTCTAGAGATGTCTCTGATGAAGTTGATCATTAATTACTTTTGGCTTCTTAGAGGGCGGGATTGACCCTCAGATGATTAACTGGGAGAATTAGCTCTGTTCACAATGCATGAGATGCTGTGTGGAAGTTGACTCCTTCAGAGGAGACTTGGCCACTATGGGCTCCTGTTCCTGTGGAAAATTTCCTTTGAGAATGTCACTTGTAGTGTAGGTTCAACCAGGTAGTACTCTGGTTTTGTCCAACACTGGCCTCTGAGTGTATTGGTTCTGGTGTCTCTTCAGTAGGGCTCCCACTTAGAGATGTTTCAGACTTTTCTGTTACCAGTCTGTAGCTACCTGGTAGGGTGTACACAGTTGGCCGCTGCCCATGCTGGACCTGGTCCTTGTGTGAACTGAGTTGGCTTCCCCCAATATTGATCCTGAGGCAGTTTAGGAAAATGCCCAGGGCCTACTAGGCTTTTTGTCACCTGTCAGAATCCAGTGAGGCCCAACTATTGAAAGAGGCTCTTTAGTAGTGTGTGTCTGGCTCTTTGACCCAGTGTTGAGGCTGTCCTCTGCTATGTGGCACTAGCTTGGCAGGATGGAGTTCAAGTGAGTTATGTGACGTGATTGGTAGTTTTCAAGACGTTAATGCAGATTCAGGTCTTACGCATACCTGGCCTGTGACCCCCCTTGTATAACATCCCAAGGGCACTACTGCCAGCCTCTACCTCACTCTCACAGATTTATGAAATCTTCTCCTGAGTGGCTGTGGTGCAGGTTTATGGTCACTGAACACCATGAAGATGACCCTGGGGCTCTGTGCACCACATTCTGTTGTAAAAAAACTTTTCCACAGTTTATGGGGATGGGTCCAGTCACCCAGCACCCCGATTATCCCTGGCAACGCAGCTGTAGATGGGCAAGGTGGTGTTACAGGTGCGTAAAGGCTGTGGTCAGTGGTTTCTAAAAATTCAGTGTAGTCTCAGCTTCTTGACCAGTGCTAAGTCCATGTCCGCTTCATAAAAAAAAAAACAAAAAAACAAAGCAAGGCAACCCAACAACACCAAAAAACAAATACACCCCCACAAACACGATAAGCAATGATCATACAAGAGATACAAAAATATATAAAAGAGACACAAACACAAACACACAAACAGGAGAACAAGAGAGAAAAACAGTGACCAAAGCAATAACCAGGTAAAACAAGCCTGAGAAATAATTGCAAAAAGAAAACAGATGAAAGAAAAGAAGAAAAAGGAATAAAAAGATGGAAGAGAAATAAAAGAAAAAATAATAATAAAAAAATAAAAAAATGGGGAAAAAAAGGAAAAGTCTATCCATCTGCTTTAATCTGCAGACCACTTGTTCAGCAATACAGTCTCTGGATGACTCAGCACCAGCTGTGTTGTGAGGAAATGCATCATGTGTGCTCTGGGGCCTTACTCACCACCAAAATCCTCATAGGTTGCTACGGGCTGTCTGCTGTTGCAAAATCCGTCCGTGGACTGTGGAGGTGGGGGCCAGCCACCAGGGGCTCAGAGTGCCCCCAGCAATGCACCTCTAGGTGGTCAGAGCAAGCCCCCAAGGCATCACAGGGTGTAGTCAGTGGCCCCCACCAAATCAGACCATTGTGCACTCCTGTACTGGCAAGCAGCCCTCACAAATATGCCATGAGATCCCTGGCTGGATCACGCAGGCACACAGCTCACGGCCCAACACTGTCAGGAAAATTCCCAGTCTCAATCTGTCCCAATCAACCACTTCCAGATCAGGCAGAGCAGCCCAATAGCCAGTCTCCACCCTGGTAACTTTGCATATGCAGTACAGAGAGCGGGGACACTAGGAAGCTCACATGCACCCATGTCTTAAAGAGCAGCCAGTTGAAGATGGAGCACACCAGCCAGGCATTTCCCTAGCTACGCAGCACAAGCAGGGTGGAGGGTGGGGATCTACAGCCACATGTGCATGCGTGCACACGTGCACTCCTGTGCCAATTTCACCAGACCAATGTGGTCCCGGACCCGACCTTCTGTGGGAGGGCCTAACCCTGAAAAATGGCACCCTCCTGTACACTACTCATGTGCAAGCTCCACACATGGGGAGCAATGGTCCCAAAACCTCCAGCTCCCCCACCGAATGTGCTCAGTTCAGTCCGTACCCAGAGACTCCTGGGCCCCCAACTCACACAGCCACTCCCTCCACCAGGGACCAGGTGAGTGCTCACCAGCAAGCGTGTCCATGTGCCGGCTCCACAAGAGGGCAACTGGTTCTCTATCCGCCCTCCACCTCACTGAGTTGAGCAAAGAGAGTCCTCACTAATACCTACTGCCAGCTATCATGGAACTCGTCTTCCTGGCAAGGTAATTCTGGACTGGTGAGCTCGGTGTGGGGCTGGAGGGTCTCTTCCCCAACTGGAGAAGACTCCCCACCACTGAGGTTTCCCTCACAGTGTTTGCCCTCTGTCTTCTCTGCCCCTCCTGAGGACTAAAACTATATTAATGAATTTAAAATATCAGTGCGGTTCCTCATGAACCAAAAGAACATAGTATAACACAGCATTCAGATTGGTCTTTGCAGCTTAATCTGGGAAGATATTTTTCAGTGTAATTCCACTAACACAAGCAAGAAAGTCCTGTTTTTAACAGACATAAGCAAGAGGGCTTGTTCTTCTGAAATGGAGGCATTATCAGGCATATCATGCAACTGAAATCTAGGTAAATATCTTTACAACAGTGCCCTACCACAACAGGGTAAGATGATACCTTTAGAAGAGTTAGGAGATTTAAATTCTAATATTAGAGTTTCCACTTACTGCCATATAATCTGGAATAAATCAGTTAAAATCTTAGTTTTCTGATCAGCTGAGTGAACATCAAATTGGGAAATATACATGAACATACTTTGAAAATTATAACCCACTGTACAAATAACAGGCATTGTATTATGATATAAATGAATATTCATGATGATGAAAACTTATGCTGAAATGGATACTTTTTAATTAGAAAAAAACCCAAAACCACTTTAGTCCCAAGAGTGTTTTATTCATCCTATCTTAATCCATTTGGATCACTAAAGTGCAACATAACAGTTTTTACACTGTGTTACCTTTACAATATTGTACTGATATCTTCTTTAAACTGTTGTTGAAATCACAGGTGGACCCAGAACTGTCCTATTTAAATCTGACCAAATCCACCAAGGTGAAGGGGAAGTAATTCAATGAGAATGACCTCCGCAGGGTGAATCAGTAGCCAAAGCTCCCCTGGCAAAGGATGGTTAATGTGTTTACTCTGGTCCAAGTGGAGTCAGTTTGATAAAGGTGTCTTTGTTCATTTTGATATAACAATATACTATCTTGTGATGGGATCTGGCATAATCAATTTTTCTCAATAATAGATACATGTTGTCTTTGATATATGTTGATTGTGTTGTATACAATACTAAAATTGGTTAGAATTTTTTAAAAAAATGAATCTCTGGGAAGAATTCTTTCTTAGAGAAAGAAGTTCTGGTACAAAACAAATTTTATTTTCTGGCCAAATTGGGGTGGGAAATCTAAATTTGTGAAACATTTTGTGGTTATATTTTGAAGTTTACTGTAAGACTTTCTAAAGAAGTGAAACAGTTTTCATAGCTAAAAATTATCATTTCTTGCATGAGTAAAATTGATGATCTATTGTGGACATTTATTTTTTTGAGGGAGAAAGAAATATTTTTGTCAAGTTTATGAAAAACATATCCATTGTTCGTGATATAAAATAAATATGTTCATAGCTGCAAAGAGATTTATGGTACTAGTATTTCATGATGAGAAGAATTGGGACAGAATTAAACATTATTAAAATTTCCCCATATTATGTGGGGAGTAAGATTGAGAAATTCTGCTTCATTCTATCACTAATACTGAACTATATTTTTCTTCTTTTTAAAGATCATTGTTAAAAATATAGCTAACATACAGTATTATATGAGTTTCGGGGGTACACCATAGTTGTTCAACATTTAAATACCTTAAAAAGTGATCACCATGATAAGTTCAGCAACTATTTGACACCTTACTACGAGTATGCTAACAGAATATTATAGACTGTATTCCCTATGCTGTACATTACATCCCCACGACTTATTTGCTTTATACCTGGAAATTTGGACCTCTTATTCCCCTTCACCTTTCTCCCCTTTTGAAAATTTTTCAGTTACATTTGACATTCAATATTAGTTTATATTAATTTCAGGGGTACAACATAGTGGTTACACATTTATATAATTTAACATGTGATCCCTTGACTAGTCTAGTACCCACCTGTCACTATACATATTTATTACCATATTATTGACTATATTCTCTATGCATCATTTCATATTCCCATGACTATTTTACTAACTATCAATTTGTGCTTCTTTATCTCTTCACTGTTTTCACTCTGCCACCAACTCCTTCCAACAATCAACAAATCTAATACCCATCTGACACCATACATAATTATCACAATATTATTGATTATATTCCTTATGCTATATCTACATCCCATGACTACTTTGTAACAACCAATTTGCACTTCTTAATCCCCTCTTCTTTTTTCACCCACACTGCCAAAGTACTTCCCATCTGCCAACCATTAAATGTTCTCTGTATCTATGAGTTTGTTCCTGATTTGTTTGTTTACTTTGTTGTTTAGATCCACATATAAGATAAATCACATTGTATCTCTCTTTCTCTGTCTGACATACTCCACTCAACACGTACCCTCCAGGTCCATCCATGCCACCATGGATGGCAAGAACCCATTCCCTTCCATGGCCAAGCAATATTCCATTGTATGTATGTACCACCTCCTCTTTATCCATTCATCCGTCAAAGAACACCCAGGCTGCCTCCACATCTTGGCCATTGTAAACAATGCTGCAATGAACATATGGATGCACATGTCTTCTTGAAGTAGTGTTTTGGGTTTTTTTAGATAAATATCTAGAAGTGGGATTCCTGGGTCCTTCTTTGTTTCTTGGTATAGCCTTTGTTTTAAAGTCTATTTTCTCTGGTATAAGTAGGGTTACCACAGTTATTTTTTGTTTGTTTCCATTTTCATGAAATATCTTTTCCATTTCTTTACTTTTCATCTGTGTGTGTGTGTGTGTGTGTGTGTGTGTGTGTGTGTGTGTGTCTTTTAATTCAGTGATTCTCTTATTGGCAACATATGTAGGGGTTTTGTTTTCTTATCCATTCAGCCCTCCTGTACCTTTTGAGTGGAGCACTTAATCCATTTACATTGAAAGTAATTGCTGATAGATATGTAGCTATTGCCATTTTATTATTCATAATTTGATTTCCCCTTCTCCCCTGCTTAAAGAAGTTCCTCTAACATTCCTTGTAATACTGGTTTGGTGGTGATGACCTCCTTTAGTTTTTTTCTTGTCTGGGAAGCTCTTTATCTGTCCTTCGATTTCAAATGATAGACTTGCTGAGTAAAGAACCCTTGGGTATAGCTCATTGCTTTTCATCACATTGAATATTTTGTGCTAATCCCTTCTGGCCTGCAAAGTTTCTCTTCAGAACTCAGCTGACGCAGGCCGAGTGGCGCGGTGGTTAAGCTCTGGCTTGGGAAGCCAGAGGCCCCGGATTGGTCCCACATGTGAGGACCAGTGACACTGCCCTCAAAAAAAAAAAAGAGAAATCAGCTGACAATTTTATGGGAGCTCCCTTATAAGTTATTAGTTGCCTTTCTCTTGCTGCTTTTAGGATTCTCTCTTTGTCTTTAATCTTTTCCATTTTAATTATGTTGTGTGAGCTTGTTTAGGTTCATTTTGTTTGGGACTCTCTACCCTTCCTGGACTTGTATGTCTATTTCCTTCATCAGGTTAAGGAAAGTTTTCAGTCATTGTTTCTTGAAATAGATTCTCATCCCTTGCTTTCTCCTTTCTCCTTCTGGTACCCCCATGATGCAAATGTTTTTAGGCTTGATGTTGTTCCAGAGGTCCCTTAAACTATCCTTATTTTTTTTTGGATTCTTTTTTGTTTTTGCTGTTCCAATTGGGTGTTTTCTGCTGCTTTGTCTTCCAAATTGCTAATTCGATCATCTGCTTCAGTCTCCTGGTGATTCCTTCTACTGCATTCTTCATTTGTTATTGTGTTGTTCACTTCTGACTGGTTCATTTTTTATGGTTTCTGTATCCCTTTCAATGCTTGCTATCTCTCTGTTGAAGGTCTCACTAAGATTGCATCCTTATAACCATTGTTTTAAATTCTCTCTGGTAGGTTATTGCCACCATTTCATTTAGTTCTTTTTCTGGTGTTTTTGCCTGTTCTTTTATTTGGGAACTATTTCTTTGTTTCCTCATTTTGGTTGGCTCCCTGTATTTGTTTCTATGTATGAAGTAAATTTTCTATGTCTCCTAGTTTTAGTCATGTGACCTTATGTAGTAGGTGCCCTATGGGGCCCTGGCACAGTCTCCCTAGTCATCTGCTCCAGGGGCCTTGAGTGCTACCGACATGTCAGTATGTGGGACTGACCTTCAGGCAGATTGGCTGTGTTGTTTGGCCACATCCACAGCTTACAGGCTGCTGTGTGCAAGGGGGCTTACCTCACTGAGTAGGATTCACCCAGCAGGCTCTGATGTCTGTTGAGACTGTCCTTGGGTATACTGCTTATGGGGCTAATTGGGTAGTGCTTTCCTGTGGTCTGAAGCCAACTTCCAAGTATGTTGGTTCTAGGGCCTCCTAGGAGGGACTTCATTGAAGACCCAGGTCACCCACTCCCTGTTACCAGCTGGGGACTATCTGGTAGGAGCTACAAAGTAATTTGTGTTTTTTTTTCCTGCCTGTGCTAACCCTGTCGCCATGTGAGAGGCTGTTCTGTGAACTGAAGATGGCTGCCACCAGTACCAGGCTTGGGGTAGCTCCACAAAAAGCCAGAATACCCCAAGGCCTGTTACCACCTGCTGGTCTCCTTAGAGTTCAGCTGCTGATAAAGCCTCGTGCAGTATGCAATTTGGGTGAGGCAGGGTCTCAGGGCATCACTAGAGTGAAAAGCTTTGTGGTTACCAGATTAATGCAGACTCTGGTTTGGTGCTAGTGCTGAGCCTGGAGCTATTCACCAAAAGTCTCAGAGCACACTAAGGCCAGCCATTGCCTGCCTGGGGTTCATGGACTCCAATAATTTTCCAAGAAAGAGTGAAATGCTGCTGGGGCTGGCTGCTCTTTGAGAAAGTGACTCAGGCGTTGGGGGAGTTGGGTGGGACAGGGTCTCACTGAGTCAGCAGAGCAGACCCCCAGAGCTTACCAGGGCAATCAGATTCAGATTGGCTGTAAGTGTAAAGGCAGGGCTGGGGATGCACTACACATTAAGGAAGGTGATGGCCATGCTGGAGAAGGTCCCCTCACAGGGAAAATGGGACTGTCCTCCAGCCCTGGCCTTGAAGCCACACACCTCAGTCTGCTCCCCGTATGCCTCCAACACCCCAGGAGTCATTATCCCTCTGCTGGAATCCAAGGTGAATGCCTGTGAGCAAGTGAGTCTGTGTGTAGGCACTTTAAGAGGATGCCTGGGTTTTCCACAGCCTTCTGTCTCACCTGGATGGTCAGAATTCCCACTGTTTTTCACAGAAAGTTGTGGGTTCTTCTCTTCCTGGCACCAGTACTCTGGGCTGGGGAGCCTGGAATGGGACTGAGGTCCTTCACTTCCCTAGGGGAAACTCTGCAGCTGAAGTATCTCTCTATTTTCATTCATCACATGGAGGTTTGGGAACAGCCCATTTCACCTCTCTGCCCCTCCTACTAGTCTTGATGTGGTTTCTTCTTTATATCCTTAGTTATAAAACTTCTGTTCAGCCAGAGTTCAGATGGTTCTCCATGTTGATTGTTCTATAATTTAATTGTAATTTTAATGTGTTCACGAAAGGAAGCAAGCATGCATAATGTTTATCTACTCCACTATCTTGGGTCTCCTTCCAGAACCACATTTTTCAATGTTCCAAACTACACCTGTGTAACAAATCATTCATTCCTCAATGGTACATGAATCCTTTCAGGCCAAATAGTATATTAAATGTTGTAAGTTTCTTTAGAATTGTCTTACCAGTACTATATACACAATCAATATTTAAGAAATCTTTCATTAGACTAATTAAAATGAATTTAAAAAATTGGCTCTGCCTCCATCCAAATCTCCGTTGCCTTCATCAATACTATGTAAACAAAAGCCTAGAGGTGGAACTGTTATCATTCATACTTACCTTAGAAACCACAGAGATGTCTAATGGCTAAAACATAACAGGACTATTATAGGCAACTGTGAAGTTCTATAATCATCTTTAAATTTAGAAGTCAAGAAGTCATCCCAATAATAAATGTGTCCAGTTCTTCCATTCAAGATTGTGTGGCCTGTTGTCATCCAGAAGGCTTAGCTAGGTATTGAGTAATGTGCTATAATATTGTTTATTTTCCCTTTAGCATCTGTACTTCGTTGGGAAATTGTTTAACTTTTATTTATTTATTTATTTATTTATTTATTTATTTATTTATTGTTTAACTCAAAGTTGTCTATAACACTCAATTAGGATTAAATGAAATGAAGTATCAAAATAGTATTGAAAATTACACTTTAAAGAATAGCTGTTATGATCATAAAAATTATCTGATATTGTAAGAATTGAAAACAGTGCTATAATAAGGCCTTAAATTTATGAGTCAACTAAAGTGTAGGTATATATTTAATTTTAACTGGCTGTAATTTTCCTAAAATACACATATTTTGAATAGGGAAGGCAATCTCTTTTGATAAAAATATAAAATAAACAAATACAACACCATGAAAATAATGTTATTTCCATTTAATTCAGATTAATAACTCTAAGTATATAGGGATCCATCATTTTTACCCCCAAAATTATTTAAGGCATTCTAGATAGTATTTAATCACTGATGGGCAATATTATATGTGAGAACCAAATCAATCAGACCCCAAATTCACCTTACAGACTGTGATGACCCAGATTAGCTATAGAAATACATCACATTGATAAAAATTATAACTTTTTCCCACTTTGTCATAAGCAACCACAGCCTACCAAAACTTTATTCTGGTTTCTTTATAGAATATATATATATATACAGTTTTGCCTTATCAAAGCAATTACACCTCTGCCAAAGCAGTATCAAAACCTTACCTTAAATAAATCTACCTCTAAGAATTTAGCTACAATTCTCTCAAGTATTTTGTTCCTCACCTATAGCCTCTTTCTAGAAAATAATGTCCAAGCCTTAATTTTGGTGTTTCTATGAGTGGACCTATAGTGAACATATGAATACAACTATTTTGGTTAAGTAGGTATGTTTAATAAGAGAAAACAAAGTAAAAAAATGTTCAAATCGGTAATTTTGCCTACATTTTATGTAAATTTGTTTTTATACCTCTTCTATATGGTGGGATCCTAGGTTGACCAGATGATCAAGTTGTTCAACTCTAATTCACCCTGAATGACTGCTATTTTAAAAAATACATTGTTTTAACAATGGTTTTGGTCACAGACTGAGATCTCAAACATGCACAGCCTCCCCCACTATGAATATCCCCCCACAGAGTGATACATTTGTTATAATTGATGAACCTAAAATGACACATCATTATCACTCAGAGTCCATAATTTACCTTAGGGTTCACTCTTGATGTATATTCTATGAGACTGGGCAAATATTTAATGACATGTAGCATCATTACAGTATCATACAGAGTACATATTAAGTATTTTCCCTGCCCTAAAAATCCTCCATTTTCCACCCCTCAACCTTTAGACACTACTGATCTTTTTTTTTTTAATTAAAGTTTATTGGGTGTGACAATGGTTTGCAAAGTTACATAGGTTTCAGGTGTACAATTCTGTAATACATCATCTATGTATCACATTGTGTGTTCACCACCCAGAGTCAGTTCTCTTTACATCACCATATATTTACTGCCTCTGCAGTTTTGCCTTTTCCATAATACCATATTGTTGAAATCTTATATGTATGTAGCCTTTTCAGATTGACATCTTTCACTCAGTAAAATGAATTTAAGTATCCTCGATGCCTTTTCATGACTTGATAGCTTATTTCTTTTTAGTGCTGAATAATATTCCATTTCTGGAATATTACGTACCACAGTTTATTTATCCATTCATCTACTGAAGGACATCTTGATTGCTTCTAAGTTTGGGCAATTACAAATTAATATGGCAATTACAAATTAATATACAAACATCCATATGCAAGTTTTTGTGTGAACCTGTTTTCAGCTCCTTTGGGTAAATACCAAGAAGCACAATTGCTTGGTTGTATGGTAAGAATATGCTTAGTTTTGTGAGAAACCACCAAATTGTCTTCCAAAGTAGCCATATCATTTTACATTCCCATCAACAATGAATGAGAGTTCCTGTTGCTCCATAGCCTCTCCAGCGTTCAGTGTTTCAGTGTTCTGGATTATGGCCATTCTGATAGGTGTGCAGTAGTATCTAATTGTTGTTTTAATTTGAATTTCCCTGATGACTTATGATGTGGAGCCTCTTTTTATATGTTTATTTACCTTCTGTAGCTCCTCTTTGGTGAAGCGTCTGTTCAGAACTTTGACCCATTTTTCAATCAGGTTGTTTGTTTTTACACGTTGAATTTTGAATGACTGCCTTTTAAAATCACTACTTGTAATGTTTGTACTGCATGTGGGGGATTTTTTTAAAAAAGGAATATTTAGCAATATGCATGTTTGAAAATTCAGAGTTCTAGGCATATCCCTGTCTCTTCATTGTCTGAAATATATTAAGTACATACAGAGTGTTTGCTTGTCTAAAGAGAATTGAGGTTGTTAATTGTCCCATTTTTTGACCCATAGATGCAATGCAGAGCCATGAAAGGACATTATTTGAAAATGGGGATTTGAGAAAATCTTGTGTACTCATGTCTGAATTTAGCCTATCTTTCACAGAAAGGCTCATGATTTCTGGATTTACTACAGAACCTCACAATGTATAAAAGACCCCCTAAAAGAAGAAATTTATCTTGTCAAGTTAATACAAGGCTATAAAAAAACATGCCAACCTTTTTGTGCCAGGATACCTGAAGCATACTTACCTTTCACTGAACACAGTGTAGAACACTGACAGCTTTCCGACTGCACTGACACTGGCTCAGTTATCTTCTAAGTTACTATCTCATAATATAGTGAAAAGCAAAATCAAGTACATGTGAGGTATAATCACAATTAACGTGCTTGACAGTTGTATATTGTCAGGTAGATTTTTGCCCCTGATGGGGTATCAAGCATTTTATGTGTCCCTAATTTCAAGACAGGATCCATCCCATGTAAGTGAAAAAGTAGACCAGTGTACTTTTGTGAACTCCCACTTACCATCTTCGCCCTTTATTTCCTTATAACCTTTCTCCCCTTAGATATTGAATTAAACCAGTGCCCCTAGAAAACTCCAATTGCCTGGACATTCTGAAAGGATGCCAATATTCTGAGTCTATCATGTACAACTGCCAATAAATTCAGGCCCCCAAACCAGGATTGCAGTAAAGGATTGGGACACCTGTTTAAGTCAGTCCAATCCTTTTCTAAGTATATAGCAATAGCAAGCTAATTAGTACAATGGCCATCGAACACTCATACGATTTCCTCCTGACCCAGGATTCTCAGCTCCATCATTGGCCTCAGTTAGCTTGCTTCGTAGTAAATAGGAAAGTCTCATAACTAAAAACATTAGTTATTAAGTATTATTTCTGGAGTATAATAAAATATCAGCATTGCATTATACCATTTCAGTCCCCACTGAAAGATCTTTAGTTCCTAAGGGGTTACTTAGAACCCCTTTAAGTCTCAACATGTGCAAAGATGCAGCAAATTTAGGGAAAAAAGTATAACATAGACTTATACATTAGTAGCTTGAAAATAAATTTGAGTAAAATATACAATGAAAATAAACTTAAGAATTCCATTTTTTTGTTAATATTTAGGAATCCCAGATATTTTTAATTTTATCTTTAATTTCTTCTTAACTTATTTTTTTTAAGTCCTAACAGCTTCTATTTTTTTCCTTCCCTCTAGATAGGACTATTGTTATGAATTTGGCATTCCAGTCTTTTATTCTATGTGTCACAAATAAGGTCAAATAATTTTCATTCAGTTTGTTCTGTGTGTGCGTGATTTGTTTGTTTGTTTGTTTGTTTGTTTTTAATCTAAGATCTGTACAGGACATTCAACATGAAAACTTAACTATGCACACAGTATTTTCAAACATAAAACTAGTACTCTTGAAGTAAAGTGATGATATGTCTGATTCTTTCAAATCACATACCCTACGAAAGTAGAGAAGAAAGAAAAGGAGAGTTAAGGCCAGTTATTAAGTTGGAACAATTTACATTTTTAATAACTTTGAAAGGTTAGGCAGTGTCACATTTTAACTGAATATCTAGCAACCCCTCAGTGTCTGTTTCTTTCTCTATTTGCATAAGCAATTGACAGCTCATTAAGAGCTCATTAGGAAACAGTGAAGATCCTGTAATCAGGGAAAAGTGAAAAAAAAAGAGCAGTGCTGAGAAGGAAGTCTTCATTTATGAATGTCCTCAATATTTCATAAGAATAGGAAATACATCAATGGCATCTGATGGTGAAGGCAAGTAAGCTGTATATATTTAAAAAACAGAAAAGGGTGATAATGTTACCATTTATTATATCTTAGCCTATTTGCCTTAACAAGAAGAAATGATATAGGTGATAGAATTTGTAACTGTAATTTTATCATGGAAGAAAAAGCTAAAAAAATTTCACATTCCCAAACTGAGTTTTTTTTTCCTGCTTCCCAAATGTTTTTCTTTCTATTATCTATCTATCTATCTATCTATCTATCTATCTATCTATCTATCTATCTATCTATCTATCATCATCATCTACCTACCTCTCTATTCCTAAATTCTAGATGACTAATAATCATATTGTTTAAGAGTAGTCTACATGTGGAAAAAAATGACTGTATCTTCCTGGTAAAATATGTTCGGAATATAAATTAGTCCTCTTTAACTTGCTAATATCTCTGGACCCAAGCAAAGTATACAAAAATCAGATCTCCTCAGAATAAATGTTTGCCTGATACTTACTTCTAAATCTCTAGATACCAAATCCTATTGTAAAATGAAAGGTAATGCACACTGGGGTGCTGGTTATTCTTTTGTCCTTTGTATTGCATTTTGTAAAACGCATCAATGCAAAGCACTTTTAAACACTCAAGAATCAATACAAAGGAAGCGGTGGGAGCACATTTATTCCTGTTTTATTCGGTTTCAGGGCTGCTGAGTTTTGCTTGACCAGATGTTGCAGAGTTTCAAAGTCTACTCTGTTCATCCCCTGGCTGTCAGCTGACTGGTGCTTTACCTATATACATTAAGACCTTCAATCTACAGTTATATATAATTTTAATTATATATATAATTTTTGCATATTCATATTTTATAAGATAGTTCCATTTGAGGGAGAGAGAGAGAGCAGCAAAATTTTTCGGTGTGCTCTCCTTTTCTTTATCTACGTTGAATTTATAGAAAAAAAATGAGAGCTACAGTCTGTATTTAGGCCATTTGTATGTTCTTTACTAGGGTATATTTGAATGCCCAATTTGATCTCAATGGCACGTCCTTTGTAACATAAAATAAAACATGGTGCTCAAGAAAAGTAGAGACATATACATTCAAGCCCTTTCATAGCAGTTGGTAAAGCTTAAGTCTTGCCTCTCTGTGTGGCAGTCTCCCTTCTCTTTTCTTTCATTCTGACAAGCAGCCATTGTCCCCTTGGTGAGATCTGCAATATTACTTTGACCCCAGCTCATCAATCTGC
Source organism: Aselliscus stoliczkanus (assembly GCA_033961575.1). Classification (NCBI taxonomy): domain Eukaryota; kingdom Metazoa; phylum Chordata; class Mammalia; order Chiroptera; family Hipposideridae; genus Aselliscus; species Aselliscus stoliczkanus. Next base: position 12,953,305 of record CM066730.1, read on the forward strand.
CTCAATTGGATAATGATCTGTAATCACTTTCTTTCAGGGGAGTCTATAAATTTGCCAAGACCCCATTCTTTTCTGAAGGACTCCTTATGTTCACTCCCATTTGTGCAAATGCGCCCTCTTTTATAGGGCTAAATAGCCATGCACATGGTCCATTCTGTGAAGAGGCACCGGTCAGGTCTCTGTTGATTTTCCATGCTCTAGTTTCTTAAAGGAGACTAAGTCTGACATGCCAGGTCTCAATAGGGGGTGGCAAGCCAGGCCACATCACAGGCAGCCGCTTTTCTCATTCAGGATGACCCATCATTAGGTCACTTTGTGCCATCCTTGTAATCAATGAGCTTAATGTTTAGTGCAAAAGAGAAAAATATATATAAAGAAAGAAACTTGGAGGTAGAAGAGGGAAGGATAATGGTGAAAGAACAGAGGAATCCACCACTTCTAATTCTCAGTTACACTTTGCTAGCAAAGGGTAACAACTTAAATATTATTATTTAACATCTCAAATAACCCTTTCCAGTCCTGCTTGTTTTCCATAAAACATAAAAATTCTTAGACCCTAATTTTCCCCAGTGGCCTTTCTACTTGTCTCATTAAGCAGGATGAAAGACTGTATAACTGAGACTAAACCTACATTTGCTGGTGAACCATGTGGTGAAGACAAAGGTGGTCAAAGTTCATAAGCATTTGAGTGACTTTGAAGTGTTCCAAGAATTTGGTTTATATTCTGTAGATCCAATAGATTTGTGACCACAGCCAAATGGAGCAAATGAACAACAAAAAGGAAGACACCTAGAACCTAATTTAAACTGCTCCTGTGTTAACAGGGGTAACAAAAGACTTTTGGGTCATCTTATTTCTAATGGGAAAAGAGAGTATCTCTAGGCACAGTGAGAGGGGTAAATATAAACACATTTTAATCAACACAAATATTAATGAGCCAATGAGCTACATAAGCTGTAAGATTCTGTTCTTTAGACAACATTGATTGGTCACAAAAATGATTTTTAAGAAGACAAACTTCTTTCCAAATCTCTGTGCCTGATTAGTTTATAGTAAGCCAATGATGCACTTGTTATTAGGCTTAGGGAGGACAGTTTGGAAAACAATCAGAGATATCACAGGACTGGCAAGGGGACAGCAGAGAATAAAAGCAAACATTTAAAAAACATTTGTGTTTTGCATCATCCTGTCAGAAAAACATGTGTATTTTAATTTTCACATTCCTGTGTTTACTTTGCTTTTTAAACTTAAAAAAATTGATTTGTAAAATATACAGAGAGTACCAAGAAAATGTATACAAATTTTAAGAAAGTAAAAAACCATTAAAATATAAGACTCAATTTATACTGATAACAAAAGATGAATACAAGTCACGTTTGACTTCTGAAATTATAAGAGGTGCTCAAAGTGGTTACCATGAGTGTCCAGATACTTCTGATTACAGCAAACTACTGCTTGAGCATAGATAACATCTCTTAAAATGTATATACATTTTTTGGCACCTCCGGTATATACATATACGTGTGTGTGTGTGTGTGTGTGTGTGTGTGTGTGTGTGTGTATGAGACATAAATGTAGATTTTAGTGAGTAATTATAAAACAAACACCCATGTAATTACACTGGTTAAGAAATTGACATTTATGTTAGAAATAATTGAGTCAGGGGTTAAAAAATTTTTAACTTTTTCAGCCTAGTAGGATCCTATCATGAATCATGGAGTATATGAGGCCTGATGAAAACCTCAGAGGTCACACAGTCAACATGATAATGTCATGAAAGAAGAATCTAATGGCAAAAGTGGTTAAGTGACATATCTAGGGTGTCATAACTGTCATAGGGGCTGAATCAAGGCTGCATCCATGGCTGTGTGACTACTTTTCCATTGTTAATTCCATCTCATCAAGGGCCTCTGATGAGGAAATCTATAAAATGTTTCTGTAATACAAAAAACTTGTTTCTTTACTTACAAATAAGTCTCTGTGCCTAAGTATTGCCATCATATACTGAAGGAAAACTAACTCAATGTCATAATTGAGCTCATTCTACCAGGAATCTGACATACTGGGAAAATAATTATGGAGAAATATGGAGAAAAAGCCATTTTGTTTTGTTTATAAAATGATCATGCATAAAACAGTCTGACAATTTCACATACTGAAGCCAGAAACATATTTAAGATGTTTTGTTATCACTAACAGTTAATGAATGGTATTGTGTTGCATCAGTTACAGGCCATTGTTATTCAAATTATAAAACTTATCATAAATGTCTAATTTCAATTCAGCTATTTTCTAGTGTGACTCTCTAGCAAAAAGGTAATTAAGGAGTTATGAGAACTATAAATTACCCCTTATATGTCAGTATATACATTTTGTACGGCTTTTTTTTTTTTTTAACTAAAAAAGTAAACTTTTTCTTACGGATTGTTGTGCATTGGCTGGAAAAGTATAGAGTCAGTATAAGTTAAACACTTCTCCAATAAATTGACAAGAGAACGATTGACTTAGAAAATAACCAGAAATTTTGTAGCTCCCCTGGTATAAAACTCTAAAATTTTCCTTATTATTTTGATAGCAAGGGTGATCACTATTTTTCTCAAAACTTATTTAGGTGCAAATAACAATCACAAAATGGTCTCCATCATTTTACAGAGGAATAAACTGAGGCCCAGAAAGGTTGTTCCTTGCCTAAGGTCATATAGCTGGTAAATATTGGATTAAAGTTTGAACCTAGATCAGCCTGGCTCACTGACGCATGCAATTTTTACTATCTGCAGTACCTTTTCTTATCAATTTTAATTCAATATTAATTTGTTACAAATATACTATATATATACTATATATATAATATTTATATATAATATATATTTATATGTATATATATAAAAAATATATATTATATATTATATATATATAGAGAGAAAGGTATTATTGATTTCTTTATTCACATTTATAGACACCATGGAAACAAAGAATATACAATGGAACCTTTTTCTTAAAAATAACTCAGTCTGTTCTCTATGTCACCTAACAGAGCTTCATCAGAGGTTCCCCAATATTTTATGTATTTTTATTATTTTAAATAGTTGTTAACTTATTACTTAGAGGGTTGCTCATAGTCTCTTACACAAAACTCTTTTCTTAAAGATATAGTTAGTAAGCCAAAAGGTATACGATTTGAGGCCATGCTCTGTATTTCTTTTCCATCCCTCTGAAAGGTATGAGTAGATTTTAACCCTAATCTTATTCTAGTATGTATGTATTCTATGCTTTTTTTTCTTTTTTAACCAAAACAATGTTTAGGGACTTTTCAGTAAAGTCTACTCAGCATCAAAATGCCCTGGGTGCCAGATTGCTATAAATGTTTACATTTCATCCACGAACTCTTTAATCATATTTTTATCTGTTCTAATATCTCTTCCAATTTTTCTATTGCTCTCCAGACTCACCCTAGACAATTGTTGGGTCTGATCTTTTCATCTACCTTGGGACAGTTTTTTGTTTTTTTTTTTTTCATTTTTCAATCAAGAAGCAAAGTTGTCCCCTCTTCTTCCAATTTAAGTTATACATAGCAATTTTAATAGTTCTTGCTTTATGTATCACTGTCTTATATTTTCTAAAAGCTTTTTTGCACAGCGTGTCATTTGCTCTTACCTTTCTGTTTTGATTACTTGCATATTCTTTTGTTTGTTTAAGTATACAATGTTTTTTTCTATGGAATATCCCAGGAAACGCAACTGTCAGTAGGTACTTTCATTTTCCCAAATTGTAGCTTAATGCACTGCAGTGTTGGTATGCTTTCATATTGTCCTTTGGGGTTCTCTACTTCCTGATACATTCAGAGAGAAGATTAGCACTAAATGATCTTAGAGATCATCTACTCCCCACCCTACCCTGACTGTTTTTGCTCCCACAAAGAATATGCAGTCAGGAGAGGTTGATTGATTCATTACATTACACTAGATCCAAATTCAGGCACTTTTCCATGTCATATTAACAGAGGGCTTAATAAATTGCTCTCTATTAACCCCTATTATTTTTTACTATTAGCCAAATTCCTTGGCTCTTTTTATTGTTATTTGTACTTCTTTAAATTTCATAAAGAATATATGTTTATTTTTCTCCTTTAAAATGTTTGACACAGTCATCTCCAAAGTCAGTTCCTTAAAGGTGTTCAGGAGTATTTTTAGTTTCCCAGGTAACTCTTCTTTCCAGGAAACTCCCTGTTTATTAATCTTGGTTCCCAAAGCGTGGATATGAAGTCATGAAAATAAAGACCACTGCTTCTATGAAAAACACAATTGGGAATTTATTTTCACTTAGGGCAAATGAGCAAAATGGATAGAGGGAGTCTCTGCACATACATCCTGCCAAGATGAGTTTTAAGCAAAAGTAAGATAGTCTTGACAGTTGGAGAAAAAACAAACAAACAAAGCTTTGGCTCACCCACATGGCACTGGCTAGCCCCTTTCAGTTATGCCTCAGATTTTTGCTTGATGGTTCATTTGTTGTTGTTGTTGTTGTTGTCACCTAACTGTGATTGGCCTGAATAATAGGACTGCAAAATAAATGACCTAATAGCTGCTATGGCAACAAAAGGGCAGAATTCTGTAAGTGTACTGATTTGGCCCTAGAGTCACCTGACTCAAGTTTGAATATCAGTTTCATCCCTTAATATCTATGTGAACATCAGAAGCTAATGTCATTGTCTGAATTTTATTCACACCAGCCCCCAAACAAGGGTAACACTATCAACCTCCCTGGTGGTGGTATGGATCAGTGAAATACTGTTAATGGAGGCGTTTCCCCAGTATCTGGCATAACATTGCCATGGAACAAGTATCTACTGTGATTAATATTATTACACTCCCCTCAAGTAGCCTCAAACAATATCATATAGAAAGATCGATAATTGTATGACTGTAAGGATATGATGTGGTTGTTCGTAAGGTAATCCTTGGCCTTCCCCTGAGCCACTGCACCTCACTCAGTTTTGCTATGAAAGCTGGGAAAATCTATAGCAGAATATACAGTGCTAGATTTGATGCCCAGTAAGAGTGTGGAGCCATATTCGAGGTGTGATCAAAAGATACAATGAATATTTAAATAAAAAAGAAAGTATTACAGTAAAAGACTCATTGCCTTTAAGAGAGGGCCCCTTCTCTTCGAACAAACTTATCCCATTGTTCTTGCCACTTTCTGAAACAGTTCTGGAGGTCCTCTTTTGTGACTGTCTTTATTTCATCCTCCATCATGACAATGCTCTGTGTCACACATCGTTTCTGGTATATGGCAATTTGTGTCAAATAAAAAACATTATGGTGTGTCCTCACCCACCTTATTCACTGGATCTGGCATTGTGCGACTTCTGGCTCTTCCCAAAAGTCAAAATGACTATGAAAGGTAAATGTTTTGAATTGTTTCAGGACATTTTTGAACTGCTTCAGAAAGTTGCAAGAACAATGGGATAAGTGTGTTCAAAGCCAGGGGTGGTATTTTAAGGGAAATTAATGGCAATTTGTCTTTTAATGAAATATATTTTTTTAAACATTCACTGTATGTTTTGATCACATTGTATGTTTTGATTCACTCTATGTTTTTATTGTATTAGGTCATAGCATCTGGAATATAATAAAGGCAACAAATACTTGTTGAATGAATAACTAAATCCATGCAATATTATTCTGTTCATACATAGGTGCATAAGAGCTTTCTTCACATTGCTATCTAAAAAAAATAAAATCTTTCTTGTACCTTATTCATAGAAACCTATTCTCTTTGGAGGGAGCAGCTCACAGTGGCCCACGCGGGGATTGAACCGGCAACCTTGGTGTTATTAGCACAAAGCTCTATTATTTGAACTAACCGGTCACCCCAAAAAACCTATTCTTGAACTTGTGATTTAGAAGCACTTATCATTTTAAATAATCTCAGAAAATTTTATTTGACAATGATTTCTAAAATGTTTGTAAATGATGACATATAAATGTTATAATGGTATGATATACTCCAATGGGAAGAGAAGGGAGAAAGAGAAAAAGAACAATTCCTGAATTATGTTGCAGTTCTCTCATGTTAAAAAAAAAATAGGTACTACTTTCAAGGTTCAGACGACAAGAATTGTTTAAGATATTGAAGAAATTGACTTGCTTTTTGGGCTGTCATTTGAACACTTTCCTTTAACAAGATGGATTTGTACATTAACTAGCTTGATGTTCATTTAAAGTTGAGGTGCTATCTATTTTGGTCCCTTAAGAATTATTAACTTTAATATATATTTTTTTAAGAACTTAAGTGTGGTTGTAGTGGAAGAAGTGGGTGTAGAAGAAAATGTTCAGAGTCTGCTAAAAGATTTCACCAGCAACTATTGCCGTAGTAATACAACTCTTTATTAGAATTTTGCTGGGCTTGTATCAATATGATGCATTTCCAAAAGACGCACTTTCCTTCCTTCCTTCCTTCCTTCCTTCCTTCCTTCCTTCCTTCCTTCCTTCCTTCCTCTCTCCCTATCCCCTCAACCTCCCCCCCCGCCATTTTTTTCTTTTTCCCTTTGTTTCAATTCATTTGATTCAAAACAGAGTTCTTGGTCAATTCAGTTCTAGTTGGTGGTCAATGTTCTAGAGAAAAAATGCATTTTCTTTGTGAGTCTCATATTCATTCTTCTAAGTGATTAATGACACAAAGCTTGTAGAAATATCACTTTGTAGAAATATCAGTATTTAAATTTTTATTTAAAAGTTTATTTCTATTTAATATTTATTAAATACTTAAATACATTGGGCAAAGATTGCAAAGACATTTGAGTGGGAAGGTCAGTTACTTTTAATCTTTCAGTACTTTCTCTGTGACATGATATTACTGGTGGAGGCTGCCCAGGGTTAGTTTCTGAACTTTTTACTCCTCTTTCATAGAACTTTAGCAGTTCATCAGTGTCACAGGCACTTCTATTTTAAAAGACCTGGGAGGAACCTATGTCCTATTTTTAAATACCAAATACTGTTTCAAGATGAACAGAACTGTCTAAGAATAAAAAATAAAGACGTATCTGAGAAAAAGACAGAAAACAGACTCGTGGAGTTTGATATAAAGAAAGACTCAAGGGAAAGTTAATGCCCCTCCCTTTTTAAAGATTATTACAAACCAGACAGAAATGGATGCTACACAGTGATATTATAATATAACATGTAAATTGATAGGTCAGACAAAAAAACATATAATCTGACAGTTTAAAAAGCCAGGCAAGGACTGGCCGACTGGCGCATTGGTTAAGAGCTGGCTTGGGACGCCAGCGGCCCCGGTTCGGATCCCACATATGAGGGCCAGTGACACTGCCCTCTATAGCTAAGATGGTGAGCAATAGCTCCACCTGGAGCTGGGCTGCGTGAGTCCCTGGAATGGCATAGCTGCAGCCCTTGCTGCAGTGGGCTCCCATAGGCTACAATGAGTGGCCGGCAGCCAGCGTGAGCAGCTGGCAGCCAGTGTGAGCTGCCAAGAGCCGCTGTTAGTCACCGTCCAGAAGGCCGGCAACCGATCTGCCTCATCTGAGAAGAGTGCAATGATGATACCAACATGGGCCAGTGAAGCAACGTCCTCCGCAACTAGACTGAAGAACAAAAAGACAGCAACTTGTCTGTTCCCCTTCCCTGATTCCCCAACGCTGTTCCCCTCCCCCAATTCCCCAATAAAATCTTAAAACAAACAAACAAAAAAAGCCAGGCAAGAACTCAGGTTACTTAAAAAAACTAGTAATTTTCTTGGGAAAGCAAAAATAGGGTCTATTTTGAACTCTGAAGTATAATTATTGCAGTCATATGATCTCTCATAAATAATTTATGTAAAATTTGTCAGAAAACAACTAAGTCTGAAATGAAATGGTTTACGTTTCCAGCTAAGGAATTAGAAGATCAAAGGAGCAAATGCCTCAAAATATGAGAAAAGGTAACAGCACAAGCCTTTCTCATGTTTGTATTATTACCTTTTCTCATGTTTTGGTGTTTGGTGTTTGCTCTTTTGATAATATTAAATATTAATTTAATATTAATACATCAATATGCTAATTAATACCTACTATACTCTCTCTCTCTCTCTCTCTCTCTCTCTCTCTCTATATATATATATATATATATATATATATATATATATATATATATATAATTTTTGTTTTTTTTAGCTGAGCCATCCTGCCACCTGTTGGCAGCTCAATGGCAACTCAGCTCGGGCTGGCATCGAACCGCCATCGCTCAGAGCTCAGCTTGCACTCTTGAACGAGCTCTTAACCAACTGAACCACTTGGCCAGCCCAAATATATACTATATTAATAGTACTAATATTAAAGGTAAATAATAAACCTGAGGGAAAAAATAAAGACAAAAATAAATCAGTGAAATAAAAAAATAACAACAGTACAAAGATTAGATAAGTCAAAAGCCCTCTTCAAAAAGGTTAATTTGGGGCCTGCTGAGTGGCTCATTTAGTTAAGAGCTTGCTCAAGAGTGCGAGCTCTGAGCAACAGGGTCACCGGTTCGATTCCCAGCCCAAGCTGAGCTGCTGCTGCGCTGACTGGCAGGATGGCTCAGCTAAAAAGAAAATAAAAAATAAAATAAATAAATAAAAGGGCTGGCTGAGTGGCTCAGTTGGTTAAGAGCTCGCTCAAGAGTGCAAGCTGGGCCGGCCGAGTGGTGGTTAAGCGCTGGCTTGGGAAGCCAGCGGCCCCGGTTCGGGTCCCACATATGAGGGCCAGTAACACTGCCCTCAAAAAAAAAAAAAAGAAAAAGAAAAACAACAACAGAAAAACATTAAAAGAGTTTCAAACTGATCTCTGAGCAACAGCAGTTCAATGCCCAGCCCAAGCTGAGCTGCCACTGTGCTGCCAACAGGTGGCAGGATGGCTCAGCTAAAAGAAAGAGAAAGAAAGAAAGAAAGAAAGAGAGAGAGAGAGAGAGAGAGAGAGAGAGAGAGAAAGAAAGAGAGAGAGAGAAAGACAGAAAGAAAGAAAGAAAGAAAGAAAGAAAGAAAGAAAGAAAGAAAGAAAGAAAGAAAGAAAGAAAGAAAGAAAGAAAAATGTTAATAAGAGAAGTGGACATCTAGCATAATGATTAAGAAAAATAGAAAACAGGAAATGTAAATAATCAAAGAATGACAAGGGGAAAGCAGTTATAGAAATAAAATAAATTTAACATAGGAGAATATTATAAAAATTTGGGAAATATAGATAATTTTATAAATTTGGAAAAAATAATGCAAAAATAAAGAGAAAAACTTGTATAGGCCAATAAGCAGGAAAGAACTGAAACAGCACTCCTCTTCAAAATCCCCTGGCCTACATGATTTACCCATATTTTATATTAAAATTTTCCCCAATTAAATAAAAAACAAAACTTTTATTTTGAAATAAGGCTAGACGATCAGGAGAGTTATAAAAAAAAATTCCAGAGTTTCTTTATGTCATTCACCCAGCTTCCCGTAATGTTAACAACTTATGTAACCATAGTCCAATGATCAAAACTGAGATATTAACATAAGATATCCCAGGTTTTCATCAATTTCCTTTTCCAGAATCCACTGCAGGATGTCATATAGCATTTAGTTATTTAGTTGTCATGTCTTCATCTCCTGAAATCTGTGATTGCTCCTTGTCTTTCTTGCTTCTTATGACCTTGACACTTTTGAAAAGGACAGGTCAGATATTTTGTAAAATTTGCCGCATTTTGGGTTTGTTTGGTGGATGTGTCCTGTGATTGGAATGATAATATAGATTTGGGGGAGAATACCACATAGTGTTATGCCCTTATTGCATCATATAAGGTGTGTTACATTACATTGTTATGTATTATAATATTACTGGCATTATGAACCTTGGTCACTTGTTTAACTTGGTGATGGCAAGTTTCTTCACTGACAAGACATAATTTTTTCTTTCTGTATTCAGTTTGTTATCAGTCAGTCAGTCACTAAATCCTATCCATACTCAATGAGAAGGGAATTACAGTCCATTCCTGGAGAAAAGAGTATCAGAGAATTTGTGGAAATAGGTTAAAAAACACGACAGTAATTAACAAATAGTTTGTTGGAGATACTTTGGTGCTATGCAAGTATCTTACTGGTGTTAAAGTTTTGCCTACTCGTTTTAGCAGTGGATTTCCTACAAAAATTGTTAGTATGGTGTCCTAATAGTGATTTGTCCCTTCTGCATGGTGAGTTGTCCCTTCTCCATTTATTCATTTGTTCCTTCATTTAGTATATCAATATTTACTTGTGCATATTTGTTTTATACTTTGGGTTATAATACAGCATTATCAATATTTACTTTATTGGTCAAATTATTCCAGCTTTGCCCCCCCCCCAATTTTTTATATGAAAATTTCCGGTGCTACAGAAAAATTGAAAGAATAATATAGAAAATGCATGTATACCACTCACCAATTGTTAAAAATTTATAATTTTATCTCTCTGTTTTGTTTCCCCACCCATGCATATATATGTATATGTAACTTTTTTTCTGAAACATTGAAAAGCTGCAGACATCATCATGACTTTTCCTATTAAATCTCAGCATGTATCTCCTAGGAAAAAGACTTTTTTCACACAATCTCAGTACCATTTTGTCATCCATGATGTTCAACTTTGATATAAAATTATCTAAGCAAGCCTATTTTTAATATCCCCAACTCTTCCTAAAATATCTATTAGAGCTTTTGTATAAATCCAATATTCAACCAGAGATTACACACAGTATTTTGTTCTCATAATTTTTAGTTTTCTATAACCTAAAACAGTTCTCCGATTTTTTTTTCTTTGGTCATTCATTACACTGTCACTATTTTTAAGAATTTAGGCCATTTATCCCCAGTTTGGATTATTCTAATTGGTTCTTCATAACTAGATTCAGGTTAAGTATTTTTCAGGGAAAAAATGCATAATTTGGTGGAGCATTAGTAGTATCTACCACAGATGATGACAAACACATCTGCCCATGGTAAAGTTGCTTTCTCCCATTTAGAAAATAAAAATTTCTGTGTTAAATTTTGACACAATGTGAATACCAGTTCCCCAACAATTCACGAGTATCCTTTCCTAAACCAATTATTATATATTATGGTTGATAAATAGTGATTTTTTCCCCCTTAATTCTGTCTTTCTTCTATATTTATTGGCTGCCATTCTTCTTCAAAGAACAGGTTTCCCTCTCTCACCACTTCCCACTTTTGATATTGCTGCAGACAGAAATGCAAATACCTTTTATTTAATGTGTTATAGTCTATGATGTTATTCTTTGTGCTCAAAATATCACAAATTTGGCCCGTGGGAATCTCAGTTCGAGTTGAATCTTGTACCACTTTTGCCATGTCCTCAATAATCTTTGAGCACTCTCTTGCTTTCTGGTAATAAAATTCCAGGTTCACTAATATGTTTTCTGGAATCATCCAACAGACAAGAATCCCTCATTCCTTAAATATGGAATACTATATTGAAAGCAAGAATTTAGGGCTAGGTGTGTTCCTTGGTACTGGAGAATCACTGGTTCCCTTATAGTGGTCAGAATTGGGAAATAGATTTTTTAAAAAAAACTTCATGTTCATACTGATAATTAAAATTCTAATCCAACACCACTGGGTTCTCTTCACCTTCCTCATTTCCTCATTTCATATATTTAATATATATTTTTTAAGATTTTATTGGGGAATTGGGGCAGGGATACAGCTTTGGGGAATAGAGGAAGGGGAACAGACAAGTTGCTGTCCTTTTGTTCTTCAGTCTAATTGTGGAGGACGTTGCTTCACTGGCCCATGTTGGTATTATCATTGCGCTCTTCCCGGGTGAGGCAGATCGATCACCCGCATCTGGATGGCCACTCACAGCGGCTCTTGGCAGCTCACACTGCTGGCTGCCGGCAACTCACTATAGCCTATGGCAGCCCATTGCAGCAGAGGGTGCAGCCTATACCGTCGCCAGCTATGTTAGCAATAGAGGCAACGAGGTGGAGCTGTTGTTCACCACCTTAGTTATAGAGGGCAGTGTCACTGGCCTCCATATATGGGATCCGAACCAGGGCCCCATTGCTCAGAGCTGGTGTCCCAAGCAGCTCCTAACCAACGCGCCACTCGGCCAGCCCCATATTTTTAATATTTTAATCTCCTTTACAGTAAAAATACAGACCCCCAACTGTATCAACATATTGTTAATTTAAATCCATCAATATACAGAGTTAGAATTATTACACTAATACCATTATCAACGACAAAATTCTGATTTTCTTTGCAGTTCTTTTCGTCTTCAGAATGTATCCTATGAGCTGTGTATAGTCAGAGTAAGGGGTTTAAATAGTACTTGATCAATTATTTTCCATTGTTTTTATTTTATTAATTTGATAGATTCGTTTATTTTTCTGTTTTTATTCAGTTTTAAGATTTGTTTTTTGTATCCTTTTCAATTTTGTTTTTTACCATGAAGAAAACTTTTACAGTTCAAAAGTTTAAACTATATCAACAAGTATTTTCAGAAAATTTTATTTCTTACTTCTACTCTTCCTCTCCACTCCACTAGGCAATCATTTTATCAAATTATGGTCTATCCTTTTTGGGTTTCTTTAAAAAAGGAAAAAAAAAATAGTTTCTTTATTTTTTGTTACACAAAAATCTAGCTTACTATATATGCAATTTTGATGTAATAATATGTTGTAAAAATCAATCCATTTCTGTTCATTTTTGTCTTCCTCATTCATTTCAGGTCTACATAGTACTCATTGGCTTATTCCAACAGTTCACTATTGGTGGGAATTTAAGTTTTTTCTGATATTTTACAATTACCACAAGGAATAATTCTTGTGCATATGTTGTTTCATAATTTAGAAGTTTACCTTCAGTTACATATTTCAAATGAGGTTTCTGAACTAAAAGATAAATGAATACTGTTTTGCCAAATTTCCTCTTTATTTGCATTGAGTTATTTAGGGCTCCCATCACTCACTAATAAATGAAAATGCCTATTATCTCATATCCTTACCAACAGAATGAGTGTAAGTGTTGAATTGTCTGATAAGAGAGAAATAATAGTTTTAGTTTTTATTCTGCTTATTATTAAATGTGTGCATATTCCCAATAGGCTATACCTATAATTTTTGTCAATTTTTTTCTTGGCTTCTAGGCGTTTATTTTTTTATCTCAATGTTAAAAAATACTTGATATGTTGCATAGATTAGTTCTTTATCAATGACAGATGTTTTTCCTTCAGTTTATCATTTGTCTTTTCATATGAGATTTTAAAATTGCTGTCATATAAATGTATTTATTTGATGGTAGATGAACTTAATAATCTTTTATTTTATTGCATCTGGATAATCAGTTGTAACTGCCATGGAGATGCTCAGCTTAGATGTCTCTTAAAGAGAAGAGCTGGTTGAACAGCCTCTAGTTGCTTTAACTTTGTTTCTACAAAGACATTCATTCTGGTATTACAGCTCTCCAGGCTGCTCACAATCAACTGAACATAGAGGAGATACCACATCTGGACCACTCCAGCCTGATGGGAAATTTCACCTACAGACAGCTTTGTTTTGAGATTCTCCATTAGCCTAGGCAAAACCTGAGCAGAACTGTCTGCATTTTGAGAGTTCCTGCCCATATTCCCTTTATCCCCCTTTCCTTTCCCCATTATCATACATACATCATGGTCTGAATGTCCTGAATGTCTTCTTTCTTCCCCTGTCATCCTTGGATAATATTTTCCCCAATAAACCTTTTGCACATCAGTTATCACATCTTGATGTCTGCTTGATATGTTGACATTTTTTTCTGGTATGGTATTTTATAATTTATAAATAGGGATGCTTCTGCTTTTCCCCCCAATTCTTATGCTGCAATTCTTTCCAGTCTCCTCCTGAATAATATTTTTGATTTTGTTACTATATCCAACTTGATGAAGGATAATTAGATCAGCTATGTACTCAGCATGGTATCTCAGTCCTATTTACATATTACATTTAGTCAACCTTGTATTCTTAATACATCAGAGTTTAAGAACATCTTCAACAACCATTCTTTATGACAGACTTACATGCCAAAGCATATGTTTATTTTTTAAAATATTTGAATATTAACCAAACATAAGCAGGTATAGCTATACTAACAGTAGGCAAAGTGGTCTTTAAGACAAGAAACTTTTCTAGAGATAATGAGAGACCATTCCCACTGATAAAAGCAACAATTTTATCAGGAAGACTAACAAGTTTAAACCTGTAAGTACCAATAATATTAAAAATATAGAGAGCCAAAATGAACATAATAAAAAGAAATAATGGGAAAAAAAAGAAATAATGAAAAAAATCACAATCATAGTGAGAGACGTTAACACAATTCTGTCATAAACTGGTAGTGTAAGCAGACAAATATAGAGTATAGAAGATGATGATGAACAAACTTGATCTGCTTTTCACCAAGGACCTGCCAACAGGGGCTGCTTTTGCACCAAGGCTGTGAGGAAGGCAGTCCAGGTCCTCACTGAGAAGTACTCCACACACTCGGGCAATGGCTTCCACCCCAACAAGCACATGTGCGAGGCGGTTACCATTATTCCCTGTCAAAAGCCCCAAATCAAGATAGCAAGCTATGTCACACATCCAATGAAGTGGATTCAGAGAGGCCAGGAGAGAGGTATCTCCAACAAGCGATAGGAAGTGGAGAGAAAGGAAAGAAAATTATGTTCTTGAGGTATCAACCTTGGACAAGGAGATCATTGAAGTTGATCTTGACACTGAGAGAAATGCTGAACTTCTTGGACTTTGGCAATCTGTCCAACACACAGGTCAGTCAGCCTACAATTGGGATGAATTTCAGAGTGTCACATACTCTTTCTGCTGTGCTGTAATATTTTTAATAAACCATGACAATGAAAATAACTAACCAAACAACAGTAACAACAATAAAGATATAAGTAACATACATAGAACTCTGTCCCCAACAGAAAAAAAAAAAGTTTACGTTTCAAGATTTCATGCATCGCACCCAGACTGATCACATGTGTGTGGTAATGCACTCCTCATTGTTTATTTTTTCTTTTTAAAAAATTTAAATTACAGTTGATATTAAATATTATTTTAGTTTCAGCTGTATAGCATAGCATAAAGGTTAGACTTTTATGTAAATTATGAAGTGATCCCCTGGAAAGTTCAGTACCCACTGATACCATATATAGTTATTACAATAATATTGACTGTCTTCCCTATGTTGTACTTTACACCCCTGTGACTATTTTGTAACTACCAGTCTTCTTAACCCCTTCACCTTTTTCATGCATCCCCCCCACTGCCCTCCCATCTGGCAACCATCAGTTTGTTCTCTGTTTCTATGAGTTTGTGTCTGTTTTGTTTATTTTGATTTTTAGATTCCACATATGAATGAGATCATATGGTATTTGTCTTTCTCTGTTTGATTTATTTCACTTAGCTTTAAACACTTAGGTCCATCCATGTGTTGTCACAAATGATAAGATTTCATTTTTTATGCCAAGAAATATTTCATTGCATATATTTACCACTTCTTTTTATACATTCATATTTTGATTAGGACATTTAATCCATTTAAATTAAAAGTAATGGGCTGGCCGAGTGGTGCAGTGGTTGGGCGCTGGCCTGGGAAGCCAGTGGCCCCGGTTCCGGTCCCACATATGAGGGCCAGTGACACTGCCCTCAAAAAATAAATAAATAAAAGTAATTATTGATCAGTATGGAGTTGTTGCCATTTTATTGATTGTTTTCTGAATGTTTTTGAGTTCTTTTCTATTCCTTCATTATTTCCTCACTTTCTTCTCTTGTATGTTGATGACTTTCTATAGTGTTGTATTTGGATTCTCATTTCTTTATTGCTTGTGTATCTCTTGTAGATTTTTGGTTTGTGCTTGCTGTGTGCTTCATACCAGAAGTGCCAAAAACTGTATACACATTTTAAGAGAAGTTACCTATGTTCAAGCAGTAGTTCACCATAATTGTTAAGTGTCTGGATGCTGATGGCATCATTTTGAGCACCTCTTGTAATTGCAAAAGTCAAACATGACTTTTATTCATCTTTTATTATTGGTATATATTGAGTATTACAATTAATACAGTGTTTTCCTTTCTTAAAATGTGTATACATTTTTTTGGACCCTCTGTATATACCAAGATGTGTTTATAACCATCTATTTTAAGTTGATGATTGCTTAAGTGTGAACACATTTTGAAATCACTAGTATTTTTGCTCACCCCCTCTTCCTCATTGCTTTTTTAATGATTGAAATCATTCAGAGCAAATTTTCTGACCACAGTGGAGATAATCTAGAAATTAATAATAAAGAGTTTGGAAATGAAGCAATATGGGGTTTTTTTTGTTTTTTTGTTTTTTTTTAGCTGAGCCATCCTGCCACCTGTTGGCAGCTCAGCTCAGCTCAGGCTGGGCATTGAACTACTGTTGCTCAGAGCTCAGCTCGCATTCTTGAGCGAGCTCTTAACCAACTGAGCCACTTGACCAGCTCTAGCAATATACTTTTATTGTAGAACACATAGTAGAACCTATGTGTCTAAGTATAAATGACCACAAAACAAAAAATATTTTAAACTTAGGGTATCATAACTAATTTTAATATCACACATTTACAAATTTAGAAGAAATTGAATAATTCCTACATCACAAACAAGTTTCTGAAAATAATGTGAGAAAAAATGGAGAATCTAAATTATTTTACATCAATTATATCAATTGAAACTATAATTGAAGACTTTCATTCCCACAAAGCACATCCTTAGCCTACATCAGTTCAATAGTTAATTCTCAAAATATTCCAAAATGTCACTTCTCAAAGCATTTTATGAGGTCAGCATAATCTTGACATGAAAATCAAAAAGGAGATTTTAATAAAGAAAAATCACAGACCATTATCTCTCATTATCACAGATTCAAAAAGTTTAAACAAAATGTTGAAAACAAATGCAAAGATACATAAAAATTACAATACATCATGACCAATTTAAGCCTTCTTTTTTTTTTTTTTTTCAGAAGAGAAGTTTGGCTTAACATTTGAAAAATCATTGTAATTTATCACATTAATAGAAAAAAAGGAGAAAATGATTATGGTCACTACAATATATGCAAAATTGATTAAATTATTCAACATTTACAATACCAATTTCTACAATAGGGATAGAAACAAATTCTATAATATGATAAATGTGTTAACAATAAACCTGTATGGAGAATAATGCTTAATAGTGCAATGTTGAAATACTTTCCTTAAGCTCAGAAATATGACAAAACAAAATATCCATAATTACTACTTCCATTCACATGTTAATGGGAGTCCTACCTACTTTGGGAAATAAAGCAAAAAATATTGCTAGGAAAAGCATTGGAAATAAAGAAATGAAGATAATGTGATTGTCTGCATAGAACCTACAAGCAAATTGGTAAAATTAATAATTGAATTAAGATCTAATGATAAAAATAATATTTCAAATACTAACATAAGTAAATAGAAAATAAAATTGAAAAAAAGTCATTCATGATGACAAGAAAAATCAAATATTTAAGTGAAATAATAAATAAATGAAAAACCTTTACACAAACCACATCAAAACATTATTGAGAAAATTAAAGAAGACCAGCATAAATGGATGGATATAACATTGCAAAGATTCAGGTGTTTATTTATTGTGGGTATAACTTAAAATACTCATTTTAAAAGTTATGAAGAAATAAAAAGGATCAAGATAACTAAGACAATCTTGACGAAGAAGAATAAAAAGCCAGAGGACCCACACATACCCAGTCATGTGATTGGTGACAAAGGGGAAACTATAGCATGGTATGGAAAAAATAGTCTTTTCAATTAATAATGCTGACTCGTTAGAGATCATGTGGAAACATAATGAACCTTAATTCTTATCTCACACCAAGCACAAATACAATTTTCAAATAGATTCCAGATCTAAATGTGATAGGTAAAACAATTAAGCTTTTAGTGAAAAAAGTAAAATAGTATCTTTATGACTGAATTTCACAAAAATTTCTCAAACAAGACACGAAAGCTTCTAATTCTGAAGGAAAAGTATGGCACATTGGGCTTCTTGAAAATTAAGAAAGAGTGAAAATACAAGCTATATAGAAGAAGCATATATTTGAATGCTTAAGTCCAGTAAAGGACTCACATTCTGACTATAACAAACTCCTACAGGTCAGTAGAAAAGAGAACCCCCAACCTAACAAAACAATGGCAAAATACTTGAAGGGGCACTTTAAGTAAAAATAATTTCAAAACCTGCCAACAAATATATATATATAACTCTTCAGTTTATATTGGTTTTGAAATTCAAAACACAATGTAAGTCTCCCGCACATACATCAGAATGGCTAAAATGAGAAAACAGCTCATATCAATGCTGGTGAGGATGTGCAGCAACTATAATTCTCACGAGCTGAAGAGAGTAGTATAAATTGGTACAACCATTTGGGAAAACAGTTGGCAGTATCTACTAAAAGTGACTATGAATGCTGTGCGATTCAACAATTCCACTCCTAAATATTTAGCCTCTATATCTGCACCAAGAGACATTTGTATAAAATCTCATGGCAGCACTATTTTGATTAGCTCAAAATTAAAACAACTGAAAAATAGAACAGATAAATTGTTGTGTGATCATCCAATGGAATACTGTCAGGGCACTGAGAAAAAATTAATTATTGCTATATTCAACAACATGGCTAGATCCCCAAAACATAATATTGATCAAAACATGCCATATGAAAAATGCACATTATGAGTTATTCCATTTTTATAAAGTTTGAAAAGCAGGCAAAAGTAATTTATGATGCTAAGATTCAGGATAATACTTGCTTTTGTGGAAAACATTGAGCTTAAGGAGAACTTTTCGGTTTATTCTATTTTTTCATCTGTGTGCTAGCTTCAAGTTGTGTTTACTTTGTGACATTTCATCCATCTGTACAGTTATGATTTGTGTACATTTCTGTATGTTTGTTGTACTTCAATTTTACATAAAGAATGGAGAGGTTTTTTTTAATGGTTCCCTCAGTGGTGATAAAAGCACAGAACCCAATAGTGGAACTCGATGTATGTGTGTATATATATGTTCAGGCATGCTATTGTTACCATCCGTTCTTCCCAAATACAAAACACTAACTTTTTTATTGTCCCACAATAAATGCCCCTAAATGCTGCAACATAAAAAAATTTAAAAAAATTAATCAATATGAAATACAATCTTGATTTTGCAGTGTGTGAGAGTGTGTGTTTGTGTGTTGGGGGGTGATGTGGAGATGGGCAGGTTGTAGAATCAAGGGAATAGGAAAAAAAGGTTATTAAGGGATGGGTTTACCTTTATTATACATAATAGTAATTTCTAATTCTATTACATAAGTAACTCTTTAAAAAGAACATGAATTAGATAATCTAATATTTTTCCAATCTAATTGTGGGTGCGTGATTCAAAATTATCCAAGTATTAAGTTATAAAATTTGGTCTTGAATAATAAAAAAGCAGAAATGTTTGGAATCAGCTAACAATTTTATTTTTATCTTTAGCTTTGGTTCTTTGTTGGTCATTTCTTAAGAATCCATTAATATTTTTGTTACATTCGAAAGAATGTATTTGAAAGAGCTAAAATACTTGTATTTTTAGCACATAAGTCCCAAGTTCTTCTCACATTTCTGTGTTGAGATATAAACTCACAGTTACATATATATTTCTCTTTGATGAGAAAAGTGAGTCATAGAAAAATTTAATCTTAGGTTAGTGACATTCTCAATAAATTGAGAGTAGCTTTGATATTTTCAATTTTTATTCTGCTATTTTTTTAATTCATAAAATATTGGAGGCTGTTAACTTTTTTTAAAAAATTAGAGTAACAAATTTATGGTAAATGGCGACTATGACAATAGAAACAACAGGGATGTATTTTCAAAATTGTTTTGCATACCAATTAAAATAGCATTTGATTTTTGATATTTAAAGAATTATTTCTATTTATGCAGGAAAAGTATCAAGACCAATTAGACTACAGGGTAGGATATCATTCCAGAAATCTCAGGTAATACTCATGTAAACCAAAGTTACCTGGGAAAAGAATTTAAAGCTAAGAAACAGAACCTACATTGTTTACCCAACACAATGTGTTAGTTTTTAATCCACAATTTATCTTGATATATGTTGTATTAAGCCTCATAATACAAAGCTCTTTCAAATGTTGTGTCACTAGCAAGAAATTTTACTAACCAAATTATTTCAGAAGATTACCAAAAAGAGTACTAAATTTAAGGTTTGACTGTAAATATTAAGATTCATGAGAATACTTGGAATCTCTTTGTCCTATTGTACTTAGTTTCTTCTTTTCAAGGGCAGGTTGTTTACCCCATTATACCTTCACATCCTGACAAAGTTCTCTATTTGTCTGGAAGCTGTCAACTTCCAATATCAAAAGAACATTATGATGTTTTCTTTTTACCACCTAATTATTATTATGTTAGACAATGTATTTACTGCTAAGTGATTTGGGGTAATTGATTAGGTTGTCCTATGTCAGGAAAGCACAGATGTGGGGCCAGTGAAGACTCAGGCTGAGACAAAACCCTCTCTCCAGTCTCCAGGAGGCAAGAGGCTGGCAGTGCTGCTGTGCAGGCAAGACAAAACCTTCTTGTGGTGGGTGGTCCATTGGGAGGTAATTGGAGATCTGCAATACATCCACTACAATCAACAAAAGGGTACAATAGCTTCTCTGTAGGGAATTGGGGGAGAAGAATTTGTTTAAATAAAATTGCAAGGTTGTCAGAATATGAAAGCCATTCTCAAATGTTCTGTGCATTGTCTAAGGGAACGCAGATTGGGAATCATTTACTCTCAGGCCAAAGAACTGATAAAAAAAAAGTTGAACTTAAACCATATAATATAAAATAAAAGCACACATACTATAACTGTCAACATGTTAGTGGCATATAACAAAGTCTTCTATCAGGTACTTCAAAGTGTAATATTTACAGCTGTGGGGTTTTGTTCTTATGTTATACTCCAACACAAAAGTGAGAGAGTAAAACTGTTATTAGGTATTTATTTATTTTATATTTCCATGCCAGATCTGATCATTAAGTGTAAAAATACCCATTAGGAGGGTCAGTTATGGAATAAAATTGTCAGTGATACTTACAAGTAGTCTAAACTTTCATTAATAAAGTACAGTATGTCTGTTGGTTATCCTTGCATATTTTTTTTTTTTTATCAACAACATGGTGCTGTGGACATGGAACTTATTGGAGGCCCCTGGGCTCAAGCCTCTAAAGAAATTAAATCATGGCTAAACCAAATTATGTCTTGAGACAGTAAGAATGGAAATTGTGGCCGTAGGCAAAGCTCTCCGAGTCATCAGGTTAATGGTGTTCACTGCCTCCCAGTGATGCTTCACTTGGATGTTAGGAAGAGCAGGAAAGGCCACGGACAGCATGACTGATGGGAACAGAAGTTTTGAGAATGCAAAACTATTTTTTCTACCCGTGCAAAATCAATCCCTTAGCCTAAAACCCTTCCCTTTGATATGCTTTTCTTTTCTTTTTGTTCTGGGGTTTGCAAAGTGTTTATAGTTTTGGAGGAGAGTAGGACCATTTCCTGTTGTTTTTGTTATTTAAGTCTGCAATGAAAAAAAAATTAACTAAAAGTAAAGAACAAATGGAAACAGGAAAATATATTTTTTTTAAATATTCCCCCTCTATATCTAATTTCTGTTGATACACCAAGTCTTGTTTTGAAAAATATATCTAAAGTAAAATGTTCTCTATTTTGCTTTGAAGTAAGGTGGTCTTCAATTAGGTAGTATACATAGGATGCTGTAAACTCATGCCAGCCCATGGGGTCATAGGAGTATTTGTTTCGGATGCAATTACATGATCAAATTGCTCTTCTCAAGTCAACACACTAATCTATACAAGAAATAATATAACCAGGAGAAACAAATAGCTTTGCAAACGTTTCTATGTAAAGGAGCTTATGAAAAGTTCAGAATAGAAAAGTTGCCATCTTGCAAATGTTGAATAACTTGTTGAGTTATTCACAAGTTTTGAATAACTTTCTCCATCCACAGATGCCTTTTGTTGTAAAAGAAGAAGTGGTGCATGAAGGTCTACGATGTCTCTTACTTATGACTTGCGATAGCATCCTTCTTCCAGAACTGAATGTCCCCTAAGCATAACAAAACAGCTTCCAGAAATGAAATTGTGAACAAACACTTCTCATTAAGCTGGGGGGGAGGAAAAGGAGAGGGGTTCTTGGTGACTTATCAATGATCATGTTAAGAGCAAATTTTCCTCACATTTTATTTTGTCAAGAATTGAATTTTAGATTTCTTGTGTAAACTTTTATATTGGTGATAAAAGGGTGCATTTTCTCTAATAGCGGAGAAGAGAAAAGCCTCCCTCAGCTCACTCCATCATGCCTGGAGTTTAAAATTATCGGTTCTCTAAGCTGAATGTTTAAAACAATGTTATGTATTAACTACTATTATTAGGAAATACTAAATAAGCTAGCAATTTAACTAAGCTGGCAATGATTTTTTTTTCTGACTAAGAAACCACTGAGATATTATATGAATATGGAAAATAAAGGAAAAGATAAGACTATTTTTACATTTAAAATAGATTTTAAAGCTTTAGTAATTCAAGTTTGAAATTCCAAATTCATGAAAGAATTTAAAATGTATGGTTAAATTCAAAAGTGGCACAAAGCTCCATTTTGAGTAAGGAAATGCCAGTAGGCTATTTGCAAAAGAACATTATTCCAAATCCCCAAATTTGCTCAGTATAAATTGATGTTAATTACAGATCTAGGTCATGGAATAGGAAAATGGCCTAAAACTTCACATGATTATTTTTCTAGCATCTATTCCACTATGTTCCTTTAGAAGAGAAACTTTTGCTTATAGTTTGGGAATGTTAGTTTTAATGTTCATTCTGTAACTCCATGTATAGTAACTTCCCTGATAGTTTGTATTTTAGGTGGCATCCTGTGATGAATAAGAATTATTTGCCTTCCTTGGAAGAACACTTCACGCAGAGACCCACGTGCCATAGGAAGATAATGTTTTCCAGGGACGGACTTTAAAAATGCAAAGCCCTAGGCAAAGTTGCCTTGGAGGACCCTGAGATCTTGGGGAGAGAGATAACTCACATGAGGGAAGGATGCCCCTTCAGCCAGGCAAGGTGCCAAAATGGACAAGAGGGAAACACAACATCTCCCTCGAGTCTAATCACATAGCTGCCTAAACAGGAGGCTCCAGGCAGCCATCAGTGTCCAAATCCAGCAAGGTCAGTCACTGCTCTTTTGGTAAATACTATTGTGCTCTCTAGGTTTGTGGCTGGCAGGTATACATTTCTGTGAAAACCATGGAGCTGGAAAACAAGGACTTAAAAGCATCAGTAATCTCTGTTACTTCTTCCACTCTGTCTAAGAATGTCTGTGGAACAATGGAGAGCAGGAAGTCTAGCACTGGAGCTGCAGTTTGATGTGGGCTTCTGCTGCTGATTACTGAGTTGGGGAGCCCTGCTCTCCTGGTCTTGACTCACCAGTGCCCTTTGATTAAACACAGACATGGATTCAGTTACCACAACATGCAAGGGCTTTGTTGTGCTTCCTCCTCATCTCACTTCCTGCTTCGGAAATGAATTCCCACAGTTTGTAGTCATTTTATCAGGCCCATCATAAATGCTTAACTGAAGAGAAAGAGGAGGGGTTGTGCTTTCTAACACAGTTGGGCAGCTTAGAAATGGAGCTGGGCGCTCTTTATCCTGAGACTGCGGTCTTGTCAGCACTCAGATTTGACAAGCGCAGCCAACCAGGACAATGAAGATGGGCACAGTTGATTGATGAAGGGATCTCAGAAATATGTCAAAGTCAACTTTGATTAAAATTTCGCCTCCCCTTTGCAGTCTTGAAATGTCTTAGTTTTCAAATTTTCAGACATTTATTTGTATATGTAGTCTGAGTCTGCCAGAATCATTGTCTGCAACTAGAACCTGCTGTTCTGTGTAGTTCACAAGGTTGGAACCACATTTGCCTTGGTCAAAACACACAAGGTGCTCAATGAGTCCAGGTTACATGATTGAATAAGTGTACCTGTATCCAGGCCTCTCGACTTGACTTGAAAAGTCTTTCTTTCAAAATACTTCATTTTCTTGTTTAAAATATTTGATCATAGATTATCAATTAAAGGAGAACATCTGTGTTAGGGATGCCTTCTTCAATAGAATCATAGAATTTCCAGTCAAAAGGCAATGTAGATGTTACCTATTGAATTTCCTGCCCATTTCTAAGATCTCTTCTAGAGTAGGTATACTCAGCAATTGCTCTAATGATTGCAAAGTTCTTTATGGAACTTAAATATACTTCCTCATCATTTCTACTCATTGGTCCTAATTCTGGTGAAAAAACAACAGCAACAAAAACGCAGCGACAACAATAAATAAGGTCTTGCACGGTGCTCCCTTCCTCAATGACATATTAAACAAGTCACTAGTGGAGTGTTCCTGCAGAGTCGTTCAGTTCATGTATGTGGGAGCAGCTGAGAGTTCTTTCCTTAGAACACACAGGAATCCCACAGTGAAACCACACCATATATCCTGTTCTCACCAAGACTTGGTGTAGAGAGGAGAAGCACGGATTATGCAGAACTAATTAGCCACTGATCACTAACTATAGAACTTATTTGTTTAAGACTATAGAATTTAGTTTACTTTTCACAAACCATAACACTTTAAGAGAATGTAGGAGTTTTTAGATAAAATATCAAGATGTCTATAATTTTAATTTCTCAGCATTTATAGTATTAGTTTTTTAATGGTGACAGGTAGAATGTGGACTAGAGAGCTTCTAGGTTTCTTCAGTCTGCTATTGTCTTTCCCTGCTGTCTTTTGGTTTTGAGCCAGGTAACCTGAGTTCAAATCCTGATTTTGTCATTCAGTTATGTAACCATAAGTAAGTTAATTTACTGCTCTGAATTTTAACATCCTTATCAGTGAAGTGGAAAAATGCCTAACTTATAGCATTAATATGATAATTTTATAGGGCAAATACCAGACAGTGTTTAGTACCACATCTGGCATTATTAAATATTCATTCAATTCATTCCTATTTTAGAATAGCTGAAATGGCCCCATCCAGGACTGTTTTTAATGAGTGGAACAATATTCACATATAATGCTTCTGTACATTCCTGTTCAAGTTCATTCATTTCAACCAAAGTCTGTTGAGTACCTCCTTTATGTCAGGCACACTAAGATAATGATAATAACAAGAGCTAAATCATTTTTGAATACTTACTCTACTTCAGGCACTGTGTTAAGAGTTTCATTACCTAACATACTTTGATTCTTGCAGCAACTATGGACAGACAGGGATATTACTCAAAATATTTAATAAGTAGCCTGCTCCTGCCAGTACACTATACTGGGAGCACCGAGGAGCCCATTTCACAGAAGAGGAAATTAAGGATGTGAGATAGTAAATGAACTTAGTTAGTAAGTAGCAAACCTTTCAGGGCTTGTTTCACAAGAATACACTGTATATGTTGCTTTTGTTAATCATGATCAATTTTTCCCATCACTATGGTAGTCAGCCCTTGCCCTTCTCTTACCATTGGGGTCTGTTCTACAGCACATTCATAGATCAGTACATCTAGAAAATGTGGGTCAAGTTCTCCAAACAACCAGTCTCTTGATCAGAAATCTTCATTGCCTCCTCTTGTCATTGCCATGAAGAGTTCCAGCACATGACATCTTCTGACAGCTGTTATTATTGGAGGGAGTCCAGCAGTGCCAGAAAGAAACTCCAGCACTGGGCAGTGGCGGTCTCGGGAACACCTCGGCATGGCACTCATCTTTCTGCTGAGATTCTGCCAGTACCTTAAGGGTGTTCCTGGAGTTCTGTCCATTCTTTCTTCCTCCATTCACTTTGTGTGTGTCTGAGTGCTTTATCCCAGGTCAGAACTGGGTTCATTGAGTATAAGAGGAAGGTTCAGGATATGATTTTATTTCCACCACTTATACCTGAGAACACAGGCACACAGGGCAATCTGTCATGAATCTCAGAGTGCCCAAACTATATTCATGGACCGTAAATTAACTTCACGTTGTCTCAAATTTACATTCCCATCCCAAGTATTAGCCTGGCATTGTTCACTGCAAATGAAAATGGCTTATTTATAGGGAAGAAAAGGAGAGTGGAAGGACTGATTTTAGGGAGCTGGAAATCACATTAAAAAATTACCTAGAAGTATTTGACTTGTATGACATTGACTAGTATGACATTGGACATTGAGAACTATGTGTTCATTTATGTGTAAAAAATGAATGGCAAAGGGTAATATGCCCCCCCACCCAATATGATCCACATAGCATCATATTTATATCAGGATACAATGAGAGATCTCAGGTTTCTACAAATGATGGCATATCCTTAGATAGATCTAAGGATGCCTTGTTAACTTGACTATATCTATCAATCTCATATAGTTCAGTCAAAAGAAAAATATTCTGTTGTCTGATCAAATGATGCCAGTTGAATAGTTTGTTCCTCCTTGAAATGTGACATGACCATTGACACAGTTACATGTTTCAGAGGCCATCAGAAGGATTAAAACATGTTGAAGAGTTAAAATATCATTAGTGTCATAAAACATTTTTAAAAATCACAGAATAAGAGTGTATGGAATAAAGAGATGAAGCAATCCACAAGTCACTATTTTAATCTCACTGTCCGGTCAGGTTTACTCATATTTTTTCTGTATAGTTCTTCAGGAGTAGCTGTCTCTTATAAACCTGCTGACCGTTTCTTAATTAACTTATTCTAATCATGACACTAAAGAATCCCAGTAGAGACAAAGTGAGAATCACATCTTGAGCTATTAGATACTAAGTCAAGGATGAAAGCTTATTGTATAATAGCATTATCATCATCCAGTGTCTCCTGCTTACAGTATATTGTGACAAAGTAAAATCTATTTCAGCTGTTATATAGCAATGGCTGTTATTTATGAAACATAAAAAGATACTGAAATACAAAATGGCTTGAAAAGACCAGGGTAAGATCAGATAAAAAAATGAGAAAGAAACAGGCATCCTGGGGTAGTAACTACTCTGCCATGTACTGACAGGGAGGTTGTATATTTTTAGAATATACTGGAAGGAATGGTGCTTTTACTTAGATTTTTATGGTTTACCACAAGATGCAATTTTCTGGCCTTATATGCAGTTGTAACAAAAGTCAGAGACGTTTTATGATAGCTGCCACAGTTCATAAATGATGGGATACACTAAAATATTTATAGAACTGTAAAATCTTGATTTCTCTCTGGTTTAGCAGATGGGGCCCTAAAACCAGTTCCCAGATTGTCACATTTCTTCACCCTTTGATGACAAAGAAGCCTGTTATCACTTTTATTTTCTGGATAACAAGCTCACTAATGTGAACAAGGTCACACTTTTGGTCAATTATCTATATATTGGAGTAACACCAAATATATAGATATTTGGTATTATTCCAAATAAGAAAGCTATGAATAGAAATTATAATCACTCCATACATAGTTCTTGGCATGAAGCACAGGGTAGAGAAGATACCCTCTGAAGTACCTTTCACCCATTCTGTTCTCTTCATTTCTGGGAAAATTCACTTCTAAAACTGTATCACTCATATGGGTAAGTATCATGCCAACATTAAGACTAGTCTATTATTTATTGTAATGATCACATTGTAAAGTATATAAATGTTGAATCACTATGTTGTGATTCAACATGTGTAAAGACTTTTATGTCAAATGATTTTGTTCTTGAAGTATATACCTTATATTACCTGAAAATAATATAATATTGTATTCCAACTATAATTTCTTAACAAATAAATGAGAGAAAAAGATTAGTCTGTTTATGTGGTTGAGAGAATTTCTGCTATCGTGTGTGTGCGCTCGTACATGTTGGAACTTTACATTGTGGGATAAAATCATTAGTGTGTGTAAGGTCACCAAACTCAAGCACTCTTTAGAGTCTGAAGACACTCATGCAAGTTAGACAGTGGTGAAAACAGGAAATCTACATTGAAAAATTGCTGATGGTGTTTTTCTAATATTAGGAGATCAATCAAAGAAATAGAAATACTTATAAAAATGGGTTTACATGGCAGTTATTTAAGAAGCATTATAGGAATGGAAATCCAAATCAAATTTTAGGTGAACAGATGAGATAAACAGATGGATGGATGGATGGATGGATGGATGGATGGACAGATAAACACATATTTGCATAAGTGCAGTTTATAGTCACAGTTTGCAGATTTTCTATTTTCTCTTAAGGAATGTTACTGAAATTCATTAGATAAAACCTCTAATTAAGATCTCTACACTGATAATGATTTTTTTTATTTATGGTAAAGAATTATAAATCTCTCCTAATGCCTCCTTTTTCCATAAAATAAGGTATATACTCATACCTCAAGAATAAAATAATTTGAAATAAAAATCTTCATACATGTCTTCGTAGATGAAAATAGTGAGAAAATTAATCTATCCAGTGTGTCCAACGTTGAGAAACACCATGAAAGCTTTCAGACCTACTGACTCCAAATCTCAAGGTGGCCAGAGACAGAAAAATTTGTAACACAACACACTTTCAGGATGACAAAAATGATTCATTGAGTTTGTGGACCAAGGGCCTAATCTCACTTCTTTGTTGCTTGATGAGGCTGCAGCTTAAGGCATTAATTAGGTGTAAATGAGCTGAATATTTTATTTTTAATCTATTTTTTCAGAATCTACCTTAATATAATATTGCATAAGGACTTTAATTTATATAATAATTTTACTTGGTTCTCTTGTGTAAGCAAGGTTGAAAATAATTATATGCCAATATCTACCATTATAGCCAAGATATTAGACATTTCTTTAGAGATTATTTGAAAAAAAAATTACTGGAAGAAATAAGAACAATGTGCGAAAATGTTTGAAAAAAACCAATCCACAAGTATCGACCATCAAAATTCAACAGCATAAAGAGAATGGAAATGAAAGGATGAACACCAGCCATACTGCTGAAAAAACATTTTGAGAAGGTATTGGTTAATTCCTAGAAGGAAATGTTTATTTTCCTTAATCCATTGGAACTCTGCTTTGATTTAAATTTGGAAAATAGGAATACCTGCCAAACAAGAAACACTTTGTCCACTGTAGCAAAAATAAATGAGTAAATGATAACTTTCAAGCATATTTATTTGGTTTTAGTCCCAACAGGGGTTAGGCTAAAAATTCTATTAGCAGAGAGATGAGCTGGCAGTATTGAAAGCTGTGTTTCAATGTGAAGGGTGCTTGTCAGAAAACCACAAAGAGGTGAGTAATTATTTTATATGATGTTGCACTGCTCACAGGATAGAAAGTTTTGATCTGCTGTCTTTGGATGAGATACACTTGGAAAAACTGCTAAAGTCAATTGTAGAATGTGTTTGCAAAATCATGTTCCTAAATGGAGATTAACAGTGAACTTGACAACTCTGAATAGTAAGCATCCATCTATCTGTGTTTATGTCTAAAGACTCAATAAATTCACCAAAGACAAGAGTTGATAGTATTACCATTTTTACCCAAAGAAATACTATTAGGGAAATTAAATGGGAAATTCCTATTATTGTCTAAGTTCTTTTTTTTCATATTGCTTTCACAACTGAAACTTATGGTATAGTGCTCACCTTTTTTTTTCAATGGTGGCTATGGACACACAAGCAAAGGCTGAATTATAATCCCAGTTACATCACTGATTAGTCACGAAACCTCAGAATAAGCAGTTAACCTATCAGTTTTCCTGACTTCATCTGTACAATGAAAAAAAGTAGATAACTACTTTTTGATGAGTGTACCCATAGGGTTGACCAACTTGGCATGCTTTAAACTAAAATGGGCTATCGTGTAAATAGTAACATGTTTATGTATAGAGTAGAGCTGAAGGGAACCAAATGCATTTTTGTTTGGGTGTACCCTTCATTGTTGTAACATCTGCCATATTTTGCAGAAGCTAGCCTGAAGGTATACCTGAACAAAAATACTCATCTATGAGGAAATGCAAGCAGATTAAAGACTAGAATATTGAGGGTAGGGAGTAATAATTCATTTCTTAATAAGACACTAGCTCCTTAGCAGTTTAATGTCTTTAATAAAAATATTCTCCATAAATGTCAAATATATCATTACTTAGTTTTTCACAAAGGGAATGCTGTCCCTCCCAGAAATCACACACCAAAAAATTGTGGCACATCTGCATTAAAAAAATTAATTTCTGCTTCTCTTTCCTCTACAGAGACCTTGTTTAGTTTTATTTTTATTATTTATATGCCGGGGGTGCAAAAAAATGTATGCAAGGGGACACTTTGTTAGCATTGCTTAAGCAGTAGTTCACCATAATCAAAGTGTCTGCATGCTGATGGTAACCACTTTGAGCACCTCTTGTAATTGCAGAAGTCAAACGTGACTTGTATTCATCTTTTGTTATTGATATATATTGAGTATTACAATTTTAATACAACTTTCCTTTCTTAAAATGTGTATACATTTTTTTTGGCTCCCTCTGTATTTTATATCTGATATAATCATTTCTTCCGTAGAAAGAATATATTTTTTAAAACTTGTTTATCCTTGTTATAGCCTGAGTAGGAGTACTGTGGTAAGCAGGATTCTGAGATGGCTCCCAGGAGGCCCACCTGGTGTACCTGCCTATGGAATCTTCCCCCCTTCAGCAAATATGATTACTAGGTTACCTCCTATGAGTAAAGCAGTGGGAAAGTCACTCTCATGACAACATTGTGTTATATAAGACTCTGTTAGATCAGACAAGGGAGAATTTCCCCCACTGGTCTTGAAGGAGCAAAGAGAGGGTCATAGGGCAAGGAATGGTAGGTGACTTCTAGGAGCTAAAAGCAGCCCCTAAGCTAACAGCTGGCAAGAAAGTAGGGATTTTAGTCTTATGGCTACAAGTTTTCTAGCAGTCTGAGTGGGTTGAAAGAGGACTCAGGTGAGATGGCAGCCTCAGGTGAGATGGCAACACCAGTGGACACCTCGATTCCAGTCGGAAGAGACCCTGGATAGATGGCTAGCTAATGTGTGTGCAAACTCCAGCCCTTGGAAAATTGTGAGGTGATAAAATTCATGTTGTTTGAAGTTACTAAGTGTGTAGTGATTTATTATACAGTGATATAATATTAACACCAGTGCTAAACATTTGTTGAGGGAAGCTACTTTTTTCTTTACCAGATACCTTGAAACCATTATGGATTGGGAGTAGGCCTGGAGACATGGGGGAATGATGTGTTGGAACTCCTAAAGGAGGAATTTGCTGTTAAGCATACAGAAAAGAGAAAAAAATTACAACTTTACATATTAAAATTTCATTTGAAAAAAATTGTTTCAGCTCAAGAAGTTATTCAGTTTTAAAGTATGTTAAAGAAATGTCATAATGGTGTCATAAAATCTGCAAAAAGGAATGCCCTGATAGTCTTAGTTTTAATTATATGTATATAATGGACAAAAAACTATCAAGATAAAAGCTGTAAAAGCCACCAAGTGTAAAGAAACTACTGCTTTTCCTGCCGTTTGTGTGGTGTTTGATATAGGTGTGCATAATATAGCAAATATATATGTTTACTTGCTGTTTTTTATGCTTAATAGTTCTATCACCAGCTTGATTTTCCAGTTGCTATCCAGGTTTCAAAATTAGCACTTTGAAATTATTTTAGAGATTGTATATTTATTCAATATAATAAACCACAATTATTCCTCTCTGTTGTTAGGCATTTAGACAAGATTCAAAATTTTCATTCCTGAAAACAATACTGGACTGAATGCCTTTGTACATTGATCATTTTAGTATTTTCCTCATGATAAATTGTGAAAAGTGGGGTTATTTTAATATTTGCCACATACCATAGAAGTTATCCAAATATAAATACCTTAACATGAAAATTGACTTGCCTCCTCAGGAGATATTTTTAGAGCCATGATCAGAAAATATCTGGTTTTGTTTGTTTGTTTTGTTTTGTGTTGTTTTGTTTTGTGATCCCAACATGATATGAATACAAATATCTTACTATCCAAAAAGTTTAACTGCTCATTCAGGTAGCATGACATTTCATCTAAATTACACATTAATAAACAACATTACTGTATGTTTATAACTATGTGTGAAAGTAATAGAAATGTTAAGTGTTAAAAATGCTAATTTAAGAATGTTTAATAACAATAATGTAAAAAGAATATATTATATACAATTATATATACCTATGAACATTTATATATGTGTATGTATATTTCTTTCATTGGTCTATAATAATGACATCTTTCCTTTTCTGGAGAGGGGCTCAATTAGAACTTCCAGTAGCTTCTAGAAAATTGCGGATAAACTTTATTTGCATCTACCATTCCAATGTTGCCTGTGAAATGGGAAAACTAAATGCATAATTTCAAGGATAATGAGGATTTTGTAGTTCACCTGTTATGTTGTTGATGGAAATAATGTTCAGGTTAGTGCTTTAGGGAATGACTGCAGTTGTTGCTATGTTATGCATAGAGCCATCTACATAGCCATGTACTGAAGATAGGTCAGTGTTTCATGTACTAGAATTATTTACTTATTCATCATTAGGACTGAATTAAACACAATGAACAGTCCTGGAGAAAACTGAAGAAAACCAGAAGAGAGAAGGGGAGCGGAAGGAGGGGGAGGAGGGGAGGAGATGGAGAAGAAGAAGAAGAAGAAGAAGAAGAAGAAGAAGAAGAAGAAGAAGAAGAAGAAGAAGAAGAAGAAGAAGAAGAAGAAGAAGAAGAAGAGGAACAGGGGAGGAGGAAGAAGAAGGAGAAGGAGAAGAAGAAGGAAAAGATGAAAAATAATAAAGATAAGAAGGAGGAGGAAAAAAAGAAGGAGAAAAGGAGGGAGGGGGAAAGGGAAGAGAAAGGGAGGAGAAAAGAGAAACATACATTTGCACAGGCACCAAAATTATGGGGAAATTTATTGCTTTTAGGGATACATGGTTTAAACCAAGCCTAGCAACAACATGAGGTGTGAAATTCATTCTCCACCATCTTCTCACTCCAGTATACTTCCAAGAATTGATGGTAATTTCAACCCAGAAAATGTGATTAACAATGCTGATTTCTTATGATTTTAATTATATGTGCAAGGTTCAGTAGAAATCAGTCCCTCCACCCCACCAAAACCACTCCTCACTTTCAGACTTTCTAGGGAACTAGGTATAGCTAGTAAATCAACATGATTCTTATTTTATTCCAGAGGACATGCAATAATTTACATTTATATGCTAGCAATTTCTTTCTTGTTGCCCAAGCAAGAGCTGGGGAATGATTTACAAGGATACAGAAGTTCTGGCACAGGTGTTGTGCAGTTTCAGCATGTTTTTGTTGCAAGGTATGATGGAGTCCTCCTTAGATACACTGGTGTTCCCATACAGGTAGGACATGATACAAGACTAGTGCCAACAGATTTTGGATTGTTTCAGTACAGGGCAAGCAAGACCCCTGTGATAATAAGTGTGTTTCGTGTTTATCTTTTTAGTAGGTCAGTACTGAATGCCATCCTTAGGGGAAGGGAGCTGTTTACCTTCTTGTAATTAGTTGCACTTGCTCTGTTGAATTCCTAATGGACTCCTGTACTATAAAAACATTCATTTCTGGAATAGTTGGCAGTTTTGTTGTGTTTCCACCCTCTTCCCAAACCTCTCCTCTCCAAGCTATTCTCTTCCTGTGGAGGGAAGGGGGGAAATAATACAAATCTGAAAGATTAAAGTGATACTAGAAGAGAAAAAAATTTATCCCACTTTATTCCATTCATTTACATATTCCATAATCTGAATCAAATGAAAGATACATCTCAATTTTGTTGTATTTACATTGTGAATATTGTTGTGAATTTATTAAACTTTGAATAATACTCAGATTTGGGTATGTTGCTTTTCTCAGAAAATAATCTCTGGTGATTTTACTATTCAGCTCTCAAAGTGAAAATGGTCATCACAATTCATGTCATTTCCCAAGATGATATGATTGCTATTATTTCTTATTAGCTGAACAAGATGACAAGCACAGATAGGTATATTTTTATACCCCTAAGAGTTGTAGCACTTTTAACTTCCCATGGACAATAAAATCAAATCTATAAAATGTACCTATACCAAAAAATACAGCAATCGAAGTTGCAAATACATTTTATTTAACAAATTGAAATTTCTTATCATTGTAGAATTGAAGCTTTGGTTATATATCAGAAAACTCCTAATGAAGACCTTTAAAACTATGAAAAGTGGTTCTCAAACTTTAAGTCTGCCCAAGGGTTATCTAGGATGCATGTTTAAAAGCGTACATTCACGGGCCTCACCAGAGAGAAACTGATTGATTCAGGAGGTATGACAAAAAGTCCAAGAATTTGTACTTCAAAAAATACGCTGGGTAATTCTGATGAGGTAGTTTGTAGAATAATTTTCAAGAAAAACAGCTGTAGGTCTTCTAAAGCAGCAAAATTTTTTTTTTCTTATGGCTAATAAAATACATGCTAACCCTCACCTACAAATTGTAGTCAATATTTTTGAAATCATGGGTCCAACTTACTTTTCAAAAAGAATATACTGTCTTGGATGATTGCCACATCCCCATTAGGTCTTGGCAATTGTTATATTTCTTCTAAGAATATTTTGGAATATTTGTGTGTTTTTTGCTTTTTTAAAAAAAGATTTTTTAATGGGGAATTGGGGGAGGGGAACAATGTTGGGGAATCGGGGAAGGGGAACAGACAAGTTGCTGTTCTTTTGTTCTTCAGTCTAGTTGTGGAGGACGTTGCTTCACTGGCCCTTGTTGGTATCGTCATTGCACTCTTCCCCGGGTGAGGCAGACGGGTCACTGGGCTCTGGTAGGCTGCTCACAGTGGCTGTTGGCAGCTCACTCTGGCTGCTGGCTGCTCACACTGGCTGCCAGCCACTCACCGTAGCTTATGACAGCCCACAGCAGCAGGGGCTGCAGCCTACACTGTCGCCAGGAATTGTGCAGCCCAGCTCCAGGTGGAGCTGTTGTTCACCATCTTAGCTGGAGAGGGCAGTGTCACTGGCCCTCATATGTGGGATCTGAACTGGGGTCTCTGGCATCCCAAGCCAGCTCTTAACCAACGCGCCACTCGGCCGGCCCTTATATGTTTTCTTTTGTTTAGTAAACATTAATATTTTCCTTGGCTCTTAATATGTAGTTTATATTTTAGTAGAGACATATTTTTAGACTATGAGTGAACATTTAAAAAGCTAGTAATAATACTACCTTTGTATTTAGTTTTATCTGATGATCCATAAGATGATGTCAAAGGCAAAACATGGGCACTACTATGCGTTGTGTGTATATATATGTATATATATATATATATATATATATATATATATATATATATATATATATATTCATTCATTCATTCATTGTTGCTTTCATGATTCCCAAAGTGGTTATGCCTCAAGAAGTAGTAAAATATAATAGAAAATGAAAAGAAGTATATACAAGTTCAAAACCCCATTTACAGGAAGTTGTTAAAGAAATGATTTTCCATTTTTGCACTGGTAATGTGTCCCTTTAAAAGGGATTAATAGGGTCTAATAGGAGAGCATTATTTCTGTATTCTCTTCCCAGACTGGTGAGATAGTTTGCTACAAATTGGTTGTTTAGTAATTGGCCTAGTATGACCATTTTTCCTCTCCCCATATGCAGACATAGTTAATTGCCAGATTTTGAATTATTATAGTATCTTTCTATTTCAGTGACTTATTTGTATAAGAATTACAGTTTCTGAAGTCAAATTTTGTGATTTAGTGCAACATATGGTGATAACACTGTATTCTGGATATATGAAAACTACTCATTAGAAATTAAAATGAGATCTACTTTTTGCTTAAACCTATGGCATGCCCTTCTACCCTAACACAATTATATCTGAATTTTGCTTGACTGTCCTCATTAATTTATTTCCTTGATAACTCAAGACTAAAATGACATGGACACTCTCCCCCACTTTTCCTATTACTTCAAATTAATAAATGCTTAAAACTAAATTTGAAATAAGAGTTTCCCTAATACTCACTTAAGAAAATGTAGGCAAGATAAGAATTTTTGGATGTTCTGCTCTTAAAAGAACAAGAAGCAACAAATACCCCTAGCGACTGATTTCTCCCACTCTGAATATATCTTGCATTTGTGTCAGGCTTTAATCTGCATTTGGGGAACTTTATCCCAAATTCCATCTGACAAAATAGTTTGAAGTCTACTTCCATAACAAAATCTTTTTTATCTTTTAATCTTTGTCCCATTGCTTTATTTTTTCAGTTGTGATTTCTGCACTAAAGAATTTTTCAAATATGCATGTAATTTCTTTTTTTGTTTGTTTCCTTTTTTAAATTATTTTATTGTGAAATAAACATGTATGCATTTTTTAATTAGTTTCACATGTACAACACAGTGCAATAGTTTACTTTTTACCCCTCAAAGTGACAACCCCCTTCCCCAATTCACCACCCCACTCCACCCCTATAACAATTCCCTTGACTCCATTGCACACTATACTCCATATCCCGTGACTTTATATATATTCAATTACAGTTGGCATACAATATTATACAACATCAGCTTGAGGTGTACAGTGCAGTAATCAAGCCTCTACTCGATCCATGAAGTGGTCTCTCTAACAAGACATGTGACCATCTGACACCCTACAAAATATTTACAACATTGTTAATTATATTCCCAGAACTATCTTTCATAGCCCTGTGGCAATATTGTAGTTACCTATTTATGCTATCTAATCCCTTTCTCTTCTCCCTCATCCCTACCCCCCTCCCAACTAGCTACTATCAGTTTTTTCTCTATATCTATGAGACTCTTTCTGTTTACTTTGCTCGTTCATTTAGTTTTTCAGATTTCACATATAAGTGAGATCGGACGGTATTTGTCTTTCTCCGACTGACTTATTTCACTTAACATAATAGTCTCTATGTTTTTTGTTTGTTTTTTAGCTGAGCCATCCTGCCACTAGTTGGCAGCTCAGCAGCAGCTCAGCTCGGGCTGGGCATCGCACTGCTGTTGCTCAGAGCTCAGCTCACACTCTTCAGTGAGCTCTTAACCAACTGAGCCACTCGGCCAGCCCTTTTAACATAATAGTTTCTAGGTCCATCCATATTGTTCCAAATGGTACGATTTCACTCTTCTTTATAGCAGAGTAATACTCCATTATAAAAATGTACCACAGTTTCTTAATCCAGTGGTCTACTGATGGGCATTTCGGTTGATTCCAAGTCTTGGGTATTGTAAATAGCACTGCAATAAATATAGGAGTGCATATATTTTTTTTGAGTTAGCATCTTGGATTCTTCTGGGTAGCTACCCAAGAATGGAATTGCTGGGTCATACTGTAGTTCCATTTCCAGTTTTTTGAGATACCTCCATGCTGATTTCCATAATGGCTGCACCAATCTGCAGTCCCATCAACAGTGCACCAGGGTTCCCTTTTTTACACAGCCTTGCCAGCACTTGTTGTTTGTTGATTTATTGATGATAGCCATTCTGACTAGAGTGAGGTGGTATCTCAATGTGGTTTCTATTTACATTTCTCTAATGATTAGTGAGGTTGAACATTTTTTCATATGCCTGTTGGCCACCTGTATGTCCTCTTTGGAGAAATAACTCTTCATATCCTCTGCCGATTTTATAATTGGGTTGTTTGTTTTTTTGGTGTTGAGTTTCAGGGGTGTTTTATAAATTTTGGATATTAACCCTGTATCAGATATATTGTTGACAAATATCTTCTCCCATTCAGTAGGCTTCCTTTTTGTTTTATTGATGGTTTCCTTTGTTGTGAAAAAACTTTTAAGTTTGATATAATCCCATATGATCATTTTTTCTTGTACTTCCCTTGCCCACGGAGATGGATCAGTAGAAATATTGCTCAGGGTAATGTCTGCAAATTTATTCCCTATATTTTCTTTTAGGAGTTTTACGGTTTCAGGTCTTACATCTACGTCTTTAATCCATTTTGAATTTGTTCTTGTATGTGGCATAAGGAGGTCGTCTAGTTTCATTCTTTTGTATGTGTCAATCCAATTTTCCCAGCACCATTTATTAAATAGACTATCTTTATTCCAATGTAAAGTCTTGTTTCCCTTGTCATAGATTAACTGTCCATATATGCCTGAATTTATTTCTGGGCTCTCTGTTCTGTTCCACTGGTCTATGTGCCTGTTTTTATGCCAATGCCATACTGTTTTGATTACTGTAGCCTTGCAGTATGTTTTGATGTCTGGTAGCGTGATACCCCTGACTTTGTTCTTATTTCTCAGGATTGCCAAGGCTATTCGGGGTCTTTTATGGTTCCATATAAATTTTAGGATTACATTTTCTATTGCTGTGAAAAATGCCCTTGGTAGTTTGATAGGAATTGCATTGAATCTATATGTTGCTTTAGGCAGTATGAACATTTAAACTATATTAATTCTTCCTATCCATGAGCATGGATAGGTGTTTCCATCTATTTGTATCTTCTTTTATTTCTTTCTTCAGTGTCTTATAATTTTCTGAGCACAGACCTTTTACATCTTTGGTTAAATTTATTCCTAGGTATTTTATAGCTCTTGAAGCAATTGTAAATGGGAAAGTTTTCCTAATTTCTCCTTCCGTTAGTTTATTATAGGTATATGCAAATGCAACTGATTTCTGAACATTGATTTTGTATCCTGCTACCTTACTGAATTCATCTATCAGTACCAATACTTTTTTTTTCATTTTTTAATCAGTTTCAGGTGTACAGCACAATGTAATAGTTACACTCATTACCACCCAAAGTGACAAACCCCCTCGCCCAGTTCGCCACCCCACTCCCTCCCATATCATACATATCTATTAAAATTCCTTTGACTCCCTTTCACAGTATACTCCACATCCCATGACTATCTATATATTCAGTTACAGTTGGCATACAATACTATACAACATCAGCTTCAGGTGTACAGTGCAGTGATCAAGCCTCTACTCCATCCATGAAGTGGTCTCCCTAACAGGACATGTGACTATCTGACTTGCCACAAAATTTTTACAACATTATTATATTCCCCGAGCTGTGTTTCATATCCCTGTGGCAATATTGTAGTTGTCTATTTATGCTGTCTAATCCCTTCCCCTTCCTCCTTATCCCACCCCCCAACTAGCAACCCTAAGTTTTTCCTCTATATATATGAGTCTGTTTACTTTGATTGTTCATTCAGTTTTTCAGATTCCACATATAAGTGAGATTATATGGTACTTGTCTTTCTCCGACTGACTTATTTCACTTAACATAATAGTCTCTTCACAACATTATCAATTACATTCCCAGAACTGCCCCCATATCCCTGTGGCAACATTGTAGTCACCCACCTACGCTGTCCAAAACCTTTGCCCTCTCCCTCAGCCCCACTCCCTCCCAGCCAGCAACCATCAGTTTTTCCTTTATATCTGCTTGATATGACTTCAATCTTCTTAAATTTACTGAGACTTGTTTTGTGGCCTAACGTGGTCTATCTTGGAAAATGTCTCATGTGTACTTGAGAAGAATGTATATTCTGTTTTTTCAGGGTAAAATGCTCTAAAAATATCAATGAAGTCCAGCTGGCCTAAGGTGTCGTTTAAGGCCCCTCTTTCTGTTTTGATTTTCTGTCTAAAGGGTCTGTCCATTGATGACAATGGGGTGTTGAAGTCCCCTACTATGATAGTGTTACTATTGATCTCTGTCTTTATGTCTGTCAAAATCTGTTAGATATAATTAGGAGTTCCTATGTTGGGTGCATAGATGTTTATTAGGGTTATAGTGCCCTTGTTTGTCTTTTAATGTAGTCATTTTAAAGTCTATTTTGTCCAAAATAAGTATTGGTATTCCAGCTTTTTTTTTTCTCATTTCCATTTGCATGAAATATATTACTCCATCTGTATACATGTGTCCTATTTTATTATCCACTCAGCCACTCTCTGTCTTTTGATTGGAGCATTTAGCCCATTCACATTTAAAATGATTATTGATAGGTGCATATGTATTGCGATTTTGTTATTTGTATTCTTGGTCTTCCTGGGTAAGCTTGTTTAACCCTTTCTTTTGTTTAAAAAAGTCCATTTAACATTTCTTGCAATGCTGGCTTGGTGATAATGAATGCCGTAAGCTTATTCTTTTCTGAGAAGCTCTTTATTTTTCCTTCAATTTTAAGTGATAGCCATGTTAGGTAGAGCAATCTTGGTTGTAGGCCTTTATTTTGTGTCACTTTGAATATCTCCTGCCACTCCCTTCTAGCCTGCAGAGTTTCTGTAGACAAGTCAGCTGTTTGTCTAACAGGAGTCCCTTTGTATGTAACCTGCTGTCTTTCTCTTGCAGCCTCTAGGATTCTGTCTCTGTCTTTAACCTTTGCCATTTTAATTATGATGTGTCTTGGTGTGGACCTGTTTGGGTTCAGCTCGTTTGGAACCCTCTGCACTTCCTGGGCATGTATGTTGATTTCCATCACCAGGGTAGGGAAGTTTTCAGTCATTATTTTTTCAAATACATTCTCGACCCCTTGCTGCTTCTCTTCTCCTTCTGGTATTCCTATGATGCGAGAGTGATTGCAATGCATCTTCTCCCATAGGGCTCTTACACTATTTTCATTGTTTTTTATTCTTTGGTCTGTTTGTTGTGCCAACTGGGTGATTTCTGCTATTTTGTCTTCCAAGTTGCTGATCTGCTCCTCTCCTTCATCTACTCTACTGGTGATTCCTTCAAGTGTGTTCTTCATTTCAGTTATTGTATTCTTTAGTTCAAACTGGTTGTTTTTTTATGATTTTTGTATCCTTCCTTATGTTCTCACTAACTTTGTTAAACATTCTTATCATCAGTGTTCTAAACTCTGTCTCTGAAAGGTTGGATCCCTCTGTTTCATTTAGTTCCATTTCTAGAGGTTTCTTCTGATCTTTTACTTGGGACATATTTCTTTGTTTCCCCATTCTAGATGTCGCTCTGGGATTGCTTTGGTGTATTAGATAGATCACCAGGAGAGCCCTGGCTGGATCACACAGGCTCACAACTCACAGCCCAACACTCTCAGGAAAACTCCGAGTCTCAGACTATCCCAATCAGCCGCTCACAGATCAGGGCGAGCAGCCTGACAAACAATCACCAGCCTGGCAACTCTGCAAGTTCAGTGCGGAGAGCGGGGACCCGAGGCGGCTCGCGCACTCTTGCGTCTCAGTGAGTAGCCAGTTGGAGCCGGAGCATGCCCACCAGGTATTACCCTGACAATGCTGCACAAGCCAGCGGAGGGTGGGGATTCGAGGCAGCTCTCACACTCCCGGGTCTCCATGAGCAGCCTGTTGGAGCCGGAGGGCACCCGCCCAGCGTTTCCCTGGCAACGCAGTATAAGTCGGGTAGAGGGTAGGGATCCAAGGCTGCATAGGCGTGTGCGCAGGCAAACACTTCTGCGCCAATTTCACCAGATCAATGAGGTCACAGACTTGACCCTCTGTGGGAGGGCCCAACCCTGACAAAATGGCGCCCTCCTTACACCACTCACATGCAGGCTCCACACCAGGGGAACAATAGTCCAAAAACCTCCAGCCTTTGCACCAAAGGTGCACAGTTCAGTCTGTCCCCGCAGGCTCCGGGGCCCGGCTCACACAGCTACTCCCTCCACCAGGAACCGGGTGAGTGCGTCGGCCCCACTGATTCTCTAGCCACTCTCAGCCTCACCAAGCTGAGCAAAGAGAGTCCTCACTAATTTACTGCCAGCTATCTTGTAACTCCTTTTCCCGGCAAAGCAACGCTGGGCTGGTGAGCTTGGTGTGCCACCAGAGGGACTCTCCCACAACCGGAGAAGCCTCCCCACAGCTGGGACTTCCCTCACGGGGTTCGCCCTCTCTTGCCTTCGCCCCTCCTACCAGACTTGACGTGGCCTCCTCTTTAAGTTCTTTGTTCAGTGGTTCTGTTCATCTAGTGTTCTGGGGATCTCTGGGGTTGAATGTTGTATAAATTGTTTGTAATTTTGGTGTGTTCCTGGGAGGTAGTTAGCACAGC
Source organism: Aselliscus stoliczkanus (assembly GCA_033961575.1). Classification (NCBI taxonomy): domain Eukaryota; kingdom Metazoa; phylum Chordata; class Mammalia; order Chiroptera; family Hipposideridae; genus Aselliscus; species Aselliscus stoliczkanus. The sequence continues at coordinate 12,995,449 of CM066730.1, forward strand.
GTCTGTCTATTCCGCCATTTTATCTGAAGTTTCCAATAGTTTTTTCATGGATTCTTTGGGGTTCTCTATATACAGTGTCATGTCATCTGCATATAATGACAATTTTACTTCTTCCTTGCCAATTTGGATGCAGTTTATTTCTTTTTCTTGTCTGATTGCTGTGGCTAGAACTTCCAGAACTATGTTGAATAAAAGAGGAGAAAGTGGACAGCCTTGTGTTCTTCCTGATCTTAAGGGGAATGGTTTTAGCTTTTCCCCATTGAGTATGATGATCGCTGTAGGTTTATCATATATGGCCTTTATTATATTGAGATATGATTCCTGTATTCCCACTTTGCTAAGGGTTTTTAGCATAAATGGCTGTTGGATTTTGTCAAATGCTTTTTCTGCATCTATTGATATGACCATGTGATTTTTATTCTTCATTTTGTTGATGTGGTGTATCACATTAATTGATTTAGGGATGTTGAACCAGCCTTGCATACTAGGGATGAAACCCACTTGATCATGATGTATGATCTTCTTAATATATTGCTGAATTCTGTTTGCTAATATTTTATTGAGAATTTTTGCATCTATATTCATCAGGGAGATTGGCCTGTAGTTTTCCGTTTTTGTGTGCTGTCTTTATCTGGTTTTGGAATCAGGGTGATAGTGGCTTCATAAAAAGAGTTTGGGAGCCTTCCCTTTTTCTGGATTTTTTGTAATAGTTTGAGAAGAATAGGTGATTTTGAATGTTTGATAAAATGCACTTGTGAAGCCGTCTGGTCCAGGGCTTTTGTTTTTGGGGAGCTTGTCAATTACTGATTCAATTTGCTTGGTAGTAATCAGGCTATTTAGATTTTCTGTTTCTTCTTGAGTAAGCTTTGGAAGGTTGTATGCTTCTAGAAAATTATCCATTTCTTCCAGATTGTCAAATTTTTTGGCATAGAGTTGCTCATAGTAATTTCTTAGAATTTTTTGTATTTCTGTGATGTCTGTAGTCATTTCCCATCTTTCGTTCCTGATTTTACTAATTTGAGTCCTCTCTCTTTTTTTTCTTGATGAGCCTGGCTAGAGGTTTCTCAATTTTGTTTATCTTCTCAAAAAACCAGCTCTTGGTTTCATTGATCTTTTGTATTATTTTTCTGTTCTCTATATCATTTATTTCCACTCTGGTGTTTATTATCTCCTTTCTTGTACTCCCCTTGGGCTTCTTTTGCTGTTCTTTTTCCACTTCCCTGAGTTGTAAGGATAACCCATTGATTTGATATTTTTCTTCCTTCTTTAGGTAGGCCTCCACTGCTATGAACTTCTCTCTTAGGAATGCTTTTGCTGCATCCCAGAGATTTGGGGTCATGGTGTTTTCATTTTCGTTTATCTCGAGGTATCTTTTGATTTCCTCCTTGATCTCATTTGTGAGCCACTCACTATTTAGTATGTTATTTAGCCTCCATTTATTTGACAGCTTTCTGGGTTTCTTCTTATCATTGATTTCTAGTTTCATAGCATTGTGGTCAGAGAAGACATTCGAAATTATTTCAGTTTACTTAAATTTGTTGAGACTTGTTTTGTGGCCTAACATGTGGTCTATCTTAGAAAATGTTCTATGTGCACTTGAGAAGAATGTATATTCTGTGGCTTTGGGGTGAAATGCTCTGAAAATGTCTGTTAAATCCAGCTGGTCTAATGTGTCACTTAAGGTCACTGTTTCCACATTGATTTTCTGTCTGGAAGATCTGTCCATTGGTGACAGTGGGGTGTTAAAGTCCCCTAATATGATAGTGTTATTGTTGATCTCCATTTTTATGTCTGAGAATATCTGTTTTATATATTTTGGAGCTCCTATGTTAGATGCATAGATTTTTATTAGGGTTATGTCCTTTTGTTGGATCGATCCCTTTATTCTTATGAAGTGTCCTTCTTTGTCCCCTATTATATTCATCAATTTAAAGTCCATTTTGTCTGATATAAGTATTGGTACTCCAGCTTTTTTCTCAGTTCCATTTGCATGAAATACTTGACTCCATCTCTTTACTTTCAGCCTGTATGTGTCTTTTGATTTGAGGTGTGTCTCTTGTATATAGCATATGCCAGGGTCTTGCTTTCTTATCCATTCAGCCATCCTATGTCTTTTGATTGGAGCGTTTGTTCCATTTACATTTAATGTGATTATTGATAGGTGAGTAGTTATTGCCATTTTGTTATTTGTGTTCGTAGTCTTCCTTAGTTAGGTTGTTTTCCTTTCTCTTCTGCTTAAAGATGCCCTTTTAACATTTCCTGCAAAGCTGGTGTGGTAGTAATGAATTCCCTTAACTTATTCTTTTCTGGGAAGCTCTTTATCTCTCCTTCAATTTTAAATGATAACCTTGCAGGATACAGCAACCTGGTTTGTAGGCCTTTGTTTTTCATCACTTTGAAAACCTCCTGCTACTCCCTTCTGGCCAGCAAAGTTTCTGTAGAAAAGTCAGCTGATAATCTTATGAGGATGCCCTTGTAAGTAATTTGCTGCCTTTCCCTTGCTGCTTTAAGGATTCTGTCTTTGTCCTTAACCCTTTCCATTTTCACTATAATGTGTCTTGGTGTGGGCCTTTTTGGGGTCATCCTGGTTGGAACTCTCTGCACTTCCTGGGCTTTTATTTCAATGTCCTTTGCCAGGTTAGGGAAGTTTTCAGACATTATTACTTCAAATATGTTCTCAATGCCTTGCTCCCTCTCTTCTCCTTCTGGTATTCCAATGATTTGATCATTGTTGTATTTGATGTTGTCTCCCAGCTGTCTTATACTATTTTCAATGTTTTTCATTCTCTTTTCTTTTTGTTGTTCTGCTTGGGTGATCTCTGCAATCTTGTCTTGTAAGCCATTGATTTTGATTTTTTGCTTCATTCAATCTGCTAGTAATTCCATCAAATTTATTATTTAATTCAGTAATTGCATTCTTAAGTTCTAGCTGGTTGCTTTTCATGATTTCTCTATCCTTCTTTATATTGTCATTAATTTCCTTGAATATTCTAATAATCAGTGTTCTGAACTCTGTCTCTGATAGGTTGTTTACCTCTATTTCCTCTAGTTCCACTGATTCAGGAGGTTTCTTCTATTCTGTTATTTGGGTTGTATTTCTTTGTCTCCCCATTCTGGTTTACTCTTTGTGGTTACTTCGATATAGCAGATAGATCCCCCAGGTTTCTCAGTCTTTTCTGGGTAAACTTATACAGTGTATGTCCTTTATATTTGAATTTCTCAAACTCCCTATTCTCTTGTGCATGTATATCTGAGGTATTCCTTGTGTTGTGTGTCTTCACGTGTTCAAGTTTAGCTTTGATTACTTTTGGCTTGTCAGTAGGTGGGATTGACTCCCAGACTGATTAGCTGTGAGGATCAGCAGTGTCTGCAGTTTATGAGCTGCTGTGTGAGGGTTGACCCCTCTGATGAGGTTTGGACCCTTTGGGCCCTTGCACCTGTATCGACTTCCTTTTGGGTGTGACTCTTGTATTATGTCATACCCAGAAATGCTCTGGTTTTATCTAAAGTTGCCCTGTAGGTATGATGATTCTTGTGTCTCCAGTGCTGGTCTTGGCTAAAGTCCACCAAGTTCTCTTCAGGTTGTCCTCTGCTGTACAAAATTCCTCTGCATCTTGTGGGAACAAAGACAGCCACCTGATGCCTAGCGTGATCCTGGCACTGCAGGTTTGCTGTACATGAGTGTGGTTGTGACGTGTCATTGGTAGTTTTACAAAGTCACTGCCGTTTCTGTTTTCGCCAGTCCCAAGGCAGGCTGTGCATCCTACAGGCTCAATGAGTGTCTTTGTGCACCCTTTCCATTGACAGCTGTGGAGAATGAGAGAGTTCCTTGTTGCCAAAAGCCAGCTGCCAGGAATCTGGTAGTGTCTCAAAAGCTGAACCTGTCCTGTCTCCCAGGCCTTGCTGAAAAGGTGGGAGTGGTATAGGTAGTCTCACTCTGCAGTCTCTTCTGGGGTGGAAATTCTCGACCCCCTATGGGTAGGACTGCCTCTCTAGTCTGCTCCTATTGCTCCATTCAAGGGTCAGTTGAAGACTCTGGCTTGGCGGGAGCCAAGGTTTCTGAGGGAGGATGGGGTGGGTTTTTATCTCTGTAGTTTTTTTTTTGTTTTTTTTTTTGCTTTCTGTCCAAGAGATGAGGAAAAATAAACAAGCAAAACAAACAAACAAACAAAACATTACAACTGCAGAAAAAAAAAGTCCCAACACTATTCTGAGCTAAGGCCATTGCCTCATACATTCCAGAGGAGTTCCTGCTGCTCTCCCAAAAAGACTTCCGGGGTTTAGGGGGTTGCGCACACTCTGCAGTGGCTCAAATCTCCGATCTATCTCCCGGGGATCTGCGTCTCTGCCTGGTGCACTGTGTCTCCCTCCACAAGTGTTCTTTTTCCCCTGCTTACCCAGTTTCAGGCTTCTGCCTTGGAGCCTGCCTGCCGAGGTACTCTTGCTGTGCTCCGCGGGACCCGGTGGACTCAGAGACTGATCCCTCAACCGGTCGGGTGCAGGGATTGATCTTGCCCTGTTGCTGTTGCTGCCACGCTCTGTACCCTGTTTCCTGGGGACCTGGGGAGCCGTGGGGGCAGCTGTATGTCTCCCCTGTCTCCTCCCCCACTCGCCCAGCCTGAGGCTTCTTCTTCAGGCTGCTGATCATAGTGCTCTTGCTGTATTCTAGTTGGGCCGTGGGGCGCAGGGAACACTCACTCACCGATCTGCTCTCTGAAGCTCTGAGCCTCTGCAGCCGCGGGTGCTGGCTGCACCTCACGCGTCTGGCTGCCTTCTTCCCCCACTCGCCTGGCCTGCCCACCTTCCAGCAATCATTGTGTGAGACTCTGAGTTGCTCTGTGTGATGAGTAGATGTCCCTTTGAAGAGTTACAGAAGTTCAAATTGTGGATATTTCCAGGGAAGAACTCAGGAAGCTCTCCTCACAGCTGCCATCTTGCCTCTGGGAGCCATTTTTTCTTTTATTTCCCTTGCCCTAGGGGATATATCAGTAAAAATATTACTGAGGGTAATGTCTGCAAATTTACCCCCTGTTTTCTTCTAGGAGTTTTATGGTTTCAGTTCTTACACTTAAGTCTTTAATTCATTTTGAGTCTATTCTCGTATATGGTGTAAGTAGATGGTCCATTTTCAATTTTTTGCACGTGTCTGTCCAATTTTCCCAGCAGCATTTATTAAATAGACTATCTTTACGCCAATGTAAATTCTTGCTTCCATTGTCATATATTAAATGACCATATATGGATGGATTTATTCCTGGGCTATCTATTCTGTTCCATTGGTCTATGTGTCTGTTTTTATGCCAGTACCATACTTTTTGATTACTGTAGCCCAGTAGTATGATTTGAGGTCAGGTAGCAAAATACCTCCCACTTTGTTCTTATTTCTCAAGATTGCCATGGCTATTCAGAGTATTTTATGGTTCCATATAAATTTTAGGATTTTATGTTCTATTTCTGAGAAAAATGTCCTTGATAGTTTGATTGGAATTGTATAGAATCTATATATTGCCTTAAGTAGTATTGACATTTTAACTATATTAATTCTTCCTATCCATGAACATGGTATGTATTTCCATTTATTTTTATCTTCTTTGATTTCTCTCTTCAGTGTCTCATAATTTTCTGAGTACAGGTCTTTTACTTATTTAGTTAAGTTTATTCCTAGCTATTTTATTGTTTTTGAAGCAATTGTAAAACCGATTGATTTCCTGATTTCTTCTTCTGCTAGTTTATTATTGGTGTATACAAATGCAACTGATTTCTGGATATTATTTTTGTATCCTGCTACCATACTAATTTTGTTTATAAGTTCTAACAGTTTTTTGGTGGAACCTTTGGTATTCTGTCTATATAGTATCATGTCATCTGCATATGACAATTTTACTGCATATGACAATTTTACTTCCTCCTTGCCAATTTGTATGCATTTTATTTCATTTTCTTGTCTGATTGTTGTGGCTAGAACTTACAGAACTATGTTGAATAGAGTGGTGATAGTGGGCAGCCTTGTCCTGTTCCTGATCTTAAGGGGAAAGCTTTTAGCCTTTCCCCATTGAGTATGATGTTTGCTGTGGGCTTATCATATATGGCCTTCATTATATTGAGATATGATCCCACTATTCCCACTTTGCTAAGAGTTTTTATCATAAATGGCTGCTGGATTTGTCAAATGTTTTTCTGCATCTATTGATATGATCATATCATTTTTATTTTTCACTTTTTGAATGTGATGTATTACGTTAATTGAATTGCAGATATTGAACCAACCATGCATACTAGAAATGAATCCTACTTGATAGCGGTGTATGATCTTTTTAACGTGATACTAAATTCAGTCTGCTAGTATTTTGTTGAGGATTTTTGCATCTAAGTTCATTAGGGATATCGGCCTGTAGTTTTCTTTTTTTGTAATATCTTTGTCTGATTTGAGGATCAGAGTAATAGTGGCCTCATAAAATGTGTTTGGGAGCCTTCCTCCTTCTGAATTTTTTGGAATAGTTTGAGGAGAATAAGTATTAATTCTTTTTTTAATGTTTTGTAAAATTCACCTGTGATGCCATCTGGTCCAGAACTTTTGTTTGTTGGAAGATTGTTAATTACTGATTCAATTTTTGTAGTGATCAGTCTGATCAGAGTTTCTGTACTTCTTGGATCAGGCTTGGTAGATTGCTTGCTTCTAGAAATTTGTCCATTTCTTCAAGATTGTCGAATCAGTTGGCATATGGTTACTCATAGTATTTTCTTAAAATTTTCTGTGGTTTGTAGTATCTGTTGTCACTTCCCATCTTTCATTTCTGATTTTATTAATTTGGGTGCTCTCTCTCTTTTTCTTGGTGAGTCTGGCTAAGGGTTTGTCGATTTTTTTTATCTTTTCAAAAAACCAGCTCCTGGTTTCATTGATATTTTGTATTGTGGTTTTTTTGGGGGTCTCTATTTCATTTATTTCTGCTCTGGTCTTTATTATTTCCTTCCTTTTACTCCCTTTGGGCTTGTTTTGCTGTTCTTTTTCCAGTTCTCTTAGGTATAAAGATAGTCTGTTGATTTGAGATTTTTCTTCTCTCTTTAGGTAGGCCTGCTGTGCTATGAACTTCCTTTTTAGGACTGCTTGTGCTGCATCCCAGAGATTTTGAGTCATGGTGTTTTCATTTTCATTTGTATCAAGGTATCTTTTGATTTCCTCTTTGATCTCATTTTTGGCCCATTCTTTATTTAGTACCATGGTATTCAGCCTCCATGTATTTGTGTGTTTTCCGTGTTTCTTCTTATAATTGATTTCTAGTTTCATAGCATTGTGGTCAGAGAAAACATTTGATATGATATCAATCTTCTTAAATTTGTTGAGACTTGTTTTGTGGCCTAACATGTGGTCTATTTTGGAAAATGTTCCAAGTGCACTTGAGAAGAATATATATTCTGTTGTTTTGGGGTGAAATGCTCTAAAAATATTGATTAAATCCAGCTAGTCTAAAGTGTCATTTAAGGCCACTGGATCAGTGTTGATTTTTCTGTCTGGAGGATCTGTCCATTGGTGTCAACGGGGTGTTGAAGTCCCCTACTAATTTAGTGTTACTGTTGATCTCTGTCTTTATGTCTGTCAAAATCTGTTTTATATATTTAGGAGCTCCTATGTTGGGTGCATAGATGTTTACTAGGGTTATGTCCTCTTTTTGAATTGATACCTTTTTTATTATGTAGTGCCCTTCATTGTCTTTTATTGTAGTCTTCATTTTAAAGTCTATTTTGTCCAAAATAAGTATTGCTACTCCAGCTTTTTTCTCATTTTCATTTGCATGAAATATCTTATTCCATCCCTTTACTTTCAGTCTGTGTGTGTCTTTTGATCTGAGATGAGTATTTTTTAGGCAGCATATGCATGGGTCCTGTTTTCTTATCCACTTAGCCAGTCTATGTCTTTTGATTGAAGCCTTTAGCCCATTCACATTTAAAGTTATTATTGATAGGTGCATTTTTATTGCCATTTTGTTATTTGTATTTCTTGTCTTCCTGGGTTAGCTTGTTTTCCCCTTTCTTCTGTTTATAAAAGGGCTTTTAACATTTCCTGCAATGCTGGCTCAGTGGTAACAAATTCCTTTAGCTTATTCTTTTCTGAGAAGCTCTTTATCTCCCTTAAATTTTAAGTGATAACCATGCTGGGTAGAGCAACCTTGGTTGTAGATCTATATTTTGCATCACTTTGAATATTTCCTGCCACTTCCCTCTGGCCTGCAGAGTTTGTGTAGAAAAGTCAGCTATTAGTCTTATAGGAGTTCCTTTGTATGTAACGTGCTGTCTTTCTCTTGATGCTTTTAGGATTCTGTCTTTGTCTTTAACCGTTGCCATTTTAACTATGATGTGTCTTGGTATGGGCCTGTTTGGGTTCAGCTTGTTTGGAACTCTCGGCACTTCATCGGCTAGTATGTCAATTTCCTTTACCAGGGTAAGGAAGTTTTCAGTCATTATTTCTTCAAATACATTCTCAATCCCTTGCTTCTTCTCTACTCCTTTTGATAATCCTATGATGTGGGTGTTGTTGTGCTTCATGCTGTCCCACAGGTTTCTTAAATTATTTTCATTGTTTTTTATTCTTTTATCATTTTCTTTTTCCAACTGGGTGATTTCTGGTATTTTGTCTTCTAAATCACTTATCCGATCCTCTGCTTCATCTACTCTACTGGTGATTCCTTCGAGTGTGTTCTTCATTTCAGTTATTGTATTCTTTAGTTCTAACTGGTTGTTTTTTATGATTTCCCTACCCTTGTTTGTGTCCTCACTAAGTTCCTTATACATTCTTATCAATGTTCTAAATTCTGCCTCTGAAAGGTTGGATACCTCTGTTTCATTTAGTTCTATTTCTAGAGGTTTCTTCTAATCTTTTACTTGAGATATGTTTCTTTGTTTCTTCATACTGACTGATGCTCTGTGATTGCTTCAATGTATTAGATAGATCACGCAGAATGAATGAATAAATAAATAAATAAATAAATAAATAAATAAATAAATAAAATAAAAATCTCTCTTCCCTCTTTAATCTGCAGACCGCTTGCTCAGCAATAGGGAGTCTCTGGGCAACTGAGCACCAGCTGTTGGGGGGAAGGTCTCAATGTGCCATGCTCCCTCTCAGGCTTGCAGTGAGCTTCCTGCAATTAGCTTCTGTATGCTCTGGAACTGTGCTCACTACCAAAAATCCTATAGGTTGTTTCAGATTGTCTGCTGCTGCAAAAATCCCTCTGTGGCCTGTTCAGGTGGGGGCCAGGCTCAGGGTGTCCCCAGCAACACAGCTTAGATAGGTAGGGCAGGCCCCCAAGGCACCACAGGGTGTGGTCAGTGGCTCCCAGCAAGTCAGATCAGTATGCACTACTGCAGCACCAACCAGCCCACAAAAATTCTCCAGGAAAACCCTGGCCGGATCATGCAGGTGCACAGCTCATGCCCCAATACCCCCAGGAAAACTCCTAGTCTCAGCCTGTTCTAATCAGTGGCTCACAAATCAGGTTGAGCAGCCTAACAGCCAATAACCAGCCTGGCAACTCTGCACAAGCAGTGTGGAGAGTGGGAACCCAAGGAGGCACGTGTACTCCCATGTCTCAATGAACAGCCTGATAGAGCCGGAGTGCACCCGCTAGGCGTTTCCCTGGCTATTTTGTACAACCCGGGCAGAGGGTGGGGGATCCAAGGCAACATGTGAGTGCACTTGTGCACTCATACACACTCCTGTGCCAATTTCTCCAGACTAATGCAGTCCCAGACCTTACCCTCTGTGGGAGGGCCCAACCCTGAAAATATGGCACCCTCCTGTATACTACTCGTGTGCAAGGTCCACACTAGGGAAACAGTGGTCCCAAAAACCTCCAGCTCCCACTCCAAAGGTGCTCAGCTCAGTCCATCTCCGCAGGCTCCTGGGCCCCGCTCACACAGCTACTCCCTCCACCAGGAACGGGATGAGTGCTCACCAGTGAGCGAGTCCAAGTGCTGGCCCCACTGGTTCACTAGCTGCCCTCAGCCTCACTGAGTTGAGCCAAGAGAGTCCTCACTAATTTCTACTGCCAGCTATTATAGAACTCCCCTTCCCAGCAAAGTAACTCTGGGCTGGTGAGCTCGGTGTGGGGCTGGAGGGTCTTTCCCCCAACCATTGAAGCCTCCCCACTGTTGAGGTGTCCCTCACGGGGTTTGCCCTCTCTCGTCCCCACCCCTCCTACCAGACTTGACATAGCTTCCTCTTTAAGTCCTTCATTTAGAGGTTCTGTTCATCTAGTGTTCAGAGGACTTCCAAGGCTGACAGTTGTATAAATTGGGCCGGCCGAGTGGCGTTTTGGTTAAGAGCTGGCTTGGGACGCCAGTGGCCCTGGTTTGGATCCCACATATGAGGGCCAGTGACACTGCCCTCTATATCTAAGACGGTGAACAACAGCTCCATCTGGAGCTGGGCTGCATGAGTCCTGGCGATGGTGCAGGCTGCAGCCCCTATGGCAGTGGGCTGCCATAGGCTACAATGAGTGGCTGGCAGCCAACATGAGTGGCCGACAGCCGGTGTGAGCTGCTGAGAGCCGCTGTGAACGGCCGTCCAGAGGACAGCAACCGATCTGCCTCACTAGGGAAGAGCACAATGATGTTACCAACATGGTCCAGTGAAGCAATGTCCTCCACAACTAGACTGAAGAACAAAAGGACAGCAACTTGTCTGTTCCCCTTCCACAATTCCCCACTGCTGTTCCCCTCTCCTAATTCTCCAATAAAAATCTTTTAAAAAAAGGTGTATAAATTATTTGTAATTTTGTTGTGATCCTGGGAGGCAGTTTGCACAGCGTCCATCTATTCCGCCTTCTTACTGTAAGTCCCATATAATTTCCTGATAAAGGAATTTGTTCTACTTTTAGGTCTCTTTGTTCCATTTTCTTTTTCTTTTTTTATTTTTATTCATTGACTGCCATATTTTATCCTTGGTCTTATCCTATCTATTGAATTCTGGGGTCTTTAGTTCTTTCCACTGAAATACAAGCCCGATTAGTTATTTACTATCTGTGCATTTATGTAGAAGCTTTTTGCAGCTTCTATATAATTCTGACCATTCCTTCCACACTTATTTGCCTTAAAAGTTTTCCAGGAATATTTTTCTTATGGATACTTAAATTTTTAGTTTCAAACTACTCTTTTGATCTAGTCATTGTCTTCCTTGTTTTTGCCACTTATTCTTTAGTCCTGCCAAGATTCCCTCTTTCTGGAGTAATCAAAAAAAAAAAGAAATAATCTTTTGATAACATCTTCATAAGCAGTGGTTCATTTCCCAAACGTTTTTCCTTTTTTCCCAATTCACACAGTTCCATTTGAAGTTGTTTTCATCTACTTGGGTTTTTTACCCATTTTTTACTTCAAAATGACTTGAGACATATTCCAGCTTTTCTTTACATAGCTCACTCAATGTAAGAAGTTCTTTATTCAGTTTTAGATGATTCTTTATCAGGACTGCTCCAGTGACCTAGCTTACTTAGGCCAAGTCATTCTACACAAACCTGGGTCCATACTTCTCAGCATAGAGACCCGAACATATGAGTAACTGTTTTCTTATTCACCTGGTAACATCAAGTGTTAAGGTTGTTGCTTATGTCTCAGCACATAATGAGTCTGTTTGAAAAATGCTCAGATCTGCTATATGGTCTGCTATAAGTGAAGTTACTTCTTTTAGTCCCCTTTTACCTTTCCTGGGTTACATTCTTCAGACTGCTACCTATGTATTTTAGTTAAAGTCCTATCTTGGGCTGTTTTCTCCATCCTCTCCAAGAATTCTTCATTCTTTCTAATAACTCCAGGTATGAAGACACTCAAATCTCAACTCCTTTCCTGTGAGCAGGAATATTTCCTTACTTTTACACATACAACAGATCATGAAGACAATGAGAGTACATTCCTTACTACAGTAAATTGGGATAGCCAGGGATAGAGTTTTGTCATTCATGCCTCATGAATATCTTTATTTCCAATATTCCATTATTCTTTAATTCTATCTGAAGGCTTCTCTTAGCGTTTATCACTTCTTTTTTTTTTTTTTTTGAGGGCAGTGTCACTGGCCCTTATATGTGAGACCAAACAGGGGCCGCTGGCTTCCCAAGCCAGCACTTAACCACTGCGCCACTTGGCCGGCCCCGAGATTATCACTTCTGATCAGCTACACAGAAACGAGGACCCTGGACACTCTGTCTTTATAGGACAGTGGGACTACACCCTGACAGTCTTGGCTTCTCAGCCAAAGTGTTAGAATTTATAGCTGATTGACACATCAAAGACGTATCAATCCAGGGTCCTTCCATCAAGAGAACCATGGAAGCCTTTGCCCTAAATATTTATCACTACTATTGGAAAAAATGCAAAAGAAAGGAAAATTCCATTTGTGTTTAGGGGCTCTTGGCATCTCAATACAATAGGGGAGCCTGTGGAAAGCCTCCAGTGGCATTGTTACTGTCAACATGTGTATAATTGTATAGGGCTGAGGAGGTCCTACTTCTCCTCCTGGAGTCCAGCACTATATAGAGAGATTTCTTCAGCAGCTCTGAGATAAAGGGATGTGAAGAGCTTCTTCAGAGATTCTCAACTTTCTACACTGTGGTATAAACATAAGCCTTGGGATATTTTTATTCTATTGTTTCCAAAACTTCTCACCCAAGGGAGCCAGCCAGTGACAAGGGAGTGTGGGTGGTGACAGCCTAAGCTTGTCATCTCCACACTATTTGAACTACTTTACAGTACAGTTAGGGGACAGAGACAGCCTTGTTGCATTCATGAGTTCTGTTTTGTTTATGACCACAGACTGAAAATCTCACGGCTGTGTGTATGTGTGTGTGAGCACACACGTGCATATGTGTGTAAGGAAAACAATTGTTGAGATTGGTGAGAATGCCCCAGAGAAAACACTGCAGATAGTTTGCAAAGCTGTTTGCCATAAAACAGGAAACACTTTAGTAAATATGTTTTGTTCCAGTGTTCCCTTTAGATGCTGAAGTTTTCAAACTAAATCATTCTGGTGAGTAAAGGGATGAGCCTCTGCCATGAATTAATGTCAAAAGCCAATGATCTAACGTGTGAAGTCACCAACTCTAGTGAAGAGGCCCACATTTGGCACAGCAGATGGAAGGAAAGACTCTGATGGCAAAAGAAAAAGAAAGCTTTTTTGCTCTTCTCCAAGCATAACTTCCAAACCAGAAGCTTATTCTTATTAATTTTCCAATGGAGAAGTGTTAGGAATGAGTACTAGGGAAAATAAGGGTGACAGGTTAAATATTACCTCACATAAATAATTATTTTATAATATTTTACCCAATAAAACCTCTTTCAAACTCTGTAATCATTCCATATAGATGGTTATCTATTGGTCAACTTCTTATGCTAACAATGTAAATAGCAAATTAATTCAAAGATAGTAAGGACAAACAGCTCATGCTTTTATTTTAGGTAGGATCAATTTCTATCAGGACAAAAAACAAACCTTTATTAAAATGCATACCATTGGATAAGTAATGACATATTTTTCTCTCTTATTTTCCTTCTTACTGAAAAACCTGTGCTTGGACTCGTTTTTGCCAAGACTGATAACCACCATAATTGTCATGGCCTCTACTCACGTACCCATCTCTTAATCTATTCCAGCTCTTCCTGGCTTCAGACCTTATAAGACTTTTACTCTGTGTGGTTTGATCTCTTCCTCAGACCTGACACCAAAGACAGTTATTTTTTTTGACCATAGACCCCCTCCTTTCAAGCATGGCTCAGCCTCACCATCTACCATTCTGCTACCCTGGGTAAGAGTCACCTGTTCACCCAGGTCACAGCAACCATCAAAAATGCACTTGGTCTGCTCCAGATACTGGTGTAGAATCTAAACAAAATTCTTGCCACATAGCAGGGACAAATTTACAACCAGGGTATTTAGGTTCTGCAACATTTCCTTATTATTTGCATTTTTCAGTTGTTACAATCAGTTTGCCAATTCATTCTTTCTGGGTAAACTTTGGTCTTCAAATATTTATATAACTAGTTTTGCAGACAGTGTTGTACATTAAAATTAGTTGAGCCTAAAATTGTTTTTGAAAAGATACTTTCTCCTTTATAAAATCTTTACTGTGCTCTCAGGAAGGTAGGTCTCCTTGGGTGAGGTGTGATAAACCATGGGGGCTTCTTAAAATGGGTTTCTCGTTAAATCATTATTGCCTGTGTTTCTTGGGGCCAAGACTTCCCCAAAGACACCCATCTTGTTTTCTGTTTCTGCACCTCTGCAAAGACTGCCCTTCCATTTTTCTCTACACTAGTCATGTCTGCTCTTTCTGTTAACCTATTCATAACCTCAACTTCAAAAGTCAGGTAAACCAGATCTTCCTTCCTAACTCCTTCCTTGAGTAATTCTTCCTCTGAATTCCTACAGTTTTCAAGTTGGTTCACATTCATTATACGAGTATGTAACCTGATGTTGTTTTCCATTTTTTCAGTATGTTTCTTATATCCACAACTAAATGTTAAGCTCTCCGAAAGTAAGAATTATGTCTTTATTTTTTTAAACATGCTCTACAGGAACTGAGACTGTATTGTGCATACATTATTAAAGAGCAAAATGTCATCAGTAGAAAATCCTAGTATTTGGGACAGGCTTAGAATCATTTTTAAGTGCAGTTTTAGGGGGAAAGTACATAATTAGTATATTAATGCATTTTGAAGCCTGTTAAAAATATAAACCCAGAATGCAGTCAGTTAAGCATGGTATTTTCTGTAAAACACACCAAGGAAAGAAAATTCCTGATAGGAATTTTGAAGAGTTTAGCAAACAGGCATTGGTATATTGGATGCTGCCAACCCAACCCGTTGCTCAACAAAATGTCTATAAATAAGGCAGTGCTGGGGAGGAGAGCGAGAGAGGAAGTGGGCAATGAGGTGGAAGGAGTCGCAGCTGTTTCTTTTCATTCATTCATTGAATTCTCTTTAAATATTGGTATGGCTAGCAAAGTGGTAAACAGCATTTCTGTAAATTAAAATGACTGCTCATATCCTGGCAAGAATATCAGCGGTCTGAGTGTTAGGCAAAGCAGACAGTGACATCATACGTGGCTTGAGCTTTTCCTTTGGCTTCCCCCAAATACTCCAGGTTAATTTGCTCCATAATATTTGAATATATATTTCAAATGGGCCAATTCTTTTACCCAGAAGGTATTCAATGCTTGTTTGAGGATCACTTTTCTGCAGCTTTCATTTTGCCACATGAATTAGGGATTGTTTACACTTTTATTTTAATGGTTTTTTTTTTTTTTTGCACTAAATTTCCAAATAGACAGATGTCTTTTTGTAAAATTGTAATGGCACATCAAAGTTTTATGTCGTCTTT
This sequence comes from Aselliscus stoliczkanus, assembly GCA_033961575.1. Lineage (NCBI taxonomy): Eukaryota > Metazoa > Chordata > Mammalia > Chiroptera > Hipposideridae > Aselliscus > Aselliscus stoliczkanus. The sequence continues at coordinate 13,010,807 of CM066730.1, forward strand.
CTTGTATTTGCATATTTCATTACTTGCATCACCTTTTATTAGTATATTATCTGATGAGGAATTCTGACTAATTAATTTCACCTGGAATTGTATGTCGGTGTATGAAAAATTACACTTGGCCATTTGTAAAGACCAGCTGCGTATTAGAAATATCTGCTCCCCATCTGCAGGATTAAAAAGAGAGAGAAAACAGCTGAGTGTAAAAAACAGTCACTTTTCCTTGTGCCCTGAGGGTATTATTATTGGCAGATATACTTTATTACTCAGCCTATATTCAGAACATTAACTCAGAAGTTTACTCTGAGCATCGTTCAATGGGACAACTTTACTTTCCCTCATTTTGGTTTTAATTTGTAGTAAAGCTAATGTATTGGGTTCCACCCATATGCATGCACTCTCTGCCTTCTATTCCAGCCTGATTCACACACCGCCAACTTCATTTGGACCACAAATTGTTTTGGCCTAGCTGACAGTGGGAACCAATAAACAAAAATCTGGGCGAGTGGGAATATGGTCGTGTTAAAAGATAACCTCCAGGACCAAACCTGGCCTCCGAGAAATGCAACCAAGTCCTGTAGCATGGCTCCAGCACACACATGCATGCACTCACTTTCTCTTCCTCTCTGTGCCTTACTCTGAATTTCTGTTTGGATTCTTTGTCTGCCCTGACAACAGATGGTGTTTTAATAAAGTCCAGTAGGAATATTACTGTGAGTAAACAATGCAGTGCATGCCAATTCCATAATTGCTGGGTACTGATTCAGCCTCTTACCTGCTCCATCCAAGTTGGGAGGGAACCAACTGTGCTTGCACCTACCGGCAGCAGCCTGCTCGCCCGCAGCTGTGGAGTACTTCAGCAGCTAGCCTCACCGCGGAAGGTAAATTGCGGCTCCTGTCATGCTTCTTGGCACCGGGGCTGGAGAACGGCTGCCATCTGGCTTGTCATCAAAGATGATCATCGAATCTCTCGGAGATGAAATGGCTTTTTAAAAAATCTTGCTATTAGAAAAAAACTGCCACATATAAAACTTATTATCTTTCTCTTTATAGGCACAGTATAGTCTAAAATAACCGTTTGAGCTTATTTGAGCAATAGCTTGCAGAGTGTTGTTTTTTCCTCACTGATTCCCACGCTCAAAGGGATTTATAATCTAAACCTATTTTATGCTAATGGAAAATTTAAATTTATTGGATCTGGCCAAGAAATGCATGCTCTCATTTGTTTCTTTCATTGGGGAAGGGCAAAAAGTTAGATTCACTGTTTGGACTGTTTTAGTTTTTAGTTTTAAAAAAAAAAAATGTTTATAAATATTTCCTTAACCCTTTTAGATATTTACTCAAAAAAAGGGGACAGGTGAAGCTGATAATCCAAATGCATGCTGTCTGTCCCTTCCCAATGGTCTCCTCAAACTACCTGCTAACTAGAACACTCCAGGAAAATAGAATTGGCTTTGGCAGCCAGAAAGAAACAAACTGGGTGCTTACTCATTTTGTAAAAAGGCCAGCAGCATATGATGTTTATCCAAGGATCGTATTTTAAGTGACATCCAGTTTCTTCAAATACTGCTGTTTTCAACAGAGTGCTCTAAACATTTTTGGTAGTGCTTATCATTAGAATGACAAAAAGCAAAATGAACTGCAGAAACTGTGGAGTAGCATTGGCAACAGAGAAGTTTAATGTCCACTGGCTGACATACTCTGAGCAAAAGCTCTTGTTTCCTGGTTTATCTGTTCAAGTAAATAAAACATATTAAACTGATGTGACACTAGGATGTTAGAGTTATGCCAATTTTTTTTTTAATTGAGCCTGCTAATTCCCCAAATAGACTGATGGTTACATGAACTGTTTAGTATTGCATCATTTTCCCTTCCATAGATTTTTTAGATAAAATGGTTCTGTTGTTTTAACTTTTTAAGAATTTGAAACACATACAAAAGCTCAGCTCTTTTCCACATTGCTCATTTCTAACAACCATCAACCCAGAGTTATCACTACGATATTCATACCCTATACATGTCCTTCCTCTCTGTTTTATTTGAAGCAAATTTTGTGCATTATATCAATTTAATTGTGAATTTTTTTCTGTCTTTAAAAGCCAACAACCTTTTTTTGTGTCTCTTTTCATTTTAATATTACCTCAAACTTAAAATTTGCAAAAAGTAGTACAAAGAACTCCTAGCAACTCTTAACCAAAATTTGCTATTACTTTATGTTTGATTCATTTATTTTAAATTACCTCTATCTATAGCTTCAAATAAATTGATATTTTTGAATTATTCCAGAATGAATTAGTTTTCTATTGTTACCATAACATGTTACCATAAAGTTAGGGATTTAAAACAACACAGATTTATTAGCTTATAGTTCTGAAGCCCAGAAGTCTAAAATGGGTCTCCTGGATTTAAAAACTGTGTGTCAGGAAGGTGTCAGCAGAAAGAGCTTAGGGAGAATCTATCCCTTGCCTTCTCATTTTTAGAGGGTGCCACAATTCTTCCAGTTTCTAGAGGCTGCCTGAATCCTTAGTTTGGGATCACATCATGTTTAAAATTAGCAATTGTATCACTCCAGACTCTACTTCTGTCCTTACTTCTCTGATTCTGACTCTGCTAATTGTTTCAATTGTAAGACCCTTGGGATTATATTGGGACCACTATCACATTCCAGGACAATCTCCTTATCTCAAGATCCATATTCAATAATATCTCAGTGTAGCTTTTGTCATATGTTCATGGGTGCTGTTTTGAACATTATTTTAAGGCAATTATTCTGCCTAGTGTAGAGAGTGAAATGGAGACAGAATCACCCTACCTCTAATATTTCAGTGTCAATGAACTTCCTTCCTAAGAATAAGAACTTTATCTTACATAACCAAAACAAAATCATCAAAATGGGAGAATTGTCTAATCTACACTTCGTAATCTAATTTCATAAATTGTTCCAATAATGTTCTTCATTCAACACTGGGTGAAATCCCAGATCCAACATTAAATTGAATTGTTGCGTGTCTCTGGTCTATTTTAACCTAAATCAGTTTCTTAGCCTTACTTTTTGTCCTTTACTTTGATATTTTTAAAGGCTATAGAACTGGAATTTCATAATTTACCCCTCTATTTGTATTTAGCTAATGTTTTTGCATGGTTGCATTAGATTATAAGTTTTTGGCAGATGTGATGATTAAATTGTATGTGTCTATCTGGCTAGGTTCTGGTGCACAGTTGTTTGGTGAGGCACCAATCTAGATGTTACAAGATATTTATAGATATGATTGACATCTAAAATGAGTTAATTTTAAATAAAGGTTATACACACCATAATAAGTGTGGACCTCATCTAATCAGCTGAAGGCTTTAAAAGCAAGACTGAGATTTCCCAGGGAAAAAAGGAATCTGCCTCAGAACTATAATATGGAATCCTGCCTGAGTTTTCAGACTTCCAGCCTGCATTACAGCTTTTATACTTGGCCATTCCCACAACTGCATGAAGCAACTCTGAAATACATCTCTTCATATGAATATATCCTATTGGTTCAGTTTCTCTGGAGAACCCAAACTGACACAGAAGGTATGGCAAAGAAGTGATGCTGGTCCTCCCCAGTGCATCCTATCCAGAGGCATGAGAGATGTCAGTTTGCCCCAGTACTGGAGATCTTAACATTGATTATTGGATGAAAGTTGTATCTATCAGATCTTTCTAGTGTGAAGTCATTGTTTTTTCTCTGTGTAATTAACACATAATTTTCAGAGTGATTGCTTGAGATTGTGTACATTTATAATGTCTCATTAAATTGTCTCTTGCTAGTTTTGGCATCCACTGATTGTTTTCTATTCCTTCATTCTTCTGTTTATTAGTTAAAATTTTACTATAAGCAAAAGTTTCCTCTTCTATCCCATTAAATGATTTCATAATTTTTTATATCAGCATAAATGTGTGTATCCTTATATGTTTTAAATTTTTTATTAAAATATAGCTAACATACAATATTATACGAGGTTCAGGTGTACACCTGAAACTGGATAGTTATTCAAAATTTATATAGCTAAAGAAGTAGTCACCATGATAAGTCCAGCAACCATCTGACACTGTACCATGCTATCACAATATTATTGATTATATTCCCTATGCTATACATTACATTCTCATGACTTATTTGTTTTATACCTGGAAATTCGGATCTCTTATTCCCCTTCAACTTTCCCCCCTTTTTCAATTTTTCATTTACGGTTCATATTCAATATTATCTTATATTAATTTCAGGTGTGCAGCATAGTGGTTAGACATTTATATAATTAAGAAGTGATCCCCCTGACTAGTCTAGTACCTACCTGTCACTATACAGTTGTTATCGTATTATTGACTATATTCCCTGTGCTTTCCTTTACATCCCCATGACTATTTTGTAACTACCAGTTTGTACTTCTTAAACCCTTCACCTTTTTCACCCTGCCCCCCAAGACCTTCCCATCTATCACCCCAACAAATCTAGTACTCACCTGGCACTATACATAGTTATCACAGTATTATTGACTATATTCCTTATTGTATACCCTAAATCCCCATGATTATTACTGTGTACCTACAAATTTGTACTTCTTAAACCCTTCCCCCTTTTCATTCACCCTTGAACCCCATCCCATCTGGCAACCATTGATGTTCTCAGTATCTATGACTTTGTTTCTGATTTGTTTGTTTGTTTGTTTGTTTATTTATTTAGATTCCACATATAAACAAAGTCACATTGCATCTGTCTTTCTCTGTCATACATTTCACTCAGCACAATTACCTCCAGGTCCATCCATGCTGCCCAAGATGGTAAAACCCATTTCCTTCCATGGGAGAGCAATATGCCATTGCATTATATGTACCACCTACTCTTTTTTTACATAATATTTTTTATTGAAATACAGCTAACATACAATATTATATTAGTTTCAGGTGTACATCAGTTAGTTATTCAACAGTACCCACCTAGCATTACACATTGTTATTACCACATTATTGATTTTATTCCTTATGCTAAAGAAGTGATCACCATAAATTCAGCAACCATCTGACACTCTACCATGCTATCACAATTTTATTGATCTTTTCTCCAGTTTTTAAATTTTTCAATTAAGATTAACATTCAATATTATTTTATATTAGTTTTAAGTGTCTAGCATAGTGGTTAAACATTTATATAATTTAGGAAGTGTATCACCTACTCTTTATCCATTCTTCTACCGAAGGACACCCAGGCTGCCTCCACTTTTTGGCTATTGTAAACAACGATGCAATGAATATATGGATGCACATTTCCCCTTGAAGTAGCATTTAGGATTCTTCAGAAAAATATCCAAAAGTAGGATGACTGGGCTCTTCTTTGTCTCTTGTTATAGCCATGGTTTTAAAGTCTATTTTGTCTGGCATAAGCATTGTTACCTCAGGTTTTGTTTCTTTATTTCAATTTTCATGAACTATCTTTCTCCATCCCTTAACTTTCTGTCTGTGTGTCTTTCAATATGAAGTGATTCTCTTGTAGGCAGCATATATAAGGGGTTTTGTTATCTTATCCATTCAGCCCTCTTATATCTTTTGAGTGGAGCTTTAATTCATTTATGTTGAAAGTAATTGTTGATATATATGTAGTTATTACCATTTTATTATTCATAATTTTGATTGTTTTTCTTTTTTTTTCATCTTAAAAAAGTCCCTCTAACATTTCTTGTAATACTGGTTTGGTAGTGATGAACTCCTTTAGTTTTTTCTTGTTTGGGAAGCTTTTATCTGTCATTTGATTCCAAATGATAGCCTTGCATGATAGAGTAAGTAATCATGGCTGCAGCTCCTTGCTTTTTATCATGTTGAATATTTTATGCCAGTCCCTCTGGCCTGCAAAGTTTCTGTTGAGAGATCAGCTGAGAGTCTTATGGGAGCTCCCTTGTAAGTTAATAGTTGCCTTCCTCTTTCTGCATTAGGATTCTCTCTTTGTCTTTGACCTTTGCCATTTTAATTATAATGTGTCTAGATGTGGGAATGTTTGGGTTCATCCTGTTTGCAACTCTGAGTTTCCTGCAATTGTATATCTATTTCCTTCACCAGGTTAGGAAAGTCTTCAGTCATTATTTCTTCAGATACATTCTCAATCCTTTGCTTTCTCTCTTCTCATCCTGATATCCCTATAATGAGAATGTTGTTAAGCTTCATGTTGTCCCAGAAGTCTTTTAAACTCTTCTCATTTTTTTGGATTCTCTTTTCTTTTTGCTGTTCTGTTTGGGTGTTTTATACTATGTTATTTTTCCAAATCACTGACTTGATCATCCACTTCATCTAATCTGCTGGTAATAACTTGTAGTTGCATTCTTCATTTTAGTTATGTTATTCTTCACTTCTAACTGGTTCTTTTTATGGTTTCTATGTCCTTTTTTAATGCTTGCTATCTCTTATTGAAGTTCTCACCAAAATCCTTGAGTATCCTTATAACCATGGTTTTGAAATCTGTTTCTAGTAGGTTGCTTGCCTCCATTTCATGTAGTTCTTTTTCTGGAGTTTTCTCCTGTTGTTCATTTGGGATGTATTTCTTTGCTTCCTTTTTTTGGCTGCCTCTCTGTGTTTGTTTCTATGTATTAGGCAGATCTGTTATGTCTGTCCATCTTGGATGGGTGGCTACATATTGTAGGTGTCCTGTGGGGCCCTGGCACAGTCTCCCTGGTCAAGTGCTCTGGGTGCTCCAGGAGTGTCCCTTGTATGGGTTGTGTGTTTCCTCCTGTTATAGTTGTCTTTAATGTTATTGGCAAGTCAATAGGTGCGATTGACCCTGTGACTGATTGGCTGTGGAGTTTGACCATGTCCACAACTTATGGGCTGCTGTGTGTGGGGCTTACCTTATGGAGTGGGATTTGCCCCAGTGGTGCCTGTTGAGACCATCCTTTGGGTGTGCCACTTATGGGGCTAAGTGCTCTGCTGTGGTTTGAGCCAACCTCCAAGTATGTTGGTTGTGGGGCCTCCTGGGAGGGTCTCTGGGGCAGGCCCATGTCACCTACTGTCTGTGACTGGCTGGGGACTACCTGGGAGGAGCTACAAAGTAATCTGTAGTTATTTGCTACCTGTGCTAACCTTGGAGGCATGTGGGAGAGGTCACACTGCAGACCAAGGTTGTCTGCCATCAGTACTGGGCCTGGGGTAGCTCCACAAAATTTCAGGACACTCTGAGGTTTGCTGCCATCTGCCAGCTTCCTTATGGTTCAGCCACTGACAAAGTCTCCTGCAGTATACAAATTGGGTGACATGGGGTCTCAGGGAGTCACTGGAGTGGGAAGAGTAGTCAACAGGCTAATGTACACTCTGGTTTGGTGTCAGTGCTAAGCCTGGGGCTACCCAGCAAATGTCTCTGGGCACACCGAGGCCAGTCCACACTCACTTGGGGTGGGAGGACTATGATAGTTTTCCAAGAAAGAGTGCAATGGGGATGGGGCTGGCTGCTGGTAGAGAAAGTGCCTCTGGTGTTGGGCAAGTTAATTGGGATGGTGTCCCAGTGAGTCACTAAGTTAGACTGAGTGGAGCTCACCAGGCCAATCAGATTCAGATTTGGCCATGTAGGGGAGGACTAAACACAGGAAAGTTGGCACCAGCCTGCCAGCTGCACAAGAAAAGGACCTCACACAGGGAAAATGGCGGCTGTCCTCCAGACCTTGCTATGAAAACACATACCTCAGCCAGCCCCCTGTATGCCTCTGATGCCCTCCAAGTCACCATCTCTCCACTGGAACCCAAGGTGAGTGCCTACCTGAACTCTGTCTAAGAAGATGTCTATGTTTCACAACCAGATATTGTGGGGGCTCTTCTTCCCAGCACCAGTACTTCAGATTGGGGAGACTTGTTTGCGCTTGGGGTCTCTCACTCCTCTAGGAGGAACCTTAGTATCTAAGACATCCCTCTCAGTTCTCAACTGCCACATGGAGATTGGGATTAGACTGTTTGTGTCTCCACTCCTCCTACAAGTCTGGACGTGGCTTCTTCTTTATATCCTTAGTTATAGAGGTTCTGTTCAGCCAGATTTCAGATGGTTCTCCAGGTTGACTGTTCTGTAGTTTAGTTGTAATTTTAATGCGTTCATGGAAGGAAGCATGCACAGTGTTTTTCTACTCTGCCATCTTGGATCTCCTCTGTATGTATCCTTATTTTATTCTATTGTTATAATTAATGATGCATTGTGGCCAGCTCACACTTACTTATGAAAAATAATTTTAATCATCTCTTCCCAAATTTATATTGAGTGGTGTAATGTTAGTAGTTTGAAATCACTATAGAATTTAGCAAATATTGCCAATTAGGACTTTTTGGAAACTTACTGTATGAGTTACCACATGCTATAATGCATTGCTATCTTATTAATTAATTTATTAACTTATTTATTTATTTTAGTAATATTATAGAAAAATTTTCCTTTTATTCTGTGAGTGTTGCAGTGCAAGTAAGAAGGTCACCATTCTTCCAAACAAATGAGCACTTCAATGGCTCCTTATGCTACAGAATAAAATATAGATCTAGCCTATCATATTTATTTTGATGACAAAATTGTCTGAGATTTGACCAGTAGGAGTCTCATCAAGCTGCATCATATATTCTTCTGATGTATCTCCATTGTTCTCTGAGCACTTCCTGGTTTTCTGATTCAATATGATAGTCTAGGATCATTATCTTACACTTTCCTCCAACTCTAAGTCATTTTTAGTTCAAGGAAATTTGGTTCATTATAGTGGAGAATCATGTTTAGAAGCAAGATGGTACAGCATCTTTGTCAATGATATTGATATGTCATTGCTCCCTCAGCAAAGAATATGTAGATACACCTATCTCTATTCATTTATATGTCTATACTTGAAACAGTGGATTTATTCTGATGCTTCCAATTATAATCCAATGACATAAGGTAGAGTTTAATCTTCTTCCTTTCCATATTTTCAGCTTTCTTCTCCAACAGTGAGAAGCCTAGCTCCTATTGTTCTCCATATATTTAATAATTTTCCTAAGCCTGGAATATATAGAAATATACAGAATTTACAGGAAATAATTTTGGAATTGCTGAGGTCATCTCACTGTGAAAATCAATCCTAATACTTCAAATTTTAAATCTGGTTGTAGTTCTTCTAGGAAAAGTTTATGTCAAATAAAATACATTCATTTTAAGTTAAAAATTTGATGAGTTTTGACAAACTCACAAATGCATAACCCACTCCTCTATAAAGATAGGGAATATTTGTATCTCACAAGAACACTCCCTTTTTTCCCTTTTCAATTAATCTCCATTTTCATGGGCAATTAGTTTTTGATGTTTTCATCATAAATTAGCTTTGTCTGCTCTTGAACATCATGTAAATGCATCACGGAGTAGGTATATTTTATATCCTGTTTCATTCAGCATAGTACTTGTGAGATTCATCCATGTCATTGTATGTGTTAGTAAGTTATTCCTTTTTATTGTTGAGTAATATTTCTTATATGAATATGTCACAATTTATTTACATAGTTTCTTGTTTACTGGAATTTGAGTTGTTTCCAGTTTTTGGCTACTATGAATGAAGTTGCCTTGAAAATTCTCACACAAGTCTTTTTGCAAACATATGTTTTCAATTACCCTGTGAAAATACCTACTAGTAGAATTTCTGGGTCATAGTATTTGAATAGATTTAGCTTTAGCTGAGCAAACTTCTTCAGTAGTAACTGTACTATACTTCTAACCAATACAAAATGACAGGGACCAAATTTACCCTCTAACCTTAAACAAAAAGCTAATTTAAGCAAAATATTTGAAATAAGGGAATTAAACATTGTACAGCTGGCAGTACAGGATGGTAATCCCTGAGACAAAGAAAGCAAAAAAAATAAACTCTCCAATTTCATCAATTTACTACCTAGAGGATAGGTAACTATAGACATACTTATATACTGAATCAGCATGAGGAAGTATCAAGAGTAAATCTGAGAGAATTCAGCACCAGCAGACTGAACTGACAGCATCACTGAATTAAGAAGACCAGAATGCAAGATTAAGTACTGAAAGGGAGGAAGCTGAACAGAAAGAAACCTTTAAAGACCTTTAGAGAGGTCCTGAGAGTCTTTGAGTACTGACCAACATACAGGTATGAGGACGTTATCCGAGGCTCAGAAAAGAACTATCTAAAGCGAGAAGGATAAATAGACACTGGGCCTCACCCAGGACCATGAACAGCTTGTGTTCCCATGAGCCAGAATAAAAAGACTTCGTGATACCTGGAGCCTCAGATAGAATTCTCCCAAGAGTACCAGTTTAGTGGTGGGGCTAAATTACCCTCGTTTAAAATTGTTCTGAAAATACCTTAATATTCTTAAAAGTAAGTTTTGAAATAATCCAATCGACTCAAAATGTCTATCCAAATAAAAATTTCTCAACATGCAAGGTAAAAACAACCCATAAACAAGAGAGAAATCATTTAATAGAAACACCCAGAATTGATAGTGATGATCTAAGTAGCAGAATAGAACATTAAAATGGCTGTTATAAACATGATCAAAAAGGCTGAGGAAAGCATGACTATAATAAGGAGAGAAGTTGTAGATATAAAAATGACTCAAGTTGAACTTTTAGAAATAACAAGAGTAATAAATGAAATAAAAAAATTACTCTGCACAAGATTAACAGTACATAAGGCAAAGAAGAAGAAAAGACACAGAAGTAGCTCATGACTCCGATATCTGTCTCCTCAGTACAGTAAGTAAGACTGCCACTATTTTGGACGTCTCTTCTGTTCTCTGTGGTATGATGACTATCATAAACAGAAAACCAGGGTGACTCTGGGTTTATTGTGGGACTTAGATCACTTTTTTACCCTCCTCTCAATAATCACAGACCTGAGATGCTTATTATCCAATCTGTGAAAAATGATTCCTCTGTATTTTATCTAATTTTGCTGTTGTCTATGGGATGATGGCAAATGCTAGTTATTCTGTCATGGACCAAATTAGAACTCTTTGAAAATGGTAACAGGTGACAGAATAACTAGCTAATTTTTATTAATTGATGTGAAATCTTAGGAAAGCTGTTTATTCTTTGTCTCAATTTTACCCTTGGAAAGGATTTGCATTTGATTTCATGATAACCGATGCCATCTTTTAATTTTAAGGATGGTTTTTTTCTGTAGTTTTTGTTTGTTTGTTTTTATCAGCTATTCATTCAGTATGTGGAGAGAAAATCAATAAAATTAGTGTGCTGAGGCATACTGGTAAGATTGTTTTCTTCAGCTACAGAAATTTGACTTGTTTTTGATGATCCTGTTTATTTGATAATTTAAAACCACCAATTGAATGGAAATAGACTGATGGGTATATACCCTTGGACTCAAGGACGTATCACAATATCTGGGTGAATAGAAGTCATTACTCCTAATGTAACATACATTAGTTATGTTGGGACAGGAAAAGGAGTTCAAGGTTTCTTAAAATATAAATGGCAGGCTTAAACCTTAAACATATATACACTTTAAAAATGCAAGTTCCAGGGCCGGCCAAGTGGCGTGGTGGTTAAGAGATGGCTTGGGACGCCAGTAGCCCTGGTTCGGGACCCACATATGAGAGCCAGTGACACTGCCCTCAAACAAGAAAAAAAAAAATGCAAGTTCCAGCATTCCACTTTATAACTATTAAATAGTTTCCTTATTTGGAGTCAGGAATCTACATTTTAAATAATCATCTAAATGGCCTTTGTGAAAATAAAAGTTTTGAAATTTATTACCTGTCAATATCATTTTATCCAACACTTATGGAAGATATTTTTTCAGTTCATTCATTTGGGTTACATTTTAATCCCTAAATATTTCCCAGCTAATATTTTACTCTACTTCTATGATAATGAGAGAAATAGCCAGTTAGATAAACTAATGTTTAATAATGTTAATGAGCTAGATGAGAAAATGCTATTAAATACTTTCCTGCTATCTAAAACTAGACATTCTCAATAACCCAGTAGGATAAGTCCTAGGGAAACCATGATTAAATGGCTTCATACATAGTGTTTTACCTTCATGATTCTCACCAAGCACAAGTAGGAATCAAAGGAGATCGAGTGGTCCAACATTCATATCATTATTTTTTAATGACCTTTCTCAGTCATAGTTCTCATATGAACTGCATAACACAGAAAATGATTTGAGTGACTATTTTCTCATTTGTCTTCCAGGGATTAGTGTATAATATGAACCAGTCTGGATCAAAGGAGATAAGTCAAATAGTTGCATGCAGAGGACACCTTAAGTTATTAACGCTTAATTCTTTCATGGAAGAAAAGATGAAAAGATTTGCAGAAATCAACAGTAAGCTGAAAAGAAAAGCAGAATGAAAAAAGAGCAGGGATTTAGAAAACTTGCCCACTGTAATCACGAACACCGAGCTAATAATAAGATCCATTTTCTCTGGGCTTTCTCGATTTTTGTTTCTTTATTTTTTGGGAAATACTGGAACTAGCCTTGCTGTATGTTATTAAACATGAAATAATATATACAAACCCCCAATTCCTTTGCCTTTCACAAAATAAGCATTCAGTAAATGGTGGTTTTAATGAATGTTGATGATGGATGAACTACTGAAAGAGAGAATAATACCTATTTTGAAAGAAAATTATAAATTAATTTTTTTAAATTTGATAATTTTTTATTTTAGAAAGATTTTGATGATATTTAGACAATACCTCTAATTTGTTAAATTAAATATACTTTCCCCCAATCACTAACTGGAGAAAAACTGGGGGAATTCGATTTCTATAATTTATTTTCTTTTTCAAATTAAATTCTCCTGATAGTATCTAAGAACAAATATTAAAATTTCACTTTAACATGGCATAAATAAATCTGGCAAAGCTTCATATTCCAAGAGCATCAAAGAACTTTGTATATTATTATTTTGAACCATGATTAATGCAGTAAATGTTTATATGAACTTTTCATATTTAAAAATGATTTTTCCATTGAATGCAAATCTGTATGCTTTACTAAGTTTGGCAAATATAATTAATAGGCTTATCTAATGACCTGTGATACTATATGAATCTCTGAGTTAGTGACTATTTCAGAATTTCTTATTTAGAAGTGGTTCCTTTCAATCATATTTTTATATATTTAGATTAATCTGACCATTTCCTTGTTTTAAGTACTAGTATTCTGAAAGTTCTCAGGGTAGTCTTGTGATTTCTGGTCTCCCCGAGAATAGAATTTCATGTGATCATACCAGTATCCATGTCTGTTGACAGTTACAGTAATGATATGTCAACATTTTATGAATAGTTAGCTTTGAGAAACACTCACATGCCAGGATGTGGATTTTTCAAACAATTTAATGTGCTTTCATCTGACATCAACATAGACCTTTGCAGAAAAATGTTTTCTTTCTTCTCTATTGACCTGTAGTGGAATGAAGATTTTACCAATGTGGAATCCCTGATAACTGCTCCTTATAGGAATAGAAAGCTCACTAGCTCACTTATTTGATCTATTTCTGCTGAATACTTTGTTTTGCTGGAACTGAATAATAAATTATAGCTCATTCCTGATTTAGAACTTTGAAATCCTTCAACAAACACCAAGATTTTTGTTTACAACAAAAACTGTTATTATCTTGTATCCAATATCAGAGTGTTTAGAAATTTTGATTATAATTTATGGAACTGAATAGCAGCTGCAATATTTCTTATTTAGATTCCCTTTCTAAAATTATATTTAGTAGTACAGCTTGATGTCTGCCATATCCTTAATTAATCAGCATTTGTGAGGATGACAATCTTTCTGTTTTCTATTATTCAGGCTGTCTTCCTATTCATTCTTTCTCTATTGCTTTTATTTTTGACCTGAGCCTCTGCTATTTCCTAAGTGCTTTACATGGACAAGTCAATTTAAACCATCCGTGTTTCATTTTGTACACCTATGGAATAATGAGGCAGTAAATAAGTTTCATTGCAGCTCTATTTTTTCCTCTTGTGGTTATCTTATAGCATTGCACCTAATAGTAAGAGCTCTTGTCTTCCATTCTCTGTGTTAGTCCCTAAATTGCTTGATTATCTATATAAAGGCCCATTGAAATAGGTACAAATGAAGAAAGAGCTTCTGATTAACTTTGTTTGCAATGGAAGTTTTACACTAGAGTGATAGCATAGCCTATTGCTATAGAAAAGCAAAGAAATGATGCCGTGTTATCTGCAAAATGGATTCTGACAAATCAGCCTGGGAAGTCTGATTACAAGTGCAAATTTCCAATCTGTTATCAGCATTTGGTGCATTTCTTAAACATTTATGGATATATTTGTTTAGAAAGATGGCTTGTTTATATGTTGCTCAAGTCAGGATATAATGGCAAAATCACTGTATCATCTCTTATTACCTATTGCTCTGAACCATCCAGTTCTCACAGAAGCCATTTGAGAAACATTAGCTACCCCCTAAAGGGAGAGTTGTAGAGGAACCTGCATTTACAGGTCATTAGTTGCCTTCTGCATTATATTACCTCAGTTATTTTTAGATAATCTCACTAATCTGGTATTTGGGGTAATTTCTAAATAATTTAGTCCTTGATGTATTTGGATTTCCAAATTCAGACCCTTAAGAAGGTAAACAGGGAAATCTGAGAAAAGGGAAAATGTATAACTAGTACCAAAGAATTTCCCATTTTGAAATATAGGGTAGTTAATCTAGTGTAGATCTTTATTCCCCCCACTCTTTGTTTAAGCCAGCAAAATAATTTAACATTTCTTTATATTTAATTCTTAAACTCTAGAGTTAAATTCTAAAATTATTTAATTCTATAAATTGCAACTTAAAAAAAATGCCATTTCATGAGCTTCTTGAAGGCAATCTTTGCTTTCCACTGCCCAGGTCAGTCTATGAAAATACTACAGAAGCAGTCTGCCTGAAAGAATGTACACTGGGAAGATAGAAAACCAATGGAACATCAACAGATGGAATACCAATCTGTGCTCCAGGGAAAATAGGGAGCCCTGCTCTTCATGGTCCCGACCTTCAGGCAATATAAAATGAAGATTGCTTTCCTCTTGTCATTCTGGAGTTGCCATCATGGGGTCTTGAGGAAGAAGATTCAAGAACGGGATGACATTCATGTATCCCCACAGAGGACCCTCATGCCCAACTGTCTGAGCAGTTCCTTTTGGTCTTGATGCCAGCCAACAAATGACACAGCACTTAGGAGGAATGTCTGAGAGAATGTTTGATTTATTTGATTACATTCTTGGTTATTGCCTTTCATGCCTCTTCTTCTTTAATAAAACTTCTCATGTGATTTAGCTCTGATTTTCCTTGTGATGTACAATACAGATTTTTAAATTTAACATGACCAATAATCAAGGAGAAGTTCCAGTTGCCCAACTTCATTATTTTTAAAAAGATTTTTCTAAAGAAGCTAAAAACACAAGCCTTTAATTTTGTAAATAATTTTCCAGGCCCATGGCCAGTTCTGTTTTTTTTCTTGATATGGCATCTTTACTTTTGCAAATCATTTCTGTTTAAAAATGCAACATGCAAGCTATATAGTCATGGGCACTGAATCTTTTCAATAAGCATAGGGTCAACATCTGAGATATTTCATTAAAATCTAAAGCTAAATAAGTGGGTTAGAAAGGATTTTTCATAGCCCGAGTTCCTGTACCACTCACTACTGGCCCTCTTCACCATCCCTTTATGACATTAATGCATAAGACAAGAGTCTGCATATAGGTATTTATAATGTGACCTCAGGGAATAAGAGTGAAACTGAAAAGAGTGAAAAAAGGAAGAAAGCAGGAAATCAAATGCAAGGGTGAATTAACCATGCCTTTTTATTTTCTGTATTTCTGATGCTTTGGTATCTGGGCCTCCTTGACTCTGGCAGGATTAACCCTCCCAAGGTTAGCCAATTCCTAGAGACCTAAATGACTTTCCTGGGAGCATGCTTTTCACATGCAAATCATCCATCTACCCAGCCTCCTCCTTTATCAGACTCTTGCTATGCATGCCATTATTTCCCTGCTTTGATCACCCCAGGCCCAGATATCAGACCACTCACCCTACAGCCACTACACCCTGGGTGGGACCTGCTGAAATCACTCAAACTAGCCAATCCTGAACTGCTTAGCCTGCTTGCCCTACCTTGTCCATTCCTTCCCCCAAAACCACAATAAAGGCTCTTGTGTGCATTTCCCCTGCTTCCTGGCTCTGGCCTCCTAAATGGTCCTGATGCTGGCCTGTGTGGCGTTGCACCACAGGGGAACTATAAGAACATTTTTTTCCAATGGCAGTCATCTCCTGATCTGTTGGCTTTACCATAACTGAATATTGAAAAAACCTTTAAAACAAAGGGCATGTCACCTAAATGATTATGTTGTATGGACAACTGGCCTGTAACTCACAAGGATCTTCTGAGAAGCTATATAGAACATGCCTTCTGAGGACCAAGGGGGGGCCAGTATTTATTCATTGCCTCCTATCCCCTGTTGTTAAGAATCCCCGTGGTGCAATAATGCCCCCATGCCTCCAACATCCACATATGTGAGTACTGTGCAGGTTTTCACAGGTATTTCCCACCTTGGCTTCAGAGCAGCCTCAAGGTAGAAAGCTATGCACTTTGCAGCTGAGACAAGATGCTGCCAGATTATACCTGCACCAAGCTGGTATTTACAGCAGTGGCTCAAGTAAACGGTGGTCCTCATCCCTTTCACAGCACAGGTTTTCTTGTGTCCTTCATTAAGATGAAGTCCTCAGTGTTTAGGTGGTGGCAGATCACAATCTCTACAACAGGCATTGAGTTCATGGAACAAGCTATAGTCTCTTGAGTTGCATCTGGTACTGAGATAGTAATTTATATATATCATGCTCTTCATGCACCATCCGATTTTCCTTACCCTCACTCAGTGTTTACCTGAGTTAGGATGCTTGCCTGGTAAAGTGACCCAGACTTTAATCCCTGAGGGAATGAGCCCTTACTTGCCCTTTGGTTTTGTTATTATGAATGCTGCAATGGCTTCTATTCAATAATCACTGAACATGAAGTGCTCAAGCTGCCTCCATGAATCTCTGGATTTCCAGACATGCTTTTCCTGACCTCATTGTGTAGCAGCAACTCTAATTTTTCACGTTGGTCAGGGTCAATTACCATTAACAGTCCAGTAACTCTTCTTTACCTGTTGATCCAAAGACATGAGGAGCTCAAAGTTACCACAAGTAGCCATAGCTTTAGGTCCATTGAAAGTCATTACTATGTGCCAAGTCGAAGTGATTCCCATGGAGACCTGTACCTCTTAGTCTGGCAGAGCCTACATGGTCAGGGATGGAAAGGCTGTTGGAGATGATGGCGACAGAGGCTAACCTGCTTCATTCTTTGATTCCAGGTCCCATGTATTACAGCAATTGGCATCATCTAGTAATCAACACCATATACCAGCTGTAGACCCCATGTGTGTATCCTATCCTGGAGCAGAACACCCAAGCCCCTGAATCTGGTTCCTAAGCAGACATCTCAGTTAAGTCCTTAGTTGGCCATTCTACTATTCTATTAGACTAGCTGCTTTCAAGTGATGAATTATATGAAGGGGCCAGAGGACACCAGGTAATGGCTAATAATGCATTTTCTCAATAATGGGTCTTTTTTTTAAAGACAATATTGCAAGAGATAACTACTACAAAATCAGGCATTTTATAAGTCTGTAGCTAGTAAGGCAATTCCATATCCAGAGCCAGTATCAATTCTGCTAAGGATGGCCGGGTTCCATGATAATTAACCTCCGTCAAGTGGCTACATCATTTCCCCAAGGGATGCTGTCATTTAGAGAGCTTAGCGTCAATCTCTGATGGCAGGTTTAGCATTCAGCAGTAGCTCTTGTTAGATCATGACTGGCGAGAGGGCACCCACATTGGAACATGCATGCATAGTGTCCCTCCCTTCCTCCATGGTTATTTGAGTCATGAGCCCATCAGTCTAGCACTGTTGTAGCTGAAAAGTCCTATGTTCTGTTGAGTGCCTCCTCTTTTTAAATTCTTTCTAGAGGATGTAAGGAGAAGGAATGAGTTTTGGACCACTCCCATCCATCCATCCACATGACTTCCCTAAAATTCTTTGTTTCTAATCCTCCAATCTTGATCTTTTCAATCCCATAATGAACTAGAAAAGACATTTGTTTTACCCAGAGTATGTATGTATACCTGCATCATCTCTCCATTCAAACTGAAAGACTGAGTACATTTCTTGCAGCTCTGCCCAGTAGGAGGATTTCCTTATATCTCTATCCATTAGGTCCATCCCAAATGGGAGAGCATGTGGCAGTAATCCTTTTTTGACAAGCACCCATATATGTAGCCAGCCTACCCTTGAAACAGGCCTGAGAGTTTTCCTTCTTGGTCAATATTTTCCGGTAAGGGAGTAAGTCTTAATTGAGCAAAGGGCATCATTTTTAAAAGAGATGCTGTGGGAGTCTGCCATCAGTTCCTGTGGTTTTCATTTGTTTTCTGGATCTATTCCAGCCTGATCTAGGATGTCTTATTTCCATTGTACAATAGATACCTGTGGTCCCTGACTCAGTGTATAACATAATACCCAACTCATGATGGGAAGCTATGATCACAGAATTAATTGATTCCCCATGATGATATTGTTAGTGTGTGCCAGAATCTAGTAGCCTACCAGAAGCCATTTTTCACTAATGACATGTGTTTTTTCTGTATGTATAGTATAGTTCAATTAAAAGCTTGAAAAAATTTCAGTGGTTCCCCCACTGACTGCTGTACAAGGAGCAACAACTGGTTCTTTACCTTCCAGACCATTCCTTCCAGCCTACCTTTCAGACCATTTGTACTAGTCTGCTCTGGCTGCTATAACAAAATACCTTAGACCTACTGGCTTAAGCAACAGAGCTGTATTTTCTCACAGTTCTGGAGGCTGGAAGTTTATGATCAAGGTCTACATTCCAGCTGATTCAGTTTCTGGTGATGACTCTTGCTGGCTTTCAGACAGCTGCCATCCTGCTATATCCTTACATGACCTTTCCTCTGTCTTTTTGAGTGGAGGAGGGAGGGAGAGAAAGCAAGCTCTCTGGTGTCTTTTTTATGAAACCACTAATTCTATCAAATGAGGGCCCCACTCTTATGACCTCATTTAACCTTAATTACTTCCTTACTACAAATATAGCCGCATTGGACATTAGGGCTTTGACATATGAATTTGGGGGAGCTATATATTTATTTATAATCCCTAAAACATTCTGATATTGCACAGACTCTTTTGGGGGGAGAGAGCTGTCTAGTTTTGTTTCATTTATTTACTTACTTTTAAGAACACTTCCTTGCAATTTCCAGAAAGAGCATACAAAATAAGAAACAGACATGGTTTCAGATACATAAACAGCATGCAGGAATTTAAAGCATTACTGATAACACTGTTACAGAAGAATGTCAGCTTACTCCAGGGTACTTCAGTATTCCTAAGGAATAAACATGATTTCTCTTTTCTCCCACTTGGGTGGGTTTTTATGTTTCCCTCCCACCCTATGGCACACGTGACTCTTACTAGAGTATTCAAATGATTTTCCATTTCTTACTCATCACTGTGTGGGGAAATCAGTATCAATGGGTTCTCCTTGGATCTTTCCATCATCATGGCTCCTACTGCCTAGAATTCAGAGAACTAATATGAGGATTCTAGTAGCTTCTCAGTATATCCATCCCATTATGCTTTTAGAAACTAAAGAAACAACCATGGGGAAATTTTAAAATGCTGATCATTGGCCTCAACACTAGTTGGAGGATCTGGTTGGTAGAGGATATAATCTTTTACATTGAAGATATGTAGATATTAAGATTTTCTAAATCTCCCCAGGTTATTTTAATGAGCAGCAAGGTTTAGGAACCACTGCTGTGCATGGGTGGACTCACAGTGAGATGGACTTGGGCCATTACCTGGCCTTCAAAAGCCACATTCTAACTAGAGGACCACTGTGGCATTTCAGGTCCCTTCTATTAGTGTAAGCTCATACTCTGCTTACAACAACTTTAGAAACGTCTGTGTTTTCCCATTTCTTCAGTGCATAGCTATATGGCTTCCTGTTCCTTTTGGAATGGGTTGGAGAATTCTATTCAAGGGGACCCAGTATTACTTTTAATTGATGGGATTTGGGCATCAATATAATAGTTCAGATCTGAAAATTGGGTAAAGGTTTTTAATTCTCCAACACTCCAACTAATTTGTCTTTTGCTTGTTAGCTCTTTATTTTTTTATTTGTTAATTAAACAAGTCTAACAATAGTGTATTTGGCTGTCCATCTACCTTTCACCTGGGAACACTATACTTAGGCTATCACCACAGATCCTTGAGGACCAAGGCAGCCTGGTTGCTACTTAGGGCTCTCTGCCCATTTTATTCATTATTTGCATTTTGTGAATTACATGCCACCACCTGGACTTGGCTATTTTAGAACCATTCGTGATATTAGGGAGCCCAGTTAAATGGCAGGATCTCCTATTGCCAATTCCAGCCTACTAGAAATGATCATCACAAGCCTTCTCAACATGCTAATACCCCTTTATTCTTATTTTCTTAATGATGGTATGTATTTTAAGTTCTCCCAGAGAACAGAGTCAGATGATGAATTCTTTGGGGATGCAAAATAAAATTTGTATAACATCCGTACCTCCTGAGCCCCTCGAATTTTTCTGAATACTATGGCAAGTCCATCCCAGCATCTCCACCTCATTTACTACAGCTGGAATGTCCAGATTTCAAGGAGACATCATAGCATTTTGGTATACTCAGCTTCCAGGGTGCTTTCTAGGAAGTTAAACTCAGAGTCATGTGAGTAGGCTCCCATGTCAATAAATTCTTCTCTGTTCATCTTTATATTCTACATTCTTCCATTTAATTTCAAGATCTACTCCTTAGTACTTGCAGGAACATAGTAGCCATGTTCTGTAATTATTTTTGAGTTTTGATATTTCCTTCAACAACAGTGATTGTATTTTCCCATTTGGCCTATAATGAAACATGATTCCAGTTATTAATCTAGAGATAATGAATAGAAGTGAAGCTGTGCTTGAGGAGGGTGAGTATCTTCATCTTGAGAGGGATCTACTTCAAGGGGAATGTTTATGGGGACTCCAAGCATGGATATACAGTTCTCCTCTGACAAAGAGCTTTCAGTAGAATCTAAGGATCCAAGATTCTCAAGCTCATAATCTCAAATGTTTCCATCTAGGATTCAGGTATGCTTTCTTATCCTGGCACTTTCACATAGAACCCCATTGAGACATTTAGTCTCCTCATTAGTTTTTCTATCCTCACAATTAAATATGAATTCTTGTGTAAGTATGGTTTGCCAGGCAGGTGCAGAAGATAAAGAGCTTTATAACATGAGGGCTTCTGGCTTTCATAGCATGTCTGAAGTTGATGATTATCAGAACAGAACCTGTTATTTTATTTTTATATGGCTTCTAAAATAAAGCATATAACAAAAGACCACCAGTCTATATTTACCATTACTTCCATAATGTTCAAGACTAGTCGGTGATTAACTTCTACCTGCAGCTCATCCTAACACACTGCTGTTGAAAACTCTAGTAGCTGTAAGGCTACTGAATACCACCTGCTTTAAGACCAGAAATGGCATCTTCATTACTATACAGGTAGTGAGTGGTCTAGTACCAGAATCTCCTCTTTAAGGTCTGCTTCCTGGGATATTTTTACTACCAATTTCTACTACCATTTTTTATTACCAATGTCTTGGTATATCTTCACCTACAGCAGAGCCTGAGCCATTAGCTTTTGTGCAGGTGGTTTGTTTGGAAAGTGGTCAAAGGCACAGGAGAGGAAAACAGGTTAAAATGGGGAGAAACAGGAAGCCAGTATACAGTGTGCATTACTGAGCTGATCACTGTAGAGGGCATCTGAGCCTCAATCATACCAGGACCCTCTGAGAAACTGTACAAAATGATCTTCAGCTTTGTGTTGCCAAGGGATGAAAACAGGGTTAGTTATCAATCTCATAATTTTCCCATTGGTTAAGATTGCTCTATGGGCCATTAACTCTCCATCACTTCCAGTTTGTGCATGCATGAGTTTAGTGAGTTTCTGCATGATTCCCCTGCCACAAAATCCCCCGGCCACCAAAGAGTCTTGGTGTAGAAAGCAAGAAGTACAACTGAGATGGGGTGGTAAAAAGCTAATTGCCATAGCAATGGCTGGAGTAAAACATAAGTCAAGAGGAAGCAATATCTGATTGATTAGCAAAGTTATATTTTATATTTATATTTGTATTTGTTAAAGGGCATTTGTGTGAATCAATAAAAATTAAAATATCCCCTTTGAAAATTCTTTCAAGGACCTACATTTTTAATTCTCATGTTCTGAGATACTGCCAATTTGTGTAAAGTAAGTTTGTGTATTGGTGTGTTTTCATGTGTATAATATAGGTCAGATTATTATTATTCTACAGATTGAAGTCAATAGGAATGGAATCAAGAAATATTAATTCTATTTATTCAACAAATGACGAAAGTAGAGTTCATGTAGTTTAAGTGGTTGCCATTAAAATCACATGTTAAATAAGCATCAAGTCTGGGAGCATGACTTTGACCATTTGGCTCCCCACATGATCTTTTTTCACTATTCCATGTCATGTTTTATACACAGGGTAGAATTGTAAGAGCACAGATAGCAACATACTGACATAACTGTCACTTACAAATAATAAAATGAGAATTGGTGAGTTTCTCAATAATATAATTCATATTGAATTTACTGGGAAGATTTCTCTGGGGTACTGGCAGGGCACATTTGTGGAATAGGCAAGTATATATGAACAGCTGTTCTTACCAGAAAAAAAAAAATCAGCAAAACTAAACTCACTTATCTTAAAATTAAATATTTTTCTTCTATGCTGTATAAACTAAGTATTCATGATGAGATGAATAATTCCAATGAGATTTCTACAACCAGTACAGATATGTTGTTAATATATTGGAGTAATAATCACTTGGATTTATTCACCCACAAGCAAGAACTTAACAGAAATGTGTAGAATATGGCTTTTCCTCTTTGATAATTACTCTTTTATAATTTTCCTACTTGTCAAGTGGGGAAAGGGCATGAAAACTCTTTACAAAAAAAGGAATTAGGAGATTGGATTCCAAGCCTGCTACCTACATGCTACCAGACACAGAACTCAGGCACATGTCAATCAATCACACAGAATGGACCATCAGAAGTCTATTGAGCAAAGAGATTCCATTTCCATAATTAAACCTGTTTATTACAAACTAGCCATAGATTGTACCTACAAAAGTTAAAGATAACCCTGCGCCTAATCTTCTTGTACCTTGCTTCTTTTCCTCCTTTTCCCCGTACTAAGAAGTTTTCCAAAGAAACAAGAAACACATATAAACCCTACTTCAATTAGCGATCAGAGACTGCGACTGTCAGTGGGGTGATCTTTCCTTACTTTCTGCTATATAAACCTACTTTCACTTTAAACTGTATCGGCTCACGTTTGAATTCTTTCCTACGTGAAGCCAAGAACTTTCTTGGCGCAGGGCTTGAGTCCCCACTGGGGGCACCGCGTCACTCACATCTATTTTTTGCTAGACAATGTGCATCCACTTTACATGCTGTCTTAACATTGAATACTTATGTTTTTCCTATCTGTGTTATTCTAACTGTTCTTCCCCAAAACATAGACCCAATCCTTACAGCTTAGGAGAATATCCTTGAAGTATCTGTATTAGAATAAACAGTATATCTGGCCTTTGTCCCCAGTTCCTAACAGGGAGCTTCAATAAACCTCTGGAATTTCCTGTAATAGGCATGTCTTTTGTTTTTCACAACAAGCCCCTTTCCACCACACCTGAGTTTATGCCAAAGAGGTAAGTCAGTGTGTGGCCCTGGATAGTTTCAAGGGAGGAGCTGGCCATGCTAGAACAAACAAGCAATTCGTTAAAGGGTTGGAACTTTCAGCTTCAATGCCTGATTTCTCTGTCAAGAGGGGAGCTGGAGTTGAGTTCTTTTGGCTGGTGATTTAATCAATCACACCTATGTAATGAAATCCCAGATAGAAACTCTGAACCTTGAGATTTCAGCAGCTTCCTGATTAGTGAACACATCAATGTAATAAGAGGGTGATGTACCATGATTCCATGGGGACAGAAGCTCTTGTGCTTGGGACCATTTCAGACCTTGTTTTGTCCATGTGGTTGCTGTATCCTTTATATACAACTGTAATCTTAAGTATAGTGCTTTCACTGAGTTCTCTGAGTCATTCTAGCAAATTATCTAACCTGAAGGAGAGGCTGTGGCACCCCCATATTTGTAGCCAAGTCAGTCAGAAGTTTGAGTGCGGTAGGGACACCCAAAACTTGAGAGTGATGTCTGAAGTAGGGCAGGTTTGTAAGTCTAAGCCTTGAACTTGTGCAGTTTACCCTGACTTCATGTAGTATCTAACTGAATGGAATAGTAGGACACCCAATTGGTGTTACAGTATGAGTGTTGGGAGGTACTATCATTTTTTTTAGAAAATTATCTAGTGTGACAGTATAGTGCCATTACCTTGAATCTTTAAGTAATCTTATGACTCTGAAATTCCATGACTTTTTTAGATATAGTCAAAGCTATGTTTTTCAGTATCACCTCAAGATTGTTAGTGAGGGAAGAACTTGGTTTTGGAGAACACCAGAAAGTAAATTGCATTATTAGCTTCTCTGAAGCATCTATCCCCAGTTAAGCTGCAATTGGATCTTTCTCACCCAAACTAGGACTAGTCTTGCCAATAGTGTGAGATTTCATTGGCTCATTTATTGGATAGCTATGCTTTCTTAGAGATAATCTGGTATATAGGATTTTGACCTATTAGCAGAATTTGCTGCTTTTGTGATAATCTGACTATAATAGAGAGTTCCTCCAATGAAAAAAAAATTATAATACTAATTAAGTTTAGATCTTGAAAATATCATTGATATTTTTATATTAGAAACATGCCAAAAATGGCCTTTGTAGTTATGAAATAATGATGTCAAATTTTCCATCAGAAGTGTATAATTTGTTTGACTTTTTTTTTTTTTTTTTTGATCTGGTGTGGTAACATTAAACACTAAATGTAGTGAAGTGGAAACAGAATTTTGTACATTAGCCAAAGATAAAAATAAATGAGAGCCTTACAGATAGCTTATAAAGTACATGTAGCACTTAGTTTGTTTTTCGTTAAGGAAGAGAGGCCTACACAATAAATTGTGTGTGTGTGTGTGTGTGTGTGTATGTGGTGTGTGTGTGTGTGTGTGTGGTGTGTGTGCAACATTGTGCAGAGTAAGTTGATATGGAGAGCTTCTATCCTGAGATAGCCACAGAAAAATTTTGGAAAAAAATTACAAAAAGACATAATAGCTAAACTTCTTTGTTTATTGGTATAAATGTTGCATCTACAATATTTGAAAATAAACAAACCACAAAATAACAATAATACCTAATTTATCTCAAAAAAAAAAATGAGAAGGAAGAATTACCATGTGCCAGAAATGAAGAGTGAACTCAAAACCAAAGAGAAAATAGAGGGGCTGGAACCATCATTGACCTTAGATAATGAGGGTTAAGTAGTTGTATTTTAAACTCAGGCAGTTATAAGGAATTCATACATTCAGGCCTTAATACACTTAGAACTGCACTCATATAATAAAGGCTAGAGCCTCAAGATGTTCATCCACATGTGAAACAGACACAAGAAATATTTTGTTTAGAAACTACTACTTCCAGCATTGATGGGCTGAAAACAAACCAATCTTTTCACTAAGAAAACTACAAAAGATAATATATATTTTCTTTAAAACATTTTTTAAAGGTTTGAAGAACTTACAAAATAGGGAGAAATTACTGGGCCAATATTCAAAAAGTAGGTAATAAGTTAGAGAGAAAAGCCCAGCACTCAAAGCCAGTTTTTTCTTTGAGAGAAATTGTTCATTTTAGGCATCCAAAAGTATACTTAAAAAAACTGAGATGTGGGCCGGCCGAGTGGCGCATTAGTTAAGAGCTGGTTTTAGGATGCCAGTGGCCCCAGTTCGGATCCCACATATGAGGGCCAGTGACACTGCCCTCTACAGCTAACAACAGCTCCACCTGGAGCTGGGCTGTGCGAGCCCCAGCGATGGTGTAGGCTGCAGCCCCTGCTACAGTGAGTGGCCGGCAGCCAGTGTGAGCAGCTGGCAGCCAGCGTGAGGTGCCAATAGCCACGGTGAGCGACCATCCAGAGGCCGGCGACCGATCTGCTTCATCCGGGAAGAGCGCAATGACGATACCAACATGGGCCAATGAAGCAACGTCTTCCACAACTAGACTGAAGAACAAAAGACAGCAACTTGTCTGTTCCCCTCCCCCAATTCCCCAATAAAAATCTTAAAAACAAAAACAAAACTGAGATGTAAGGAAACCTGTCTAAGATAGGGAGTCTTAGTCTTACTCATCTCAGTTGTTAAGATGGGGTCAGGACCTGAAAAGGAATATGGGAGTTCAGCCATAGATTGGATCTTTTAAGGAGTTCCATGATCTCTTCAAGGATATGGGGAGAATTTGTGGAAAAGCTGCAAAAAAAAAAACCCTTTACCATAAAAGAGCCAGCATATGAACATTTGCCGCCACATATAGGACACAAATACTGTGTTATAAACAAAAACTAGTACAAAAATTTTTGCTTTCTCTCTCTGATGTCCATGACCTTGGAAGAGCTCATAGCACCTCAGTGAATGGAGGAAAAGTAGAATGAATAAATGGAGAAAGTATGAAAGTACAGAGCCCTCTCATTTCTTTTTACTGAGTTGGAGGAAATCGCAGGTCTGATTTGAAGAGTATTAGAAATTTTCAGTTGGATGAGAGATTGATGTTCAGATTACATTCCAACTAGACATTTTAAGACTGAAAATGACTGTTGTAGTGCCTAAAAGTGGCTGGATTAGCTATCAACTGTTCTAAGACATACGAGTAAATTGGATGTGAGAAAGGGGAATCTGATCGAGTGAAGTTAAAGGGCAGTTACATGAGAAACTTAATTTTTTTTAATGAATTTACTGTACCACTAAAAAAATAAAAAAGTAGTAACTCTTGGGATGGGAAAGAGGATTGTTGAGAACAGGTAAAACCAACATACCAGTACCCCAGGGTACTAGACAAACTCTTTGTTTCCTCAAATCCTATGTTGTCCATAACTTTGTAAATAGCCTCTGTTTTTTCCAGCTGTTTTGTATTTGTTTGCTTTTGTGGCTTACAAGCTAAAAATGTTTTATACATTTACATTCTTCTTTTTAAAAATGTATTCCTATACCACCACCCTCTCCTTTGGCGACCAGCGGCTTGTTCTTTATATCTATGGGACTGTTTCTGTTTTGTTTTGTAAATAGTCTATTAAATTATCCTCAATTATTGTAGTATACCATCTATTTATAGCCAGGAGCCTAACCAATATTCTCACAGAAGAAATCAGGTATATAGCAATATGTACAGTATAACAAAATAATCTTTTAGACAAAAAAAATATTATGAATATAAAGAATCACAAATAACTTACTTAACAGTTCATTAGAACAAAATAAAAATGAAAAAAAATTTAAGTGCCAAAAAGCAGTGTGTGTGTGTGTGTGTGTGTGTGTGTATATATATATATATATATATATATATATTCTCCAAAATTTAAAGAAATAAAAAGATAGTTAAAAATCCAAAGTAACAGTGAAGTATTTTACTATAATCCTTTCAGAATTGAAGATATCTGTAGAAAATAATTATTAAGAAAATAGATGACTAAAACAGCACAATCGGCCTCGCCAGTGGCTCGTTGGTTAAGAGTTGGCTAGGGACACCAGCTCTGAGCAGCAGGGCCCTGGTTCAGATCCCACATGAGTGCCAGTGATGCTGCACCCTCTACAGCTAAGATGGTGAACAACAGCTCCACCTGGAGCTGGGCTGCCGGGAGTTGCTCGAAACAGCGTAGGCTGCAGTGGGGTTGGCCGACAGCTGGCATGCACTTTCTTGAGCTGCTGTGAGCCACTGTGAGTGGCAGTCCAATGACCGGCGAGCGACTGCCTCACCTGGGAAGAGCGCAATGATCACAACACCAACATGGGCCAGTGAAGCGATGTCCTCCACAACTAGATTGAAGAACAAAAGGACAACAACTTGTCTGTTCTCCTTCCACAATTCCTGAAAGCTGTTCCCCGACCCCAATTCCCCAATAAAATCTTTAAAAAAAAAAAATGTTTCTGTAGACTTCTTTTTTGCAAGATATTTTCAAAGGGTATAGAATTCTAGGTGGAAATCTTTTTTTAAAAAAACACAGCACAACTTTAGGCTTCATCTACTGAACATATGTAGTACCCAGGGCCAACTATGTAAAGAGTTCATTTTATTTTGATATATTATTATGAAACACTTTGGGTATCCTAAAACATATAAAGAATGTTTTAACAATATTGGCATGTATCTAGCACATGAGTCTGTACTTTTCTATTTGCCTTAGACTGCTTTCGTTTCATACTAAATGAACAGCCTTAGCAGGTACAGATGGTATCTCCCTCTGAAGCAGAGGTTAGGTTTGCTCGAAATTCTACATAAGAAAAAGAGTGTCTCTATTATGGGACAAAGGTTGGGTAGGTTTACTAACAGCTTGCTTATAAGGTTGGGGACTTTTAAGCTTGAAGATTTTCAACAATGACACAAACCTATTCACTTGGTCCCACCATCACATCACTCCATGGGACTTGCAGTGCAAGAGAAAGTGAGGTGCACGTTTAAGTCTAGGAGTGGTGATGACTTCTTAATTTTGCTACAGCCTGAGTACCTCACTGTCCTTCCTTGCTTGCTTCCTTAATCTTTGCACATATCTGAATATCGTATTTAAGGTTTTCCTCTTGAGTAAGATGAAAACTCACTGAAGGGTTGAACAA
This sequence comes from Aselliscus stoliczkanus, assembly GCA_033961575.1. Classification (NCBI taxonomy): domain Eukaryota; kingdom Metazoa; phylum Chordata; class Mammalia; order Chiroptera; family Hipposideridae; genus Aselliscus; species Aselliscus stoliczkanus. The sequence continues at coordinate 13,039,748 of CM066730.1, forward strand.
TGAGGTAACATAATCTGACATGTTTTAAAAAGCAGTATCCTGGTGACTCTGCTCTAAATGGATAGACGGGATGAAAGCATAAGAAAAGGAACCAATTAAGAAGATGTTACTTTAAAATACAGAGGGGCTGGCCAAGTGGCTCAGTTGGTTAAGAGCTTGCTCAAGAGTGAGAGCTGAGCTCTGAGCAACAGCAGCTCGATGCCCAGCCCAAGCTGAGCTGCCACTGCGCTGCCAACAGGTGGCAGGATGGCTTAGCTAAAATAAAATAAAATAAAATAAAATAAAATAAAATAAAATAAAATAAAATACAGAGAAGTGGTGATGGTGAACAAGGGCATATGGTTGTAGAGGCCATATTTTAAGTTTTCCTATTTTCAGGAATTCTCATCTGTGTATACTATTAGTGGAATCTTGTGGGTTGCAGCCCAATGTCTGACAGATCTTCCCTCTCCCAACTTTTGCTAGCTATGACATAACCATGTGATGAAGACTTAGCCAACTGAATCTGAGGCCTGTGATCAAAGGTGGTGCAATAGCTGAGAACCTGTCACAGGGAGACAAGGGTGCAGCAGCAGCCACGGTTTACTACAGCAGTGGTGTCAGTGTCATTCAGCCATGAAAACAGCCTGTCCTGAATGAAAGATTTTATAACATGCCAGTACCGCGTTAGCTGACCAGCTCTCATATGCTACAGTTTCTGTCTGTTTCAATTTTGTGAGCTCCTGCAGTTTCCTGTATAAAAGAGGTAGCTTTTCCCCTCCTCCCTCTCTCTTTTTTTAAATCCAAGAATATTAAAGCTTTGGACCTCAGCTTACATTTCACCTCCTTCAGTTTCTAGAGATGTGGACTTGGACAAGTTTCAAATTCTAGACCTCAATTCCTTTACCTGCAAAATGAGGTCTTTCAGATCTCTTGTGAGGATGAAATAAACTAAACAAAGTGTTTATCTTAGGAACTGGAACATGAGAGGTGTAGTTTGAGGGTAGGTACTATTGCTGCTGTTGTTAATGCTCTTTAAAACTCTAATAAGTTTATCAAGAGGCAGGTCAATTGTGACTTTTCCAAGAAACATATTTTCTCTGAAGCTTTTAAAAATGCAAATAAACATGAGTATGTATAAGGACAGCATTTGGATAACTTTTTCTTTATGGTTTATTATATATATATTATTTTAGAACTCAGAGGTTCCTTATGAGTTGTGTAGACATTTCTATCTTGGATAGCATGGAAAAGAAAATTAAAAAATGAGCCCTCAGAGACTGCTTCAGCATTCTAGGGTCCTAATGATAAGCTACTTCCTATTGACGATTTTTTTCCTATGGCCAATTGCACTAATGTTTCATGAGCTTAGAGGGCAGCAATCTAATTTGTCTCAAATTATCTCACAACATGTGAAATAAATTCTTTTCATGTACAGTACACCCACATCTTTACAAAAATTGAGCTGTGGTACCATTGCTCTCATTCTTCCCATTGAGAGATATTTCAAACAAGAGTAAACACAGACAATCTGAACTTCTGCCATTTTATTTCAATGCTTCCAAATGTATTTTAATCAAATCTTTCAAAATGATGTGTTGTAAAACTTGGCTTAATTACTAATGTCTTATGAATCACAAAACTGAAAATAAACTCATGTTTTTTTCATAAATGTGTTATTGCCAGTAGACTGTTGTCTACAGTGTCTAAATTAGAGTACCCAAGAGCACTGCTTTCATAAGTTTTCTGTGATTCTTATGTCACAAGACTTAAAGTAGAAGAGCTTACGTTCAGTTAGAAAATCCCTATAGGCATTTAGCGTTGGCATGGGAGTGGAGATTAAAAAAAAAGACAAAACCCCTACAGACCAAATGCATCATGCCAAAGACTTTTGGAAAGTTCAGCAAAGGAACTCAAAATCAACTTCAAAATAATCCAAAGTTACTTTTAACGGCCTACACTGTTCACTTGTGCACTCTGCAATGTACATTAAAATTTCATCAACTTTCATTGACACTAAGACAGTTAAAATTCATGTGAATAATCATAAATACAAACTTAGCTATGATGTAAAATACTCTTTATTTTCTATAAAAGATATATTAGTTCATTAAACTGTGGATTTTTTTGAAGTGGTGTGGAGTTTGTAAAAAAAACAAATAATGAAACATTTAATAGATCTTTGAGATGTTCGTCACTTAAAAAAATGGATATATCTCAGAAGATAGTGTTAAATCATTGGTTGGTGGTGAAGGATGGAGGAGAAAGCATTGACTATAATTGCATTTGAGTGTTTATCTGACCTATTTCTAAGTACACCATATTCCTTTCCAAGCATTTATGAGTTCCACTGGGAAACAAAGAAATATAATTCGTTAGCTTATTTACTTTTTGACAGCTTTAAAAACTTTATTTGAAATTTCCATCATGAAACACCCATTATTTGATTAGGAATGCATTAGCTGAGCAAACATTTCTGTAAAAATAAATATAAATCTGATTGTATTTGGTGGGTTTAAAAAAGCACTCAAATTCTTAGACTAAAACATAATGTTTTCTTTTCTTTTCATTTTTTTTCTCCCTAGTATTAGTACCCTAAGCATACTTGACTTGTATTGAGGATTTATACTGAGGAAGGAATTTCGAGTCAGTTCAAAAACCTCATAAATACCCCAATGGAACAGTATATTTAATATTCTCCAAAAGTTTTATTTTTCCTGTATATGGAAAAATAAATTTGCTTTCCACTATCTGAAGGATATACCCTGGACATTTTTTCTGAAGTGGTGATGGATTTATACTGACCCAGAAGCATCAGATTATTTATTTTATACATTAAAAGTATTTACTTTTTTGTCCACAGTGTTTCAGGTAGTATATTTTTCACTAGTGGCACAAAGAATGACAAAGGTCTTGCCCTCAAGAATGTAAAAATCTAGAGGGAGAAAAAGAAATGTTAAAACAAAAGAAAAACACAACAAAAAACCTGTAAGATTTGGCATGATAGGTGCAAAATGCTGTAAGAACACAGAAGGGAAAAACATAATTACAATTGTCTGAGGGTAGTGACTGAAAGTAGTATTTAATCTGAGTTTTGAATGATGAGTATAAATTTGCCAGTGTTAGCCAGTAAAAACAGATAACAGAACATCATTCCTTTCAGTAAACTAAACAATTCATTCTTGAGGAGTAAGGAGAGAAACAGAAGCAAAGAATAAATTCTTAAGATCATGTCAAGGAATTGGAACATAATATACTGAATATTTCAGGTTATACTGAAGAATGTTATATTCTTGAGATTGGGGATAGATCACAGAGAAAACAACTCAAGGGGTTAGTTAAGAATGGGGCTCTCTCCTAATGTAAGAAATTAAACATGGAATATCTGAACAAAATGAATAGCACTGAAAGAAATGGGAAAAGACAAGAAAGATGCTTAGATGATGGCTTAGATTAAATTTGTTCATCATAATATAGATAAATAGATGGAAGACATATTCAAGATGGTAGTGTAGGAAGACCCTGAACACACCTCCTCCCACAGATACACCAAGTACTGGGGATGCCAAAAATATGTAGACAAGTGGACATTTTGGTCAACGTTGCTCAAGCAGTAACTCACCATAATCAGAAGTGTCTGGATGCTGATGATAAACACTTTGAGCACCTCTCGTAATTGTAGAAGTCAAACATGACTTGTATTCATCATTCATTATCAGTGTATATTGAGTATTATAATTTTAATAGTTTTTTCCTTTTCTAAAATGTGTATCATTTTTTTTTTGGCATCCTCTGTATATACCTACTTATAGAGCTATTCTTACTGAAGAACAGCTGAGGGTTGATTGAACAGCTTCTGCACAACAAACAAGAAAGGGACTACATAAGAAGCATAAAAGAGAAGGAGCTATAGTAACCACAGGAACTCTTCCCAAGTAGGGCAACATGCAGTAAGGAGGGATATCAATGAGAGGCTTCTGCAAAGACTTGCCTGCCCTGGGGTATGGAGATAAAATAGCAATCTAAAAGGCACTAAAACTATACATGAAAAAAATGTATTTACTGAATCCAAGGTGCTGCCAGATGGGTGGGGATCTACAGGATCTCTCCAGGATCAGAGATGCTGATGAGCACCGTTGTTAACTTTCCACCTCCACCTAGACTGCGCAGGCAGCAGCTCCCTGTCCAAGCACTCTGGTCAGCTTGCAAGGCTGCCATGGCACACCCCACGCCACCTAGGCCAGCACTCACTCCATTCTGGGCCAGCTCACCCTTCAGAGCACCCCCAGAGTTCTGTACCCTAAACACCTGGGTCCATGCCCACTCTAGACCTGGCACCATGGGCACATGCTCTGGCTCCAGCTAGGTTGCCCAAGCCCCCCTGCACCCACAGTGTACACAGAGGTTGCTCCTTCAAGATCAGGACAGCTAGCTATTTTCTCAAATTCATGAAACAAACATAGAAAGTCCAACAAATGAAGAATAAGTAACTATGTTCCAAATGAAAGAAAAAAGAAAAATTGTCAGACTAAAATCCTAATGAGAGATAAGTAATTTGTAGTTCGCCTGACAAAGAACTGAAAGTAGTAGTCATAAGTCTGTTCATTGAACTAGAAAGAAGAATAGAGGCACACAAAAAGAATTTTAATGAAGAGTTAGAAAATATATAAAGGAACCAATCAGAGCTGAAGAATACAATAACAGAAATAAAACACACACACACACACACACACACACACACACACACACACACAGGAATATTACTCTGCAATAAAAATGAATGAAATCTTCCCATTTGTGACAACATGGATATACCTAGAGTATATTATGCTAAGTGAAATAAATCAGACAACGATAAATACCATATGATTTCACTTACATGTGGAATCTAAAAAAATAAAACAAACACACAAAACAAAACAAGCAGATTCATAGATTCATAGAGTAAACAGATGATTGCCAAAGGAAAGGGGGTGTTAGGAAATGTGAAAGAAATAAGAGGTACAAACTTTCAGTTATAAAATAAATAAGCCACAAGGATGTAATATATAGCACAGGAAATATAGTCAATAATATTGCAATCACTTTGTACCGTGACAGATGATTACTAGATTTATTGTGATGACCACATCATAAAGTATATAAATATATAATCACTTGTTTTGACCTGAAACTAATATGATTTTGTAGGTCAACCATACTTTCATAAATATATATATATATATATATATATATATATATATATATACATATATATATATATATGATGCTATCAAAAATCCATGGGAGTGGAAGTATTTTGCCTGTGGAAATTAGGTATACATAATAAATACCAGTAGCTGGCTTTAAATGAAGTAATCTTTTTTTTAAAATACATCTTCTTTGAGGAACTGCTCTGGCTGGATAACTTAATTATGAAAAAGAAGAAAAATAAAATAACATTGGGGCATTCTTTTGTTCTATGACAAATGATCAGAAGAATATTTTTTTCTTTAAATAAAAACATATTGTCAAATTCAGTCTATCAGGAAAGTTAAGAGAATCTTTGGTTTATCGTGGTAGTCAAAAGTTGTCTTTTTTTAATGCACGACTAACATATTAAAATATAATGTGCTATTAAAATACCTTTGAAGATATATAAAAATCAGCAAAGTAGCAATAACTCAATGAAGAAAATGTAACAAGAGGTCTTATATCTACATACAGCCAGAGCTTCTATTATTCCCATAATTAATGGAGCTAAACAAAAAATTGAATTCTTGGGAAAAAACTATAAATCAGCCTGAGACAGATTTCTCCAAGTAGGCATTAAAAAGCCTTTAAATTAGCAGCACAATCTTTACATAAATGCAGAAGTTATGCCAGCAAGAACAATATATAGATATGGAATCTACTTTCAAGATTTTCCAGACTTAGATTTCTAAGATTTCTTTTCATAATGCAGAACCTTATTTTCTCTATATTTATAAACATTCCAAAACAACATTCACTGCAAAAAAAACACCACAGGAAATAGAGGACAACAAGAAAGGTTGTACAGGTTCCAGAGTTGATTAGTTCCACAAGGGAAAGTTATGGACAAACGCAAAAAGAGAAAGAGAACTGAATGGAGTGTGTATGGAAGACTTGGCCTATCAACTTAATGCCTGTCACACTCCCAGTCCCCATTCCTGAGGGCTTCCAATCCACAGTTCCCTGCTGAGAAAACTTCTTAAGCACTAATGTCATGACTCAATCCCTGGTTTTGCTCCACAAAAATGGCATCCTTACTGTTACTTGAATTTGTCAGAAATAGTCCAGCCTCAGGACTACTGACAATTCCATTTCTCCAAAACTTTGTATGGCTTATGTCCTTCAATTCTATTAAGGCTTTTCAGTGAACTCTTCACACTTTACCTTATTGGAAATTGCAATACTCCTTACTGCTACCAACCTCTGTACTAATTTTCTCTATAGCACATTCACATTCTAACATTAACTTGTTAAAATTGATTGATTGTTTTTTCTGCTCCCCTATCTAAAGTGTAAACTGTGTGAAGGTACAGGTATTTGTTATGGTTTTTTGGTTTTGCTTTGTTTTTAACTGATATATTTTGGAGGAATAAAATAATACTAGCACAGACTATCTACTGAATAAATACATGTTGAATAGTTAAATTAAGGATTCATTATGAGAGTTTTAGCAACCAATTGCATAAATTGAAAGACACTAGTAGCAATGAACTGAAAGACAGGTGAACAGAAAATATCCAACTGAATTAGAAAAAAATGTAAAAATTCATAAAAGAGAATTAGAAGCATGTGAGAAATGACAGATAACATGCATGCAAGTAGGGTATCCTAAGTAGAAAACAGGCAATGGGGCAGAAACAATACTTAACAGAAAGTGGCCAAAAATATTTCAAAAGCAATGAAATATATCAACCCACAAATTTAATATACTCTGTAAAGCATAAGTAGGTAAATAAAAAGGGAATCACAAATAAGCTTATTATGGGAAGATTAGTGAAAAACACAAAAGTTTTAACAGCTGCTAGAAGCAATAAGTAATATTAGACATACAGAACTATATGTTATAATACTAGAGGAGTAAATTCATCAGGAAGACCTAAAACTTCTAAATTTGTGTGCAATCAAAAATATAACTTCAAAATTTATAAAGCAAAATAAAATTTATAGAACTACATTATAAAGCAAAATAAAACTAAGAGGAGAAAGAAAAATCCACAAAAAGCAAGGTCTTTTTACATACCTTTCTCCATAGCTAATACAATAAGGATATAAAAATTGAGTAGAGATATAGAAGTTGTAACAACACTGTATTAGTTATCAGCTGCAGTGTGACAAATCACCACAAGTTTTGTTTTAAACTGTACAATTTATTATTTCAAAGTTTTTGTAGCTCCTGTCACAGCTTTACTGGGTCTTGTCTGCTTCAGAGTCTCATGTGAAAACTGCAATTAAGGTGTTGCCCAGAGCTGCAGTCTCATCTCAAGGCTTGACTGGGGAAGAATATGCTTCCAAGATCACACATTAGTACAGCTTTGTTTCTTGCAGCCAGTTATACAAAGGACTCCAGTTTCTTACACCTGTTGACTAAATCTCACTATCATTTTGTAGCTGGTTGTTAGCCTCAGTCACATGGGGCCCCCTCATGGTGCTTGCTATCAAAACTAGCAAGAGAAAATCTAGCAAGATCTATGGTACAATCTTATGCAACATAATCATATTTTTCTGGCTAGAAGCAAGTCACAGGACCCACCAACCATGAGGGGAGGGGATTACATAAGGATTTGATTTTCCAGAGACAAGGGTAATTGCGGGCCATCTTAGAGTATGTCCTTCACAAACACAATTAACTAACTGATGTAATTGACATCAGAACACTTCACCCAAGGACAACACAATATACAAGGAATGTTTACCAAAATTGACCACATATTGGATCATGAGGCAAACCTCAACAAATTTCAAAGGTTGTAAAGACATTCAAAGTACATTCTTTGACCACAGTGAAATTAAGTTAGAAATCAATAAGAAAGAGAAAACTAGAAATTCCCCCCAACTGCTTGGAAATTAAGCAATGTACTCCTAAGTAATGCATGGATTTAAAAAAAATAGAAATTGGAAAACATTTTAAGTAAATGACAAGTAAAATATAAAGTATCAAACCTTGGGGAATACAGCTAACACTGTTTAAAAGGAAATTTATCCAATAATGTATGGAAGGACACTTTGGTGAGACTGCATATTGGTGCAGCCACTATGGAAGTTAGTGTGGAGTTTCCTCAAAAAACTAAGAATAGAATTACCATATGACCCAGAAATCCCTCTCTTGGGTATCGCCCCCAAAAATCTGAAAACATTTATCCATAAAGATATATATGCTCTGATGTTCACTGCAGCTTTATTTTTGATGGCTATGACATGGAAATTTAAAAGAAATTTTATGGTGAAAACAGACTAATAGAGACAGCAAACTTCAAAATATTTGCAGCTCAAATACAATGAAATACAGATATCCTCCACACACTGAATGTTCGAGTTATACCACTTCACTTTTATGGAAGATTTGTGTTAGTACAGTAATGGCTTTTTTTTTCTAGTAAAAGTGAAAATCCTCTTCAGATTTTTTTCCCTTAGTGAAAGCAGGTACTAATACTAATATAGGTCTTTCCTAATACTAGTAAAGTTGTATAATGTAAACTTTTGGAAAGCGGGTGATAGTTTTTTCGCTTTATGCCATTTCAGCTCAAAAAGATGTCATTAGAAAACCCGACTTTTGAACAGAGGGGAAAACCTATATTATTTTTTATTTTCTTAATTATTATAGAACCAACCCTACTTTATCTTAAAAATATCAGTAAGTTATGGGAAATTGACAGAGGATATGAACGATTCATTCCCAAAAGAAAATACAAGTGATTCTTAAACATTCTAATGGATGCTTCACCTAATTTATAATAAAAAAAAGAAATATCATTGCAAATGGTAAGATTTCATTCTTCTTTATGGCAGAGTACTACTCCATTGTATAAATGTACCATAATTTCTTAATTCAGTCATCTACTGATGGGCATTTTGGTTGTTTCCATGTCTTGGCTATTGTGAATAGATGAACACTTGTCTTATTAGGTAGACCACTTCATGGATGGTGTAGGTGCCTGACCACTGCAGTATTCTCCTGAAGCTGAAGCTGAATAATAATGAATGTCAACTATAATTTAATGTATATACATAGTCACAGGATGTGGAGTGCAGCGTAGGGAATAGTCAGTGGAATTGCAACAGCTATATATGATGTCAGAGGGGTAGTAGATTGGAAGACAGGGGTTATCACTTCGTGAGGGGTATAAATGTCTATTACATTGTTTTGTACACCTGAAACTAACAAAAAAGAAAAGAAAAAAATTGGATACTGAGAGGAATGGGAAATTCTAGGTAATTCTAAATAAAAAAAATAATGAAGAGAAAAGTGCAAACATGGGACTAGGAAATCAAATCCCAGTGTCATTGTAACTATTGATGTGCTCTAAAGAAAGTTTCTTTGAAAGGAATAGTGGGAGCTAACAGTAAAATGGTCAGCTAAGATCAAATGACTGGGGCCTTGAGTCCTGGAGTTAAAGTTGGGTTTTACTTTCTTGTTTTTTGAATGAAAATGGTCACCATTAATATTAAGCACCTTTCAGAAAGTACATCGCCAGAGACAAAGTAAGAGCTCCATGGTTTTAAGTTGCAAAGGATTGACAATTTGGGGTGCTAAGTACAAATACCAATAGAGATTAGCTGTGCTAGATTTTATTTTTTTTCTTTAATTTATTTATTTTTAATTAGTTTCAGGTGTACAACACAGTGCAAGAGTTATACATTTTACCCCTCAAAGTGACAACCCCCCACCCCCAATTCGCCACCCCACTCCCCCCCATATCATATATATCTATTACTCTTCCTCTGACTCTCTTCCACAGTATAATCCACATCCCGTGACTATCTATATATATTCAATTACAGTAGGTATACAACCTCTGCTTTAGTTATACAGTGCAGTGATCAAACCTCTACTCCATCCATGAAATGGTCTCCCTAAGAAGACCTATGACCATCTGACATTCCACAGAATATTTACATTATTAATTATATTCCCCAAACTGTTTTTCATATCCCAGTGGCAATATTGTAGTTGCCTATTTTTGCTGTCTAATCCCTTCCCCTTCTCCCTCATCCCCATCCCCCTCCCAATTAGCAACCCTGAGTTTTCCTCTATATCTATGAGACAGTTTCTGTTTACTTTGCTCATTCATACAGTTTTTTCAGATTCCACATATGAGTGAGATCATATGGTATTTGTCTTTCTCTGACTGACTTATTTCACTTAACATAATAGTCTCTAGGTCCACCCATATCATTGCAAATGGTACGATTTCATTCTTCCTTATAGCAGAGTAATACTCCATTGTATAAATATACCACAGTTTCTTAATCCAGTCATCTACTGATGGGCATTTTGGTTGTTTCCAAGTCTTAGCTATTGTAAATTGTGCTGCTATGAACATAGGGGTGCATAACTTTTTTTGAATAAGTGTCTTGGTTTTTTCAGGATAAATACCTAGAAGTGGAATTGCTGGGTCAAACGGTAGCTCTATTTCCAGTTCTTTGAGATACCTCCATACTGACTTCCATAGTGGCTGCACCAATCTGCAATCCCACCAACAGTGCAGGAGGGTCCCCTTTTCCCCAGAGCCCCGCCAGCACTTGTTTGTTGATTTATTGATGATAGCCATTCTGACTGGAGTGAGGTGGTATCTCATGGTGGTTTTTATTTGCATTTCCCTAATGACCAGTGAGGTTGCACTTTTTTTCATATGCCTGTTGGCCATCTGTATGTCCTCTTTAGAGAAATGTCTCTTCATATCTTCTGCTCATTTTTTAATTGGGTTGTTTGTTTTTTTTGGTGTTGAGTTTCATGAGTGTTTTATAAATTTTGGATATTAACCCCTCATCAGATATATCGTTGGCAAATATATTCTCCCATTCAGTAGGCTTCCTTTTTGTTTTATTTAGGCTTCCTTTTTGTTTTATTAATGGTTTCCTTTGTTGTGAAAAAGGTTTTAAGTCTGATATAATCCCATATGTTCATTTTTTCTTTTACTTCCCTTGCCCGTAGGGATGTATCAGTAAAAATATTGCTCCGGGTAATGTCTGCAAATGTACTCCCTATATTTTCTTTTAGGAGTTTTATGGTTTCAGGTCTTACATTTAAGTCTTTAATCCATTTTGAATTTTTTCTTGTATAAGGCGTAAGGAGGTGGTCCAGTTTCATTTTTTTGCATGTGTCAGTCCAATTTTGCCAGCACCATTTATTGAATAGACTATCTTTACTCCAGTATAAATTCTTGCTTCCCTTGTCATAGATTAACTGTCCGTAAATGCCTGGATTTATTTCTGCGCTCTCTGTTCTGTTCCACTGATTGATGTGCCTGTTTTTATGCCAATACCAAACTGTCTTGATTACTGTAGCCTTGTAGTAGGTTTTGATGTCTGGTAGCATGATTCCCCCGACTTTGTTCTTATTTCTCAGAATTGCCAAGGCTATTCTGGGTCTTTTATGATTCCAAATAAATTTTATGATTATATTTTCTATTTCTGTGAAAAATGCCCTTGGTAGTTTGATAGGAATTGCATTGAATCTATATATTGCTTTAGGCAGTATCGACATTTTAACTATATTAATTCTTCCTATCCATGAGCATGGTAGGTGTTTCCATTTATTTGTATCTTCTATGATTTCTTTCTTCAGTGTCTTATAATTTTCTGAGTACAGATCTTTCACTTCTTTATTTTTATTCCTAGTTATTTTATAGTTCTTGACGCAATTGTAAATGGGACAGTTTTCTTAATTTCTCTTTCCTTGAGTTTATTATTGGTATATGCAAATGCCACTGATTTCTGAACATTGATTTTATATCCTGCTACTTTACTGAATTCGTCTATCAGTTCCAATAGTTTTTGATGGAGTCCTTGGGGTTCTCTATATACAGTATCATGTCATCTGCATATAATGACAATTTTACTTCTTCCTTGCAAATTTGGATGCAGTTTATTTCTTTTTGTTGTCTGATTGCTGTGGCTAGAACTTCCAGCACTATGTTGAATAAAAGAGGAGAAAGTAGACATCCTTGTCTTTTTCCTGCTCTTAAGGGGAATGGTTTAGCTTTTCCCCATTAAGTATGATGTTAGCTGTAGATTTATCATATATGGCTTTTGTTATGTTGAGATATGATCCCTGTATTCCCACTTTGCTAAGGATTTTTAACATAAATGGCTGTTGGATTTTGTCAAATGCTTTTTCTGCATCTATTGAAATGACCATGTGATCTTTATTCTTCATTTTGTTTATGTGGTGTATCACATTAATTGATTTACGCACGTTGAACCAGCCTTGCGCACTAGGGATGAATCCCACTTGATCATGATGTATGATCTTCTTAATATATTGCTGAATTCTGTTTGCTAATATTTTATTGAGAATTTTTGCATCTATATTCATCAGGGAGATTGGCCTGTAGTTTTCCTTTTTTGTGATGTCTTTATCTGGTTTTGGAATCTGGGTGATAGTGGCTTCATAAAAAGAGTTTGGGAGCCTTCCCTCCTTCTGGATTTTTTGGAATAGTTTGAGAAGAATAGGTGATAGTTCTTTTTTGAATGTTTGATAAAATTCACTTGTGAAGCCGTCTGGTCCAGGGCTTTTGTTTTTTGGGAGCTTGTCAATTACTGATTCAATTTCCTTGGTAGTAATCAGGGTATTTAGATTTTCTGTTTCTTCTTGCGTTAGCTTTGGATGTTGTATGCTTCTAGAAAATTATCCATTTCTTCCAGATTGTCAAATTTGTTGGCATATATATAGTTGCTCATAGTAATTTCTGAGAATTTTTTGTATTTCTGTGATGTCTGTAGTCATTTTCCCTCTTTCATTCCTGATTTTGCTAATTTGTGTCCTCTCTCTTTTTTTTTTTTTTTTTTTTGATGAGCCTGGCTAGAGGTTTGTCAGTTTTGTTTATCTTCTCAAGAAACCAGCTCTAGGTTTCATTGATCCTTTGAATTGTTTTTCTGTTCTCTATATTGTTTATTTCCGCTCTGGTCTTTATTAACTCCTTTCTTGTACTCCCCTTGGGCCTGTTTTGCTGTTCTTTTTCCAGTTCCCTTAGGTGTAAGGATAACCTGTTGATTTGAGATTTTTCTTCCTTCTTTAGGTAGGCCTGCACTGCTATAAACTTCCCTCTTAGGACTGCTTTCGCAGCATCCCAGAGATTTTGGGTCGTGGTGTTTTCATTTTCATTTGTCTCGAGGTATCTTTTGATTTCCTCCTTGATCTCATTTGTGACCCACTCACTATTTAATAGCATATTGTTTAGCTTCCATTTATTTGTCAGCTTCCTGGATTTCTTCTTATAATTGATTTCTAGTTTCATAGCATTGTGGTCAGAGAATACAGTTGAAATGATTTCAATCTTCTTAAATTTATTGAGATTTGTTTTGTGGCCTAACATATGGTCTATCTTAGAAAATGTTCCATGTGCACTTGAAAAGAACGTATATTCTGTAGCTTTGGGATGAAATGCTCTGAAAATGTCTGTTAAATCCAGCTGGTCTAATGTGTCATTTAAGGTCGCTGTTTCCACATTGATTTTCTGTCTGGAGGATCTGTCCATTAGTGACAGCGGGGTGTTGAAGTCCCCTACTATGATAGTGTTACTGTTGATCTCTGTCTTTATGTCTGACAATATCTGTTTTATATATTTAGGGGCTCCTATCTTAGGTGCATAGATGTTTACTAGAGTTATGTCCTCTTGTTGGATCGATCCCTTCATTACTATGAAGTGTCCTTCTTTGTCCTTTGTTATATTCTTCAATTTAAAGTCAATTTTATCTGATATAAGTATTGCTACTCCAGCTTTTTTCTCAGTACCATTTGCATGAAATATTTTACTCCATCCCTTTACTTTCAGCCTGTATGAGTCTTTGGATCTGAGGTGAGTCTCTTGTATACAGCATATGCTGGGGTCTTCTTTCTTATCCATTCAGCCACCCTATGTCTTTTTATTGGAGCATTTAATCCATTTACATTTAATGTGATTATTGATAGGTGTGTATTTATTGCCATTTTGTTATTTGTTTTCGTAGTCTTTCTTAGATTGTTTTTCTCTTCTAATTAAAGAAGCCCTTTTAGCATTTCTTGCAAAGCTGGCTTGGTAATAATAAATTTCCTTAACTTATTCTTTTCTACAAAGCTCCTTATCTCGCCTTCGATTTTAAATGATAACCTTGCTGGATACAGCAATCTTGGTTGTAGGCCTTTATTTTTCATCACTTTGAAAACCTCCTGCCACTCCCTTCTGGCCTGCAAATTTTCTGTAGAAAAGTCAGCTGATAATCTTATGGGGGTACCCTTGTAAATAACTTGCTGCCTTTCCCTTGCTGCTTTAAGGATTCTGTCTTTGTCCTTAACCCTTGCCATTTTCACTATAATGTGTCTTGGAGTGGGCCTGTTTGGAATCATCCTGGTTGGAACTCTCTGCACTTCCTGAGCTTGTATTTCAATGTCCTTTGCCAGGTTAGGGAAGTTTTCAGACATTATTACTTCAAATATATTCTCAATCCCTTGCTCCCTCTCTTCTCCTTCTGGTACTCCAATGACCCGTCGGTTATTGCGTTTGATGTTGTCCCCCAGCTCTCTTAAACTATTTTCCATGTTTTTCATTCTTTTTTCTTTTTGTTGTTCCACATGCGTGATCTCTGCTATTTTGTCTTCTAAGTCACTGATTCGATTTTCTGCTTCATCCAATCTGCTAGTGATTCCATCAAGTTTGTTATTTAATTCAGTAATTGTGTTCTTAAGTTCTAGCTGGTTGCTTTTCATGATTTCTCTATCCTTCTTTATATTTTCATTCATTTCCTTGAACATTCTAATAATCAGTGTTCTGAACTCTGTCTCCGATAGGTTGGTTAGCTCTATTTCCTTTATTTCCACTGATTCAGGAAGTTGCTTCTGTTCTTTTATTTGTGTTGTGTTTCTTTGTCTCCCCATTCTGGCTTGCTCTTTGTGTTTGCTTCAATATAACAGATAGATCCCCCAGGTTTCTCAATCTTTTCTGGGTAAACTTATATAGTGTGTGTCCTTTATATTTGAATTACTCAGTCTCCCTATTCTCCTGTGCTTGTATCTGAGGTGTTCCTTGTGTCGTGCATCCTCACTTGTTGAAGTTTTAGTTTTGATTACTTCTGGTTTGTCAGTAGGTGGGATTGACTCCCAGATTGATTAGCTGTGAGGATCAGCAGCGTCTGCAGTTTATGAGCTGCTGTGAGAGGATTGACTCCTCTGATGAAACTTGGACCCTATGGGCCCTAGTACCTGTAACAACTTCCTTTTGGGTGTGACTCTTGTATGTCAAACCCAGAAATGCTCTGGTTTTATCTAAAGTTGTCCTCCAGGTATGATGATTCTTGTGTCTGTTTGTTTGGACCCACTGCTGCAGAGTGATTTTAGAGCATAACAGATCAACAAGAACAACCTCCGCAGCCACCAAAGGAAACCAAATGCTCGCACAAGTAAAAAATACCAACCATCAAACTACAGTCAACTTGTACAGAAATATCAATCATACTAATGAAGAAAACAAACAGAAACAAAACAAAAACCACACACACAATAATAACAGAAGAGGAAACAAAATAAAATACAATATCCTAAAATAAAAAATAGAATAAACATGAGAAACCGATTAGCTATACCTAAAAAATAAAAAATAAAAATAAACTAAAATAATAAGAATAAAAAAGTAAGAATAAAAATTAAAAAAATAAAATTTGCAGAAAAAAGTAAAAGAGGAAAAGTATAGCAGTGAGAAGAATGAATAAAATAAGAGAGAAAGTGAGGGTGGGGAAAAAAGAAAAAGAAAAGAAAGGAAAAAATATATATATATATATTTGTCTACACACCCATATATACGGACATATATTCACCTATATACACCTATATATATGCCTATATTAAAAACTACAAAATGATAAGAATGAAATAGAAATAAAAACCAATAACAACCAAGATAAGCAGCCAATAAAGGGAAAACAAAACAGAATGAAACCAAACAAACCAAAAATACCCGTGCCGGTTTTGGCTAAAGTCCACCAAGCTCTCTTCAGTTTGTCTGCTGTACAAAAATTCCTGTGCGTCTTGTGGGAACAGTATGCTACCTGATGCCTAGCGTGATCCTGGCACTGCAGGTTTGCTGTACTTGAGTGTGGTTGTGACGTATGATTGGTGGTTTTTACAAAGTCACTGCCTTTTTGCTTTTGCCTGTCCCAAGGCAGGCTGCACCCCCAAAGGCTCAATGAGTGTCTCTGGGCACCCTTTCAGTTGACAGCCCTGGAGAATTAAAGAATTCCTCACTACCAAAAGCCAGCTGCTAAGAATCTGTTAATTAGTGCCTCAGCAGGTGAACCTGCCCTGCCTCCCAAGCCTTGCATAAAGGTGGGGGCGGGGTAGGTAGTCTCACTCTGCAGCCTTTACTGGGGTGGAAATTCTCAACCCCCTGCAGGTAAGGATATCTTCCTAGTCTGCCCCTACTGCTGCATTCAGGAGTCAGTTTAAGACTCTGTCTTGGCGGGGGCCAAAGTCTGTGGGAGTGGGTGGATTTTTGGTTTTTTTTTGCTTTCTGTTCAAGAGTAGAAAAGGAAAAAATAAAAATAAAAAACATAAAAATAAACAAAGCCACAGTTCCAACACTGTTTTAAGCTAAGGCCTTTGCCTCTTATTCTCCAGCGGAGTTCCTGCTGCTCTCCCAAAGGGTCTGCCGGGATTTAGGGAATTGCACGCATGCTACCGTGTGGCTAAGATCCCCGCTCCATCTCTCGGGGACCTGCATCTCCGCCCGGCGCGTGCTGCGCCTCCGCGCGCGAGTCCTCTGTTTTCCCCTGCTCCGGGTTTCAGGCTTCTGCGCTCCGCGGGACCCGGTGGGCACAGAGACTGATCCCTGAACCGGGAGGGTGCAGGGACTGATCTTGCCCTGCCGCTGCGGGGCTCTGCACCCTGCTTCCTGGGGACCCGGTGAGCCGCGGGTGCAGCTGGTACCTCTGCACAGTCGTCTCCTCTCTCTCCTCCCGCACTTGCCCGGCCTGAGCTTCTGCCTCAGACTGCAAACCAACGCACTCTTGCTGAACTCCAGGTGGGCCGCGGCCCGCAGGGAGCGAGCCGGGGCAACACTCACCGTGCCTCCGCAGCCGCAGGTGCGGGCTGCACCTCACGCATCTCGCGCCTTCTTCCCCGACTCGCCCAGCCTGACCACCATCTAGCAATCCTTGTGTGGAACTCTTAGTTGCTCTGTGTGATGAATAGATGTCTCTTTGAAGCGTATTAGAAGGTCAAATTGTGGATATTTCCAGGGGAGATTTCATGGAGCCCTCCTCACAGCCGCCATCTTGCCCCTGTCTCTTGTGCTAGATTTTTATTAGAACAGTTATTTTGTTGTTTTTGCTGTTATTGTTCTGACCACAGAATTCTACAGGATTTAGGCAGTCTGCCACAAACTTATTTTTCCCATACGTCCTATTAATTTTAGTGCACTATATTATAGAACACAAGGTTTTTCAGTAACCATCATATGGAATTATAGCAAAAACACCTACACACCTAAATATACCATGTTTTCTTTCTAAAATTTGAAAAGTTATGAATTCTGAAATTGTCTTGCCCCAGGATATTCTATAAAAAAATGTGCACATGAATAAGGCATATGTACAAAATTTCTAGATGTCACAAAACAGGGTAGAACAGTAAATTCATATGATGATAAAATTGGGCTCTGACAACTTCTCAGCAGGCTTGAGCAATGAACTAAATCTAACAAGATGAGGGTCCACAGAGGCATATGTGTTAATAACATTCTCCATTTGAGTGAGATAGGTCAACTGAATACGTAGGTATTTAGCAAAGGCACATGTTTAAAAGGCTCTATGACTTTAGTGAACACAATTATAATCTACAAAGTAAAAGATTCTTGGTGACTTCACAAGTTCCTATAAACCCTTTGATTTCATGTTCTTATGAGGATATTGTCACTCACGTATCCATGAAATAAGTACTAGACACGTAGAATTTTTTTGGTTGGCTGTTTTGTTTTGTTTTGTACACCACTCACTCTCAAAGATTTACCAGTGGCTTCACATATAAAAATAGCTATATAAATAATGATTCTTTAAAATTGTAATTTCCTTACAGAATACTCCAAAGCTTTAGAATTATATATTTGTTCAAAATCTATCTAAGTATGTGTTCTGGGATGGAATATTTCAAACCTACTTATGTTATTATGATATATACAAATAAAATAGGAGTGTATAGGTGCCGACTTATACTGACCAATTAATTTTTATCTTATTTTTTTCAGGTAAATGTAATTGAGATTATGGATTTATGTAAATAAACCTGTGAATTAAATATAAGTGGTGTGTGAAATACCTGTTTCTGCTCTGCTCATCCCTTCGTCTCATGCTGTCAGAGGGTCTCATTAATTTCGAGTTTGGACCAATGCCTGACAAATATTAGCACTCATTAGAATCACCCCAGAAGCTTGGTATAAAGCAGACTCCATTCCAAGACATTCTGATTCAGTAGGGGTGTGTGTGTGGGGAGGGGTACATGTGAATTTGCATTTAAAACAACCTCCCAGTGCTGCTGATACTGTTAATCAGTGGACCACACTCTGAACAGTGCAGGAATAGGTCTAGGCTCTCGTCTTCAATTCATTGTCCCATCTATTTCAAAGGACCTTTTCTCCATCAATGTGATAACCGATGATAATGGACATGAATATATTTAAGGCTTATTCAACTCAGGTAATACGTATTTATCTAACAAGGGCCTTGGTGAGATGCTTTAATTCAAAAAAGTCAAATTAGTGATGGAAATTTCCTATTTCACAGAGGATGTATAATTTGGACAGATAGGACTGACTGCAAGTGTCTCCAAGTGAAGTGAAGACTAAATCTAGGTGGATCAGCATGTGAACAAAAGGGTTTTTTGGCATTTTAAAAGGCTAAGAAAGGTGAAGTCATATCTATAGATAAATCAAAGCAGTTTACACACACAAACACAACCACACACATATATATAATTTTTTTAGTTTTTTAATTGTTTTTTCCTCTAATAAACCGCAGATAAGATTGTGCTTTTACAGAACCTCATGTATCAGAATGTGTAACAGATGTCAACTGAAGTGACAGGGTTTAGGATGATGTTGGTGAATTAAAGGGCAGATGTCAGTTTCAAGTGACATGTTTTTTGTAATCTATTGTTTCTCTTTGTTTATCCTTCAGATATAATATATAAAGCAACTGTTCATATATTTAGGCTTGGGTAAGGCATGAAAATGCAAGGCAGATCTCAAATTTAGTTTGTCGTTTGCCTTTTTGAAAGGAGATATGATTTATGTTTATAATAAAGTATTTGAAATGTCATTTAATAGGAAAACAAATGGCAGTAGGATTCCTATAAGCAAAAAAAAAAACGTGGGGGGGATGGAGGTTAGAACTTTGAGATAGACATTTTTATCACACCACACTTTAAGTTACATATTTTTATTTTAATTGTAAAAATTATCTCCCTTGATATATCTTTTCCATTATTTTTTTTCAAAGAGAATTCATCAACTGTGTTAATGATGACACAAAATTTTAATATATGCATTAAACATTTAAGTTTTAATATGTTAACGTCATAGATGTGAATAATAACAATGTTTTATATATGAAGTGAAAACATATTTTATGTTAGAAATAGTTAGAATGCCTGGAAAATGACTTATATCCATAACAATTTCATTTAAATATTGCTTTTGCTCCCCATTTATCTTAGATGAAATTTTATAGTCCTTTTAAAAAATTCATTTCGGTGTGACCTCTTTGAGGCTGCAGCTTAGTGCCTCTAGCCCACATGTCCAATTGCACTTGTACTTGTTCCTATTCAATTACCTTTAAACATGCAGAGAGCAGTTAACACCCAGGTTTGAATTGCATTTACCATTCCAAAACTCCACAAGAATGACAACTTTGGTTCAGTTCATTGCAATAAGAATGAAGGGCTAAAAGAAACCTATCAGCCTGCCCAGATGTTAGAGCTTATGGATAGTTTTAAACATCCTGAATCTGAGGATGTTTACCTGGCCCTAGAATGGGCTTCAGAAACTTAATTCTGAAAAGCATGAAAACACTTTCTTAAAGGAAACCCAGAAGCATTCCCATGGCTCTCACATTTTGGAACAAAGAAAGATTTGCTGAATGAGGAAGGAAATGTAGTATCATAGAATACAACCAGATACTTCCCCTTCCATCAAAGATTTGACTTTTACATAACTAGCCTAAGACTCAATTATTACATCTGTAAATATAGATGATGACAATAATGTGTTCCTTTATGAAGTTGTGATAATAAAATGAATACAATGTTTGATAAGATCCCAAATTTAAAAAGAAAGAAATCCAGGCACTATTATTGCAAAGCACCTATTATGAGCCAGATTTCGGGCTTGTCACACATGCTTTCCATAGATTAGATTTCCCTTTCTAATATTTTGATGATAACTCTAATATTTTGACAGAAAACTCACCCCTTTTTGGGTACTATAAACTTTTCTCAGTAGAACTGGGTCAACCTCTATCTGCTGCCTGGCCATTTTGCCTTTCAACACAGCAGGGGGGAAAATCATGAACTTTGTTCATGAAAACTCAGGCCAACTGAACCATGCAGAATATATTAAGTTTGATTTTTATTAGATTATAAGTAACTCAACCAACTACAGAATTCCTTTAACAGATTGCTTTTGGCATTGACTATGAGCATGGAAGAAAGTTCCTTTTTACTATGTCTCTTCTAACCTATGTAGATGGGATCTTGGGCAAATAGAGGGCACTCTTAAAGACTTTTACAAATATATTTAGTCTCACCAAAACTCTGACAAAAAGCAAAATCCATCCTCTCCCATCAAAATTTATAATCCCTGAAAAGAATCTGATAAACTTGATCACTAATGTTCAGTGAAAGAGTATTGTATGTCCTTTCATGGGATGATTTGAATTGTTTAGAAGACAATGTCTTCAGTCATAGAAATAAATCCCTAATTAAGGATTTCTGGATTTCAGTGACAGGCTGTGTGAACACTGTCTCAGGATGAATCGTGTTCTGATGTAACTAGTTATTACCTACTTCACCTGCATGTAATGCAGTCCTTCTAGCTATCTTTTTTTTCTCACATTACTTCTTTTATTTTATTTTATTTTATTTTATTTTTTTTATTTTATTTTTTATTTTTTCTTTTATTAGTTTCAGGTGTACAACACAATGCAATAGTTATACTCTTTATCCCCCAAAGTGACAACCCCTCTCCCCCAGTTCGCTACCCCATTCCCCCCCCATATCATACATATCTATCGCAACTCCCCTGACTCCCCTCCACAGTATACTCCACATCCCGTGACCATCCACATATTCAGTTACAGTTGGCATATAATACTATACAACATCAGCTTCAGGTGTACAGTGCAGTGATCAAGCCTCTACTCCATCCATGAAGTGGTCTCCCTAACAAGACATGTGACTATCTGACACGCCACAAAAGTTTTACAACATTATTATATTCCCCAAACTGTGTTTCCTATCCCTGTGGCAATATTGTAGTTGTCTATTTATGCTGTCTAATCCCTTCCCCTTCCCCTTGATCCCCACCCCCCTCCCAACTAGCAACTCTCAGTTTTTCCTCTACATCTACGAGTCTGTTTACTTTGATCATTCACTCAGCTCTTCAGACTCCTCACACAAGTGAGATCATATGGTACTTGTCCTTCTCCGACTGACTTATTTCACGCAATATAATAGTCTCTTCACAACATTATCAATTACATTCCCAGAACTGCCCCCATGTCCCTGCAGCAACATTATAGTCCTATCTACACTGTCCTAAACCTTCCCCCTCTCCCTCAGCCCCACTCCCTCCCAGCCAGCAACCATCAGTTTTTCCTTTATATCTGCTTGATATGTCTTCAATCTTCTTAAATTTACTGAGACTTGTTTTCTGACCTAACATGGTCTATCTTGGAAAATGTCCCATGTGTACTTGAGAAGAATGTATATTCTGCTTTTTTAGGGTGAAATGCTCTAAACATATCAACCAAGTCCAGCTGGTCTAAAGTATCATTTAAGGCCCCTCTTTCTGTGTTGATTTTCTGTCTAAAGGGTCTGTCCACTGGTGACAATGGTGTTGAAGTCCCCTACTATGATAGTGTTACTGTTGATCTCTGTCTTTATGTCTGTCAAAATCTGTTACATGTAATTAGGAGTTCCTATGTTGGGTGCATAGAAGTTTATTAGGGTTATAGTGCCCTTCTTTGTCTTTTATTGTAGTCATTTTAAAGTGTATTTTGTCCAAAATGAGTATTTGTACTCCAGCTTTTGTTTTTTTCTCATTTCCATTTGCATGAAATATCTTATTCTATCTGTAAACAGCATATACATGTGTCCTCTTTTCTTATCCACTCAGCCACTCTCTGTCTTTTGATTGGAGCATTTAGCCCATTCACCTTTAAAATGATTATTGATAGGTGCTTATGTATTGCCATTTTGTTATTTGTATTCCTGGTCTCCCTGGGTTAGCTTGTTTACACCTTTCTTTTGTTTAAAAAAGCCCTTTTAACGTTTCTTGCAATGCCGGCTTGGTGGTAATGAATTCCTTAAGCTTATTCTTTTCGGAGAAGCTCTTTATTTCTCCTTCAATTTTAAGTGATAGCTGTGCTGGCTAGAGCAATCTTGGTTGTAGGCCTTTATTTTGTGTCACCTTGAATATCTCCTGCCACTCCCTTCTGGCCTGCAGAGTTTCTGTAGACAAGTCAGCTGTTAGTCTAACAGGAGTTCCTTTGTATGTAACCTGCTGTCTTTTTCTTGCAGCCTCTAGGATTCTGTCTCTGTCTTTAACCTTTGCCATTTTAACTATGGTATGTCTTGGTGTGGACCTGTTTGGGTTCAGCTTGTTTGGAACCCTCTGCACTTCCTGGGCATGTATGTTGATTTCCTTCACCAGGGTGGGGAAGTTTTCAGTCATTATTTTTTCAAATACATTTTCGACCCCTTGCTTCTCTTCTCCTTCTGGTATTCCTATGAGTCAAAGGTGGTTGCGTTTCATCTTGTCCCATAGGGCTCTTAAACTATTTTCATTGTTTTTTATTCTTTGGTCTTTTTGCTGTGCCAACTGGGTGAGTTCTGCTATTTTATCTTCCAAATCACTGATCCGCTTCTCTGCTTCATCTATTCTACTGGTGATTCCTTCGAGTGTGTTCTTCATTTCAGTTATTGTATTCTTTAGTTCTAACAGGTTCTTTTTTATGGTTTCCCTATCCTTCTTTATGTCCTCGCTAAGTTCCTTAAACATTCTTATCATCAATGTTCTAAACTCTGTCTCTGAAAGGTTGGATCCCTCTGTTTCATTTAGTTCCATTTCTAGAGGTTTCTTCTGATCTTTTAGTTGTGACATGTTTCTTTGTTTCCCTATTCTGGCTGTTGCTCTGGGATTGCTTTGATGTATTAGATAGATAACCAGGAGAGCCGTGGCTGGATCATGCAGGCACACAGCTCACGGCCCAACACTCCCAGGAAAACTCCCAGTTTCAGCCTGTCCCAATCAGCCATTCTCAGATCAGGCCGAGCAGCCTGACAACCAATCACCAGCCTGGCCACTCTGCAATGGTAGTGTGGAGAGCGGGGACCTGAGATGGCTTGCGCACTCCTGCCTCTCAGTGAGCAGCCTGTTGGAGCCAGAGGGCACCCGCCCAGCGTTTCCCTGGCAACGCAGTATAAACCGGGTAGAGGATGGGGATTCAAGGCCACATAGGCGCGCACATGCACACACACACTTCTGCGCCAATTCCACCAGAGCAATGAGGTCTCGGACCTGATCCTCTGTGGGAAGGCCCAAGCCCAACAAAATGGCGCCCTCCTGTACACCACTCGCATGCAGGCTCTACACCACGGGAACAACAGTCCATACACCTCCAGCCTTTGCACCATAGGTGCTCAGTTCAGTCCATCCCCGCAGGCTCCCGGGTCCGGCTCACACAGCTACTCCCTCCACCAGGAACCAGGTAAGTGCTCACCGGCGAGCAAGCCCGGGTGCCGGCACCACTGATTCTCTAGCTGCTCTTAGTCTCACCTAGCTGAGCAAAGAGAGTCCTCACTAATTTACTGCCAGCTATCTTGTAACTCCTCTTCCCGGCAAAGGAACTCTGGGCTAGTGAGCTTGCCCAGAGCAGGGCGACCGGAGGGTCTCTCCCCCAACCGGAGAAGCCTCCCCACAGTGGGGGCTTCCCTCTCAGGGTTCTCCCTCTCTTGTCTCCGCCCATCCTACCAGACCCAACACGGCCTCCTCTTAAAGGTCTTCGTTTAGTGGTTCTGTTCCTCCAGTGTTCCGGGGATCTCCAGGGTTGAATGCTGTATAATTTGCTTGTAATTTTGGTGTGATCTTGGGAGGCAGTTAGCACAGCGTCTATCTATTGCGCCATTTTACCGGAAGTCACACATTACTTCTTTATAGCTCTGGCTACTTTAGACTGACCCATGACTGAATAGATGAATGAATGATAGTGATTCATAAATTCAGTCTGAAGGCTCTCATATTATCACTGGACTGTGTCAGGTCTGGCTTCCGTAACAATACAACAGTGTTGCCCATCAATATTCTCATCTCATTTAATCACGCTCACCAATTCACTAAATAGAGCTTTCTCTCTTTATAAATGTATTGTACTTTGATGTGGTTTCATCATTAAGTTCATGTCAAGTAATTTCACTTGAATCGCTATACAGACCTATAACAAACTTAACAATTATAGACACACTTCTACTTCATTTAGTCATAAACCTGAATGTTTTCTTTGTTCAGAAATGAAAAGTAGACTTCTGGTAAAATGGCGTAATAGACAGACGCTGTGCTAACTGCCTCCCAGGATCACACCAAAATTACAAGCAAATTATACAGCATTCAACCCTGGAGGTCCCCGGAACACTGGAGGAACAGAACCACTAAACGAAGAACTTAAAGAGGAAACCGCATCGGGTCTGGCAGGATGGGAGGAGATGAGAGAGGGCGAGCCCCGTGAGGGAGGTCCCAGCCATGGGAGGCTTCTCCGGTTGGGGGAGAGACCCTCTGGCCCCACACCAAGCTCACCAGCCCAGAGTTCCTTTGCCGAGAAGAGAAGTTCTAAGATAGCTGGCAGTAAATTAGTGAGGACTCTCTTTGCTCAGCTCGGTAAGGCTAAGAGCGGCTGGAGAATCAGTGGGGCCGGTGCCCGGGCTTGCTTGCCGGTGAGCACTTACCTGGTTCCTGGTGGAGGGAGTGGCTGTGTGAGCCGGGAGCCTGCGGGGACGGACTGAACTGAGCACCTTTGGTGCAAAGGCTGGAGGTTTTAGACTATTGTTCCCGTGGTGCGGAGCTTGCACATGAGTGGTATAGGGAGGACGCCATTTTGTCAGGCTTGAGCTCTCCGGCGAAGGATCAGGTCCGAGACCTAATTGGTCTGGTGGAATTGGCGCAGAAGTGTGTGTGTGCGTGTGCGCGCCTATGTGGCCTTGAATCCCCATCCTCTACCCGGTTTATACTGCGTTGCCAGGGAAACGCTGGGCGGGTGCCCTCTGGCTCAAACAGGCTGCTCACTGTGACCCGGGTGTGCGCGAGCCGCCTCGGGTCCCCATCCTCCAATCGGCTTGTGCTGCATTGCCAGGGTACACCTAGTGGGAGTGATCCGGCTCCAACAGGCTGCTCACTGAGACCCGGAAGTGCACAAGCCACCTGGAGTCCCCGCTCTCCTCACTCCGCTTACAGAGTTGCCAGGCTGGTGATTGGTTGTCAGGCTACTCGGCCTGATCTGCAAGCAGCTGATTGGGACAGGCTGAGACTGGGAGTTTTCCTGGGAGTTTTGGGCTGTGAGCTGTGTGCCTGCGTGATCCAGCCAGGGCTCTCCTGATGATCTATCTAATACATCAAAGCAATCCCAGAGCGACAGCCAGAATGGGGAAACAAAGAAACATGTCACAAGTAAAAGATCAGAAGAAACCTCCAGAAATGGAACCAAATGAAACAGAGGGATCCAAACTTTCAGAGACACAGTTTAGGACACTGATGATAAGAATGTTTAAGGAACTTAACGAGGACATAAAGAAGGATAGGGAAACCATAAAAAGCAACCTGTTAGAACTAAAGAATACAATAACTGAAATGAAGAACACACTCGAAGGAATCACCAGTAGAATAGATGAAGCAGAGAAGCGGATCAGTGATTTGGAAGATAAAATAGCAGAACTCACCCAGTTGGCACAGCAAAAAGACCAAAGAATAAAAAACAATGAAAATAGTTTAAGAGTCCTGTGGGACAAGGTGAAACGCAACCCCCTCGAATCATAGGGATACCAGAAAGAGAAGAGAAGAAGCAAGGGGTTGAAAATGTATTTGAAAAAATAATGACTGAAAACTTCCCTACCCTGGTGAAGGAAATCAACATACATGCCCAGGAAGTGCAGAGGGTTCCAAACAAGCTAAATCCAAACAGGTCCACACCAAGACACATCATAGTTAAAATGGCAAAGGTTAAAGACAGAGACAGAATCCTAGAGGCTGCAAGAAAAAGACAGCAGATTACATACAAAGGAACTCCTGTTAGACTAACAGCTGACTTGTCTACAGAAACTCTGCAGGCCAGAAGGGAGTGGCAGGAGGTATTCAAAGTGACACAAAATAAAGGCCTACAACCAAGATTGCTCTACCCAGCATGGCTATCACTTAAAATTGAAGGAGAAATAAAGAGCTTCTCAGAAAAGAATAAGCTTGGGGCCGGCTGAGTGGCGCAGTGGTTAAGTGCTGGCTTTCGAAGCCAGCGGCCCCTGTTCGGGTCCCACGTATTATGAGGGCCAGTGACACTGCCCTCAAAAAAAAAAAAAAGAAAAGAATAAGCTTAAGGAATTCATTACCACCATTGCAAGAAATGTTAAAAGGGCTTTTTTTACAAAAAAGAAAGGGGTAAACAAGTTAACCCAAAGAGACAATTTAAGAAGATTGAAGTCATATCAAGCAGATATAAAGGAAAAACTGAGGGTTGCTGGCTGGGAGGGAGTGGGGAAGAGGGAGAGGGGGAAGGTTTTGGACAGTGTATGTGGGACTACAATGTTGCCACAGGGATATAGGGGCAGTTGTGGGAATATAATCAATAATGTTGTGAAGAGACTATTATGTTAAGTGAAATAAGTCAGTCGGAGAAGGACAAGTACCATATCATCTCACTTGTGTGAGGAGTCTGAAGAGCTGAGTGAATGATCAAAATAAACAGACTCGTAGATGTAGAGGAAAAACTGAGGGTTGCTAGTTGGGAGGGGGGTGGGGATAGAGGGGAAGGGGAAGGGATTAGACAGCATAAATAGACAACTACAATATTGCCACAGGGATAGGAAACACAGTTCGGGGAATATAATAATGTTGTAAAACTTTTGTGGCGTGTCAGATAGTCACATGTCTTGTTAGGGAGACCACTTCATGGATGGAGTAGAGGCTTGATCACTGCACTGTACACCTGAAGCTGATGTTGTATAGTATTGTATGCCAACTGCAACTGAATATGTGGATGGTCACGGGATGTGGAGTATACTGTGGAGGGGAGTCAGGGGAGTTGTGATGGATATGTATGATATGGTGGGGGAGTGGGTGGCAAACTGGGGGAGGGAGTTTTTCACTTTGGGGGGTAAAGAGTATAACCATTGCATTGTGTTGTACACCTGAAACTAATAAAAAAAGGAAAAAAAAGAAATGAAAAGTAAAGCTATTCTACAAATGACTTGTAATAGTTTGTGTCCAGCTCTTCCCTCTTTCTTACCTCACTGCTGCACCCAGGGTCTTATGCCTGTGGTGACAATGCATTCTAGAAAGAAGATGTGCAAAGAGACAAGACCTGGGAAAATTCTTGTTTTCCACATTGTTTTGTAATCCCCTGGCTAAAAATTAATCATTGTGTTTTGTAATGAGAATAAAAATGTTATTCAAATAGCTCAAAAGACATGTTTGGAACATAAAATGTCAATTAAAAACAACTAAAAACAACTTTAACAATTAAGAGTTTATGAATAAAAACACATGGGTTAAATTTTCCTTAAAATTACACATACACACATACACAAAATATTGCACTCTGATTTCAAAACTAAGTGAAAATTAAATTCAGGAAAAATTTATTCGTGAATTATTAGTTTGACTAGTAATTTAAAATATTCAACAAATTCCAAAAAGAAAAGCTTAAACATGAACATTAATTGTACTATATTTTACATATTAAATCAGAGATACCAGTAAATTGAATCATGAATATTCCAGTCTCTATTTTACAACAGAGGATAATAAAATAGCTTAAAATAGTATCATTTCCAATGAATTCAAACAAAATTAAATTAATTTTATTATTTCAAGCTGTAAACATTTTTAACCATCAAAACCAAAAAAGCTGTCATCCATCTATGATTTATTAGTACTATTTACTAGTACTATTTATTAGTACTATTTACATTTATTTGCTACTCAACATCCATTGCCCAGTATTTGTTGTTTTTGTCACATGCAGTGATGTTTCACTATATTATTGTTAACTCCTACACATAGCAGGGCACAGATTCTACACACACTGTGCCTGTTCTCATACATAGTATGGTGTTAAGCCCATAGTACATGTTAAATCAAGATACTTTTTAAAAAAAATAGATCTCTTTAGTGAAAGTTTAGAAAACTTTAATCACACAATAAAACTAGAGCTTTAAATCTAATATTTAAATATTATATGTAAGATTCTAAATCTAAGATTCATCAAATTATCTTTTTTTCTTTATTTCATTTTCATAAACGTGTTATGCTGAGTTTTATTTAATACAGATATTGTAATTTATAATTTGAAATTTAAGGACTAACATATTCTTCAGCTTTTGTTCTGAGGTGAATCAATGTGAAAGTTTTTGAATATCTTGTCCTGAATCTTTTAACTCAGATATTAGTTTGGGGACACCATCTTTATGTAAAGTCTTAGACACTTTATCTCAATATTAGCATTCTACTTTCATAAGAGAATGGGGAGGGGAAAAAAGGAGACAGAATAAGAAAGAGTACGAAGGAGGAAGAGGAATAATTCTAATTAAGACAAGGAAGAGGGCAAAAAAGAGACAAGGAGGAAGGAGGGGAGGAAAAAGGAAGGAAGGAGGGAAGGAAGATAGGAGAGAAGGACGGAAGGAAGGAAGGAAGGAAGGAAGGAAGGAAGGAAGGAAGGAAGGAAGGAAGGAAGAAAGGAAGGAAGGAAGGCCGAACGAACATAGTAGAGGGAGAGGTGTGATTTTTATCTTGGTACTGTGAGAACACTTGGTGTTAGACTTTTTTTAATATAGAAAGATTTTTGTTATTTGTTCACGTTTTTGTGAAGGTAATTGGGGAAGAGGGTGCCAGTGTTCTTTGATTGTTCACTCAATTCTTTCTTTTTCCAAAATACGATAGTTAAACAGTCCATCCCAACTGCTTTCTGAGGGGTTTTGCTTCAGACTTTGTTTTTCAATATCTTGCATTACTATTATAAAAATAAATTAGGCAAAATGTATCAGTTCAGCTTTTTAAAATCAAATATCCTCATGATATTTGATGTCCTACTATTATTCAAGAAGATATTCTTTGATGTTCTTGAACTCCCTGTTACTGCTATTCAATAGCTGGCATAGAGCCTGATGCAAGTGGAGACTCAGTGCACTGAGTCATTCACTTCAGCTTTTATCCTAAATATATCCACCTCCTCCTTCCTCCACCACCTCCTCCACTTCCACCTCCACCTCCTCCACCACCAACTCCTCCACCTTCTCCACCTCCTCCAACTCCTTCACCTCCACCTCCACAACCTTAACCTCCTCTAGCACCACCTCCACCTCCTCCACCACCTCCTCCCCCTCCTCCAAATATATACAGAGGGTGCCAAAAAAAAAGTATACACATTTTAAGAAAGGAAAACTGTATTAAAATTGTAATAATATATACTGATAACAAAAGATGAATAGAAGTCACATTTGACTTCTGAAATTACAAGAGGTTCTCAAAGTGGTTACCATCAGAATAATTTCAATACAATTTTTTCTTTTTTTTAAATGTGTATATATTTTTTCGCACCCTCTGTATGTATATAGGTCTGGTAATTCAGTTCACAAATTTGTTGTTAACCTTTGTGATATCAGAGGGATTATTCATTATGAATTTGTACCAACTGGAGAAACACTTAACCAAGTTTTACTATTTTGAAATGCTGAAAATGCTGTGTGAAAAAGTTAGGCAATCTGAACTTTTCACCAACAACTCATGGTTCTTGCATCACTACAATGCACCAGCTAACATGGCACTGTCTGTGAGCAAGTTTTAAGCCAGTAAACAAATAAATGTTGGAGCACCCTCCCTACTCACCTGATCTGGCCCCCAAAGACTTCTTTCTTTACCCAAAGATAAAGAAAATATTGAGATGAAAAGGAAGACATTTTGATGACATTCAGGACATCAAGGGTTATATGACAACAGCTATGATGGCCATTCCAGAAAAAAAGAGTTCCAAAATTGCTTTGAAGGGTGGGCTAGGTGTTGAAATCAGTGCATAGCTTCCCAAGGGGAGTACTTTGAAGGTGACCATAGTGATATTCAGCAATGAAGTAAGTAATATTTTTTGTAGCATGAGATTGCAAACTTAATTGTTAGACTTCGTATGGCCTTGGCCAGCACTGTAGGCTGACCTTGAGATCTGAGGATGTTATCAAGAAAAGCCACATCTGAAAAGAAGGTGAGATGGATAACCATGAAAAGCATTTCATTTTCATTAGTAATTAATCCTCCAAGTGACCCTTTAATTTGGTGCTGAGCCTCATCCCAGCAATTCTTGTTTTAGCAGCAATTCCTGGTAGAACCCTCTGGAAATTTTCACATTTTAAGGGTCCCTCTTTAAATATTCAGCTACTGGCCTGAAGGCAGAGGTAAGCTGTATAAGAAAGCAGCCCAAATGCCTATGGCCCCTATTCCTGCTACATTACATTCTCTCTTCCAGCCTGCACTTATGGCTTCATGAAGAGTTCCCTACAACCAATTAACTAAGGAAGAGAAAACCCACTCTCGTTACAAATAGTTCTGGCATGATTTTCTGGTGCCACCCAAATTTGGACAGCACTAAAGTCCCTTCCAGAGACATTCATGAAGGAAAGTGGTAAAGGAAAATTCTCCAAGTGGGCAGAAATTTTGGCAGTACACCTGGCCATTTGCCTGGGAGGAGAAAAAAAACAGATTAAGGCTGAACTGGCTACAGCCACTAATGAGTGCCCAAGCTGGCACCATTCACTTGGATGATCAGCTGGCTAACTGGTGGCAGCTTGGTTCCACTGAACCACTTCTTTTATGGAGGAGGCAATTGTTTGTTCTTACTGGAATAGACACTTATCTTGGATGTGGATTTCCCTGAGCTGCACATAGTACTTTTGCAAAAACTACCAGAATGCCTTATCCAATATCATTGTGTTACACACAGCATTGTTTCTGATTAAGTAACTCAATTAATAGCAAATGAAGTGTGATAGTGGGCCCATGTCTGTGGAATTCACTGATCTTATGATGTTCCCCATCATCATCCTGAAGCAGCTGTCTCAATAACATGGGGATAATGTTTGGAAGACTCAGTTATAGCACCAGTTAGGTGGCAATACCTTGCAGGACTAGACAGCATTCCTCAGGAGGTTGCATATGCTTTAAAACCATATTGAATATATGGTGTTCTTTCTCCCATAGCCAGGATTCCTGGGTCCAGAAATCCAAAGACAGAAAAGGGAATGGTGCCACTCATTACTACTGCCAGGAATCTACTAGCAAACTTTTTGATTCCCATCCCTGTGATCTTGGGCACAGCAGGTCTTAGCTGCAAAGGGAGAAATGCTTCCATCAGGAGAAACAACAATGAATCATTGAACTAGAAGTTAAGACTGCCACTGAATCACTTTGTATTCTGTATAACTACTACAACAGGCAAAAACAAAACAAAACAAAAAAAACCACCAAAAAAACACTGAAAAGCAATAGTTGGCAGTACTGGATAGAGTTATTGATCCTGATTACCAAGAGAAGGCTTGTTTGCTACTGTGTTATGGAGGTAAGACTATGTCTGAGATTTTAGGGATCCCTTAGGGCCTCTCTTAGTACTCCCATGTCCTGTGACTTAAAGTCAATGGAAAACTAAATGACCCAATTTAGGCAGGGCTTCTCATTTCTCAGCCCCTTTAGGAATAAAGGTTGGGATCACTTCATGAAGCAACGAATCATAACCAGCTGAGGTTCTTTCTGAGAGCAAAATTAATATGGAATGAGTCGTAAAAGAAGATGATTATAAATACAAGTTGTGACCACATGACCAGTTGCAAAATGAAGAATTGTTTTTTGTTATAAAAATGTTTGTACACTTATTAACACAATATTTTTATTTTTCCCCTTGTTTCCCATGCTTTCTAACATAAGATATCCTGATCATAGTTAACTTTATATCATAGTATTTAAGTTATAGGAAATCAAAGAAGAAGAATGAACATCACCTAAGGACTTCCCATTGTTTCCTGAGGAAAGAGTTAGTATGGCTTGGTTGTATGCTGGATAGTTGTGCCATGTTAGACAAAAGCATGCCTTTATTATTGTCCTTATTTGGAAATGAAGTATGATTTAAGGAGATGGGTATAGGTGCTAAGTTGACAAGAGGTGGACTATGATGGTCTATAACCCTAGTCATTCAATCAAACACTAATCAAGACGTTGCTGTGAAGGTAATTTGTAGAGGTCATTAAAGTCTACATCAGTTGAGAGAAATTATCCTAGATAATCTGGGTGGGCTTGATTCAAATAGCTGAAAGTCTTTAAAATCAGTACTGTGGATTCCTAGAGCAAGAAATTCTGCCTGTGGGCAGCAACTTCAGCTTGTGCCCCAGAGTTCTAGCCTATCCTTACTGACTGCCTACCCTACGGTTTTCAGACATGGTTTCCCAGCCTCCACAATTAGGTATGTCAATTCCTGACAATAAATCTCTTAATATAAATCTCCTACTGGTTCTGTTTCTCTGGTTGAACACTGATTGATACAGACATTTAAAAAGCAGATACCTTTGGGCAATAGGCAAGTAATATATTAAAGTTTCTACTAAACATTAACACTGAAATACCACCATTTTGTTAGATTATTTTCTAAGGGACAGACAGCTGAGTACAGAGCTCTGAGAAAAATGACACACAAATGAGGGAGCAATTGGGAATTGCTGACCTCTTAGAATGGGAGTGGTAATGATAAATTCTAGACAGCCAGGATGACTACAAAAAGCTAAAAGTTATCTATTGTACTTAAGGAAGGAAAAATTAGGATTTAAGAAGAACTGTGACTCAGTAGCAAAGATCGAATTTACAGTTTCACTAAGAAGCTTCCCTGGATATGAGCTCATGATAGAATTCTGTGGTTATAAGAATGAAGCCTAAAAGATACATCAGTAAGACAAAGCTGCTACTGTGATCTTATATACCTGGCTTTCTAAATTCTTGGGGTTTTTTTGCTCCTCCTTTGTTTTTCTCATTATTATTATTTTTATTGTCAATAGCTACATTAAAAAAACAAACAACTCAACAGGACTAGCAACTAAGATTTGAGAATTTTTTTAGAAAAGGTTATTGGAGAACACCCATGGTCATTGATTACACATTGCTTTCATGCTACAATGGCATAGTTGACTCTTTTAAGGAGGGTGCAACTCACAGTGGCCCATGAGGGAATCGGTCCAGCAACCTTGGTGTTATCAGCACCATCCTCTAACCGACTGAGCTAACCCATTACCCCAAAGCTTGAGAATTTTAAAAGTATTTTATCTCACTTAATACACTCAATGATCCTATGAGACAATCATTATTCCACTGTGGATTAAAGAGTATAAACCAATTGCCCAAAGCAATTGTTTAAGCCAATTGCTTGAGGATGCCTGTCTGGTGTTAGAGCTAAGATACTGATCCTGTTTTCTCTATAAAGCTTGGGCTCTCAGCCATTTATTGCATTACAGTGTCTGTTCAGAAGAATAAAGTTAATAGAAACAACTTAAATGTTCATCAATGGCACAAATACATAGATGGATTATGAAGGCATTATGCTAAGTGAATTAAGTGAGACAGAGAAAGAAAAATACTGTATGATGTCACTGATACATAGAATATTAAAAAAAACACCTCACAGAAACAGAGAAAGATTAGTGGTTGCCAGAGGCAGATAGTGAGAAGTGGGGAGAATGGATGAAGGTGGTCAAAAACTACAAACTTCCAGTTATTAGATAAGTTTGGCTGGGGATATAATGTTCAATATGGTGACCATAGATAATAATACTGAACTGTATATTTGAAAGTTATTAAGCGAGTAAATCTTAAAAGTTCTCATTACAATAGAAAAAATGTAACCATGTGAAGGAATAGATATTAACTAAACTTATCATGGTAATCATTTCATATTATACAAGTATACATATCGGGGTGCCAAAAAATATATACACATAACTTGTATTCATCTCTTGTTATTGGTATATATTGAGTATTACAATTTTAATACAGTTTTTCCTTTTGCAAAATGAGTATACAATTTTTTGGCACCCTCTGTATATCAAATCATTATGTGGTACACCTTAAACTTATACAATGTTATATGTCAATTATAACTCAACAAAATTGGCAAAAATAGTTATTTTTCACACCTAACTAAATTGTTATTTTTAAAATAAAAACATTTTATAATTAGAAATTATTCATCTGATAGTTAATTGTTTATTTTTACCATTTTTTTTGCTTGATCTGGTAAATGATACTGGGTTGTTTTTTATATGTACCATTGGGACCACATGAGTGGACTTCTCAAAAGCTCTCAAACATTCTATGTTACCCAAATATTTTATTCAAAATTATAATCCTGGGCTTGAAAGTTTTAAATTAATCCATTTTACTCCATTCAAATCAACCTAGGTTTAAATCATAGCACTTACACATGTGATCCTGAACTTCTCTATGCCCTAGTTGTCTCATCTATGACAGAAATTAAAATAATTCATCCTTTGGGTTTGTCCTAAGGATATTACTTACAAATACCTTAACACAGTGCTTAACACATACAAAATGTTTAATAATTTTTTTTAACCAAATGGTTCTTTTTCTCTTCTTTCCCATTTTTCTTTCTTTTTCTCCTTCTTTTCCTCCATTGACTACCTTCTATTCTATAAGCTTTTTATTCCTAATCTGTTGGGTTTCATTTTGTTTATTTGTTTGTTTATTTTCATTTCTTATGCCACCAATCATTTACTGAATGCCTCGTATATGCTTCTCATTGGGATAACCCCTACTGAGAAAAAAAAATGAATCATCTCTAACTTTGTGTATATTATTTGAATGGAGGTGACAGATATTAACCCAATAATTGCACAAACATGTACAATTGCTACTATGTCTAGAAATATGAGAGAGGTACAAGCATGTTCTGATAACACATAATAGGAGAAACTAACCTAGTCAAAAAATTTAAGCAGGCTTTTGTGAGCAAAGAATCCTTGATCTGAGTGCTGAAGGATAAATTATAGTTAAGTAGGTGAAGATTCAAAAGAAGAACATCCTAGTAGAGACAATAAAGTGAGCACAACACCATGGGAAAAAGAGCATGTGTAATGTTAAGGATCAAAAGAAAAGCTAACATAGTTAGATTCCAGAGGATGAGGAATTATATGGAAGAGTCTAGGTATAGTTGACCACCTTGAAAAGTTTGTTTTGTCCCAAGTACAATGGGAGGCTAAAAGAGTAACATGCATAGTTTTTTGATTTTTCGTGTTTTTTGAAAGGCACACATGTTGAAAATTCTTATTGTCATTATGGTTTGAAGGGGAACCAGAGTGAATGCAGATAAACTGCTGATAAGCCTATTCTAGTCATCTTTGAAAAGGCATTGAAAGTGTTGTCCTGTGTAGTGGAGTACAGACGGTGAGAACAGTGTAAAAAAAAAATCAGTGAGATTTGCTGATGAATTTAGCAAAGGAAGTTATCAAAGATGACTCAAGTTTTCTGGCTTGGGTAATAACATAAGAGGGTGTTTAGGAGAAGCATGGAGTTGTGGAGGAGGGTTGAAGGGGATATAAATGAGTTCTAGTTGGAGAATTTTAGTTTTAGATGACTTTGAGTATCCAAAGGACAATGTCTAAAAGGCAATTGAATATACGGGCCCAGAAATCAGAAGATAAGTGGGTTGGAGCTGTATATTTGTAGGTCATCTATAAGTATGTTGCCATTCAAACTGCAAATATGCTTGAAATCATACAAAAGAAAAAATACAGTGAGAAAAAGAGAATCCTTGGGATCAGCATTTCACATCCAAGATAGATGAGGCTGATCCTGAAAAGAAGACAGAAATGAGCAGCAGAAAGGTCGGAAGTAAAACCTGGAGATGGTAAGGTCTAAATGCAAAAGGAAGAGAAATTAAAAAAAAAAAAAGTAGTCAAAACTTTGAATGGGGTTGAGAGGACTTCTATAAAGTGACGGGAAATCTCTCTGAGATTCTGTTATCAGGACATCCGTGTTAACTTTAATGAAAACGATTTTAATGACTCATAAAGTAAAAAATAAATAAATAAATAAATAAATAAATAAATAAATAAATAAATAATTAAATAGAAGAAATAGACAGTCAAAGATAATTCTTTGAGAAGTTTGACTATGAAGTGAAGAAAATAAAGAGGGAATTTATCAGAAGGAGATTTTTGTGACTATTGATGCTTTATAAAGGAGACATAAGCACATGTAAAAGCCAGTGGGAAATTTACAGCAGGGGAAGAGAGAGAGAGAGAGAGAGAGAGAGAGAATAAAAGAGAGACCCTTGCTTATAATTTAAGATTCCTGAAGATGAAATTCAGAGCACTGATGTGCTTTGCCTTAGGTAGGAGGAATGAACTTTTTGCATTTAACTAGAAGGAAACAAGATAATAATAAAGTTGATCCATAGTTAACTATGGATCATTACAGACATTTTTAAACATATAAAAATTAAAATTCCTCCATCTGGGCTGTCTTACTAGTATAACACTATTGTTGCAAGTTTTTTAAAAATTGATTTTTAAGAAGTCCAATGAAGTCTGAAATCTATAGAAGTACAAGTTGGAGAGAGTGCATCTGTAATCATCTCTGCCTTCAAAACACACATAGGAAATGAGACTCAAAACATTCATGTATTCATAGGAAATCAGGACATAGGTAGGTAAACAGAGAGATTTAATTAGCATGATTCTCTAGGTAGGAGTAAATAGTCTATTTGTGTTAGGTTAATGAACTCTTCCAGAGCATTGAAAAGAATCATGGTGACTTCAAAGGACTCATTGACCTCACAGAGATGAGCACTTTTTTCTATCAGAGAGCTCTTTATTTACCAATCTTTACACTCTGCAGGAGAAGGCCACATGTTTATGAGGTGTTAGCTTCCCATAGGTAAAGAAAGTGTTTATCACAGGTTTTGCCTTAACACACACAACAAACATGAAAATTGCTGGTAGAATTGTTATTCTTCCTATGCAAAAAGTGATGCTGCATAATACTGCTTAGTTTCATCAGTGTAACAAAGATCTAAAATAATAGTCATTTTCTAAACTAGATGACATCTCTGAAATACAACTGGAGTGTTGAAGAAGTGTGGCTGAAGTCAGAGTAGGGGTAGCCAGTGGCTGGTGACTTTTCTATTTGTACAGCTACTGCTTGTTCTCTGAAGATGAGATGCAGCAATGCTTATTTGACATCCTTCTGAGAATTCATGCAATCAATATGTATTTATGAGTTTTCACTGTATGCTGAGTAAATATTACTCTGTGACAAGATGAAGAACAATAAGAAAAACAAAAGACATAGCTAAATGCCTAATCATTTATGGAATTTATAATAATGTAAGCATCTGGTTTTATTTGAAGTATTCTTTCTGCTTTCTAGGTTTAAGTCATGACAGATAGAAAGAAAAGAGGAAAAAAAGTCACTAAGTCATTTCCCCTTAAGTTATTTAACAATAATATAGGGCTCTCCAACTTTTCTGTCTGTCTTATGAAGATAGGGGCTATCTTTCCTAGCCTTGGAAATTAGAGAGAGTGTCACTATCTAGCAGAAAGAGCAGATATGCTTGCAGCCTCTTATCAGATATTCGGGTTTCCTGAATTGGTGATTCCTCAACTGTGACACAAACTCACTATGTGTGCAGAATCTCCCAAGACGATTCAATATCACTCCTGTAGGATTTGGGAGGCAATGGGAATTGGCACAGGATACTCATGTTGCTTGCTCTGCTATGAGTCATAAAGTTCTGTGTCTCTGACCCAGGAGTTTCATGTCTTGCGAACATCCATGAACCATGGCAGGCTAACTTGTTAGTTTGCAAGTAAGGTAAAATCTCAGAGATATCTCAGTTTTCCACAGTCCTTTCCCCTTAATTTATTTATGTGGTTTATAAGTTTCTTTCCTCAGAGAAACTCTGTAAATTATTCAGAATTTCTGCCTCTCAACAGAAAGCTGTAAGAACAATTTGGCAGAACAGTCCTTTGGCAGAACCCAGATGATCTTGATGCCTTTTTGTTGTGGACTATATGTTGTAACTTCCATCAAGTTTGGGGCTACAACTGGGGAAATTTAGAAATAATAAATCCTGAAATTTTAAAGCTACAGATAAATAGGTTGTATTTTGTTAAATGGGTAACATTAATTTTCTGGAATTTTGTATAGAAATCATCTTGGTAATCTATCTTGTTGGTTCACATTGCTATAGATAGTATATGTATAAAATAACAATATTTATTGTCTTACCTTACCTTTGGATCTTTTGTGTGTGCTTTTTAGACTTTAAAACCTTAAAGAACAAATTATGACAATGTTTCCCGTACTGTTCTTGACTGGCATGTTGCATTGCCAAAAGACTGCAGGTCACAAATGAAAAAAAAAAAAAGAATCCAAATTGACTGTGTCTTTTCTTATGGCTCAACAGCTGTCAAACACTGGAAAAATTTGTTTTGGATAAAGCACCAACATTCCTTCTTCCATTCCCAGCCCTATGCCATACAGTCTGCAGTTCTTCAGCTGACCACTGATTGATGTCAATGTGAAAATTTTCAGACAGAAGACAAAAAATATGTCATGGGTTTTTTGGTACTTCAAGCTTCTGATTAGGACCAAAGCCAACAATTACACACACGTAGGCCTATTCTACTCATGAATACAGAGAAAACAGAATCTCTTTGGAGTTGCAAGAATAACTACTTTATTCCTCATACAAAATGATTAAGGCTCAAAAGCCATCCTGTAAAAAAGATACAGTCAAAGAAGAGTGGTAAGCTATTTATTTTTCCTCTGTATTCTTTCATAAGAAGGCCTCAAGCTTATCAGGTGCTAAACACACTGGGGACAGCTGATATATGTGAACCAGTACAGTCCCATCAGAGCAAAGCATCCTAATTAGTTGATTATTCAACACATATTTTTTAGTATCTGCAATGTGACTGCATTGTTCTAGTGTCTACACTGTTGTACGTTCTAGATAAACACTAACACAATCTAAGTAAGAACCTCAGCCTCCTTAACTGTACTGTGATGTGCAGCATAGCAACATTTTGCCCAACATCGGACTCCATATATGTTAGTGGTCCATTGAGAAGCAGAACCCCCAAGAAAATTCTCAATGAAGGCTTTAGCTAAGTGTTTACAGGCCTCCACTAACTCCTTAAAAAGTTTGAAAACATGGACCTTGACACTGAAAGGTTTTCCTTAGTAGAGAAGGATGTTCATGGTACATTATCTACTTACAAGCAAATCTATGACATAAAGAAATAAACCAAGAAAACCACAATGGACACATTTCTGAAAAGACTGACACCTTCCCCAGAAGAGCCTCAGGAAGGTCTTTCAGGAGGTGTTCCAGAAGAAGGCGTTATCATCACAGGAGATGACAACTCCATGTGTGTAGTTATCCCTGAAGACCTTCCTGTGGGAAGGAGGTGGAGGTGGAGACAGTGATATTAATGATTTTGACCCTATGTAGGACTGGACTAATGTATGTGTTTGTATATTAGTTTTTAAGAGAAAAGTTTAAAAAGTAATAAATAAATAAATGAAAATAGAAAAAGCTTGTACAATAAGGATATAAAGAAAGAAAATATTTTTGTACAGATGTTCAATGTGACTGTTTTTGAGCTAAGTGTTATTAAAAAAAATCAAAAAGTTTATTGAAAAAAATTTAAAAGTTTATAAAATAAAAACTGTCATAGTAAACTAAAGTTAATTTATTACTAAAGAGACTTTTTAAATAAATGTAGTGTAGCCAAAGTGTACAGTGTTTATAAAGCCTACAGTAGTGTGCAATCATGTCCTAGACTGTCACATTCACTCCCACTCACTCACTGACTCACCCAGGGCAACTTCCAGTCCTGCAGCCTCCATTCATGGTAAGTGCCTGCACAGGTGTATCATTTTTCATCTTTTATACCATATTTTTGCTGTATCTTTTTATGTTTAGATTCAGTGATCTTGGCCCTAGGTAGGCCTAGGCTAGTGTGTGTATTTGTGTCTTAGTTTTTAATAAAAGTTTAAAAAGTACAAAAAAAATAGAAAATACTTACCATTGTGTTACAATTGCCCACAATATTTAGTATAGTAACATGCCGTACAGACCCATAACCTAGGAGCCATAGGCTATATCATAAAGCCTAGGTGTGTGGTGGGCTGTACCATCTAGGTTTGTGTAAGTGCACTCTGTGATGGTCACACAATGATGAAATCACCTAAAGGTGGATTTCTCAGAATGTTTCCCCCTTGCTAAGCAAACATGACTGTACAGTCAAGTGGAAATGACAGATATTGAAGATCTTACATATACCATTTATTTATTTATTTTTAAGGGAGTTTACCTTCTCTGAGTGTAAGGATGGGTCAATGTAGAGCTTCTAAAAGAAGTGACATATAAACTGAGAACTGTAGAAAGGATAGAAATTAAACTAGGAGACAAAATGGAAAGAAAAAAAAAGATTTATGATGCAAAGACCCTGAGGTGAAATGGCCATTATACATTGAGGAAAGGAGAATAGTTTATAATGAGACTGGAAAGGTATACAGGAACTATATGAAGAAGCTTTTTGGCTATAGTACAGACTGGTTAGGGACAATAGAAATTAATTTCTATATGTGTGTTCACAAAAATTAACCCTCGCTATAGTGATTGAGGAGAGTAATGTGGGTGTGGGAGATCAGCTTTGTACAAGGAAACAGTTGACTTTGAGCTAAACCATGAAGGAGATAATGGGGATAATTAAAAGTTGACATGTTCTGGAGGCATTGAAACAATAGAATTAATATACTTTGGTAGTTAATTGAGCATAGGAAAATAGATAGGGAAAGAGATTTCATAGGACACACAAGGGACTGTCGAGAGCAATCAACAGGATAGATGATAATATTATTTCCTGTGGTTAAAATATAAGAAGGGGATCAGGTTTGGAAAGAACGATGGTGAGTTCTGTTTTTGACACCCTGAGCTTGAGGGTTCGGCTTTCGACTATATGGCCTGAAGCAAAGGAGAAAAGTCATGTGTTGGAGATAAAAATTTAGATGTTGGCAATATTTAGGTATTAAAGACTTGAGAATGCCCAGGAATATATTATAAGAAAAGAAAAAGAAAGCGCTTAGCTCAGGGTCTAGAAGAAAACCTAAGTTTAACAAATAAAAGGAAAACATGAGAAATAACTGGCAAAAGATACAGGGAACTTTTCAGAAAGGGAGGAAGAAAACAAGGAATATATGCTGGCATGGGAGACAAGGGAGAGAGTGCTTCAAGAAACTGGTTAACAATAGGGAA
The DNA here is from genome assembly GCA_033961575.1 of Aselliscus stoliczkanus. NCBI lineage: Eukaryota > Metazoa > Chordata > Mammalia > Chiroptera > Hipposideridae > Aselliscus > Aselliscus stoliczkanus. The sequence continues at coordinate 13,081,757 of CM066730.1, forward strand.
TTGTGCTTAGTGGCAAGACACAGGATAAGAAATATAGATTTCTAATAAGGAAGACATTTATATTTCAAAATTAAAACCAGAAAAGAGGTAAAAGTTTTTTAAAAAAGTCAAAAGTCAAGGCCAGAACTGGAAAGGAGATATAAGGATGGCATTGAAAATAAAGATAGATTACAAAGGAGTATTGTTGAACTCCAAAACAGAAAAATAAATATAGAAATCAGAGATTCACTGATCTGGAATCCAGAAACACACCCCAGACAACTGACTTTTTAAAATCCCTCCCCCTTTTTTACATTTATCTGTAACAACTTATTTGTCAGAACATTATTTTTAAATTACTTGTTATAGAAAAAAGAAAACAAATATATATATATATATATATATATATATATATATATGCATATATATATATGTATTTAAAGATTTTATTGGGGAATTGGGGGAAGGAACAGCAGTGGGGAATTGGTGAAGGGGAACAGACAAGTTGCTGTCCTTTTGTTCTTCAGTCTAGTTGTGGAGGACGTTGCTTCACTGGCCCATGTTGCTTTGTGATCATTGTGTTCTTAACCAATGTGCCACTTGGCTGACCTGAATAGAATATATTTTTCTTGTAGAATAACTTGAACATACAGAAAAGTAGAAAAGTAACCCATATACTTACCACTAAAAGATAAGCAATATTGTTAGTCTTTTTTTATCAGAATTTTTAGGATAAATTATTATCATTCTATGCACATTACTTTGAAATATACTTTTTTACTTGATACAACAGAATTAATTATATTTTACTTTCGATTATGTTAGGCTAGATAATTACATCTAAAATGAATTTATGTGACTAGAAATCAAACTTTTTAAAGGCTTCTGAATTTTTAAACCTGATTTGATTTTATAAAAATAAATGCTTCAAACAAATAATGCATAGTTTCAGAATTAATTAAAATCATTACAAAATAAAATATTTCAGTATACACTATGCATTCTGTTAACGACAAATAGAAAAATATTGCTGTTATCTTCGAACCTATATTTTTCTCTATAATATGGAAACCACAATTGTTAAACACCTGTGTAATGGATGATATCTCTTACCTAACTGATCACAAAATCTACTTCAATTATTTTTATTTATTTATTTATTTTTTAAGATTTTATTGGGGAATTGGGGGAGGGGAACAGCATTGGGGAATCGGGGAAGGGGAACAGACAAGTTGCTGTCTTTTTGTTCTTCAGTGTAGTTGAGGAGGACTTTGCTTCACTGGCCCATGTTAGTATCATCATTGCACTCTTCCCGGATGAGGCAGATTGGTCGCCAGCTTCTGGATGGTCACTCACCACGGCTATTGGCAGCTCACGCTGGCTGCCAGCCACTCACGCTGGCTGCCGGCCAATCACTGTAGCCTATGGCAGCCCACTGCAGCAGAGGCCAGGGCTCACAACCCAGTTCCAGGTGGAGCTGTTGTTAGCTGCAGAGAGCAGTGTCCCTAGCTCTCATATGTGGTATCCAATCCGGGGCCGCTGAAGACCCCAAACCAGCTCTTAATCAATGCGCCACTCTGCTGGCCCTACTTCAATTATTTTTAATCAACAGAATTATAATTAGATATCTAATTTATGAAAAAAAATACTTCAGCATTTAAGGGTGTATAAATTTCATTAGCAAGTACTCCTATATATAAAGTCATTTATTTTATATTCTTTAACATAACAAACAAATACTGGACATAGCTCATTGATTTAAATCATTTAAACTTTCACCTCTCACTGAGAACAATTGGATCAGGGCAAACGGGCCTATTGCAGAACCCAAGATGCCTTTGTTTTCCTTCAGGGGGATCCAGGGCATAAAGCAGATTAGAGTTCCAGAAGCAAAGAAAAAACAGACAGATTTTTGTGTGTACAGACTCAGAAATCTACAAATGACCTAAAACATCTACTTCAAAGATGAGAAGAAAGCTAAGAACCCTGAAGAAGTCCTCTGCAAATGAAATCAGCATCAAAAGGTTAAAAAAAAAGTATATATATATATATATAGCAATTTTTAATTTAAAAATTTTTTGTATATATATGGCAATAATTTGTCATGATCAGAAGCATCTGTATGCTGGTGGTAACCACTTGGAGAAGTCAAACATGGCTTGTATTCATCTTTTCTTATTGGTATATATTGAATATTACAAATTTAATACAGTTTTCCTCTCTTAAAATGTGTATACTTTTTTGGGCATTATACACACAAAAACATGCACACACACACGCACATAAAGGGTGGAAAGGGGATGGAGCTCTTCAGAAGTTAATCGCAAACCTTGGAGGCTCTAACATAGTTGTGAAGGAAATAGACTTACATATCACATTTACCAACATTAGCTCTCCTAACTAAAGGATTCTTTTGTTGTGTTATTTTAACAATTGTGAAAAACTCTTGAGCCTTCTCTATTACACTTAAATTTTTGTAGTTGTTTTACTTTTGAAAGTGTGCTATGATCAAAATAATCTAGAACCCAGGAGTTAGAAGAGCTGAGTTTACAGTCCAAAATTGCCTGTAACTTTTTCGGAGCACATTATTTCAACTAATCAGTGGTTTAATTTTTTTTATCTATAAATAGAACTAACATACATTAAACATATGGAACCATGAACATGTCAGCAAAATCTAATAATATCGTAGCCCAGCAGTTGTCTCTATTATGTTAAAAAAACTAACAAAACTTTATTTCTTTAGCTAAACTTTTTATATTATGAAATAAAATGAAACATTATTTCCATTGCTTATCATAACTAAGACAGCAAGTGCATTGAAACAGAAAGTCTATTTTTATAATGTTTTAGAGAGTCTGAGTATAAATCAATATAATATTGCTTTTGTGTTTAGAATACTGAGTTATGGATCATTTTCTTAGCATAAAGGCATGTGTTATAACTCAAGTCAAGATGGTGGAGTAGGTAAATTACTCTCCTCCTCCCAAGAACATATCAAAATTAAAACTAAATTATAGAACAACCATCACTGAGAATTACCTAAAGACTATCTGAGTAGAATTCCTATAACTAAAGATGTAAAGAAGAAGCAATGTTGAGACTGGTGGGAGGGGCAGAGATGCAGAATGATTAGGTCCCACACACACACACAGTGGTTCAGAGTCAGGAGAAATATCTCAGCTGCAGAGGTCCCCCTGATAAATGAGGTGTCCCTGTCCCACACTGGTTCTCTAACCCAGGGCATCAGTGACAGGAAAAGGAGTCCCCATAACATTTGGCTGTAAAAACCAGTGGGAATTGCATCTGAGAAAGACAAAGAGCTCCTAGAGACTGAGGTGCTTCCCTTAAAATGAACATTCATAGACTTACTCACAGATCCACTTGGTCTAAGCTTCAGTGCAGGGGCAGCAGCTTGAAAAGTGACAGGAACATACAGGAAGGAACTAAGTTGAGTAATCAGGGCAAGTGCTGGAGAGACAGGGGTTGGGGCAATTTTCTTCATGGACACAAGTGCTCGCAGGTGCCATTGTTCCTTTATGGAACTCCTTTCCCACCTTGCTGTCCCAGCATAGGCAGGCACCTAATCTGAGCTCCATATGAACCTGGAAAACACTATTAACTCACTCTAGTGATCCCTTGAGACCCCGCCCCATACAACTCACTCCTCCCCAGCCTCTTCTAGCAGCTCCTCCACACAAGCACCCTGCCACCACTAGCTGTCAGGCTTTCTAAAAATCTCTCAAAGGTCCACAAACCACAAACAGGTAGCAGCTGGCCTTAGAGTGTCTTTTATGTCTTGCAAAGTGGCCCCAAGCCCAACAAAGGCAACCAGTCTCAAATTGCATTATAATCCCATCAAGTGGCTCCAAAGCTGACTTAAGTGGTGGCCAGTCTTGGCTTGGAAGGTAGTTTCAATTAAGGTATCACAACCCAGCTCAATTAGAACCTGGCCTCAGATCACATCATGGTGCTCACCAAAGGGTCCCAAGCCTAGCACAAGTCACAGACAGCCTTGATTCACAGCATAGCATCTCCCAAGCACCTCCAGGATAAGTGGCAACAAACCACAGATCACTTGTAGTTCCTACGAAGAGGCCCCAAGCCCAGCACAAGTGGAAGTTAAATTTGGTCTGCACTAGGGTCACTCCCAAGAGGCTCCAAAACCAACACAACCAGTGGCCAGCTTCAGACCACACCAGAGAATCACCCAACCGGCTTTACAAGTGACACATCCAAAGGTCAGATTCTGTTGGCACCAGACCCCTACTGTAGTAGCCACAACTCTGTGGGACCTGCCCACCACACAACAGCTCATCCAATGTAGTCATGGCCAGACCTTACAGACAGGCAGCCTGAGGATCAATCCCACCCACTGATGCGCCAACAGCAATTTAGGTTCAATTACAACAGGAGGGCACACACAGCCCACACAGAGGACTCCCCTGAAGCACTCGGCTCAGGTGACCAGAGAGACTGAGCCACTGGGCTGCACAGATAATTTACAATGTAAAGGCATCTTGCCAAGACTGAGAGATATAGTAGATCTACCTAATATACAGAAACAAACAGAAGGAGTCAACTAAAATGAGGAGATAAAGAAGCATTCCCAAAACAACTAAATGAAATGGAGGAAAGTAACCTACCATATACAGAATTCAAAACACTGTTTATAAAGATGCTCAATTAACTTAGGGGAAAAATGTAGATGAACTCAGTGAGAAAATCAATAAAGAGATAGAAAAACATTAAAAAAGAACCAGTCAGAAATAAAGAATGCAATAACTGGAATAAAGAGTACATTAAATGGAATCAACAGCAGATTAAATGAAACAGAGGACAGACTGAGAAATTTGGAAGACAAAGTAGTGGAAAACACCCAATTGGAAATAGAAAGGAAATAGAAAATTAATGAGTATAGTTCAACAGACATCTGGGACAAGATAAAACATAACAACATGTGCATTATAGGTGCACCAGAAGAAGAGAGAACAAGGGATTAAAACCCTATTTGAAGAAATACTGAATGAAAACTTACCTAGCCTGGCAAAGACAATAGACATACAAGACCAGAAAGTATAGAGTCCCAAACAAGATGGACTCAAAGAGGCCCACACGAAGACACATCATAATTAAAGTGCCAAAGTGTAAAAACAGAGACAGAATATTAAAAGCAACAAAAGAAAAGCAATTTGTTACCTACAAGGGATCTCTCATAAGACTGTCAAGCTAATTTCTAAACAGAAAATTTGCAGGCCAGAAGAGATGGGCACAAAATATTCAAGTGATGAAAAATAATGACCTAAAACCAAGATTACTCTACCTAGCAAGGCTATTATTTAGAATCAAAGTCAAGCGCTTTCCAGACAAGAAAAAGCTAAATGAGTTCATCACCACAAAAAGAGTATTACGATAATGTTAAAAGGAACTTCTTTAAGAAGAAGAAAAAGGGTAAAAAATATAAATAATAAATGGCAATAACTATATACTTATCAATAATTGCTTTAAATGTAAATGGATTAAATGCTCCAATCAAAAGGCATAGCTGAACGGATAAGAAAACAAGACCCATGCCCATGTTGCCTACAAGAGATCAATTTTGAATCGCAAGACATGCACAGACTGAAATAAAGGAATAGAAAAAAGATATTTCATGCAAATGAAAATAAAAAAGCTTGGGTGGTACTACATATATATCAGGAGAAATAGACTTTAAAACAAAGGCTAAAACAAGAGACAAAGAAGAACATATCATAATGATAAAAGGATCAATCCAAAGGAGAATATAAATCTTGTGAGCATTTACACACCCAATGTAGGAGCCCCTAAGTATATAAAGCAAATGTTGGTGAACATAAAGGAAGAGAGCAACACTAATATGGTCATAGTAGGGGACTTTAACACCCATTGACATCAATGGATATTTTATTTTATTTTTTTTTTTTTAGGGCAGCGTCACTGGCCCTCACATGTGGGACCGAACCGGGGCCGCTGGCTTCTTAAGCCAGCGCTTAACTACTGCGCCACTCAGCCGGCCCTGACATCAATGGATAGATTATTGAGATAGAAAATCAAAAGGAAACAGTGGCTTTAAATGACACATTAGAATAATGGTTTTAATTGATATTAATAGAACATTTTACCCAAAAGCAACAGAATATACATTCTTTTCAAAAACACGTGCAACATTATCCAGGCTAGCCCAAATGTTAGGCCACAAAACAAGTCTCAATAAATTTAAGAAGATTCCAATCATATTAAGCATCTTCTCCAGTCCCAAATGTATGAAACTACAAGAGGAAAACTGAAAAACATGAGGTACATGGAGGTTAAATAACATGCTAGTAAACAATGAACGGGTTAATAATGAGACCAAGGATGAAATCAAAAGATACTTCGAGACAAATGAAAATGAAAACTAATGACTTAAAAATCTATGGAACAAAGCTAAAGCAGTGTGAAATCCATAGCAATCTAGGCCTACTCCAAGAAACAAACAAAAAAATCTCAAATAAACAATCTATTCTTACACCTAAAGGAACTAGAAAAAGAACAAACAAAACCCAAAGTGAGTAGAAGGAAGGAAATATAAAGATCAGAGCAGAAATAAAGGAGTGTCTAACAAACATCACAAAATATCAATGAAACCAAGAGCTGGCTCTTTGAAACATAAACAAAATTGATGAACCTTTAGCTAGATGATCAAGAATAAAGGAGAGAGGGCCCAAATAAATAAAATCAGAAATTAAAGAAGAAAATTGACAACCAACACCACAGCAATACAGAGGATTCTATGAAAATGCTCAAAACAATTACATGGCAACAAACTGCACAATCTGGAAGAAATGGGTAAATTTCTAGAAAAATACAATCTTTCAAGACTGAATCAGGAAAAACAAACAAACAGAGAATGTGAAGAGGCCAATAACTACTAACAAAATTAAATCAATAGGAGGAAAAAAACAAAACTCCCATCAAACAAAAGTCCTGGATGATGTGGCTTCACAGGTGAATTTTGCCTAACATTCACAAAGAAGGTTTAATACTTATCCTTCTCAAAGTATTTCAAAAAATTGAAGATGAAGGAAGCCACCTAAACTCATATTACAAGTCCAGCATTACCTGACACCAAAACCAGACAAAGACATTACAGAAAAAGAAAATTATAGGCCAACATCCCTAATGAACATACATTCAAAAATCTTCAACAAATTATTGGTGAACTGAATTCAGGAATATATTAAAAAGATAAAGCACCATGATCAACTGGAATTTATTTTTGAGATGCAAGTTTGGTTCAATATCCACAGATCAATTAACATGATACACCACATAAACAAAATGAAAGATAAAAATCATATGATCATGTTAATAAATGCAGAAAAAGCATTTGACAAAATCCAACACCACAGCAGTCAGACTAGGAAGAGAAATAAAAGGCATCCAAATTGGACAGAAAAGTCAAACTGTCATTATTTGCAGATAACATGATACTATGTATAGAGAGCCCTAAAGGTACCACCACAAAATAACCTGTTAGATCTAATAAATTAATTCAGTAAAATAGCAGTACAGGCAACTAATATTCAGAGATAGGTTGCATTTTTATATTCCAGTAATGAACTATCACAAAGAGAAATTAAGAAAGCAATCCCATTTACAATTGTATACAAAAAAATGATAATAAAGTAATAGGAATAAATTTAACCAAAGAAGTAAAAGACCTATACTCAGAAAACTTTAGACATTGAAGAAAGAAATTGAAGAGGACACAAATAAATGGAAGCATATATTGTGTTCATGGATAAGAAGAATTAACATTATTAAAATGTCCATACTATCCAAAGCAATCTACTGTTTCAGGGCAATCCCTATCAAAATACCAAAATAGCATTTTTCACAGAACTAGAACAAATAATTTTAAAATTTATACTGAACTACCAAAGACCCCAAATAGTCACAGCAATCTTGAGAAAGAAGAACAAAGTTGGAGGCTTTATACTCTCTGATATCAAACTACTACACAACTATTGCAATCAAAACAGCATGGTGCTTGCATAAAAACAGACACATAAATCAATGGAACAGAGTAGAGAGCCCAGAAATAAACCATGCCGATATAGTCAATTAATATATGACAAAGAAGGAAGAATATAAAATGAGGTGAGGACAATTTCTTTAATAAATGATGACAGAAAACTGGACAGACACATGCAGAAGAATGAAACTGGATCACTTTCCTATGCCATATATAAGAATAAACTCAAAATGGATTGAAAACTTTAATATAAGAACTGAAACCATTAAATTCCTAGAAAAAAAACATAGGCAGTAGACTCTTTGACATTAGTCTTCATATTTTTTTGGATATGTATCCTCAGGCAAGGGTAAAAATAATAAACAAAAGGGATTACATCAAATTGAAGAGTTTTTGCACAGTGAAAGGAACCATCAAAAAAATGAAAAGACAACCTACTGAAATGAGAGGAGATATTTGCCAATGATACATTCAATAAGGGATTAATATCCAAAATATATAAAGAACTCATACAACTCAACACCAAAAAAAGCAAACAATGCAACTAAAAAATGGGTTTTGGACCTAAACAGATATTTCTCCAAAGAGGATATCCAGTAGACGTATGAAAAGATGGCCAGTAGACGTATGAAAAGATGCTCAATATCACTAATCATCAGGGAAATGCAAATTAAAACCACAATGAGATATCACCTCACACTTGTCAGAATGGCTATTCCCAATAGATCAAGAAATAAGTGTTGGAGAAAAGAGAACACATATGCATTATTGGTGGGATTGTAAATTGGGTGCAGCCACTATGGAAAACAGTATAGAGGATCCTCAAAATGTTAAGAATAGAATTATTATATGACCAAGAAATTCTACTTCTTGGTATTTATCCAGAGAAATCCAAAACACTAATTCAAAAGGATATATGTACCCCATGTTCATTGCAGCATTATTTATAACAATCAAGATATGGAAGCAACCTAAGTGTCCACTGATAGGTGAATGGATAAAAAAGATGTGGTATATATGATGTATGGAATATTACTCAGCTATAAAAAGAATGAAATCTTACCATCTGTGACAATATAGATGGACCTAGAGGGTTTTATACAAAGTGAAATAAGTCTGACAGAGAAAGACAAACACCATATTATTTCACTTACACGTGGAATCTAAAATTCAAAACAAATGAACAAATTAAACAGAAACAAACACATAGATACGGAGAACAAATTGGTGTTTGCCAGGTGGGGATGGCTTGGGGGGAGGAGTTTAAATGGTGAAAGGCATTAAAAAGTACAAATTGCTAGTTATAATTATAGTCACAGTGATATAAAGTACAGCATGGAGAATATAGTCGATAATATTGTAATAACTATGTATGGTGTAAGATGGGTACTTGACTTATCCAGGTGATCACTTTATAAAGTATGTAACTGTTTAATCACTATGTTATACATCTGACACTAATATAATATTGAATGTCAACTGTAATTAATAAATACATTTTTAAAAAGTAAAAATTAATAAGTGTGCCTTCTTGTAAGGACATAGAGTATGTCAAAAGGGTTAAAGTTAAAAGAAGAGATGCAGTGTTTGAATTTATGACGATAAGAGTGAGTATTTATGTAATTAAGTCTTATCCTGACCTAGTCCTACCATTAAGTCTTTTCAATGCAGTCTCTCCCTATTTTGCTGAATAACAAATTATCACTTAAGACAATTTATTATCTCATAGTTTCCATGTGCCAGGAGCACAGGTACACATTAGGTGGGTCCTCTGCACAGTGTCTCACCAGGTTGAAATCAAGGTTTCAGTTGGTGCTGTGGTCTCATCTGGAGCTTTCCAAGCTCATTAGTTGTTCACAGAATTCAGCCCCTTGGAGTTGTAGAACTGAGTTCTCTGCTTTTTTTTTTTTTTTCTGATTACAGCTGAGGGGTTACTCTGAGCTCTTAGACACTGGCTTATATAACTTAACAGCTTACTTCATGAAAACCCGCAGGAGAATCTTTCTCCCATTAGCTAAGAAGGTGTCTTATATAACATAATGCAGTCATATGAATAAATATCCCATCACTTTCACAGGTTCTTTCCACACTCAAGGAAAGGCAAATGCACAGGGCTTGTACATCAGAGGGCAGAAGTCTTGGGAGCTGTTTAATGATTCTGCTGACCTCACCTCTTTATCACATTAAATGGTATTCATACAATGAAAATGACTCTAAGATTGGTCAACCTTCTCTAAATTGTGACAAACCTAGAGGATTATGCCAGACATTCCAGTGGATCAACAGCCTTCCCTCCACTGGAAAAGCAACTCACAGCATCATTAATGAGGCCCATTATGAAATATTCTTCCTGCCATCAGAAAATTATTCTGTTTCTGTTTTCATTTGACCAGATTTGGGTGTAAATTAGAAAAGAACATCTCAGCCAAGATACCCATTCTGGGAAGCAGAGCACTGCCTCTACTTTGACCCCCATTCACTGCGTCTTCTGAGCCTCTTTGTGCAAGCACAAGCCACACACCCATATGCGAAAGCCCTGTCACTGCAGGACACTCTAAGCTTAAAGCCAGGGCACTAGTTATATGACTCAGCCCCAGCCACTTCATCTTTCTACAGCACTGATTTATCATCTGTAAGTAGGAAACAGTAATGGCTTCCCTAACACATGGGTTATTTTAGTTATCAAATAAGATAACACATATTAACTCTACCAAATATAAGGTACCATGAACATGTAATATGACATACTTCTTTAAAACATCACAGGAGTAGACTGACCTTATAAAATGGACATTTTATAAGTCAAAAGAATTGAGCATCAGCAACTTCACATGGCTCCACACAGTAGCTTTTTTTTTTAACTCTCTTGGTCCCAGGGAATATTGGCAAACATCTCTTAGAAAAGTTATCCTATGGGCCTCTTGTATTACCAGAAGTAACCTAAGGCTTAGGAGTATAACATTCTTTTTTTTTTTAAATTAAAGTTTATTGGATTGACAATTGTTAACAAAGTTACATAGATTTCAGGTGTACAATTCTATAATACATCATCTATATATCACATTGTGCATTCACCACCCAGAGTCATTTCTCTTTCCATCACCATATATTTGATCCCCTTTACCCGCATATACCACCCCCTTCCCCCCTTGTAACATTCTTAACACAAAAAGAAATCTTTTCCCAGAAAGGAGAAAAAAATCTTGTGCCCTCTGGGGTTTTTTAATGATGAACACACAATCTTAAGTATTATTAAAAGATTATTCCTCCCCCAAATACTGAATGAACTCCCTAATGAATAATTAAAATAAGGCTGCAAACCTTGTTTTTATAATTTTTTAAAAATTGAATTGAATTTTTATGCTTATAAATTATGCTAACTTGGTAGTATCCTCAGGCTTTTTTTAGCGAAGGGTGTAGTTTGTGGGAACAAAACATCTGTTTTGGTGTATCATTGGTTAGACTTTAAAATTATATCCATTGTTGGTAGATAAAGCAGGATGGCCTATAGAAATGCAGACTGAGCTTAACTGAGGACTGGTGCTTTACCAAGGACTTCTGGTGAGGAGTGAGCTAAAGTTCCAGTTGTACCTCCCTTGCATCTGGAAATGATCTTAGAGTTCCATTCTACTGATACCATACTTCTGGCTCTCCACAGTTTTTAAGGTAAGATATTACGACACAAGCCTGAACATATTTTGACCCATTTTCATATCGTATGTGGTACAATTATGATTACATCGCTTTGTCCCTTTCCATTCTTTTGTAGATATTTAGGTTTGCTAAAAATCTCTCCCAGACCAGGCACTGTGATAGGAAGACAAATAAAACTAAAACTAAGCAATAGAAGAATTTTGACAATTAAAGACCAATATACAAACTAAAATATTTCTATTAAGTTAAAATGAAAAATAATATTTATTGATGGATTTTAAAAAAATGTATTCTCCTAATAATTTCAAAGGATTCCAAGCCTTACACAAAATGAAAGCAAACAAGTAGAATCTTTGGAGTAACCCCTGGTAAAGGAAAAGGTCTAAAGGCACAGCTAAGTACTACTGAGGAAATTTGTTCAACTGAACCTTCAAGTGAATCTCCCCATTTTTAAGAAAGAACATAAAAAGGTCAAGGAGATGAAGATACTATGTTCTGGGTGAGGGTGGAGGGTTGGCTTCATAACAGCACGTAGATGAGAAGATATTCCTCCTGAATCAAGACCGTATGCAAAGACACATCAAGGCTGACTGTCTGGAGGCAGCCCAGATAGGGCTATGGATAGACAGGGAAAGTCAGGAGAGATACAGAGGCCAGAAAAAGTCATGCTAGAAAAAGTCATCATCAGAGTGTGATTAGCCTGGGCATGTGGTGTGTCCAATCAGAGTGCACAGGACAATCAGAGTGCCCAGGACTCTCAAACGTATACCTGCTTACCTTCTACTGGGCAGAACTTAGTCAGATGGTCATATATTTTCTTAATTCCAGACATTTATTGTAGTTTTGTTAATTTCAAATATTTATAGGCCTCTTATATGAAATTTAAGGCAAATAAAGATACATGTCCTATGACTGCCAGCAGTTACTAGCCAGGCTATTAACCAAATAGGGATTTAGATGATGAACTTTACCCTGACTTTGATCAGGGAGACCTCGCCTCTTGTAAGAGGTCTTGTTGCCATGGCAGAGCTGCGCACTGGGATACAGATGAAGGAGGGCTCTCTAAAAGGATCTGACAGTTAATGTAGAGAAAAAAATAAATAAATAAACTTAAAATAGGGCAGGACTCCTGTAGATGACTGGCTGGAGGGGAACCAGCTACCCCTCCCTGCAACTGGGGTTCTGAGGCAAGACCCTGATGGGCTGCTGAAAATAGCAGCATCCTGAGGACTGGCTCCCACTCCTCTTCACCTGGTCATTCCCAGACTTCAGAAGTTGGCTGACTCAGACACCTTAACCATCATCCTCCCAATGTTCAGCTTGACCTCACCTTGAGACTCACCTAGACTCGGGGCTGGCTGTGCAAAACTGGAATGACCAGTAGGGAGAGAAGATGACAGATGCAGACCAGTTGAGCCATCAGATGACTAAGAAAGGAAGGAAGCATTAAGACTCAGGGGCAGCCAGAGTCTCTATCATAAGAACGTTTTCCCAATTAGACCACAGAACGTATCCTGTGAGAGCTCCACTGACACTAGCACTGAGTACTAAATACTGCAGTGACAGCACAGCCCACATGGGCACCAGACATTGAGTGCCTCAGGAAGCATGTGTCAGTTACAAGGAAAAAATATGTATCTGAAAGTTTCAACATTTCCATTTGGAGGCAATTTCTGTCACTCAGGAAGACATATAACATGCAAATTGTTATGAATATTGGGGACAACCAAAACTGTCTAATGGTCTGGAGAAAACTTTATAGAGCTTGACTACAAAGGGTATCATATCTTTAGCATCCAAGCTTGTTAATTAGGAATTACTGTTTTAAAAGTAGTTTGAGAACTGGAAAGTAGGATTCCAGGCTGAGTGCCTATGTTGTTCTACCATTTGGGGGATTAACTGCACTTGCATATGTGTCTTTTTTAGGTACATGATAGTGTGCATTTCCTAATTGAGCTGGGTTTAACAAGGTATATTTTGTAACCAATTTGGTTTTTGTTTTTTATAATCTTTTTCTTTTATTTTTCTCCCTTTGACTTAATCATATTGCCTTGGAGCCATGAACATCTTACTTGTCCTCCCATGTCCTGATTTCAGGTTTTTTCTTTCTTCCTTCCTTCCTTCCTTCCTTCCTTCCTTCCTTCCTTCCTTCCTTCCTTCCTTCCTCCCTCCCTCCCTCCCTCCCTCCCTTCCTCCCTTTCTCTCTCTCTCTCTCTCTCTCTCTCTCTCTCTCTCTCTCTCTCTCTCATTAGTTTCAGGTATACAAAACAATGTAATAGTTACACATTTACACCCCTCACAAAGTGATAACTCCCCTCCCTCAATCAACTGCCCTCTGCAATTGTATATAACTGTTACAATTCCATTGACTTTATTCCCTATGCTGTACGTCACATCCTGTGACTATATATATGTTAAATTACATATAGTTGACATTCATTATTATTCAGCTTCAGGTGTGTAGCACAGTAGTCAGTTTTGCTTGAAGGACAAGAAGATATTATGGAAACAGCTTTCTGAAAACAATCACTGCACTTATTTCTGTGTCCCATCACTTCACTATTGTTTTTTCCACACCGAAAGGCTCAGATTCAAATTTGCAACTCAGACAGGGAAATCGTATTGAATTGAACTTTATTCCAGTTAAGTTATCACATCTCCAACCCACTCTTTTATGCAGCTTTGGGAAGTGAGGGTTGATTCCACACCCCATTTCTGCTTTGCCGGCTGGCTTCTTGTTAGACTCTAGGGGAGATGGCAAGGCTAGAGGAATGAGATGGAACTTGTTCTTTTCTATTTTTTTCTTGTTGGCTTCCTGCCAGCCTGTTGTCTCTGTGACTTCACTTTAACAATGTTCTTAATCCCGGTACCTGTAGTTCCTTCATGTAGTAGCAGCTGAACCCCGTTTGCAGTTTTGCCACCACTTACAGAACAAGCTCTCTCCAGAGAGGCCCACAAGTTTTAATAATTTCAACCACTTCTCTTTTTCCTCTGAGCCCTGGGGTGGTAATTGTTACTTCTGAAAATTGTACCTTTGTAATAACTTTGGTTTTTATCTTTTTAGTTACCTAATTAACAACTTTATACATAGTTATGAATTCTTCGCATTCAATTCTCTATGTTTAAGTCACTGGTGTGGTTTCTGCTTCTTGACTGGACACTACCTGATACAGACTTTATAGTCTTCACATCTACATTCTACTTCCTCCAACTCATTAATATTTTTCTCACTCCTGTTTTGTGTGTGTGTGTGTGTGTGTGTGCATGTGTGCACTTGCATCTACATAAGTGAACACAAACATTTTATGAATTACAGCCTCAGAAAATAAACACTAGTGTTTAATAAAAATATATTTTTAAAATCTCATCAATTGAGTATGCTAAGGAGGTATCAATCAATAATTTTGTTTAATATAACAATGGTAACCTAATACTCATCCAGCTTTTTCCTAATGTACAAGCTCTGTATTAATCACTTCATCTGGATTATGTAACTTACTCCTCACCAAAACCCTGTGAGATAGGTGTTATGATTATTACCCATTTTATAATAAGTCTTCCTAAGGAGTCTTAATGAGGTTAAGTAACATTCTGAAGGTCACAGAGATAGTGAGAGCAGAACTGAGATATGTTTGGTGTTTTTTTGTTGTTGTTGCTGTTTTTTTGAGGGCAGTGTCACTGGCCCTCATATGTGAGACCAAACCCGGGCCGCTGGCTTCCTAAGCCAGCGCTTAACCACCGTGCCACTTGGCCAGCCTCCAGAACTGAGATTTGAATGTGGGGTAGTCCATACTATACACAATTTTGCTTCACCTGGATTCAGATCTTTATTGGGGGTAATGAGTGTGTCTCCTGTGTCCAGCATGATACTGGTAACTGAATTAAGCAAACCTGAAAATATCAGTGAAACTCAGAGGGTTATAGTTAGACAATTTGCTGCAGCTGTACTCCTTTGCTACCATATTCCTTTATTCTATATTATGTAAAATAATTCCCTTATAATATTTAATAAATAGTAATACATACAAAAATTTTTATTGCTTAGAAATCTATATGTAGCTCATTGTATTGTTTTTTTCTTCTCATTGTTTCTTCTTATTTTTGTGCTCTACCATCTTCTTATTTTTGTGCACAACATGTCCATGTTGAGCCCAAAGAGACTCAACTCACTCACTCATCTCTCTCTGCTTCAACACAGAGAGGCTCAGACAAATGTCTCCCTATGGTGGACATGCTGAATTATCACAAATAGTAGTACCTCAGCACTGACCCACCATCTAAATCCCCTTTTTCAAAAACTTGACCTATTGATGACCTTCAAAGACTAGGACAAGCTCCACTGTATTTTGCAGACTTCGAGAGAGATGATTGGAACAACATTACCTGGACTGCTAAACATTCACAGGTGTGCAAGGACATCTTACTAAAGATGTACAAACATTGATGTAGGTCCTATAAATTAAGCAGACGCAAATAAATGAAAAAATGCAAAAGCCTTTTTTGAAAAGGAGGACTATCTGTATATGTTATAAATTTCATCTAAAGGTAAATTTTAACCCTGCGGCTTTATTTAACCCTCTGCTATGCACTGTATGTGGGACATTTCAAACAAGTATCACTTGAATTGTGTTAGAACCATCACCTGGTAATTGTCTTCCCTGGATGATCATGTTTTATGGTAAATAAACAATGGGATCTAGAGAGTAGTTATTTTTAGAAAAGAAATCAGGAGAAAGAAAAATAATGCAGTGACAATAAAGAGAAACGTTCCAGGAAATGGATATAATGTGTCAAAAATTCTCTTTGGGAATGAAATGAGGGGGGAGGAGAGGGTTGTCATTGGCCTTTAGTGTTTTGTTGCTGAGTAAGTGAAAGTAAATGGAAAATGAGGTTCTTCCAATTTCAAACTGTTACAATATGGTTACTTTCATACCCTACAGAGAATTCCTAAAGGCATGAACCCAGTCACAAATCCGTACACATCAGCACTTTGCATAAAAGGAAAACATCCATATCTGACTCAAGCAACGATGAAATCAATACAGAAACATTTCCAGAGAAGTCCTGCAGGTTTTTTATGCATTTACAGCTAGTATATCGTGCAAAAAAATCTTCTGACTGTTTAATAAATCAACTTTAGATCCACAGTCCCTAAACTTCCATGATTTTCTTTATCATCGCCTAGAGAGCACCCTGCAGACACTAAGTAGCATTTTTTCCCCTACTGTTTCTATCCTTATTAGGTGGTTTATCTCTCTGCTGTTTTTTTTTTGATGGGTTTGAATACAGGGGTTAAATTCATATCTTATAGTCTTTCTATCACTGCTTTCTCCAAAGCCTGAAAAATATCATAAAAAGAGCATTTGACCAACTCCACAGTCAAAATGCTGTCCTCGGCTATCTGGCTTAGCCTAAACCACTCTTTCAATAGAGTTTTGACCATTCACATAATTTCATTTGATTTTATTTACCACTGAATGTCTGAACCACTGGCATGAATCAAATAATTAAGTTAGACACTCCAAAAGGCATAATTGGAAAGGATTTCTCAAGTATTATAAATAAAGATAGCATTTTTTTAATTTCAGGAAATTTTGAGTATCATGTACACTTTTATTTTGTTTTGTTTTGGTGTTTTTTGAGGGCAGTGTCACTGGCCCTCATGTGTGGGACCGAACCGGGGCCGCTGGCTTCCCAAGCCAGCGCTTAATCACCGTGCCACTCGGCCGGCCCTCATGTACACTTTTAATGGTGCAAAAATCTGTTGCCCTCGATGTTATTTTTAAAACATAATAGATTTGATGCTTTTAATAAATGGGAACATTTATATAAAATATGACTTGCACAGCATATGAAGATGTTAGTACTGGATAAGAAAGAGAAACTTTTTTTTTTTAAATGTAGCCATAGCCACCTAAGGATACAAGAAACAAATCATTCAGCATGGTCTGTTTCAATTAGAATCCTCAGACTTTAGGTGAGACCCACTTGCTATAAGGTATAAAACTCTATTGTAACGCCAATCATATTCTGTTTGTATTAAAGATATCCATGTAATTGTCCAATTGTGCTTCAACTTTCCTCATCTGTAAATTGGGAATAATGTTGGTTGTTTGAAGTCATATATGAATTAACACTTTTTTATGTAAATTTTTTATAAATTTTATTGAATGTATTAGATGCATCCTTTATTTACAACCTAGTGAATACCATTTATTTCACCATGTGTTCTTCCTACTGGAACTTTAAAGTTTTATTTATTTATTTATTTATTTATTTATTTATTTATTTATTTTGACATTCAATATTAATTTCAGGGGTACAGCATAGTGGTTAGACATTTTATGATTTAAAAAGTGATCCCCCTGACTAGTCTAGTACTCGCCTGGCACTATACATAGTTATTGCCATATTATTGACTATACTTCCTATGCTTTACTTTACATCTCCATGACTATTTTGTAACTACCAATCTGTACTTCTTAATCCCTTTACCTTTTTCACCATGCCCTCCAAAACCCTCCCATCTATCACCCCAATGAATCTAGTATCTGTCTGACCCCATACATATATAGTATTATTGACTATATTCCTTATGCTATAACCCACATTTCCATAATTACTGTGTAATACCCAATTGGACTTTTTTTTTTTTTGAGGGCAGTGTCACTGGCCCTCACATGTGGGACCCGAACCAGGGCGGCTGGCTTCCCAAACCAGCGCTTAACCACCATGTCACTCGGCCGGCCCCCAGTTGGACTTTTAAATCCACCCCTCAGCACCCCTCTCATTGACAACCATTAAAATGTTTCCACTATCTGTGAGTTTATTTGTTTTGTTTGTTTGCTCATTTTGTTCTTAGATTCCACATATATGAGTGAAATCACCACTCTGTCTGTCTTTCTCTGTCTGACACTCCACTCAGCACAATACCTTCCAGGTCCACCCATGCCACTTAATGGTGAGAACCCATTCCTCCCATGGCCAAGCAATATTCCAATATTCCTCTTCTTCATCCATTCATCTATTGATGGATACCCAGGCCACCTCCACAACTTGGCCATTGTAAACAATGCTGCAATGAACATATAGATGTACACTTCCCCTCAAAGTAGCATTTTGGGTTTATTTGTATAAATACTCAGAAGTGGGATTACCAGATGCTTCTTTGTCTCTTGTTATAGCCTTTGTTTTAAAGTCTATTTTGTCTGGTACAAGTACTGTACTTTAGCTTTTTTTGGTTTTTTTTCCATTTCCATTTTCATGAAATATCTGTCTCTATCCCTTTACTTTTAGTCTCTGTGTGTCTTTCAATCTGAAATGAGTCTCTTGTAGGAAGCATATGTAAAGCTTTGTTTTCTTATCCATTCAGCTATCCCATGTCTTTTGACTGGAGCATTTAATCTATTTAGATTGAAAGTAATTGTTGATGTATACTAGGTCAGACAATTAAGTTCACAAAGTTGTTGCAATGATGTTTCTAATCTTTTTTTGATATCAGAGGGCTTATTCATTATGAATTTGTACCAAGTGGACAAACAGTTCATCAAGTTTACTATTTGGAAGTGCCTAAAGGTTTCATGAAAAAGTCAGATGAAAATGACCTGAATTTTTTTTTTTTTTTTAAGATTTTATTGGGGAATTGGGGAAGGGGAACAGTGTTGGAGAATTGGGGAAGGGGACCAGCCAAGTTGTTGTTCTTCAATCTTCATTGTGGAAGGAGCCAGGTGCCATTTGGCTGCCCATCTGCAGCTTGTGGCCTCTAATCTCAAGGTGCTGTGTTCAATCTTAGTTGCGGGTGGGCATAGCCACCATCCCACGTGGGAGTCAAACGAACAGCTTTATTGTTAAGAGTGCACACCCTATCCACTGAGCCATCAGGGCAGCAGCTCAGCTCAAAGTGCTGAGTTCAGCCTTAGTTGCTGGTGGGCTTAGCCCACCATTGAACAGGCAATCTTGTTGTTACATCAGCTGAGCCATCCTGACACCTGTTGGCAGCTCAGCACCAGCTCAGCTCAGGTGCAGCTTCACTGGCCCATGTGGGAATCAAACCAGCGACCCTGTTGCTCAGAGCTAGCTCTCTTAAGCAAACTCTTAACCAACTGAGCCACTGCCAGCCCCCGTGATCTGAACTTTTTGCCAACAATCCGCGGCTCTTGAATCATGACAATACACCAGCTCACACGGCACTGTCTGTGACCAAGTTTTTAGCCAGTAAACAAATAACTGCATTGAAACACCCTCCCTACTCACCTGATCTGGCCCCCAATGACTTCTTTCTTTACCCAGAGATAAAGGAAATATTGAAAGGAAGATACTTTGATGACATTTAGGACATCAAAGGTAATACAATACAATGGCAGCTCTGATGGCCATTCCAGAAAAAGAGTTCCAAAATTGCTTTGCAGGGTGGACTAAGTGCTGGCATCGGTGAATAGCTTCCCAAGGGAACTACTTTGAAGGTGACTATAGTGATATTCAGCAATGAGGTATGTAGCACTTTTTGTAGGATGAGTTCCCGAACTTAATTTTCTGGCCTCATATATAATTATTGCCATTATATTATTCACTTTTTTTTTTTTAGCTGAGCCATCCTGCCACCTTTGGGCAGCTCAATGGCAACTCAGCTCGGGCTGACATCGAACCGCCGTTGCTCAGAGCTCAGCTCACACTCTTGAGTGAGCTCTTAACCAACCGAGCCACTCGGCCGGCCCTCATATTTTTTTATTTTTATTTTTTTATTTTTTTATTTTTTGAGGGCAGTATCACCGGTCCTCATATGTGAGACTGAACTGGGGCCGCTGTCTTCCCAAGCCAGCGCTTAACCACTGTGCCACTCGGCCGGCCCACATTTTTTTATTTTTAAAGAATTTATTGGGAAACTGGGGGAGGAGAACAGCGCTGGGGAATCGGGGAAGGGGAACAGACAAGTTGCTGTCTTTTTGTTCTTCAGTCTAGTTGTGGAGGACGTTGCTTCCCTGGCCCAGGTTGGTATCATCATTGCGCTCTTCCTGGATGAGACAAGTCGGTCGTCGGCCTCTGGATTCACATTTTTTTTATTTTATTTTACTTTTTCCATGTGAAAGAGGTCCCTCTAACATTCCTTGTAACACTGGTTTGTTGGTGATGAACTTCTTCAGTTTTTTCTTGTCTGGGAAGCTCTTTATTTGTCCTTTGATTTTAAAAGATAGCCTTGCTGTGTAGAGTATTCTTGGTTATAAGCGCCTATTTTTTATCACATTGAATATTTAATGCCAAGCCTTTCTAATCTACATTTCTGTTGAGAAATCATGTGACAGTACTATGGGAGCTCCCTTATAAGTTACTAGTTGCCTTTCTCTTGCTGCTTTTAGGATTCTCTCTTTGTCTTTAGCCTTTGCCATTTTAATTTTAATGTGTCTAAGTGTGGGCCTGTTTGGGGTCACCCTGTTTGGGACCCTCTGAGCTTCCTGGACTTGTATGTCTATTTCCTTTGCCAGGTTAAGATATTTTTCAGTCATTATTTCTTCAAATAGGTTCTCAATCTCTTGCTTTCCCTCTTCTCCTTCAGGTACCACTATGATCCAAATGTTGATACACTTCATGTTGTCCCAGAGGTTTCTTAAACTCTCCTCATTTTTTCTGGATTCTTTTTGCTTTTTGCTGTTCTGATTTGGTGTTTTCTGCCACCTTGTCTTCCAAATCACTGATTTGATCCTCTACTTCATCTAGTCTGTTCATGACTTCTTCTAGTGCATTATTCATTTTAGTTATTGTATTCTTCACTTCTGACTAGTTCTTTTTTATGATTTCTGTGTCCTTTTTAGTGCTTTCCATTTCTTTGTTGAAGTTCTCACTAACATCCTTGAGCATTCTTCTTACCAGTATTTTAACTCTGTCTCTGGTGGATTGCTTGCCTCCATTCCATGTAGTTCTTGTTCTGGATTTTTCTCCTGTTCTTTCACTTGGGACACATTTCTTTGTTTTCCCATTTTGGCTGCCTCTCTGTGTTTGTTTCTATGTATTAGGTAGATCTGCTATGTCTCCCAGGCTTGCCTAGGTGGCCTTATGTAGTAAGTGTTTTGTGGGGCACAGTGGCACAGTGTCCCTGGTCAACTGATCTGGGTGCTCCAGGGGTGCCTCTTGTGTGAGTTGTATGTGCCCTCTTGTTATAGTTGAGCCTGGATTGCTATTGGCATGTGAGTGGATGGATTGATCCATAGGCTTATTGGCTGTGGAGTTTGGTCACATCCACAGCTTACAGACTGCTGTGCAGGGGGCTTACCCCAGTGAGTGGGATTCACCCCAGTGGGCTCTTGTGCTTGTTGAGACCACCCTTTTTGTGTATGCCACTTATGGGGCTAACTGGGTGATGTTCTACTGTAGTCTGAAGCTAACCTCCAAGTGTGTTGGTACTGGGCCTCTTGGGAGGGGCTCCAGTACAGGCCCTGGTCACCTAATGCCTGTGGCTGTTTGGGGACTCTTTGGTAGGAATTACAAAGTGATCCATGGTTGTTCATTTGTTTGCTGCCTATGCTAAACCTGGAGGCATGTGGGAAAGGCCAGGCTACGAACTGAGGATGTTTGCCACCAACACTGGGCCTGGTATAGCTCTGTAAAAAGCCAGGACCTCCCAAGGCTGGTTGCCACGTGCTGGCTCCCATAGGTTCAGCCCCAGCTAGAATCTCATGCAGTAGGCAAGTTGGTTGAAGCTGGGTATCAGGGAGTCACTGGAGTGGGAACAGTTGTGGTCACCATGTTAATGTAAATTCTGGTTTGGTGCCAGGGCTGAGCCTAGAGCACGCTGCAAAAGTCTCAGAGCGTACCAATGCCAGTCACCACCCACAGCGGTGCTGTCAGACCCTGATAGCTTTCTAAGAAAGAGTGCAGGTGCGGCTGACTGTTCTTAGAAAAAGTGCTTTTGGTTTGGGGAAGTTGGGTTGGGCAGGGTTGCAGTGAGTCAGCAGTGTGAAGCAGTGGAACTCACCAGGCCAATCAGATTTAGATTGGGCCATGGTGGGGGCGGGCTCAACACAGGAAAGATGGCATCCACCTGCTGGCTGCATGGGAGAAGGACCCCACACAGAAAACATGCCAACTGTCTTCTTGCATTCCCCCTAAAGCCACACACCTCAGTCTGCCTTCCTCTATGTCTCTGACGCCTCCCAAGTCACCGTCCTTCCGCTGGAGCCCAAGGTTAGTGTCTGGGAGCGAGTGAGTCTGTGTGTGGCCCATTTGAGAGGATGTCTGGATTTCCCTCAGTCTTCCGTCCCACCCAGATAGTTGGAATCCCCACTGTTTTTCACAGCCAGATGTTGAGGGGGCTGTTCTTCCAGGCACCAGTACTCTGGGCTGGGTTGCCTAGTGTGGGTCTCTCACTCCCCTTTGGGTAACCTCCACAACCAAGATGTCCCTCATTATTCTCAAATGCCATTCAGAGGTTTGGGGCCAATCCTGAGTTTCTGCCCCTCCTACCAGTCTCAACGTGGCTCCTTTATACTTTTAGTCAGAAGATTTCTGTTCAGCTAGATTTCAGATGGTTCTCCGAGTTGATTGTTCTATAATTTAATTGTAATTGTAACGTGTTTACAGAAGGACACAGGCACAGTATTTATCTACTCTACCATCTTGGATCTCTCTAAAAATGTATACTTTGGGGCCGGCCGAATGGCTCAGTTGGTTAAGAGCTCGCTCAAGAGTGCAAGCTGAGCTCTGAGCAAAAGCAGTTCGATGCCCAGCCTGAGATGAGCTGTCGCTAAGCTGCCAACAGGTGGCAGGATGGCTCAGTTAAAAACTAAACTAAACTAAACTAAAACAAAATAAAATAAAAATGTATACTTTAAAAAATACATATATAGTGTAACCAAATAGGCCTATAAGGAAACTGTTCCAATTACCACTAGCGTGTCATATTGTTTTCAAAGTCCAATTTCAGTTGCCATATCCTCTATTTAAATTTTTTTGACAAGTCTTCATCCATTTTTCACAAGACTGTAGTATTTTGTATGTTCATTCCCCATGTAATGTACCCCATTCTTCCTGGTTTTGCAGTTATTTGTGTATGTGCAAAAACCATAAAGTATTTATATTTGTTTCCTTTAAGACTCCTAGTTGAATGCCTTTTTCATGGTTGGTACACAAAAAATGTTTGTTGATTGAATGAATGATTCAGTGAAAGCACCTTCAGCACTAGGCTGGGTGCCTTGATGGTACAAAGAAACCTTAAGCTCTCTCTCTCTGCTGTCAACATTATCACAACCTCATGTGATTTTGTGTTTCCATGTATATGGGCCAAAAGTAGGAACTAGTGGTTGAAACTACATGTGTTCCAGGAATCATAGGAGGCACTTATCATTAAATCCTGCAGAGCCATAAACTCAGGGTACAGGTGATTTGTCCTTAATTATGAGAGAGATTTAGGTAAAAGAATGAACAGTCTTTGAGTAGTGCTAAATTATTGAAGCATTACCTAGTATGGCCTCTTTGAAGATAAAAGGAGCTTGTGTAACTATAGGCAAGATTGCGTAGGAGGGGAGTGGCTTATAGGCAGGTTAATGAGGAGAGATGCATGGTCAGAAAACAGAAGGCTTTCACTCAGAATCTGACTAAAGCACAGCCAGCCCTGCTTTCCATTTTCTAGCACTGGAGATGAAAAAGGGCAAAACTGAAGACTGGCCAGTGCCCCCTTAGAGCTAGCTTTTATTCATGAAAAGCATCACTCTGGTACTTTTATAAAGAAAGACTCAATGTTCATTATAGCCAGTTTTATGAGCCTCTTGGTTTCAGGGAGTATTTCTATAGTTTCACAATATAGTGGAAACAGCGTGAGACACAAAAGGATTTTAATTCTTCCCCAGCATTAACCAGCTGTATTTTCTTCAGCAAGGCATATAACAATTTGAGTATTCATCTCTGTGGTTGAGAACAATAGTACCCAACTCACATGTTATAAGGATCAAAGGTAAATGTATACGACACCTATCACAAGCATTGAATGTAAGGCAGCTATTATTATCATTAATATTTTTAAGTTTCACTTTTATGTGTTATAGTTCCTATGTAGTCAGAAGGAGAAAAAAATAGGCTTGTAATTACTTTTTCTTTATTTGAAAGCACGTATTGACAGGTTAGTATATGCCATATATCTGATATGCACTGAGAATATTTCAAGACAGATTTGACCATTATTCTAATAGACATTGTTACTAGAAAACAATTGGTATTGAATAGTTAAGTGTGACAATTCTGCAATGTAAAAGTTCATAAACCAAAGCAAGAGGAAGGGAAGACTGGAGCAGAGTCAGAGAGAGCTGAAAACTAGAGAGATGGAAATGAGGAATTTCTAGGAGCAGCTTCTGGATCTGGGAGGAGCGACTAGAAAAGTTACACCGCTGTGCCTCATCTGTGAAATGGAGATCAGAATATTACCTATCACAGGATTGTATAAGGATTAAATAATACTAGAGAACTCCTTGTAGAATTCTTATAGAAAGTAAATAAATATATGGAAAACACTGAAAACAGTGCTTAGCACAAGGGAAGTGCTATAGGTATTAACTATGATGATGATAGTAATGAGCTTTGAGGATTAGACTGTGGGAATATGGAAGGCAGATGTGGCCAGATAGCGAAGGTTTTTATACACTGCAGTAACCTTAGTAAATACTTTGTAAGATCACTGAGTGTTTCAAGATGAATGAGCCTTTATTAAGGCAAGTTGTGGGAGTGGAACAGTAGGAAGGTAGTGTAGGCAGAGTGGTATATTCTAGAAGCTGCTCAGGGTTCAACCAAGCTAGTCCACACAGTCTAATAGAAATTTTGATGCAAGCTGCATATTTAATTTGAAATTCTCTAGTAGCCACACATTTTAAAAAGTAAAAGGAAAAAATGAAAGTGAAATTAATTTTAATATTATATTTTTTAACCCAATATGTCCAAAATGGTAACATTTCAACATTAATCAATATAGAAATGTTAAAGAGATATTTTACATTATTTTTTTCATACTAAATCTCTGAAATCTGGCATGTGCTTTATACTTAGATCACCTTTCAATTTAGACTACCCACATTTCAAATGTTAAATGTACTTGTGGCTAATGGCTACCATATTTGACAACACAAGGGGAGACAGTCATTTATAACCTTTTATTCTAGACTAGGGAATTTATACCTAGGATACATGGTGACATGGTTAAATTTGCCTTTTAGAAGGTCTACTTACTGCTGTAGCTGTAGGGAGGATAAGCTGGGAAGGGCAAAGAAAGCCTGGAAGCCTGGAGAGCCTGGAGACAATTGAGAGATCATGGCAGTTGTCCAACAGGGTACTTGGGAGATGGAATAAGGTAGCGGCAATGAGGATGGAGAGGAGATGGAGCTGAAGGATAGTAAGGAAGCCAAATGCACAGGGTTGGGTGACTCACTACACATGGAGCTGGGAAAGATGGGGAGGTGAGAAAAGGTAGGTTTCTGAAGTTTGACCCAGCCTGAGTGCCTGGGTCATTATAGTTGCTCAGTCAGAGAATGATGAGGAAATGATGATGAGCTTTGGTTGGACATTTTGATTAAGTTACCTGTGGTTTTGCCAGTTCAGGCACCCAGCATATTTTTTACCATGTCTTCTAACCATAAATAAAGGCAGTATTTTATGGGTAAGCAAATCACTGCTATGGATCAATACTCCTTAAAAACATTATTTGCCACAAAGTAAGAATGCATCTTAAGCATCAATTCAGTTTTAAGTTCAGGCAGAATATCAGGTTGAAATCCCAATTCTGCCCCTTACTATGTAACCTTGGATTTCACTTAATTTCTATGTGCCTCAGTTTCCTGAACTATAGGTTGAGAAAATGCTCAAAATGATTCCTAGCATATATTAAGCACAATTTAGATATTTGTTAAATAAATGTGCTATAGACTATCTTATAGAATGTGTACTCTTTGAAAATAGGGTGATCTGTATCTTCATATCTAAAGTGTTTACATTTTATTTGCATGCCAAGTGATAAAATAATTGCTAATCTCTATTTCAAATTACTTCTGAATATTTTCATTAAAGTGATTGGTCAGAGAGTATTTTTAAAATTCTATTTCCATTTTCTGAATATAAGATATTGCAACAACAAAGAGCCTCTAGTAACTGATAAACTGCATTAAACAAAAACATTTTAGTGAAGAAAAATGACAAAAAGTAATAGATAATGCTATCTAGTATGTGCCAAGCTCTATATTAAGTAATTTACGAAACTGCTGAAATATCACACTGAACAGGTTGGAATTATTATTGAGGCATGTGAGTCAGGAACCAAAAGAACACACACATACTTGATAGAGCTGGGTCTCTTAAGAAGAATGTGCATTTCCTGGGTGGTTGCATGGAGAGAGGATGGACATTCTAGGTAGACAGAACCTATAATCATAAAGAGGAAAACATTGCCTGCCCACAATGAGCCATTGGTTGGTTAATTAGGCTGTTGGGGAAAGGCTTGTAAGTAACTAATTACAAGACAATCTAGTTAGTGCTTGATAGATGGAAAGGTCCTGTATGTTAGAAGAAAAGAAGAGGGGAATCATGCTCCTTGGGAGACCCAGAGGAGGTTTCACACATAAGACGTTCTATTATTTTCAAGACTTTTTAGTCTCTAATGCTTACAGAAAAAGTTAATTCTAACTGAAAAAGTCAATGCATTTCATACAGTCACATTACTTTTCTCTCTGATAAGGTATTAGGGATAAACCCCTGCAGAAGACTTTCCCTTAGTTTTCCCATGAATTCTCTGATTTTGAAAAATGCATGTGCTCCAGGTGAAGGAGTCCTCCCACCCTAGTTATTTTATTTGTGACTTTAGGTACCTTTTGAGATCTTTTATGTCCTTCTCCAAGTCTGGAAGAGGAAGTGCTAGGGAAAACGAACAGCAAGCTATTTCAGGATTCAAACTGAAACCAACACCAAACCAAGGCAGATAACATGGAGCAAGGAAGGTTATACTTCTATATGTGTTTGTGTGAATAGAAGGGTGGAAAGAGAGAGCTAAAGGAAGGTCCTCTGGTTTGACTTTGGTTTGATCTTGGAGACCTCAGTCCTCTTGCTTTCAGATGCTGTTTTGAATCAGATACATACATTGCATCTCTTCTCATGTTCTCATTATACTTTCTCCTAGTCAGGAAAATCCTTCAGTGATATAGTTTGCCTAAGAGTGCCTCCCTGTCGGGTTATAAGTTTGAGATGAATATTAAACTACTTTCAGTGCTGCTATCTCCAGCAAAGGTAAACCAGATAACTGACACAAAGTGGGGAGACAGGGTGATGGCATAAACTTCACTGGGTTCACATAACTGTTATTTATATCCACCCTCAAAACCACTGGTCATGGTAGTTAGCTCTAAATCTATAGAATACAAAACACATATAAAATGCATCTGTATTTCAAATGGATTTACACCCAGATTTGAAAACAGTTGAATTTTTGTGTAAATGATTCTTAAATGTTGTTTTATTAGAGAACTCAACCACAATATGGTATTATTTATTTACCTTTAAATGAAATGCAGCAAAAATAGCAGCAAGCCCATAAGACCAGAAACCAGGAATCTGGGTGATGTTGAGCAAGTCACTAGACCTCAACTATAAAATGACAGGATGAGCTTGCTGTTCCCTAAACTTACTTTCAGTTCTGCTATTATGTAAGTAAAATATCTAGATACCAGACAACTTGAGTGATTGTCAAATTTTGATGCTGCAAATCTAGTAGAATTATCATAAATATAAGGTTTCTAGATTCAAGAAAAAAAAATTATTGGTATCATATTTGATCTGCTAATTTAGTAACAATTTATAAACCTAACCAATTACTAATGATGGCTTTAGGGTTTTTGTAAGATTACAGTAAAAAGTTAAATAAAGTTCTGCTTACTTACTAACTTAAACTTTTATATAAACATTCTTGGCATATCTTATCTACTTTATGATCTATCATTGACAACTTACTCCAATTACAACAAGAAATAGTTGGCTGCTTGAAATATGCATTTAAGATTCTAAATCAGGGGCTTGGCACTACAAATTAGGTACATGAAGAATCAAGTACTAATATGAGTTTCTAAATATAGAAATTTGTTCACTAATAAGGTCTAGAGCTTGAAAATTAGGCCAGCGCTTTACTTTACAAGCTAAATAACCACAGTTAAAGCTAAAATTGGGAACTTTGGACAAACATGTATACTGCTGCTTTGAAGTTTTGAGAAGTAATATGAATAACTGCAAACAAATGTCACATTGATTTTTATTTGGGTTAATTACCAAATTTTTAGTGTGCTTTTCTTTTTATACGTGCAGTATTTTGAGTGAGTAATAGTCTTTGGTTATAGAACTCTCTTGCTTAGTTTGTAAGTACAAAAAAATTTTAGGTTTTAATTAACTATACATTTTGTTATTTTATAAAGAAAAACAATTTCTTTCAAGTATTTAGGTTAATAAGTAGTAATATTTCCTAGGAAAATCTTATCTATAGAGAACATACAAAAATTATACATATAGAGAATAAGCTATTTGCTCTTGGGAAAGAAGAGTTATTTATGAATATATCTAAGTCACAAATTTCATGATTGACAAATATAAAAATCAAGCTATTTACATCAAGAATATTCAACCAACAGACTGTAAGATCATACAGGCTATGTGCCATGCCTAAATACCATGTAGTACAGTTATAAATGGAACACAGAATTTTGAATCAGAAATATCTGGATTTAAATCAAAGCTTTGTTACTTTTCCGTTGTTTAATTTTTAAGTAAACTTAATTTTTCTGAACATCAGTTCCTGTATCTATAAAATGGCTTAATATTTAAAGAATTGAAGAAAAGATATAATAAAGTAATGTATATAAGGGCCTAACAAAATTCTGGCACACAGAGATGCTCAGCAGAGAGAAGTGTATCTTCTGATTAGGACTCTACTATTAGCCAATATTAATAGACCCTCCCAAAAATAATTTCTTATAACAATACCCCGGAGCCCCGACTTACATCGTATATTGAAAATACATAGATAATTAGGTTTGATCTGTTCCGTCTATGTACATGCTTCCCTGAGTCTTTTGCTTAAGTGCTGAACCCTTGGGTCTTTACAATATGGACTTCGGTCTTAGCCTTGTTTCACTGAGCTTAACAGGACCCTCTTGAGAGAAAACTGGGCACTTCTGTCCAGCTAATGGGAATAACAGTTTACAAACAAGTTAGCAATGGTGTTGTTAAGGGGATGTTAACTGCCAAATGTCATTTAAGATATACTTTTCATTTGCTCTGAAAAAAACCACATTGCTTTGAAAGTCCTTCCAGATTTCTTTAAATGAAATCCAGAAAATGTTAAATTAGAACCACTCCTTAAAGATACTGATTACATACTGATCTTTTAGCAAAGTACACAAATTAAGCCAACCTTGAGATTTGTAAAGAAAGCACAATTTCTTCAAATAATTTTCTGATAATGAAAAAAACCATCTAAATGGACCCCTGCTTATCAACTAAGTAGAAGGATTTGGGCACTTATTTATTTCAGAATTGCGTGTCCATGGTGTATGGCCAAAGAACACCAGCTTACTTGGATTGCTAACTGTCCAACTAACTCAGAGCAGAGTGCTCTCCACTTAGGAATTTGCAGCCATCACCATCCAGTAAGACAAGCTAGAGTGTGGTGACCCTAGAGCATGGGGCAAGGTCCATTTATTTACTCAGAATTCTGCCTGAGGGCTGGACTATTGAATGAGTGATAAGAGTGTTTCAGACACAATGGAAGAAGATAAAGTCTAATTCATTTCATCAATATGTTCATGATTCTTCTTGTGCTTTTGTGCTTTGTTATTTTAGGTGTTCCTTGTTATGACCTAAAACATGTGCATATTTTGACCTCTGTGTTCTTTTGCAAGGGCAGATTTGAACACCAGATGCTTCCATTAAATGAGAGAAAGTTTCTTCTATGTGGGATTCATTTTTTCCTATAGGGTCAGTGAAATGATCTGCTTTTCAAGGTTACAGGTGTTCGATGCCCTTATTTTCCCTTTCTATTCTGATAGATATTTGGAAAGCTTTAAAATAAAATTCCATTGTGGAATGCAATCTCCCTTTTAACAAATCACACTCCTAAATTTTCTTTTGAATAATGTGGTATTCTGAAACTGACACCCTTTCTAAGTCAGTCATTTCCACAAAACTGGTAAAAGGATGTTTTTGAGGCTGCCCTTATGATAGAAGCATATTTGCATAGATATTGTTACATATCTCCAGATGTACTTTTGGATTAAATAAGCTTAAAATTAAAATTGCATTTTCAGCAAAGTACTGAAATTTTGGTTTTGAAATGACTCATTAAAAATTTTAATGATTTAAGGATGTTATTTTCATAGCTTTACTGGAAGAAATAGTAGTTATTGTAACCTTTATTTCATGGGTAATAGGGAAAAGTATTATCATTTTTTAAGTTAAATAAGTTAGCAGGAGCCACAAAAGTAAGCCTCAGTTCTTGCTAGGGTTATAAATCCTCAGGTTGCAACTTTGAATTCTGACTAAGGACAATGGCCTAAAATAAACCAGAACAATCCCTACAATATTAAATGTTTTAAATCTTTACATTTCAAGTTCTTTTTACATTGAAAACACAATGTATAACAGTAAAATACATCTGAAGAAAAGGATTAAACCATTTTTCGAAATTTATTTTACTCTTTTGTAGCTTTGGACCAAGCCCTTAATACGATTTAATCTTGACTTTGGCAATTAAGCTTCCTAAATGATGAAAAGGCAGTGGTTGTTTATGGAAGAGAGAGTAAGTGATAGGAAGTAGGGTATTGCCTTTGGAAGTTTATTAGTCTAAAAGTCAACATAATAAAAAGATTGCAGTCTTAAAGGGAGGGCATGTAAATGTGTTACTATAGCAGTTAGGTATATAAATGACCTTCCTATTTATATAGACTTCTGCACAGCTCCTACATATATCATGCAAATATGTATTTACCAGAGAGACCTTTAAGAATAGATCATACCAGGGAATTTTTACTTTAGTTATTTTAAAATATGTTAAATAAATTATCTTTATTTAGAAAATTATATTAGCACTGTCAGAATTAGCCTGTTGGATATTATTTAAATAAATAGTCTATACTTCTATGAAGAATGGATTTGCTACTTGCATAAATTTAAAAATTGAGGTCAGAAAAAAAACGAAACAAAACAATAGCCTTCCCTAAATTTTCCAAACAGAAACCTATGTGCTCTCAAGCTGAATGACTTTCCTCATTAAGGTCTAAACTAGATTGTTGGATAATGCTTCATTATTTTTTAAAGATGTTGTTCTAGAAAGAAAACATTTTTATTTAATCAATATCTACAAGATGCAACATGAAATTCTATTTTAAAACCTTTTAAAAATATCTTTGCCAATCTCAAGATCAGTTACTGATGCTTGTCCAGCCAATCATCAGCTAGTCCCATTTGCAATGTGGCTGGACAGCATTCTATTCTCACTTACAAAGTGAGACAGAATATTCAGTTTCCTCCTGAGAACTTTTTCTTTCGGTTGCTTTAAATATGGGAATAGAGAGTTGGTTAGACAAGATAAGGGCATGCATGCATTTAGGTCTACCTGTTAATTTAATCATCCTCATTAGGATGATATAATCTGTTATAGCTGTGTGTGTGTGTGTGTGTGTGTGTGTGTGTGTGTGTGAAATTGTATGATTTTTACTCAGATCTATTTCATCCCGAAAAAAATCTTTCAAATGTGTAAAATCAAAAACTGTTCCATCCTCCTCTTCCCCTTCCTTTTTTATATACCCATAAAAGACCCAATTAACAAGCATGCAGGGTGATACTCTCATTTTGGTTTTTATTCTTCATTCGAAAAGGGAGATCACAAACGCGTTAGCGTAGACAAACTGCTGTAATCAGTAAAGTTTGAAGCTGACACACTTATAGAGTCCTGCTTGCCAAAAATAGGATTTCATTTGTGCTGTCATTTTTTTCCCCTGAACCAGTTTTGCCAATGCTATAGCAAATGCCAACTTTGGGCGTGCGGGGCTGGGGAACACAGCGTTTCAGTAGGTGGCGCTTCAACACAGCCCACCTGCTGTAGGGCTTCCCTGTGTCCTCAACTTTCTAATACCTGTGGTGCATCGAAGAGGCTTGGCCCAGTTTGCTAACGTTGCAGTTCAGTTGTTATCGCTGGCAATACCTCAAATGAAGCTGAAACATCGGCAGTCAGAGCTGTTAGTGTATATCCTTAGTAATTATTTTAACACACACACAGACAGACACATACCTATACTAGCTCCACTTTTGAAAATAAAAACCAAAGAAAACTGATCTTAAAATTTCAATGGTACTTCAATAATTTCAGCTTCATGTTTATTTTTGATTGGGTTATTGTTTTATATCATATTTGTATGTATGTATGCTATTATTTCCCCTTAAAATTTCTTGCAAAATTTTTGCATTTATTATTAGTGAAAAAAATAGAGATTTCCTTCTCCAAATAATTTTATTATTTAAACAAATGAAAAAATATATGAAAAATTCCAACAGTTCTTTTATTAATTTGGTAAAGGGAACCATGTGCAGCAATGCTCCCTAACATGTCTATAAATTGACATAAACCAGGATGATTAAGTGGATAAGTCACGTGTCATTGACAAACAGGAATAGAGATGCCTGGAGTGAAATGTACTAAAAGGAGCTTCACAGCAAAAAGAAAGCTCCCTATGGTCCATTGACCTAAAGATATCTGCAAACTTCGTTCCAAGAGAAAATGAGGAACAGAACACTTTAGCAATAACTAGCCACTCATCTCTAAGAAGATGAGAAACTCACAACTATTCAGTTTTTTCCCCCAATTTGTTACCCAACATTCAGAGTTCGGAATACCATTACAGGTATTTTATGTTGAGTAATATGCTAATATTTTCTTGAAGTCTTCTAAATATACATTAAATAGATTTTCCATTTGAAAATGTGGTGTTTTAGGAACATATCCCCTACTTTTTCATAAGCTCTGCCTTGCAACCTGCTGCTTTCATATAAAATGATTTGAAATATAAATTTCAGGATACTGGACAGAAGATCAAGTGAATATAAATTAACTTGCACAACACTTATTTAACATATCATATTGCTATGAAAACTAAATTTATAGGTAAAGTAATGACATTTATCATTGATATAAAACAAACTAATATAAATGAAATAAAAGAATAAAATTAAAGTTTTTGTTTATCCTAGATCATCTGATGTTTATTCTATAATTCATAGAAATGTTAAAAACAACAAAATACATTTTGGGTTCTATTATATTTAAAAAAACTTTCAGAGTCTATAACATAATGTAGTAACATACTTAAATGTAGTAACATAACATGATTTTAAAATAATCAGTGATTCAAATATTGAACATGATTTTTTTTTCCCTTTTGAAAAGGCCATCAGCACAGCTGTCTTATTTCTTTCCTCTAGATTTCTTGATAGAATTACTACTGATTTAAAAGAAGTAAACTGAAATTCAATTTTGAAAATTCTTTCTTCCTCAAAACCACAGTATGTATCACTGCTATGATGTAAGTTTATATTCTTTTTCTAAAAAACATGTCTTTCTTATAAGCATGTCTATTCACTTTACTACTCATCTTCTATTTTTGTATATTTTTAACATAAATTCCAGAAGAAGACAAAAAAGAGACCTCTAAAATTCCACATCTTTGTTATTAGAATATATTGACATCCCTTGCTTGGTTGACTTTTTATTACAGTCCTGAGGTTAAAAAAAAAAAAAAAATTGCCAGTGTCAGCTCAGCTCTTTGCTATAGTTCCAAGTGAAGATTTCTGGCATTTTCTCTCTGCTTTCAGCTTCGTGGATTTTTTTCACTCCATCTTATTTTCAAAAGAAGGAGCTTAAAAACAAACTTGAAGGGTTTAGTACTTTGTTCCCCCCTTTTTCAAAGGTTTCACGTCACAAAATGAAACATAAAGGATAGCCTTGCATCCGGTCCCCTTCGCCAGGCCGCCTCCACCGGCCCTGGCATCTGTCAGAGAGGAACGCTCCAATCTGGGCTCCCTGCGGAGCTGAGATGTGACTGCCTCCCCCAATCCAGGGCCACACCGCTCAGGAGCCGAAACAGGAGACCATCTGATGCGAGTCTGGCCTAATGAAAGTCCAGCATGGGGCTAAATGAGTTTCCACCACTGCTGGGTGAGGGGCTAATGATAAAACAGCTCCCTGGGCGCATTGCTGCTGTTGGTATCTTTGTCAGGGCATATGGCAGTTGGCTGAGTGCCTTACTTGTGCAATTTCCTATCGGATATATCCTGAGAATGTGTGATGTATTCTTGCTTTCTCTCTTCCATTCCCTGCCTCTCTTTGGCTTGCTCCTTCCTGTCTTCACCGTGCTCTGATGGTCTCTTGGTGTGATTGTTGGGTCATAAATACTTCCTTTTGGAAGTATATTGCAAAACTGTTCTTATTTTTTTTTAATGTAGGTTGGAAAAGCAGAAAAATGGAAGAAAGAATGATAGTGACTGTTACACCCAGTGGGTGGTTCTGTTTCTTTTGGAGCATTATAGCTAAAGGCAGAAATTTTACAAAACCAGAGGAATCATCAGCTTGAAACTTGTTGAATACAGCAAAGCTAATTAAAAACTCTACATTTGTGGTGTGTCCTTCCCCTCATCCACACCCCAGCCCCCTTTCTTTACACTTCACCACTCAGGTACAATCCTCCATGCATGTATTTATAATTTTATAAAATACAATAAATGTGTAGATACAGATTTTTTTCATTAAAAAAATTTAAGTCAATTTAATGCTGGGTTATAATCAAATACTAGACAAAGCAATTGTTACTTTGGTTTATTCACTATCTTTATTTGTAAAACATCTGAAGGAGAGGACAAATTCTGGAAGATGCTAATTTATGAATATATTAAACAGGCAAATTTTGGGTTTTTGGAGATACTTTTGATTGATAGATGGAGATTCCCACCCCAGTTTGAATTACTATGTGAAAATGCCTACAATAAAAATTAAAGCAACATTCTAGATCCTACAAACATTAAAAAAAATCTATTTTCTACTCTTTTAACATTTATAAGCTCATTAAACATAAATAAATGCTTTGATGCCAATTCTTATATTTTAATATTGTCTGCATATACTTGTATCTGAATTTAATTTGTGCAAATGTGATTTCTTCTTAGATCCTTTCTTACTGTTGTTATCTAATTAAGTGGAGACTTAATATAATGGTACATTTTATCCTTTACAGAAGAAAGTCACACATCTAAGAGCAATAAAGTTAGGCAGGAGATCCTAAAGCTTAGATATTTTCATATTTAAAGTCTGGTGTTTGGTTCTCTTTGCTAAGACAAAGGCATCTCATAGTTTTTTGTTTGTTCATTTTTTGTTTTGTTTTGTTTTGTTTCATTCAACTTATATTCCTGTCAGAAAATTCTAAGACTTAAACACAATATGAAATTTGCATAGATAGCTATAAGCAATAGCCCATTTTAATCTAAATATAAACGATCATTTTATAAACTTTTGAGAAATTCTAAATGAAATCTTTTAAAAATCGCATGCTTCTTACTGAATGAACCCATGCCCACTGCAAGTTTCCACATGGGCTCTAGATGGATACTAGTGCCAGCTACACGGTCAGTGATACAATCTAGATGAGATTGTTTTCTTGTAAATCACATGGTGCAGAAATACCATAATGTTCCACATGCCGTATGCCCCATTTTAATTTATTCCCATGACAAAAACTCCATTAATATAATTTTGGAACAAAGTGAAAATGATGGGAATTTTCTGTGTCACTGAAAAACTAATCTTGATTTCTTCTTAAGGAAATATTGCTTTAAAAACTCAAGAATATTCAGTTTCTTATTTACAAAATTCTTTGTGGTGTGAACATTATTTACAAAGTATTTTCATGTGTGCAGGATTGAAATAAATTACAAATGTTTCTCTAGTTTTACACATTAATTTGTAGGTTGCCCAAAAATTTTTAAAAAGCTTCATTATTTTTTGTTTTGCCTTAATAAAATTATTAGACTTGTTTTTAAAATATGCTTATAATTTTTGAGGCTTGCCATGAGCCAAAGAAAATTACATCCCTCATTTAACAGTTATAATTGAACATTAGTATATGATTCCTTATCTCCAGATAAATGAGAGATAATATGGAATTTAAAAGAATAATAGACTAAATGTCAAGGAAACTGAATTATAATCACAATTCTGTCACTTAATAGAACATTGCCCTTTTGATTAAAAATTATAAGTCCTGAATTTACTTGTTCCATTGTGCTCCAGACACATTTTTCCATCTATGATCTTATCTAACCATCACAACCACCTCTTGAGGTATGCATCACCATTCCCATGTTAAAGCCACTGAGGTTTAGAAAAAAATATATGTATGTGGTGTCACATGTAGTAA
The DNA here is from genome assembly GCA_033961575.1 of Aselliscus stoliczkanus. Classification (NCBI taxonomy): domain Eukaryota; kingdom Metazoa; phylum Chordata; class Mammalia; order Chiroptera; family Hipposideridae; genus Aselliscus; species Aselliscus stoliczkanus. Next base: position 13,118,888 of record CM066730.1, read on the forward strand.
GAAAGATAGCAGAGTACCAAAACTTCACACTTCCAATCTTGAAATCTTCAAAACATATTCTTATCCCACCTTCAAACATGTTTAATCTCTCCAAACCATAAACTTGGACCAGAAAAGTTGGGTTTGGACTAGAAAGCTTCTGGTTTCATCTACACTATAAAATTCTGAGCGTGCTGTAATTTGCGATTACTACCTGTCAGCATAATGAAGTGAATGATGCTCTCATTGTGCAGAAGGGTTATCCAAGTCCCTTGATAGATCCAGGCAGCTTTACAGAGAAGGGATAAGGGTGAGGTTAGCAATCATCAAGTGACTGACATCTTGATAGTGTAATCATTAGTATTAAATATATCGAGAATACCAGAGACCTTTTTAACTACTGATGCTAGTTATCAGCCATTAATATATTACCCTGTCTGGGGGCAAAGGGGAACAAGGAATAAGAAGAAAAGAGAGAAAGGGAGGGGAGGAGAAATGAGGAGAGAGAAAAGGAGAGGAGAGAGGAGGTGGGGAAGGGAAGAAATCCCAGGTTTTGCTAATTATGCTAGCTTTTCCTGATTTGACCATTTACCTCCAAAATATGAGCTTAGCAAACGAAAAAGTTTCTATTTTATAATTATAAATCAAATCAGATAATTATAAATCAAATCAAATCAGATTTGAAAGGAGACATGGATTTTCTTTTCGTAAGCATCTGTTTTTATGTAGCTGTACTAACCACCTAGTTTCTCAAAACATCTTTGTGGTAAAACTGCTAAGCAAAAAAATTACAAAGGTTGTAATTAATATTTTTCCCTCTTATCAAGTTATTTATTTACTTACAATTGCAGCTGACATTCAATATTAGTTTACATTACTTTCAGTTATACAGCATAGTAGTTGGACATTTATATAATTTAAAAAGTGTTGCGACTGACTAGTCTAGTACCCACTTGGTGCTATACATAGTTATTACAGTACTGACTATACTCTCTATGCTGTATTTTATACACCTTGACTATTTTGTAACAAATGGTTTGTACTTCTTAATGGCTTCATTCAAGTTACTTCTTGATAGTTTATGGAAATATATAATCATCCTACTAGATGCATGATGTGTCTTTAGTGTGTTTTTGTTATCCATATGAAGGTTAATGTGGATTTATATTCTCTAAAATTGGAAGAAAAAACAATCCAATAGGTTCCTAGGAATTACATTCCTAATTAATTGTATGTGGATATATATGTACATATTCATACATATACATTAGCATATACATATATGTGTATATGTATGTATATAAGTGTGTATAGAGAAGCCAGGTCTTACCTCATATGAAATAATTTGGCAGTAAAATCAGTTGATGCAAAAATATTTTTTAGTCTTTGTTTAGCTTGGGGTGATCCTTCAGACTTCTCCTTTAGGTATATTGATGTGCTTAATAACAGAATATTGACCCAGATCTCTTTGAAGGTGTTTCAGAATATAATATACTGTATATGCTCTGCATTAAGCTTTTTTTTGTTTCTTTTTTTAAGGGCAGAGTCACTGGCACTCATATGTGGGACCCGAACCGGGGCCGCTGGGGTCCCAAGCCAGCGCTTAACCACCACGCCACTTGGCCGGCCCAAAATGAATTTTTTTTTTTTTTGAGGGCAGTGCATTAAGCTTTTAAAAATTCGAAAAAATAAATCAGAAGTCCAAAACATATTCAGCATCAAGGATTTCAGTTAAGGGAATGTGGATCTGGATTTATAAAGCCTTGAAAATGGTGACTGACACACAATACAATGTAAATGTTAAAATAAATAAATATGTGCATAGTTAGGCAAAATCTTTTATAGGTCAACCATGTAGCTAACATATATTATATATTTGGTAATTGTAAGTAATAATAATATAATACATAAAAGTATATAATTTAAGAGTTGGGGTTAATTTCACTTTTGAGCTCTCAGAATCTGAAGAGATAATTTTACTCTTATTTACAATAATATTTATTGCATAAATAATAAACATATATAATAGATCATACATGCATATATATAGTTGAATTTCTAAAAAACCATTTGTGGTTACCAGTATCCAGTAGATTGTACCTACATTAGATTTTTATGTGTCACGCTGGGTTTCTTTATTTAGAGAGGAAATATTCTAGGTTTTGAAACCACAGCTTTAAGAAATTAAGACATGTTAACCAAGGCAATGTGTAATTTACATTATATAATGTAAATTTGGATATGAGTTTGGAGCAATTAATTTTGGATATATATGGTATTTTAACATTTCAATTATCAACTGATTCAGGTTTTGCTCAATCCAATGGTGATGTTTCTCTTCAATCAGAACTTTTGAAGAGTCCTAATTTTCATGAAAAGTACATTTTGTGGCTTGAAGATCATGGATATTTCTACATGCAAGAAAATTATTGATGAAACAGAATACAGAAATATATATTGTCTCATTTTATGTGAGGGAGAGAAATATTTAAAAAGTGTTAGTTTTATGCCATGTAGTTGCTGAAGGAACAAAAGCTTGTTTGGTTTATGGAAAATGTGTAGGTGCTTCATATAAGTACATTTTTAGTTGTTAGCAATATAGAAACACATTAACCTACCAGATGTGAATTTGGAGCAATTAATTTTGGACCAACAGCACTGAGTGTTATTAATAAATCATATTGAAGTGATTTTAGATTAGCTATGTGACCTGCCACTGAAATGGTACAAAACTTCTCTTAGTTGCCCATTGTACCAAGGCAAGTGAGAACAAGTGAAAACATGGATGGCAGGGCAAGTTTCAAAAACATGTACATTATACAAAGGAGTTTTGGAACATACCTTGATTATTCAGAATTGTATCCAATGATCACACCAGACAAGTCTATATTTTGGATACAGGTATATAAAGTAACACCTACAGATTGCATTTTTTTCCTTATTATTTTTAACTATCTTCTTGAATTACAAGTTTATTTCTGCCTAGACAAGTTGAGACAATATCACTATTTGACAAGTTACAATGTACTAATTGTTGGTTATATTTTTCTATTGAGAATCTTTAAGAAAGTTCCAAATACATATATATATATTTCTAAGGTAAATGTTTTCCTGTTATTCACTATAGGGTACACAGACATTCTTTTGAAGATCTTTTAAATTCTTTTTCACAAACCCCAACATTTCTCATTTTAAAAATTCCACATATTACTTTATTCATGGGACACCATGTTTTGCTTTCAACCAAGAATTTTATGACTCTTTACAAATATTAACATTTCCTATATGCCTAATAACAGCCATCACACCACTCTGGGGCATGGAAATCCTGTATCTGCTCTTCATGAGTTGAGTGATTTGATCATTTATGCTTATTAATTGGTGATAGTTCAGGGTATCAAAACCAAGATTTCATAATATCTCATTCAGAAATTTACCATGTTTCCTCTTTGAAGTTGAAATACTAGACTCATTCTATGTATTAGGCTTTATAGTCACAAGAGGAATATAAACGTGTTTTAGGAGTCCTATAATCACAGTCCATGTGAGTAGTTAGTGAAGTCCCTTTCAAAACCAGGTGAACATGGCCACATTACACCTCCACCCATCAAGCTCACAGCTCCAACATAGTTCCCAATGGGGTAATGAATGAACTCTGCTATTCAAAACCATGAATGAGACCTTTCCTTGGCAAGATGCAGGTATAACTACAAACTTCTGACATTAATACAGGGCAATTAATGTTTATACAGTGTTTTACAGTCAGCAGTTTATATATAAAACAGCCTTGCAAGTTAGGTATTATAGCCCCATTTCACAGCTGTGAAAACTAGAAAAGGCATCGGCTCAGTGACACCTGGACAGGCGGCATAATGTTGGTTCCTAGCCTTCCTGATGCTGATACTTGTTTTAAAGCTGAGATAAAGTGCTAAGTTTTAGGGAATGGCTTTCCGAATTTAATGGTAATGAAGCGAGACAGAAAATATGGGACAATGTAGGTTTTAAGAATTCAAGTTCTTTCCTGTCCCTACAGAATTTCATTGTTTAATGCATTCTCTCCAGCAGAGGGACCAGAGAGAGTCAGCTCTGTTTATTCCATTTTCCTTGTTTTTCTTATTGTTGCCACTCATTCTTCTACATATTCCAACAAATTAATTGCTTTCTTGGTGTTTCTTATAATCAAAAAGAAATAATAATTGTAAAAGTAATATATAAATCCAAAAATAGTTGAGTGGCAAACAGCAAAATTGAAGTAATTTTCCTATTCAAATTGTAGTTTATTTTGTGAACTTCACATTGGAGGCGCTAACTTGATATTCCATTTTAAAACACTGACGTTATTTTTCTCTGATACATGCTTTCAAATTGCTAGGACTGACTGAGCTAATATATAAGATGCATCATACTGTGCAGCAAACCCACTCCAGTAATTAAATGGAGGGCAGAGGTATAGAAATACCCTATATGTATGATCTTGGACTTTGTAATAGAACACACTCTCTCATGCTTTTTGTCTAACTTTTTGGAAAGGTTTGTCCAAATACTAAAATGGCAAAGTGACCCAGGTCCTCCATGGTCAGCTCCTGATTCCAAACATGAGACTTTCAATCTTTGACTCTGCTTAGAAGACTGTTACTTTTTATATTAATTTAAATGAATTTGGATTTATTAATCATCAGTACTGAATGTGATCCCAATCTCTTTAGGATATGCAACCCCCAAACAAGAAATGTTAAGGGCTTTTGTTAGGAATTTGAGAACTAATTCATGTTAGGAGTTGAATTCTGATGGGTTGAATATTTCAGACTACTTTAAGTTAATTTTACATTGTTTTACTTACACACACACACATTATTTTAAGTCTAAAATTATCTATAAGGTATATTTGTACAACTCAGATTTCCTTTTCATCTGATAGAATTTTAACTATGCTTTATGTTCATTCATATTTTAACAGAGAGGCTACTGATGTACTATGCATGGCTTTTCTTTTCATTTCAATAAAAAACGTTCTAGGAGAGTATCTTTAAAAGAAATAAAAAATGAAAGATTTTATTACATAAATATGTTTGCCATGATGAGATAATATTTATCCTGTAAAGTATATTAGTCTTATAAATATTTTTTAAATTTTAAATGAAGTACAACAATGTTTGAGACATTTCAATACCTGCTCAGAAAAACAAAATGTTCATCATAGACTTTGCATATTATACAGCACCCTTCATAGAACCAACAATATTTTCCACAGATGGAAAATGCTTGTCTCTGGCTTCATTTCTGGTTTAGCTTTTGTCCCAAACTTGCTTGAAAATTCACTCAAACAAGTAATAGGAAGAGCTATTATTTGGGGGAACTTCTTATGTGTCAGGCAGTGTAATAAATTCTTGCATACACACTTGCATCAATTCTCACAACTCAAAGAGGTAAGAATTATTATGTCCAATTTAGAGAGGTTGGCATTTGGACACATTAACTAACTTGCTTATGGTCATGTTAAGAAAGTGGTAGATCCAGTTTGACATCAAATCACACTGACATTAAAGCCCATGCTTTTAGCCACTGTATTCTTAGGTCAATTGATGTTTGTAATATTTAATTCTGAAAATAATAGAAAAGGAGTTAGCTCGAGGAAATAATGGTTATCTCTGTGTGTCAGAATAGATTATTTTACCATCAGACTCTTAAGTCATTCTCTTAAAAATGGAAATAATCTCAAAACAACTTGCAAGTTCTAGCAAACCATGTAGGAAAGTGCACGTGGAATTTATTAAGTCAATAATTCTCAAACTTAAAAATCCAGTCATTTATTCAACAATTATATACTAAATACCTAACTAGTGTCAAGGCATGTGTCAAATATATGTGACTAAGACTGATGAGAGCTTGGCTTCCATGAATCTTGCATTCTGGAACAGGATTGATATAAACAAGAAATAAAAATATCAAGTAAATTTCAAATTGTGAGAATTTCTGTAAAGAAAATACAGAGAGTGATATTATAGAGAACAATTTGTACAGAGGCTGTTTTGATGCAGGTGAAAATAAGCTCTTACCACCAGGAATTGAGAAGGTAAATGACCCTAAATAGATAATACAACTTTTATATTTTATATTTGTATCCATGCAAATTTGGCACCCTATATTTACTCCCATAGCAAAATAATATTTTGAATCACTATGAAAATTACTGAAATTCTTCCTCAAATATTGTAATAAAGTTGATGACCAAGAAAGCTGAGTTGGCTATCCTATTGCTTCAAGTACTCCTCCTTATTCTGTCAATGAGGAAAGTATTTGAGAAGGGATTAGTGAGTATTCAGTTATTGGTAGGGGCATCGCCTCCATTTTTCTGTCTGTGAAGATAATTTCTAGAAAGACACAGGATTTTACTAGAATGTGAATGGATTTAATCATTTCCTTATAAGATGTTGACAACCAAAGCTAATCAATTCTTAAGTAAATATAACATCCTATACTCCAAAGCAGCAGGGACATACCTATAAGAGTCTATCCTCATGTGTGTTTGTGTTTGTGTGTGTGTGTGTGTGTGTGTGTGTGTGTGTGTGTGTGCTGGTCTTCAACATTTGGCAAAAAATAGTAATTTTTTAAAAGGTTGTTATTAAAAATATAGCTAACATACAACATTATGTCAGTTTCAGGTGTACACCATAATTATTCAACACTTATAATAAAGAAATGATCACCATGTTAAATCCAGCAACCATCTGACACTGTACCACACTATCACAATATTATTAGCTATATTCCCTACTTTGTACATTGCATCCCCATGACTTATTTGTCTTATACCTGGAAATTTGGATCTGTCATTCCCCTTCAACTTTTCCACTCCTTTCTTAAATTTTCAATTACATTTAACATTCAACATTATCTTATATTAATTTCAGGTGTATGACATAATGGTTAGACATTTGTATAACTTATGAAATGATCACTGTGATTAGTGTAGTACTCACCTGACACTATATATAGCTATTCCCATATTATTGACTCTATTCCCTGTGCTTTATTTTACATTCCCATGACTGTTTTGTAACTACCAATTTGTATTTCTTAATCCCTTCACCTTTTTCACCCCTAACTTCCCTCCCATCTATCACCCGGATAAATCTAGTACCCATGTGACACCATACATAGTTATTACATATTACAATACTATTGGTTATATTTCTTACGCTATACCCTACATCCCCATGACTTTATAACAACCAAATTTGTACTTCTTAATCCCTTCCTGTTTTTTGCCCAACCCCTCAACCTCACTCCCCCCTGGTAACCATCAAAATGTTCTCTATATATATGAGTGTGTTTCTGTTTTGTTTGTTTGTTTATTTTGGTTTTCAGATTCCACATATAAACAAAAATCACATTGCATCTGTCTTTCTCTGTCTGACACATTCCACTCAGCACAATACCCTCCAGGTCCATCCATGTTGCCACAGATGGCAAGAGCCCATTCCCTTCCATGGCCAAGCAATATTCCATTGTATATATGTACCATCTACTCTTCATCCATTCATCTATTGATGGATACCCAGGCTGCCTCCACATCTTGGCCATTATTAACAATGCTGCAATGAACATATGGATGCACACTTCCCCTCAAAGTAATGTTTTGGGTTTCTTCGGATAAACACTAGGAAGTAGGATTGTTGGGTTCTTCTTTGTCTCTTGTTTTAGAGCCTTTGTTTTAAAGTCTATTTTGTCTGGTATAAGTATTGCTAACCAGCTTTCTTTTTTCCATTTCCATTTTCATGAAATAACTTTTCCCTCCATTTGCTTTCAATCTGTGTATGTCTTTCAAACTGAAATGAATCTTTTGTAGGCAACATATGAAAGGGTCTTGTTTTCCTATTCATTCAGACACCTACTTTTGATTGGAACATTTTATACATTTACATTTAAATTAATTGTCGATAAATACTCCTATGTAGTAATGGTCCTTTTATTATTCACATTTTTGGTCTTTTATTTTTTCATCTTAAAGAAGTCCCTGTAACATTCCTTGGTTTGCTGATGATGACTTCCTTTAGTTTTTTCTTGTATCGAAAGCTCTTTATCTGTCCTTTGATTTTAAATGATAGTTTTCTAGGTAGCGTAGTCTTGGTTGTAGAGCCTTGCTTTTTGCATATTGAATATTTCTGGCCAATCCTTTTGGCCTGCAAAGTTTCTTTTGAGAAATCAGCTGATATGGGAGCTCCCTTGTAAGTAATTAGTTGTCTTTCACTTGTTGCTTTTAGGATTCTCTCTTTGTCTTTAACCTTTGCCATTTTATTTATAATGTGCCTTCGTGTGGGCTGTTTGGGTTCATCCCATTTGGGGCTCTCTGCAGTTCCTGGACTTGTATGTCTATTTTGTTGGCCAAGTTAGGAAAGTTATCAGTTACTATTTCTTAAAATAGTTCTTAATCCCTTGCTTTCTCTCCTCTCCTTCTGGTACTCCTTTGGCATAGAATGTTATGCTTTTTGTTGTCCCACAGGTCTCTTAAACTATCTTCACTTTTTGGAATTAGTTTTTTATTCTTTTTCTGTTCTGATTGGGTGTGTTTTGCTACTTTTTCTTCAAAATCACTGATTTGATCCTCTGCTTCATCTAATCTACTGGTGATTCCTTCTAGTGCACTCTTCATTTCAGTTATTGTAGTTTTCATTTCTGACTTGTTTGTGTGTGTGTGTGTGTGTGTGTGTGTGTGTGTGTGTGGTTTCTATGTCTTTTTTTATGCTTCCTATAGCTTTGTTGAAGTTCTCACTAAATTCCTTGAGCATCCTTCTAAACCAGAATTTTGAACTCTGCCTCCATTTTGTTTAGTTATTTTTCTGGATTTTTCTCCTGTTCTTTCATTTGCATTGTGTTCTTTTTTCCCTCATTTTGGTTGCCTCTCTGTGTTTCTTTTTATGTATTAGGTAGATCTGCTATGTCTCCTAGTCTTTCCAGGTGGTCTTATGTAGTAGGTGACCTGTGGAGCCCAGTGGCACAGTCTCCTTGGTCACCTGTACTGGATGCTCCAGGAGTGTCCTTCAGGTTGTGTGTGCCCTCCATTTATATTTGAGCCTTGATTGCTATTGGCATGTTAGTGGGTGGGATTGACCCTCAGGCTGAATGGCTGTTGGACTGGCCACATCCACAGCTTACGTGCTACTGTTTGGGGGGCTCACCACATGGAGTGGGATTTACTCCAGTGGGTTATAGTGCCTGTTGAGACCACTGTTTTGGTGTGATACTTGTGGGGCTAATTGGGTGGTGCTCTACTGTGTTCTTTAGCCAATCTCTATGTATGTTGGCTCTGAGGCCTCTTGGGAGTGTCAGTCACTGCCTGTGACCAGCTGGGAACTACCTGGTAGGAGCTACAAAGCCTCCACAATTGGTCACTGCCTGTGCTGGACCTGGAGGCATGTGGGAGAGGCTACGCTGTGAACTGAGGGTGGCTTCCACCAGTATCAGGTCTGGGGTAGCCCCACAAAAAGCCAGTACATTCTGACACTTGCTGCCTGCTGTCAGCGCCCATAATGTTCAGCCACTGATAGAGCCTGGTGTGTTATGAAATCAGGTGTGGCAGGGTCTAAGTGAGTCACAACAGCACAAGCAGAGCTCACCAGGCCAATCAGATTCAGATTTGGCCATGGGCATGAGGAAGGGCTCAATACAGTAAAGATGCTCTCACTTGCCAGCTACACAGGATGAGGACTTCACACAGGGAAAATGGTAACTGTCCCTCTATCCCTCCCCCTGAAGCCACAGAACTCAATCTTACCCTGTATGTCTCTGATGACCCCCCGAGTCACTGTCCCTCTGCCAGAGCCAAGGGTAAGTACCTTCCTGGGCTCTTTAAGAGGCTGTCTAGGTTTCCTGCAGCCTTCCTTCCACCCAGACAATTGTAATCCCCACTGCTTTGCACAGCCAGGTGTTACGCGGACTCCTCTTCCCCACACCAATATAACAGGTTAAGGAGCTTGGTGTGAGGCTGGGGTCCCTTGCTCCTCCATAGGAACCTCTGTGGCCAAGATATCCCTCCCATTTTTCACCTGCCACATGGAGGTCTGGGGCCAACTGTTTCATGTCTCCACCCCTCTTACAAGTCTCAACGTGGTTTCTTCTTTATACCCTTAATTATAGAACTTCTGTCCAGCTAGACTTTATATGGTTCTCCAGGTTGATTGTTTTCTAGTTTAATTGTAAATTTGATGTGTCAATGGGGTGAGGCAAGCACAACATTTATTTACTCTGCCAATTTGGATCCCACCGGCCAGAAAATAAGCAATGTTTTAAAATATAATGTATAAGTCTATATAAGACGTATAAGACTGAGGACCCAGTTCTCATCTCCATTTTGGTATAAACACACCAAAAATGCCTTGATGATGTGTTTACCATAAATAGAAAGTTGACATCTATGCCATTTAAATAAATAAAATATTTAAAATGGAAGAAGTGTGGATCTGGAAGTATTTTTTTTATCATATGAATTCTTTAGCTTGGTTATATGAATTAATTTTCAGAGCTTTCGAACATTTTTCATGTATTAATTTGGGACTGTTGATTTCTATTTTCCTCCAAGAAAAGCTGCATGGGCATTTGCCTCTCTACCAGATCATCACTGTTGATTCCATTTAGACTCTGACTGTGATTACTTGCAGCTGGGGTCCATTTGCAACAACATTTTTATAGCATGTACAAGATTAGAACAAACAAACTACAGTATTCTCCAATTACATTAATTTTATCCACTGATGTCTTTATTTCCTTCCTTTCCAATTTAGCTGTGTAATGTGAAAATTGGCCCTATTTTTGTGCTTATTATGATGTTTTTTAATCTCTCTTTCTTCTCACATGATATCAGTTGTATAAAAGGACTTCACAAACTCTTGTAATGAGAATGAGCAGGTTTTCCTTCTTGTGAAGGAATCCCAAAATAAATTCTACAGTTAACTTTCCAAGCTGTGAGTTGGAGGAGATATATTCTTAACATTTAATAAAAAAACATGTAGCATTGTTATCATCTATCTCACCTAAACTTGTAATCTTTCTATGTTAGAACAGAATCACAGTAGTGTGATCTGACAAAATGGAGAAAGCTTTACAGGGAATCATGGGATTAAACATAGCAAACTCTAACTGAAGGATTAAAATAGATTGTACAAACACTAAAATCGAAAAGACACAAAGAGAAAAAATTAATAAAGGAATGTTGCATATTCTGTCCAGTTGTAGAGAATCAAGGTGGTACAATCTATCACCTATTATATATAATACAGTAAGAGGATTTTCTGAGCTTAGTGCACTCTCAGATGAAGAAATACAAGAAAATATCACATCAGAAAAATTAATGGTAAAAAAAATGATGCAATTTAGATTTGTATTTTAAGATTCAAAAAGTAAATATGAAATATATGTATTAAGATACTTAGTGTATAATGACTATAGTTAACACTGTTGAATGATATACATGAAAGTTGTTAAGGAAGTAGATCCTGAGTTCTCATTATAAAAAATATATATATTTTTTCTTTTTTCTTTTAATTTACATTTATAAGAGATTGTGGATGTTAACTAATCTTACTGTAATTATTTCACAATGTATGTTGTCAAATCATTATGCAGTGTATGTTAAACTTCTATAGTGCCATATGTCAATTATATCTCCATAAAACTGGAAAAAATAGCTGCATGATATAGGAATTATGTCATCAAGAAAAAAGAAACATTTTTGTAATTTAAAAAAATATTTAGTGTAGCATCCATTATCATTCATATGTACATATGTATTTTTTTAATTGGGTAAATACTGTTCAGTCAGAATTCAAACATTCTTGATGTTCTTATATAGAGTCCCTCTTTTATGACTTCCTGGGTTTCTTGAGTTTGAAACAATATTTTAAAAGAAGATGATCATATAATAATATGAAAAAGTATATAAATATGCCAGTTACATGTAAATGTTATATGATTTTATTTAATAAATCTTTTAAAAATTAGATAATATTAGTATGTTTTCTTGTTGGGAAATGTTTGTAGTGGAAGTCACACTGAACTCAAAGTTAGAAGACTCAGGCTCAGTCTAGTTCTTTCATGCATTTTGTGCCCTACCATGACAGATCACTCTCAGATTCAAGGCCTACTGTTCATACTAAAACCAGCTTCATTATTTTTATGTTCCTACTGCCCAGGTAAGGATTTGTGAATACTCAGGTTGATAGTAAAAAATAGGCATTTGTATACAGATCTGAGTGACTGCATTGTCAATACATTTGTGTTTTAATAATTATTTTTTAATTGTGTATGCCTAGAAACTGGGAAAATGGTTTTCTTTATTCTCAGCATAGTAGTGATAGAATTATACAGACATTTAAAATAAACAGTTTTAAGAGTTCTTATGCTCCATCTCTCTGGTTGCTTCCCCTGCATTGCTGTGGCTAAAGCACTGAGAAAGCTGGGGAGTGGGTTCCAGGTTCTTGACTTCAAATTCTAACTTTGCTATTTACTAACACTGTAGCCATAGGAAAAAAGCTTCATCTTCTGAGTATTCACTTTTATTTGACTGTTTCACAGGTTTGCTGAAAGGATCTAAGGCAATGACATATAAAGATGCTTAATATGTATGCAAATCTTGGCAACATTTCTACTACATATAACAATCAGGATGTATACAAATGTGCCAGCTTAAAATGATCCTCTGGTCTTTATAGTCAACTGAAAGCATCAATTATACTCTGTTATACTTGCAACTATTGGCATTGTATTTGTAGGAGCAAATCAAATTATGATTGTTGCTGTTGTTATTGAAACTCACCATAAGTATAATAGTAAAAAGAGGAAGCCCTATGACAAGGAAAGAATCCTAGAATTTGGGCTCTGGAGCTGGGGTTTTGTCCTAAATCCACCAATGACTTAGAATAAGAGTTCAGACCTCTGTTACTCCGCTATAAAGCATGAGGTTTCAATTATATCTCAGAAGTTGGACTTTTCTCCCATTTTGTTTTTATGTTTTTAGTAATACAATTATAAACACAATAAAGTGTGATTATTTTAAAGAAATGTATTTTGTGTTTCTGTAAGTTCTACTCTTGTTTCTCATTTCATTTCCCTTTGTTTTTCATTGAATTCAAAATTCCTAAGAGGTTTTGCATTTGAGGTTTTATAAATAATAACTGTAAAGAAATGTAGATTGCCACAATGTTTATGTTTTAATTTTCTCCATAATATATAAACTGTCTAAAAAGTTTTATACTATGAATATGGAGAAACTCACAACATGTTTAATATTATTAAAAAGTAAATATTTTTAAATGAGAATATATAAGATGTAAGAAAAGAAAGAAATAAAGGAAGAGCCTACTCTCTGGGATTATAACAGTCTGATTTTCTTGTTAAGGTAACATTTATTTATCTTTTTTTAATCTATGGAGGAATAAAAACATCAGCAGCTCTAAGGTCCTGTGAGAACTTGCCCAAGTCTTAACTCCCCACTGCAAGTCTAAAACCAGTTGCAATTTTTTTTTATGGCCTCTTCTCCAAAGCTTTCAAATGATGATTGATCCTTCTATATGTTTTTAAATGAGTTTTAGCACCCTGATATCATAAATTAAAAGAACAGTAATTACAGTTTCACAAATAAGACTGCCTTTGATTTGGTTTAGGGTTATATTATATACATTTATAAACACGATCCATATTTAATACTCAAGATCAATAACAGAAACATTGCTAATCTTTTACTTATTCCACCCAGCTTCAGGCTTTTTCATGTTTGGATCCTAAACTTGTCTGATCTACAATCAAACATTTGGATTCCCACTTAAACACATCATTTATTACCCTGTGAATGTAGTTTTGAAACTTCACTTTGAATTTTTCTTTTAAATAGAAACTTTTTGATTAATGGATAATGTATTGCTTTCACATTCATAGACAGATTTTTATTTCAAGAATTTCACATATCTACTTAATGTATCATATAGATAGTACTATGCCTTGAAATTCACTAATGAATATGGTTATAGTGTAAATCTTCAAAGCTTCAATTTGGCCCTCAGTTTCTGTTCGCTCCAACACACTCTAAACAAGCCAACATAAAACACACGAACGGAAAACGCATTGAATGCAGACTCCTGGCTCATGGAATCCAGTTCCAGATATATCAGAAACTACTTGGGAAACCCTGGAGTTTTTGTTTAATTCTCTGTAAATCCTTAATGTCTGGAAGAAGTCAACTCTAAAGCACCTTCTATGCTACAGTTTTTGATTCCATAATTCCTGTTGACTTGTTTGATTTCAGTCTCTTATAATATCTCAATCCATATCCCTTGCTTGGAGAAGGTAACTACTCCCACATTATAATGTTTATCTATAATACCAATGTTCTACTTCTACATTTTGCCAAGCAATAGCCTATTCTTCTTTGACAATAACCATTCCCAGTTTGCATCACAGTGATCATTTTGATAATCAGTCAAATCTACCCCTACAAGTATATTCCTTTTGCATACTTATTTTCTGTCACATTATCCAATTCTTCTCCCTAAAAATGGCTCTTAAATTTATGATTGCCTCAAAATTCCTATTGCAACTTCCTTTTGTTTCTCATAAAGTGCTCTATAAATATTGAGTAAAGGTTATGACTAAATTACCTTTAAACATTAGTATTTTAGTAATTATAGCTAATAGTATATCTTATTTCCTAGTTTTTAAAATATTCTAGCCCTTAGACATTTTGTTTGAGAACTTCATTATATGGGTGAAAAAATGATGCTAAGCACATTAATTTTTGCTGAGTAATCACAGATAATTTGAGCAATAACATATACTGAACTCTGAAACTGGAATCAAGAGCTTACTTGTACAAAGAATGCTTTCTGCCAGAGAGATTTTACTGCCATCATGGAAACAGAAAACAAGAACACTATACAGAGGAGCAATAGATTGGGGGAGGGGGATTATCACTTTGTGAGGGGTGAAATGTGTAACTATTACATTGTTTTGTACACCTGAAACTAATATATATATATATATATATATATATATATATATATATATATATAATTGATATGTTTTAAAGGAGCTGAGAGAAGTCACATTTTCAATTAGAAAATTATTGAGTCACCTAAGGATTAAGAGAATTAGGAGAGATTTAAAAGGAAAAAAAAAAAAAGGAATAATTAGAGCCAGGGAGTCAGGGTGTGAATGCTTGCACCATAATATGAGAGAATAGTTTCTATCAAAAATACTGCAGGGCCGGCCAAGTGGCGTGGTGGTTAAGCGTTGGCTTGGGATGCCAGTGGCCCGGGTTCGGTCCCACATATGAGGGCCAGTGACACTGCCTTCAAAAAAAATAAAAATAAAAAAAACACTGAAAACTCTTTGAAAGGGGAACAGTGACTTATACATATTTGTATCTCAAAGACTGAGCTCAGTGCCTGGCACACAGTTCTCAATAAATAAAGTGAATTTAGAGAAGAAAGGATTCCAAAACTTGGTATCACCTACGTTATTTGCACTTGAGTTTGATATATCATTTAGTTAAGAACTTACACTTGGACAAATGTCTGTTTTTCTTCTGGTTTTTTAATAGAACAGTTTTTAATAAAAGCTTGTTTGTTAGCCCACTCACCTTATGTACCTGTTAAAGAAAATTTGTACTGTGAAACTTAATGCAAATGTGAGGTCATGTATATTTGTATGGTAAACAGGGTCATACAAATCGTAGACACTGAACAATTTTAACTGACAAAAACAGTGCTTTCATGTAACTAACCTAATATATACTTAGACAGTTCTGAAGCAATAAAATACGTAGGTGTGTAAAAGTCAGTTTGTTTTGTTATATCTACTTTTTGTGGACAAAGACCTTATGAGGAAAATTTAATTGGAATTTAGTTCAATGTATATGAAAGAGACATGACTTTGGAATCAACAAGACCTGGGTTTGAATTACACAGTCATATGACCTTTTAAAAACTAATTAATTCTCTGAAATTTAGTTTTCCCATCCATAAATCAGAGAGGTAGTATTTTTTATGAGGTATGATATAGGTTACATGGATATTTTATGCAAAATATACATCTAAGTCTGTTACATAGTTAAACAAAAAAAATTAAATAAAGTTTTTCTAAGACGAATTAATGTGTGATACTCAACATAGTTTTATAACATCAGGCAAATTCCCAAATTATCAAAATGAAGACAAGATAACAGTAAGGTAATAGGATGTGCCAGAGAAATAGGACTAAGTCATAATACACACACACACACACACACACACACACACACACACACACACACTCACAGAGCCTTATATTATGAATGCCAGGATTGTGCCTGGAGAAAAAAAGGGATGAGGCTTGATAGGATATGATTTCTTATAAAATAATGAGTTCCCTATCACTGAAAATGGTCAAAATGCAACCAAAATTTTATCTACCAAGTATTGCTAAGAGATATTCTACTTTGTTTGGATGTTGGGATAGATTACATTTAATATCTCTTTTAAAATCTAAAGATCTATGATTGTGAAAAAACTTAAAAGCTTAGTTTAAAACATCAAGTATTTTCAATTTTGCAAAAATTACTTCAAAGAAAATGAGCAGACTTCTATAGAAGGCTCAAATGATTTCTTAGAAATCGAGTAACTCTTGCACAAAAACTGTTTGATGACTTAAGTATAAATGAATCAGAAACATATGGATTAAATTTCTCATGAAATACGAGAGGGAAGCAGTGCTTGGCAAAATCTTCTTTTGGGCTTCTTGAACCAAAAGTTTTTGGAAAATCATTCAAGATGTTTTAATGACCCCCAAAAGCAGTTGGATTTACTCTGGACTGCTCTGAGCAATTTGAAGCCTTTAATTTCCTTTTCCTATTGTCTCTGGACAAAGTTCAATTCAATTTTCTACCAGCTGTTGACTGTCTCTGTTTAGTACAATGACTTTTTAGTGTTGTTGTTTGGTAAGTATGTTTGCTTGCTTTATACATTTGGAAAAAATGACTAAAAAGTTTTGACTGTTAAATATTTCAAAACATTTGTAATTACTATTTAAATCTTACCCTAAAATTTCTTCCTTTGCCAAATTATTTGACTTAAGGATGAAATTCATAAGATCACATCAGAATAGAGAGTTGATAAAATAGGAGGGTCTGCAAACAAATTTCCAGGGGAAGCGCAATATTTCATGCAAATAATGTTGGCTAGAATATTTAATAGAGAAATGGGAATTTAGAAATAAAAATGTCATTGGGAAATACCATCATGTTAAAGCAAAATCTATGTGTCAGAGTTAATACTGAGTATTAGAATAAGATACAGAAGTTTAAGTTCTTGTAAACTGTGAAATCTTTAGTTCATGTATGAAGACCTTATTTGATTTTGAATTATTACCCTAGATATTTAGAATTTTTCTTGTACACTTAAACTTGCATAAAGTACTAAAATATATTTTTGGACTTTCTTTCCAAAATGACATCCAGCTCATTAGCAAATTTTCATTGCTAAAAATTCCCCATAGACCACAACTTATGACACATATTATGCTTAATAATGTTTAAATGTTAAATGGATATTTAAACATATCTTGGTTGGTTCAACTTAATACCAATTTAAATATTGTTCCATGCAGGTTTTAAAAACAGATTTTAGTAAGTATTATTAGGATGTGATCATTTTAAACATTAAATTTGCAAAAGCCCGTCTTCTGTAGTTTGGTTCATAAGGGCGTGGCAGGAAACAGTGTTGATTGTACTGTTACGAGAAGAAAGGCTAGGATATGATACCTTGTGCTCATTTGGTGGGAGCACATTGTAGAGATCAACAGAATCCTCTAGATTGATACAAAAAGGGTATTGAATTATTTACTGAGTTTAAAGAGTGTGAGCAAGATGATGAATTCAAACATATATTGACTGAAATAAGAATATTATAGGTTCTCCGTCCAAGAGGATTTTCTTGCACATATGTGATAAATAGGCTTTTGCTTTACCGCTTTTCTCCATCCTTCAAGGAAACAAACACAAAACTACCATCTTAAATGCAATAATTCTTGTAGGATCTTATTATCCTTCAATTATAGACTGTTGTTATCTTAAGAGTAACCAAAAAAAAAGGAATGCCCCATTCATGAGGAAACACATTTATGAAATCCAATATTATTGCATTGGGGACATAATAAAAAAATAATTTCAAGATATTATATGAAATATACTTTTTAAATATAATCTAGCAAGAAGCAGCTCAATTGACTCAATGAAAAAGCAGCAATGCAACTTGTGGGTATATCAGAGAAAAGTACACACATATAAAATTTTTGCCAACTTGTGATCTTATTGGAGTGCAGTTTTGTGAAAAAAATAATGCATACTCAAGTACATAGCAAAATATGTTTATCTGGACACAGGTTTAAAAAATACACTATTGCTGGCTCATGCAAAAAGTAAATTGGTTTGAGATCAATCAAATGGCTGTTAGATTATACATTTCTCAATCCTTCATTAGCTCCTAAATCATCTTTTATTGCCAAGTAGGAGTTTAATACAGGTTCTTTGGAGGAAGGAAGGAATTTCTGTCATCTTTGCAATTATTGAATTACTTAGTTAAAATTTCTTCTCAGTTTTAGGGAACGATGTTGGGAACACAGGACTGCCAAAGCTGGTCATGAGTATATATTTATTAAGATCTACTGGGACCCTAACCACCATTCATCTAATCACTTACTGACTCATTAACCATAGAATTATAGACTGGGCACTGTGGCAGGTGCCATAAACATTGAAACAAAGAAAACAGACCACTTGCTCTCTTGAGCTTACCATTTCATAGGAGAGAACAAGCATGTTGATTATAATGGGGAAGTGCTATTGTAGAGACAGAAAAAGTACACTAGTGGTAGAAAGCGGGGTATAATCTAATTCTACCAAGAGTAGGGATGGGTGGTCAGGAGAGGACTCAGAGTGGCAACTCTTAAAAGAGTAGCTATACCTCAAGTGGATGGAGAGGAAAGAAAACAGCTTGGGCAAAGGCACAGAGGGAAGACACAGCTTAGTCTGGGAAACTCCATGTGCTTCAGCATAGCTGGAACCCAAGTTTCTGCAGTCATAAATATCTACATCACAATTTCTGCTGTTTTCAGCCTCTGCATTGCCTCACTACCCCCTCTTTTGTTCTTCTGCTCTTTCATCATCGTTGTGAATCTCAACATTAAATTTCCTCTGCTTTTAAGACAGAGAGGTTTCTGATTTCTTGAATGAGCATTGATTGATTCAGTTACTTACAACCATATCGAAAGTCAAAGTTTCCCGTTTCTTCATATATGATGCAAGTGATTTTCTTCTGTAGTTTCTGAAGAATAAATTAAAATATTGACTATTCAATTTCTTATATCTGAAATATTAAAAAAAAGAAAAGAAAATGAAACACTGACCCAAGATTCTTAGAGTTATATAAAAGTAAATGTCTAAATTATTTAGGGTCTCTTTATTATGCACTGCCGTAAGTAAAGTGTATGAAGTGAGGTGTAGACTTGGTTTTATAAGAGCTCATAATTAAAAGCAGTTGGTCGAAAACTCAGGTGCATAGTTCAATGGACTCTCTATACCTTCCACCCTTATTTCAATCTGTTCAGTTCATGCTGGTCCAAATTGGCATCTCATTTAATACCCATTGTTATTTCCTCTCAGAGAAAAAATTCTGAGTTTGGATAAATGTGATTTAGATCTTGTGAAGAACATAAATTAATTAATCATATTTTACTAGAGGATAGAAAGTTTGAAAAATTGATACTGCTATCATCCCGCTATCTCTGAAGCCTAAAGGATTGCTGCCCAAAACCTCATGGAGTTTTCTTTTTTCAGTGTAAGGTTTGATTTGCTAATGAGCTATTATTCATCTTTTCAGGAAGGAATTTTAAACTTATTTAAGTATACCCAGTATTTCTCATCTGGTGTAAAACCATAACAGTTATCACTGGCTCTAGCAAGTATTTGTTTAGTATGTATTGTCATTAAGATACTGAGATGGTAAAGTCTCTGAGGGAGGTACTTCTAGTACCTGATGAGTTTTGAATGCATTGAGAAGTAAAACAAAGTATAGCAGGAGTACTCCAAAATTAAACCTTATTACTGATAAAGGTTAAGCTGGTAACCCTAGTTAAGTGTCAAAGACAAATGGACCAGATGTGTGTAATTCAGTATCTGATGGACTTATCCATCCAGTTAGGGAAACAGTGACCAGGGCTGGCCTTCCCCTCTATCCCCACATCTCTGTAGGGGCAGGAACTGCCTCAAGAAGAGAAAAACAAAAAAATGTTTGTTTTCTGTGGTAACCTGAGCCCCAAGAGGAAAATCTGGAAGTCAATCCATATTCCTAAGACCGTAGTACATCACAGAAAGCAAAGAGGCTGGAATTTACAACAAATCTCTGTTTAAAAATAACCCTCAGAAGTGGAGGAGAAATATTCACCCCAAAATGTGGCAGACAAGGATTTCCAATGTAGTTAAAAATATCAGAAAATATACCAATACTAAATAGTATATTCTATATCCTAACCACTGCTCTAAGAGGCTTTTACTTCTACTAACTTCTTAACCCTCACAATAACACTATGAGGTAGATATTTTTCTTAATCCTATTTTATAGACTTGGAAAGTGAAACACACAGAGGTTAGGCATGTTTTTAAGGTAATACACTTCACAAGTGGGAGAGCTGGGGTTCAAATGTAAGCAGTATGGCTCTACAATCTGTGAACTTTAACCTTACTCATAATAGTCATTTTATAATAACATATCAGTCTCAAAAGAATTCAGAAATTACTTCTACATGGGTTTTCTTCATGGAAAGGGGGAGGACTTGCGATGCAATGGAGAATGTGTAGGATGCCTATAAATGAAATAAAGTATTTCAGTGAAAAGGAAACAACTTTAAAAATGTGTGGCAATGGGAAAGCTTATAGTAAATTCAGAAGATAGTAGTAACTCAATCAATTTGATTTGAGATGAAATCCTGAATATCAGATTAATGGAAAGTTAGGATTAAGAGTTTTAGTTAAGCCAGATTCTACTTGGGTCTTCAATGCTAGATCAGAAGTTGGGTTTTATCTGATAGGAAATGTCTGTTCAAAAGGTTTTCAATGGGGACATGCCAATAACCTAGAAATATTATTCTGGTAGACTATGAAGAAACTATGGTTTGCAAGCAGAAAATGGCAGAACCGAACATAGTTATCAATATCCAGAGCCTGTGATCTGAACCTTCATGTTATCACATAGACTATCTAGAAGAAGAGAATCTGGAAAAAATCAGAATATCAATATTTCTTAAGAAAATAACTAGAATTTTTCCAGAATTAATGAAAGATCTGAATCCTCAAGTGGTAAAAGCATTTTAAGTACCAAATACTTTAAATAAAAATAAATCCATGTCTACATATTTGGTGTTAAAATAAACCATTGAGGAAAACATTAAATGTTATTAGAGAAAAAAAAAGGTTATATTCAAAGATAGTAATGAGACTTTTGTAAGACATACCACAAGCAAAAATGGATTCCAGAAAACAATAGAAAAATATCTTAAATTGCTAACGAAAAAATAAATATCAGTCTAGAAATATATACTCAAACAATTTTGCAAGGTTGAGTGTAAAATAAAGACATTATCAGATATAATAAGACTAAAAGATTTTACCAGTGAAAGGATTGCTGCAGGATGGTCTTTAATAAGAATTAATTAATATGCATAAAATTCTACAAAAAAGTGAACTCAGAAATTAACAAGTTTAATAAATTGAGGAAATTATTAGTATTTTCATATAAGTATTGAGTTTAAAAGATGCTATAAATTTTATCATTCTTTGCGTTATTTTTTTAAGAAATATTTATTGTTTTTTAATTACAGTTGACATTCAATATTAATTTATATTAGTTTCAGGTATACAGCATAGTGAATAGACAGTTATACAATTTATGCAGTGATCCTCTGATTAGTCTAGTACTCACCTGGCACTATACAGTTGTTTCAACATTATTGACTATATTCCCTATGCTGTCCTTTACATTCTCAAGACTATTTGGTAACTACCGATTTGTATTTCATAATCCCTTCAAGTGTTCCACTCAGCTCTCCAACACTTCTCCCCTCTGACAACCATCAGTTTGCTCTCTGTATCTATGAGTCTGTTTCTGTTTTATTTGTTCGTTTATTTTGTTCTTTAGATTCCATATATGAGTGAAATCATGTAGTATTTGTCTTCTTGGTTAATACTACTTATTGGAAATGTAATAAATGGAAATTCAAGCAGGCTAAGTTCCGTATCATATACTGTAAAAAATGGAAGTACAAAATAATTTTAGATTTTGTCAAAAAATGTTTGCCTATGACTGTGTTAAACATTTAACACTAACAGTTAAAACAATAGAAATATAATCTCTAGGTTCTGAATGTGAGGAGGAAAAAAATGAATAAATAAAAAATTTACCAAGCAGAAAAAAAAGTAAATATAAGGTCAAATACAACATAATCAGATTAAATAAAAAGGAGCTAAACTCACTATTTATGGGAGTGAATATTAGCTTGGATTGTAAAAAATACTTCAATAAATTAATAAACCCAGCTCTGGGCTCTTAAAAGGGACACACCTAAAACAAAACTACATAAAATATTTGAAATCGAAGAAATAGAAATTGTAATAAAAAAAAAAACTTAGAAAAGGTAAGATATCATAGCAATTATCAGTATCAGATTAGAGGACTTTAAGGTGAAATTATTAATATAGTAAAGGAAGAAAATACTAAGCATATAGATAAAATATCATGAAATTATATGTATTTAATAATGTAGCATCAAAATGAATAAAGCAAAATCAAAATTAGAAGAAATAGATCTATAAGTCCTTAGTAAAGCTAAACATTTCAAATATATCTATATCTATATCTATATCTATATCTATCTATATCTATATATCTATATCTATATCTATATATCTATATATAGATATTTTTTTCAAGTTCTTGTTGAAAACTATAGTAATTTGCTCAACTATTAAAATGCCACCTGTAGTAGCCTTTAGTCAATGTACACTTGGACTATCTGATAGGAAGTTACTTTAAACTACAATCATGATCAGCTTCAGAGCTTGACATTACAATAGTTTGTGTTATCAAAGATGGCTGCAACACAATGCTGTTTTTATAGTGTGATGTTGATATATATATATAGTAGGTTTCCCTGCAGACAGCCCCAGCTGAGGTCCCAGACATGTGAATGAGAAAGTTTTTCTTGAAATACCTCTAACCTTAGTCATTGTCAGACTGCAAATGCATGAGAGAACCAGAACAAGCCTGTTGATTCTAATCAGCTCCCCAACTGTAAAATATGTAATTAAGTGATTATTGGTGTTTTACCCATTAAGCTGGAGTTGTCAGCAAGAGATAACCGGAATATCACAGTGGCTAGTTTTGTCTTGAGATTTATTGTTTTCCCTTTTGGCTTCAATTCTGTAGGACATCTCCTTGTTACCTGTACAAAAGTGTCCAGTTGTCTTATATGTTCCCCCTCAGATCCTGCTACAGATCCTTATATACTAAATTTGTGTTGTAATATTAATTCCCTTTATCTTACTATTCTTTTTCTTCTCTTTTATACTGTTAATATTATTTTGACATTGATACCAAGAAGAACCCACTAGCTAGGTGGTTTCCTGCTAATAAAAATTTTAAGATGTGATCAAGTAGTTTGCTCTATATTATTTATATGTGACTACATCAGAAACTAAATAAATATTTGCAATTTTGTTTATTTTCTTTGTTTTTCAATTTTATTGAGATATTATTGACGTATAGCACAGTATAACTTTAAGATATCCAGTAAAATGACTTAATATGCATATATTGTATAATGATTACCACAATAAGTTTAGTTAATATCTAGCACTTCATAAGTATTTGTATTTGATGTTAAATGATTGTGATAATAATCCTAAAAATCTGTTGCTTGAGGTGTAGTCATAATGTTGAAATTCTTCTTCCCTACCAAAGTTTAACCAACAGCCAGGAATATGAATTTGGGAAGGTTTTCACAACACAT
Organism: Aselliscus stoliczkanus; assembly: GCA_033961575.1. Lineage (NCBI taxonomy): Eukaryota > Metazoa > Chordata > Mammalia > Chiroptera > Hipposideridae > Aselliscus > Aselliscus stoliczkanus. The sequence goes on from CM066730.1 coordinate 13,142,951, forward strand.
AGAAATACATAAAATTGACTTAAAATAAGTTTTGTAAGTGGACACTAGGGAAAGGAGCGGTGCTTCTATTGTTTTAGCTTTCTCTCCTAAGTGTTAATTGTGAATAATTCATCATCATTTAGGAATAAAGGTAATTAAATCTTCGAAGGAGCGCTATAAGCCCCCCATAGTTGCAAGTGAGTATCAAAAGGTAAAAGTGAACATGAAATGTAATGAAATAAAAAAAAATAGTATCTGTTGGTTTGTGACAATTTGTAGGTGACAATTTTACTTGATTTTATGTCCAGATTGGAAAACTCTACTCCCTCCTTTTTTGTGTGTCTTTCTTAGGCTTTCTGCCTGTGGGTGTTACATATTTTTCCCTACTTCAACTAACCATGTCTGAGCAGGACAGCTGACCTTCAAAAGTAAATACGATTAAAGCTGAACAAATCAGGTAATTACAATAAAAACATGGCTTGACAAGCAACCTCTGGACAGAATTACAGTTCTGTATACACACTACACATTCAATTAAAGTGATTGGGAATGAGGAAACTAATGCCTTTACCTAAGATTTTTAAGGTGCCGACATTCTACCTTCTGCCACGGATTAGAGAAGAGATTAGGAGGAAAGGAAAATCCCCAGTGATTTTTATACAGGATTGCTTCCTTAACAGTGGAATGGCATTCTTCTTAGAGCCTGAATGTGTCTTTCAATTTTATAGGAATTTTATTGTGTCATATCATAAATTCTTTATTCATATTAAATATTATGTATTAATGATCTATAATAACATAAGATTTCTTATACATCTAAACTTTACCTTATTATACAGATTTTGTGTCATGTTTTTATAGATATAATCACATATTTTGCTATTTTGACCTATGGTAAATAGATAGATAGTTGACTTTTTGAATCATATCTGCATGCAGGCATCAGAGAAAATCTAACTCACCCTTACTGTTAAAAAAATTTTATGCAATAATAGTATCTTAATTAAAAAACTAATTGACATCAATCTTATAATTTTATTTTCTTAACATCTTAGTTATTTTATTATTTTCCTATTTTCTTCTTCTTCATGAAAGTCCACAATGGGAAAGAATATTTTTATTGAAATTTTGTTTTGACAATTTTAGGTTCTATCAACACAAGAAAATAAATTAAAACCATATAATTCAATTTCCTTATTCCAAAACCAACATGTTGTTGCTATGTTTGAAAAAAAATTTGTCTTCATTTTGTCTGAATTCTGTTATTAGAGCTTTGCATTGCTAAATTCACTCTAAAACCCTAAGTATTTATACTGTGCTGCTACAGATACAGTTATAGGGACACTCCTTTCAATAATAGGTTGACCAGGTTGAGTTCATGGTGATGGACCATGAATATTTTCATGATGGACCAATTATGAACTTTTGTTATAAAACGTAAGTTCATGACAAAAAGTTTGTGAACTTAATTGTCTGATCTTCGTGTAATCTAAATATAGATGAGGCGATTAGTTAAATTTGTAAGTGAATCATCTCAACATTCACTTTTTAGAAGACTAAAATGATCATACCATACTATCAAATTACTGGATAATTGGAGAAATACTGATGATAAAACCTAAAATTATTTTTTTCAAAATTCTCAGAACTGACACGTGTCTGAAATTGTAGTCCCAGTTATTTGAAAGTAATAGCAGTCTTTTCTCTTAATCTGAATTTCTTTGGTAAACAAGTCCCTGTAGGCATGTTTTTACATAATCAAGATAACATTTGCTAATGGTTCTTATTTACTTTCTAGCTTCTTCATTAAACATATCTTATCTCACCAATTTGAATTTTAGTTGCTTATAAGTAAGGTCCATATCTACTTTGCTTTTATAGCTTCCACATTTCCAGTGAACATAGACAATCAGGGTTCTGGGACCATATCTGTTTTAATTGTTATTGATTCTGTTACTCTGAGTAAGTCATGTATTTCTCTGGCTCAGGAGGCCTCATTGCTAACATACAGATAATCTTAAGATGACCTATCTTACATTTTTGTTTTATCAATTGAATGCCGTAACATATGTGAAAGTACTTTGTAAAGTGCTATAAAACAGCATGGCATTATTATTGTGCTGCTGTGCACATTCAATAAATGCCCAAAGTAGGATGACTACTTCATGAAGGGGATATATATGTTAATACTTAATTTAAACTTGAATTCCACAAATTAGGGGCTGTTAAGAAAAACTCTCTCACTAACTAGCTATGTGAACTTAGGTAAGTCCTTTTCCTTCTCAGTTGCATCTATAAAATGAAGCTGAAAAAAATTAATTATACTTCAAATGTCACTGTAAATGTTAAATAATGTGAATGCATATATCAATTTTTATGTATCAGTACACAATTGTAGAATATTATTAATCAGAATTATATTTTCCAACATTTAATCATGAATTTTTTTTTAAAAGATTTTATTGGGGAATGGGGGAGGGGAACAGACAAGTTGCTGTCTTTTTGTTCTTCAGTCTAGTTGCAGAGTACGTTGCTTCACTGGCCCATGTTGGTATCGTCATTGCGCTCTTCCTGGATGAGGCAGATCCATTGCCGGCCTCTGGCTGGTCTCTCACCGGGGCTATTGTCAGCTCACTCTGGCTGCCAGCCACTCACGCTGGCTGCCAGCCACTCACTGTAGCCTATGGCAGCCCACTGCAGCAGGGACTGCAGCCTACACCATCGCCTGGGCTCGCACAGCCCAGCTCCAGGTGGAGCTGTTGTTAACTGAAGAGGGCAGTGTCACTGGCCCTCAAATGTGGGATCCGAACCGGGGCCGCTGGCATCCCAAATCAGCTCTTAACCAATGCGCCACTCGGCCGGCCCCTAATCATGAATTTTTTTAAACATACAAAACCCATGAACACACCATCTACTTAATATTTTATTATACTTCCTTTATCATATATATAACTACCCATCGATACTTCATTATAATAAGTATAACTATTGCACTGTGTTGTATACCTGAAACTAATTAAAAATAAATAAATTTTAAAAAATAATAATAATTAAAAAAATTTTTTTTTAAATACTTCATTATAATAAAAATATAGAATTTTACATCTGGAAAGACCTTACAGAATATATACTCTAGCCTTTTCTTTTTATAGATGCTGAAACTGGAGGACCTAGTTGGAAGTAATGTGAAAACTATAAGCTGCTCAGAGTTGAAAACTACATTTTCAGTATGCCTTCAAAAAAACAAACAAACAAACAAACAAACAGATATTCAAGCTTTAGCTACATGACCAAATATAATTTTAAGTAAAAGAAGCAGAAAGGTTTTTTTTTTCATATCTACATATCTAGCCTACATATTGGATTTACTGTGTAGAGAGATCAAAAACTTGTTCCTGTATCCCACCAAGCAATTTCTACAAATGTATCTACATTTCAGTGACAATTCACTTCTCCTAACCCTCCCCATCATTCAGCTAAGCTCTAGCATGTGAAAAATTGCATCTGTCAGAAATGTAAAAATAATTATGCCCACCTTGGTCTTTTCTATTTAATAATTTGGGCCATGGATTGGTAACCTTTGTTTTGCCTACTGTGCAGTCATAAATTACTTTTATAGATCAAGAGAATTTGAACTTTCAAAAGTGCTGTTTTAGCTTAAAATGTTATGATTTAGATATTCTATTTATATAAGAGGAAACTAGTGACAACTTTGAAAAGCAATTTTTATTTATTCCCATTTAATTTGTTGGCATAGGGTTTCTTATCTCAAAATACTGGAATACCTACAGAAGAGAGTTTGACTACATATGTAGGTACCAGGTATTTAAGTAAGCATAAAAGAAAGGATCCAGGACTTTAAGGGATTGTAAAAGACGTGCAGTCTCATCAAATCACCACTTGGATCACTTAATGTATATGGATTTCAGGAGATGCATTTGGAATCTTTAAATCACATTCATTCAAATCTATATTATGATACTTGGGAAGTTAAGTAATCATGATGTGTTCTATTAAGCCACAAAAGGCTAATACGTTTTCAAATATCAATTTATAGGTGACAGGAGATAAGCATTCTATATTATTAATTTTTTTAAGTTATTGGCCTAAAAAGTAGAAGATCTATATAAATGTGAAAAGAATGTCTACTTTTAAAAAATACTACTCATATCTATAGTTTCATTGTTCATCATTTAATAATTTTAAATGTGACAGTGTGTGGTTTAGTTTTTTAAGCCATTGTTCTTATATATGCATTTTATTATTCTAATTAAAATGTCTAAAGTATAAAGAATTTACATGAAAATTTGTTGCTTTTATTTTCTCATTTGATAAATACAGTATAACAATTTGTTAAAACATGTATTCTTCAAAATAGCAAAAGTCATCTTTCTCATAAGCAGGTAAATGCTGTGCATTATTAATTTCATTTTGCTATTGGGGAAATCAAGGTATTAGCATAGGTCAAGCATTGCTTGACAATAGGCCAAAAATTACTCATGAAATGCATGGAAAATCATTTGAAAAAGCCAATCTTCCAATATTTGGAGTATATCCTGTTTTAACACACTCATTATAAAGCTAACAAATTCCATGTCCCAAATAAAAGAAAACAGGAGAAACCTCCAGGAGAAAGAACTAAGTAAAATGGAGGCAACTGACCTACCTAGACAGGGTTTAAAACACTGGTTATAAGAATGCTTAAGGAACTTAAAGAACTTCAACCAAGAGATAGTAAGTATAAAGAATGACAGAAAACAAAAACAGGAAGGATTCAGAAATAAAGCATACAATAACTGAAATGAAGACTATACTAGAAGGAACTGATAGCAGATAGATGAAGCAGAGCTTTGAATCAGCAATTTGGAAGACAAGGTAGCAGAAAACACCAAAACAGAACAGCAAAGAGAAAAAATAACTTTTAGAAAAAAGGATAGTTTAAGGGATCTCTGCAACAGCATAACAATATAGCAACATAACAACATTCAAGCATAATAGTACCAGAAGGAGAACATAGAGAGCAAAGAATTGAAAACCTATTTGAGGAAAAAATGATGGAAAGCTTCCCTAACCTGGTGAAGGAAATAGACATACAAGCCCAGGAAGTATAGAGAGTCCCAGACAATATGAACTCAAATAGGCCCAGACCAAGACACATCATAATTAAAATGCCACAAATTAAAGACAAACAGAATGTTTAAAGTGGCAAGAAAAAAGCAGTCATTTTAGTTACCTACAAGGGGAATGCCCATTAGACTGTCAGCTGATTTTTCAATAGAAACTTTACAGTACAGAAGGAATTGGCAGGAAATATTCAAAGCGATGGAAAAAAGAAAATACAACCTTCTACCTGGCAAAGCTATCATTTACAATTGAAGGACAGAAAAAGAGCTTTCCAGACAAGAAAAAGTTAAAGGAGTTAGTCACCACCAAACCAATATAAGAAATGTTAAAAGGAGTTTTTTAAAAAGGAAAGAGAGGAGTGGAAATCAAAGATATAAATAATAAAATAGCAATACTACATATTTATCAATAATAACTTTAAATGTAAAGGGATGAAATGCTCCAATCAAAAGCCATAGGATAGCTGAATGGATAAGAAAACAAGACTCCTACATGTTTCCTATAAGAGACTCAATTCAGATCAAAAGACACACACAGACTGAAAGTAAAGAGTTGGGAAAATGTATTTCATGAAAATGGAAACAACAACAAAAAAGCTGGAGTTGCAATATTTATACCAGACAAAATAGACTTTAAAGCAAAGGCTATAACAACAGACAAAGAAGAATCTAGTACATCTACTTCTGCTTATTTATCTGAAGAAACCTGAAACACTAATTAAAAATACATATGCATCCATATGTTCATTGCAGCTTATTTTCAATAGCCATGATATGGAGGCAACCTGGATGTCTGATAGTAGAAAAACGAAAAAAGAAGTGGTACATATACACAGTGGAATATTACTCAGCCATTACAAAGAATGAGGTTTTGCCATCTGTAATAATATGGATGAATCCAGAGGGTATTATACTGAATGAAATAGTCAGAGAAATACAAATGCCATACGATTTCACTTACATGTGGAATCTAAAGAACAAATTAAACAGAAACAAATTTATAGATACAGAGAACATTTTGATGGTTGCCAGCTGGGAGTGGGATTGGGGTGGGTGGGTGAAAAGGGTGAAGGGATTAAGAACTACAAATTGGTAGTTACAAAGTAGTCATGGGGATGTAAAGTATAGCATAGGGAACATAATTGAAAATATTGCAATAACAATGTATGGTGTCAGATGGGTACTAGATTTATTGGGGCGATCACTGCATAAGTGATATAAATAAATGTGTAATCTCTATGTTATACATCTTAAAATAATATAATATTGTATGTCAACTCTAATTGAAAACCTAAAAAAATATATTAAAAGAAAAGGTACATGATGATAAAAGACACAGAGAAAAGGAAGTTTCAAAGGATAGTAGTACCTTAAGTCAATTATCTGATTATCAGAGTCCTGCCACCTTGAAAGGAATGCAGGAGCTCTCTAAGATTGGAGCAGCACTAAAGGAAAGCAAACTCTTTAACTTCCACTATAGTCGATCTTCTTGTTTGGTACTACATAATGGTTTTCTTCTTCTAACTTTGTGATGGCAGATGTCTGGGCATTCGCCAATACAGCATCCCTGACTAAGATCTTACAACACAATTTCCTTGGGAAATAATATTGGTTCATGTAGAATTTGCTTATTCTGTTTGGTTCAGTGCAATGGAAACAAAAACATTATTGTTAATTAATCTGTTTGCAATTCTATTCTGGTCCACAGCTCCAAGAAATGTATCTCAGAAGTCTTTGAATATAGGAGTTATTATTCAGCCTTAAGCTTTCATATTTATCCTAATTCAAAACACTCATTTTATAAAATATTTTATGACTACTGCACAACACTGATGATCAACTTAAGTTTCTAATTGCCATTCAGGTTGTGTTTGTTTTTCCAGTGAATTATGCATCTTGGAAGTTTGACAAAATGCTCTTTATTTGTCTCATGCTGGGTTGGGTGCCTTGGTCTCCTGTAGTGTTTGGTGGTGTATGTGATGTCATCAGTAGAGTGTATGCTAGAATGTCACATCAGATGGAAAAAGGGGATCTCCATCTTGACGGAGAGAACCTGAAAACAAAACATATGAGCTAACCTTCCTTCTTACAGTCTCTATCTGGGACATTCAACATGAAATTAACTTACAACCTATATAGCTTGACTGTAGTGTATCTCAGGATGCAAACTTAATCAAATGTTTTCTTTTGTGTAATGAAGATGAGCTTTTTGCAATGAATTTTACCTATCTTTTGAAAGGTAGAACCAGTTTTCTTACCTTTTGGAAAAATATTTCCATTAGCTATATGACATCATGTATGTGTACTTAAGAATATTTGAGAGGAATGAAAGGCTTTTTCTTTTTATCTTTCTTTTTTTTAAATTTATTTTTTAATTAGTTTCAGGTGTACAACACAGTGCAATAGTTATACATTTTACCCCTCAAAGTGACAAACCCCCTCCCCCATTTGGCCATCCCACTCCTCCCCCCCATATCATATATATCTATTACACTTCCTCTGACTCCCTTCCACATTATAATCCACATCCTGTGACTATATATTCAATTACAGTTGGTATACAATATTATACACCTCAGCTTCAGGTGTACAGTGCAGTGATCAAGCCTCTTCTCCATCCATGAAATGGTCTCCCTAACAACACATATGACCATCTGACACCCCACAAAATATTTACAACATTATTAATTATATTCCCCAAAAACTGCCTTTCATATCCCAGTGGCAATATTGTAGTAGCCTATTTTTGCTGTCTAATCCCTTCCCCTTCTCCCTCATCCCCATCCCCCTCCCAATTAGCAACCCTGATTTTTCCTCTATAAACATAGATATATATTCATACAGTTTTTCAGATTCCACATATGAGTGAGATCATATGGTTTTTGTCTTTCTCTGTCTGACTTATTTCACTTAACGTAATAGTCTCTAGGTCCATCCATATCATTGCAAATGGTATGATTTCATTCTTCTTTATAGCGGAGTAATACTCCATTGTATAAATACACCACAGTTTCTTAATCCAGTCATCTACCGATTTTGGTTGTTTCCAAGTCTCAGCTATTGTAAATAGCGCTTCTATGAACATAGGGGTGCATAAATTTTTTTGAATAAGTGTCTTGGGTTTTTCAGAATAAATACCTAGGAGTGGAATTGCTGGGTCAAAAGGTAGCTCCATTTCCAGTTTTTTGAGATACCTCCATACTGACTTCCAAAGTGGTTGCACCAATCTGCAATCCCACCAACAGTGTAGCAGGGTCCCCTTTTCCCCACAGCCCCGCCAGCACTTGTTGTTTGTTGATTTATTGATGATAGCCATTCTGACTGGAGTGAGGTGGTATCTCATTGTGGTTTTTATTTGCATTTCCCTAATGACCAGTGAGGTTGAACATTTTTTCATATGCCTGTTGGCCATCTGTATGTCCTCTTTAGAGAAATGTCTCTTCATATCTTCTGCCCATTTTTTAATTGGGTTGTTTGTTTTTTTGGTGTTGAGTTTCATGAGTGTTTTATAAATTTTGGATATTAACCCCTTATCAGATATATCGTTGGCAAATATATTCTCCCATTCAGTAGGCTTCCTTTTTGTTTTATTAATGGTTTCCTTTGTTGTGAAAAAGGTTTTAAGTCTGATATAATCCCATATGTTCATTTTTTCTTTTACTTCCCTTGCCTGTAGGGATGTATCAGTAAAAATATTGCTCCGGGTAATGTCTGCAAATGTACTCCCTATATTTTCTTTTAGGAGTTTTATGGTTTCAGGTCTTACATTTAAGTCTTTAATCCATTTTGAATTTGTTCTTGTATATGGCGTAAGGAGGTGGTCCAGTTTCATTTTTTTGCATGTGTCAGTCCAATTTTGCCAGCACCATTTATTGAATAGACTATCTTTACTCCAGTATAAATTCTTGCTTCCTTTGTCATAGATTAACTGTCCATAAATGCCTGGATTTATTTCTGGGCTCTCTGTTCTGTTCCACTGATCGATGTGCCTGTTTTTATGCCAATACCAAACTGTCTTGATTACTGTAGCCTTGTAGTATGTTTTGATGCCTGGTACCATGATCCCCCTGACTTTGTTCTTATTTCTCAGGATTGCCGAAGCTGTTCTGGGTCTTTCATGGTTCCATATAAATTTTAGGATTATATTTTCTATTTCTGTGAAAAATGCCCTTGGTAGTTTGATAGGAATTGCATTGAATCTATATATTGCTTTAGGCAATATGGACATTTTAACTATATTAATTCTTCCTATACATGAGCATGGTGGGTGTTTTCATTTATTTGTATCTTCTATGATTTCTTTCTTCAGTGTCTTATAATTTTCTGAGTACAGATCTTTCACTTCTTTGGTTAAATTTATACCTAGGTATTTTATAGTAAATGGGACAGTTTTCTTAATTTCTCTTTCTGTTAGTTTATTATTGGTATATGCAAATGCCACTGATTTCTGAACATTGATTTTATATCCTGCTACTTTACTGAATTCGTCTATCAGTTCCAATAGTTTTTCATGGAGTCTTTGGGGTTCTTTATATACAGTATCATGTCATCTGCATATAATGACAATTTTACTTCTTCCTTGCCAATTTGGATGCCTTTTATTTCTTTTTGTTGTCTGATTGCTGTGGCTAGAACTTCCAGCACTATGTTGAATAAAAGAGGAGAAAGTGGACAGCCTTGTCTTGTTCCTGATCTTAAGGGGAATGGTTTTAGCTTTTCCCCATTGAGTATGATGTTAGCTGTAGGTTTGTCATATATGGTCTTTATTATGTTGAGATATGATCCCTGTATTCCCACTTTGCCAAGGGTTTTTAGCATAAATGGCTGTTGGATTTTGTCAAATGCTTTTTCTGCATCTATTGAAATGACCATGTGATCTTTATCCTTCATTTTGTTGATGTGGTGTATCACATTAATTGATTTACGGATGTTGAACCAGCCTTGTGCACTAGGGATGAATCCCACTTGATCATGATGTATGATCTTCTTAATATATTGCTGAATTCTGTTTGCTAATATTTTATTGAGAATTTTTGCATCTATATTCATCAGGGAGATTGGCCTGTAGTTTTCCTTTTTTGTGTGCTGACTTTATCTGGTTTTCAAATCAGGGTGATAGTGGCTTCATAAAAAGAGTTTGGGAGACTTCCCTCCTGGATTTTTTGGAATAGTTTGAGAAGAATAGGTGATAGTTCTTTTTTGAATGTTTGATAAAATTCACTTGTGAAGCCATCTAGTCCAGGGCTTTTGTTTTTTGGGAGCTTGTCAATTACTGATTCAATTTCCTTGGTGGTAATCAGGGTATTTAGATTTTCTGTTTCTTCTTGAGTTTGCTTTGGAAGGTTGTATGCTTCTAGAAAATTATCCATTTCTTCCAGATTGTCAAATTTGTTGGCATATAGTTGCTCATAGTAATTTCTTAGAATTTTTTGTATTTCTGTGATGTCTGTAGTCATTTCCCCTCTTTAATTCCTGATTTTGCTAATTTGAATCCTCTCTCTCTTTTTTTTTGATCAGTCTGGCTAGAGGTTTGTCAATTCTGTTTATCTTCTCAAGAAACCAGCTCTTGGTTTCATTGCTCTTTTGAATTGTTTTTCTGTTCTCTATATTGTTTATTTGAGCTCTGGTCTTTATTATCTCCTTTCTTGTACTCCCCTTGGGCCTAATTTGCTGTTCTTTTTCCAGTTCCCTTAGGTGTAAGGATAACCTGTTGATTTGAGATTTTTCTTCCTTCCTTAGGTAGGCCTGCACTGCTATAAACTTCCCTCGTAGGACTGCTTTCACAGCATCCCAGAGATTTTGGATCGTGGTATTTTCATTTTCGTTTGTCTCGAGGTACCTGTTGATTTCCTCCTTGATCTCATTTGTGACCCACGCACTATTTAGTAGCATGTTATTCAGCCTCCACTTATTTGACAGCTTTCAGGGATTCTTATAATTGATTTCTAATTTCATAGCATTGTGGTCAGAGAAGACACTTGAAATGATTTCAATCTTCTTAAATTTATTCAGACTTGTTTTGTGACCTAACATGTGGTCTATCTTAGAAAATGTTCAATGTGCACTTGAGAAGAATGTATATTCTGTAGCTTTGGGGTGAAATGCTCTGAAAATGTCTGTTAAATCCAGCTGGTCTAATGTGTCATTTAAGGTCCCTGTTTCTGCATTGATTTTCTTTCTGGAGCAGCTGTCCATTGGTGACAGTGGGGTGTTGAAGTCCCCTACTATGGTAGTGTTACTGTTGATCTCCGTTTTTATGTCTGACAATATCTGTTTTATATATTTAGGAGCTCTTATGTTAGGTGCATAGGTGTTTACTAGGGTTATGTCCTCTTGTTGGATCGATCCCTTTATTAGTATGAAGTGTCCTTCTTTGACCTTTATTATATTTTTCAATTTAAAGTCCATTTTATCTGATATAAGTATCGCTACTCCAGCTTTTTTCTCCGTTCCATTTGCATGAAATACTTTACTCCATCCCTTTACTTTCAGCCTGTATGTGTCTTTTGATTTGAGGTGTGTCTCTTGTATACAGCATATGCTGGGGTCTTGCTTTCTTATCCATTCAGCCACCCTATGTCTTTTGATTGGAACATTTACTCCATTTACATTTAACGTGATTATTGATAAGTGTGTATTTATTGCCATTTTGTTATTTGTGTTCCTAGTCTTCCTTAGTTAGGTTGTTTTTCTCTTCTGCTTAAAGAAGCCCTTTTAACATTTCCTGCAAAACTGGCTTGGTAGTAATGAATTCCCTTAACTTGTTCTTTTCTGGGAAGCTCTTTATCTTTCCTTCAATTTTAAATGATAGCCTTGCTGGATTCAGCAATCTGGGTTGTAGGCCTTTATTTTTCATCACTTTGAAAACCTTCTGCCACTCCCTTCTCGCCTGCACAGTTTCTGTAGAAACGTCAGCTGATAATCTTATGGGGGTGCCCTTGTAAGTAACTTGCTGCCTTTCCCTTGCTGCTTTAAGGATTCTGTCTTTGTCCTTAACCCTTGCCATTTTCACTATAATGTGTCTTGGTGTGGGCCTGTTTGGGATCATCCTGGTTGGAACTCTCTGCACTTCCTGGGCTTGTATTTCAATGTCCTTTGCCAGGTTAGGGAAGTTTTCAGACATTATTACTTCAAATATGTTCTCAATCCCTTGCTCCTTCTCTTCTCCTTCTGGTACTCCAAAGATCCGGAGGTTATTGCATTTGATGTTGTCCCCCAGCTCTCTTAAACTATTTTCAATGTTTTTCATTCTTTTTTCCTTTTGTTGTTCTGCTTGGGTGATCTCTGCTATTTTGTCTTCTAAGTCACTGATTCGATTTTCTGCTTCATCCAATCTACTAGTCATTCCATCGAATTTGTTATTTAATTCAGTAATTGCATTCTTAAGTTCTAGCTGGTTGCTTTTCATGATTTCTCTATCCTTCTTTATATTTTCATTAATTTCCTTGAACATTCTAATAATCAGTGTTCTGAACTCTGTCTCGGATAGGTTGTTTACCTCTATTTCCTCTAGTTCCACTGATTCAGGAGGTTTCTTCTATTCTTTCATTTGGGTTGTATTTCTTTGTCTCCACATTCTGGTTTACTCTTTGTGCTTGCTTCGATATAGCAGATAGATCCCGTAGTTCTCTCAGTCTTTTCTGGGTAAACTTATACGGTGTGTATCCTTTATATTTGAATTACTGAATCTCCCTATTCTCTTGTGCGTGTATATCTGAGGTGTTCCTTGTGTTGTGTGTCTTCACCTGTTGGAGTTTAGCTTTGATTACTTTTGGCTTGTCAGTAGATGGGATTGACTTCCAGGCTGATCAGCTGTGAGGATCAGCAGAGTCTGCGGTTTATGAGTTGCTATGTGAGGCTTGGACCCTTTGGCCCTTGCACCTGTAGCAACTTCCTTTTGGGGGTGACTCCTATATGTCAAACCCAGAAATGCTCTGATTTTATCTAAAGTTGGCCTGTGGGTATGATGATTCTTGTGTCTCCAGAGGCAGTCTTGGCTAAAGTCCACCAAGCTCTCTTCAGTTTGTCCTCTGCTGTACAAATATTCCTTTGTGTCTTGTGGGAACAAAGACGGCCACCTGATGCCTAGTGTGATCCTGCACTGCAGGTTTGCTGTACATGAGTATGGTTGTGACATGTGATTCGTAGTTTTTACAAAGTCACTGCTGTTTCTGCTTTTGCCTGTCCCAAGGCAGGCTGTGTGCCCTGCAGGCTCAATGAGTGTCTTTGGGCAACCTTTCCATTGAAAACCCAACGTGGAGAATGAAAGATCTCTTCACTGCCAAAAGCCTGCCGCTAAGAGTCTGTTAATTAGTACCTCAGCAGCTGAACCTGCCCTGCCTCCCAAGCCTTGCAGGAAAGGTGGGGGTGGGGTAGGTATCTCACTCTGTAGCCTCTTCTAGGGCGGAAATTCTCAACCCCCTATGGGTCAGGAATGCCTCCTTAGTCTTCCCCTACTGCTCCATTTTAGGGTCAGTTTAAGACTCTGGCTTGGCAGGGGCCAGGATTTCTGAGGGAGGGTGGGGTGGGTTTTAATTTCTGTTTTGTTTTTTTTTCTTTTTTTGCTTTCTGTCGAAGAGAGGAGGAAAAACAAATAAACAAGCAAGCAAAACAAACAAACAAACAAACAAAATGATACAACAACAACAAAAACCCCACAGACCCAACACTGTTTTGAGCTAAGGCCTTTGCCTAATAGGCTCCGGAGGAGTTCCTGCTGCTCTCCCAAAGAGAGTGCCGAGGTTTAGGGGGCTACGCGCACCCTGCCGTGGCTCAGATCCCCGCTCCGTCTCTCTCAGGGACCTGCGTCTCCACCCGGCGCACTGCGTCTCCCCCTCCCCGCGAGTATTCTTTCTTCCCTTGCTTGCCTGGTTTCAGGCTTCTGCCTCAGCGTCTGTGCACTGAGGTGCTCTTGCTGCGCTCCGTGGGACCCAGTGGACGCAGACTGATCCCTGAACTGGGCGGGTGCAGGGATTGATCTTGCCCTGTCACTGCCGGGCTCTGCACCCTGCTTTCTGGGGACCTGGGGTGCTGTGGGTGCGGCTGCACGTCTCCTCTCTCTCCTCCCCCTTTCGCCAGGCCTGAGGCTTCTTCCTCAGGCTGCAGATCGTTGTGCTCTTGCTGTACTCTAGATGGGCCCTGGGGCGCAGGGAGTGAGCAGTGGGAACACTCACCATCTGTTCTCTGAAGCTTGGTGCCTCTTCAGCCACGGGTGCGGGCTACACCTCACGGGTCTTGCCCGCCTTCTTCCCCACTTGTCCGGTCTGCCCACCTTCCAGCAATTCTTGTGTGAGAGTCTTAGTTGCTCTGTGTGATGAGTAGACATCCCTTTGAAGAGTTACAGAAGTTCAAATTGTGGGTATTTCCAGAGAAGAACTCAGGGAGCTCTCCTCACAGCGGCCATCTTTGCAGTCTCCTCTTTTTATCTTTCTTATTTCCTCTTCCCTCAGTAAATTTAGCTGCTTACAAAACAAAGTTGCTTTCTATCTGATTATTTTTAGTATGCATGTGAAGAAAAGAGAATAGACTATTCCTTAAGTGTCCCTAATAAATCAGAACATTGAAAATGCTATTTTGAATGAGATTTGTGTTCCACTATTTAGATTGTTACAACAAAACTAGAACTCTTCAGGTGAGAAGGGGCAGAGTAACTCCTTCAGAGGTCCACTTGTTCAGCACAGGGCCATACTCACCTTCCCACTAGGTCCCTGATTTCAATAAAATTGTAGTGCTTTTTTTATTTGGTTTGCATGTCTGTTCAGGAGTGATGCTGGAGTCCAGCTATTCCAATTTTCTCACTATACCAATGCAAAACTGAATTTTAGAAAGCAAGATTGCTCAGTATCTCACAAGGCTGAGTGTCCCTTATTTTACCACCTGTTCGTTTCTATAAAACTCTGAGTCACAGGTGCTCTATGAATGTAGGACAGATGATTTATCTAAATGTTTGACCAATATGACCTTTCTTCTAATGCATGCAGACCATCTAGCAATTAAGCACAGCCAGAAAATATTAAACACCAACCAATGGAACAAAGTCCCTTTGCTTAGGAACTAATCAATAATGATCTCCATTGTTCTTAAAGCTCCTACATCTGATAGCTGCTAGTAGAATCAGCTCTGGTCTCAGCCCTCTACAGGGAGTAATTCTGGAGAGATGAATTCTGAATGTCAAAGAGCCATGGGAACATGAAATGGAAAAGAAATAGGAACGTGTGAGGTGACTGTTGGATGTTTTATCCTATCAATAACTAAGAAATTTGTGTAATTTCCAGAACAGTTTTGTTATAACAATGTTTCTCAGTTCTTTAAGCCTTGCTTGCTCTCTTTTATATATCTAAAATTCTTACTTTTTAGTACTTTTCTAAGTATGGATCAGCATGATATATATTCCTACATTCCCACTGGTTATGACTCACTGATATACATACTTCAGAGTCAACCTCCTACAAATCACCTCAGGAGATTTTGTTTATTTCTATAGTTGGTATTCAAAAACTATACACTTTGGTTTTTTTTTTTTTTTTAATTGTAATACTTAATATGACTTTTCAAAGTACACCTAAGTCAAAATACCAGTTAACATCAGCCTTGCACTGATGGTTAAGAATCCATGACTTTAAATTTGCATCATCTTCTGAAATACCTATTTCTTCTTGTTAATGTGTGCTTGATGGGAAAGATGAGATGAGTTCCTAGCTTCTGGGTGATTTTAAGAAGTTTTCAAAATATACTGCATTCAACCCATGTTACTGAGCTACTCCACTAGGCAAATAAGATGAAAATAGAAACTTTTGTTCAGGTTATGTCAGGTGAAAGAATCTTGCCAAAGGTGATGCGTTTTTCTCCTTTTACCCCTTTCATGCATAATCACCCTTTCCCACAAATTCTCAGTCCCACAGAGTTCCTTTTATTAGAAAAATCCAGCTTTTCCCTAGGTAAACTGTGTTTAAAACATTAACATTGTTTCTAAGAAAAAGTGTTCTGTAGTTAACTAAGGAATAACATGATCAACTAAGGAATAACAAAAAGAGATAGCATGATAAACTGCTAAATGACAACAACAACAACAACAACAACAACAACAAAACAAGCTTATTTACTTCAGGGTTTCCTCTATGGCTTTAGTCTGTTTCCCTTTATTGTGACTGCCTAGGGTAAGTTTGGGGAGTTGGATTGTCCATGAAAAGTTTTCCAAATTTAATTGGCCACAGGACATTTTTTTCAATAAATATCTTAGAGATGCAATATTTTGCAGAATAATTTTGAGAAAATGTTGACAGGACCCTTCACAACTTTGCTTCCTATTTAATTTCCTCCATAAATACCTTATATGTTATATACGTGCCATTTAATTTTTTTCTTTTCATGTTGAGTAGCTTCTTCTAAGTGTATGTAATTATTTGGCAATCATTTTTACATACCTCTGGAATGCTATATAGTGGTTGCTGTTTCAGAATTCTAAATAGTATAGAAGAAAAGGGCCCTCCACAGTTGACAATCCCTTAAGTCTGTTTTTTTGCAGAGTACAGTGGATAGCCAATATGAATCTAGATTATTTATCACTTCCCCTAAGTCAAGATATGCAATTCATAATCTTTCATTCTGTTAGAAAACATTGCACTGTGTACGCATACATGCACATAATTCACTCTCTTAGAATACCATTCACCATATTCCAATAAATAACTGTGTTTAAAAGCCTAGTTTACTTGTTGAGTGTTGATAAATAAAAAATACTATGCTGCTTTTAAGATAATTAGAGAAAAATTAGAGTTGTCTTTCTTTTGTTTAATATCTGAAGAAAATAACCCTCACTGTCTCCAAAAATCCTATTTCTTAACTGTTAGTTTAGGTTAGATGAAGCAAAAATGCTTAGTCAATAGCCATTTGTTTTTATTAAATGCAAGGTACTTTGAGCCAATATTTCTCATGAGATGGGAATCTAATAGACAGTGTTTCCCCTGACGGTAGTACCTGCCTCTATCATCTCTCTTTTTTTTTTTTTAAATAAGAGTATATGACATAATAATGTACTTCATCTATATTTATTTTAAGAAAAGCTAACTTAAATATGAAACTAAAGGTAGAAGTTAGACACAATTCTATTGTTAAAGAAAGCCCAAAATGGTAATGTTTACAAATCACAGTTTATGGAAGGATAAGGAAAGCTATAGCTGCAGCCTTAAATAAGGACTTGCATTATAGGCAAAGGTGACCACACAACAAGGGGGCAGGAGATGTCATGGAGGGCTGGCGTTGCCCTCCCAGAAGAGCTGTGCAAGGAATAACTTGAATGAGGGAGTCCAAAATAAAGCTGTGATCAGAGTTTCTAAAACCTGCTAGTTGTGCATGTATGTTCTTTCAATGTAACCAGTCTAACAGCTGAGCTCTCTGGGAGTCTCCCTGAGACCAGCTGCAAATCATCAATCTTATTGTTATCAATAAACAATGCTGACAAGCTCCCACAAACCACCCCTTGGATCCATGCTTACAATGCAGCACTATGAATCAGTACAACTCTTGCCAACGGGGAACACACAACACAACCCAAGCCAATTAACTGGCATAGCACAAACACATTTTGAGAATTTCTTATTTACAGATACATCGTGGGGTGATAACATATGATTTGATATTTCTAGTATTTTTGAAAATTTATTTCATGAGTTAGAATTTTTACAACTGCTTATTTAATACCTACTATAAGCCAAGCACTATTTTAGTGGCTTTCCAAATATTATCTCATTTAATAGTCTGAGTACAAATTTAAGCAATGTGATAGTGAAATGAAGGAATGAAAAATGTTTTTCAGCAACGTATTATGAAGATTTCAACTATACAATAAAGTTGAAAATGAATACGTCTATATGCACAGTTTCTACCATTAACAATTTACTATAGTTGTTTTTATCATGCATATATCCATCTGTCCATCACTCCATTTTATTTTTGATGCATTTTAAAATAAAGTGTAGAAATTAGTACTATCCCCTTAAATATTCTGCATGTATATTAATAAGTAAAGTTTAATATTTGTTTACTATTTTAATTTTTGTTGTAAAATTTACAACAGTAAAAAATGAAAATCTTAACTGTATATTCACTAACTTCTAACAAGTGTATCCATCTTTGGAGCCCAAATCCTATCCAAAATGCAACACTGCATCATTCCATGTACAATACTTTCTCATTGAATCTTATCCGTATAACTTCAGCAGCAATCATTGTTCAGACATTTTACAGTCATGGATTATTTTTGCCTATTTTATAACTTTATATAAAGGGAATTATATAGTATGTACTATCTATGTGAATCTTCTTTTATTCAAAATGCTATTTTTGAGACTCAAATGTTTTTGTTCTTAATAGTTTGCACATTTTTATTGATAAGATTTCATTGTGTATTTATTTTTCTTTTGCTGATAGACACCTAAGACTGTTCTCAGTGTTTGTCTATGATAAATAAAGCTGCAACACACATTCTTTTTCAAGCCTCTTTCTGAATATATATCTCTTGGGTAAATGGAATGGCTGTGTCCTATAATGATAGATGTGTGTTTAACTTTCTAACTTCCAAACAGATTTAAAATTTAATTATACCATTTTACATTCTCATCAACCTTGTGTTAGAGTACTATTTGCTCCAAATCCTCACCAAATTTTTGTATTGACAATTATTTTAATCTTATAGCCATGCTGGCAGGTGTGGAGTGGCATCTCATTGTGGTTTTAACTCTGATTTCCCTGATGATTATTAATGAGTTTTTCATATGCTTATTGGTCATTTGTGTAAAATGTCTATTCAAATAACTTTGCCTTTTTTAAAAATTAGGTTATTTGCTTTTATTATTGAGTTGTTCAAGTTCTTTATATGCTATAGATACCAGTCCTTTGTTAAATATGTAATTTGTAAACATTTTCCTCTATATCTGATCTGTATTTACTTTCTTGAAAGTGTCTTTGATGAGAAGTTGTTTTATTTTAATTTTGATGAAGTCTAATTTATTATGTTATCTTATGTTTGGCTTTCCATGACTTGTCTAAGACATATTTGCTTATCTCAGGTCATGAAGATATTATCCTGTTTTACTCTAAAAACTTTATGATTTTAGCTTTATGTTTAAACTTTATGATGATACACTACAAATGAATCTTTATGTATTGGGTGAAGTAGCAGTTGAGGTCTATTTTTTAAAATATGGATAATGTATAATACAAGCATTATTTTTGGAAAAATCTTTATTTTATACATTAAATTGCTTTTTTTTGAAATTGAATGATTGTATACTCTTAATCTATTACTGGGTTCTTGATTCTCATTTGATTTAGTTTTAATTACTTAGGCCACTTCCATGCTGTCTTGTACAGAAATTGCATAGTAAGTTTTGAAATCAGGTAGTATAATTCCCCTAATTTTGTTCTTCATTTTCAAGATTGTTTGGCTATTATTGTTATTTGCATTTTCATACCAATTTTTAAATTAATTAGTTTCTACAAAAATCGTTCTAAAAAAATGTTATGATGAGGATTTCACTGAGTCTATAGGTCAATTAAGTTAAAATTTGAATCTTAATATTAATAATTCAAGTCCATGAACATACTAGGTCTCTCTATTTACTTGGCCTTTTACATTTTTTCTTTGTACTGTTCTAGAGCTTCACTGAGAGACAATGCATGTGCTTTGTGATAATTATTCCTAAGCATTTCATAAAGTTTACCTTATCAAAAATTTATTTTTAAAATTTCATTTCCCAAATATCTGCTGCCCAGTGTGTCAATATAATTTATTTTTATTTAATAATCTTATTCCCTGAGAATATAGTAAATTTATTAATTCGATTTTTTTTTTTAAAGATTTTATTGGGGAATTGGGGGAGAGGCACAGCATTGGGGAATTGGGGAAGGGGAACAGACAAGTTGCTGTCTTTTTGTTCTTCAGTCTAGTTGCGGAGGACGTTGCTTCACTGGCCCATGTTGGTATCCTCATTGCGCTCTTCCTGGATGAGGCAGATGGGTCGCGGAACTCTGCATGGTCGCTCACCGTGGCTATTGGCAGCTCACGCTGACTTCCGGCCACTCACGCTGGTTGCCAGCCACTCACTGTAGCCTATGGCAGCCCACTGCAGCAGGGGCTTCAGCCTACATCATCACAGGGGCTCGCACAGCCCAGCTCCAGGTGGAGCTGTTGTTAGCTGTAGAGGGCAATGTCACTGGCCATCATATGTGGGATCCGAACTGGGGCCGCTGGCATCCCAAAACTGCTCTTAACCAATGCGCCACTCAGCCTGCCCTATTAATTAGTTTTTAAGGCCATTTCATAGATTCCTTAGGATTGTCTAAATGAACAATTATATCATCTGCTATTAAAGAGTTTTATTTTTTCCTCCGCCACTTTATGCCTTTGTCTTATTATTTATTTATTTATTATATTGCCTAGGACATTTGGCTAAACATTAAATAAAAATGGTGAAAATATTCATCCTTCATTCCCAAGCTTTTAAGAAATTTGTGCAATAATTCATTATAAGTAAAATATTATCTGGAGATGTTTTATAGATTACTTTTATCAAATTGAGAAAATTCCCTCTTATTCTTATTTTATGGAGAGTTTATAATGCAATTGGAAGTTGATATTTATCAAAAATATTATTATTTATTGAAACAATAAAATATTATCCTTCTTTATTCTGATGACATGGTAAAAACTGATTAATTTAAAAATGGATTAATTTTGAGTGTTAAACCAACCAAGTAGCATTTCTGTAATAAACTCCACTTGGTCATGCAGTGTTATCATGGATGGATTTTATTTACTAATATTTCACATTACTAATATTTTACTAATATTTACTACATTCCTAAGGGTTCGTGGTCTGTGCTTTTATTTTCTTGTAATATCTTTTTCAAGTTTTGGTTTTAGTATAAATACTTTTTCACAAAAGAAATTGAGAAGTACTTGATATTTTTCAATTGTATGAAAGATTGATACTCTTGTTTGATAGAACTCCCAAGTGAAAATACCTGGCCCTCTATATGATGTGTGTTAGTGTGTGTGTGCGCACGCACGTGTTTCATGAAGTTGTTCATAATATTACTCTATAATTATTTAATATTATTTATAAGTTTTAATTATCACTTTATAAATACTTATAATTTTTATTTTATAATTATTTATAAAATATAATTGCTTATGATATCTGTGAGATCTGAACAGAAGTAGAGAAACCTCTCATTTATCCTGATAGTGGTAATTTGTGCCTTCTCCTCTTTATTTATTGAACAGTCTGCTAGGGATGTATCAATTTTTAAAATAGTTTTAAAGTATAGCTTTTGGCTTTGTTAGATTTTTCCTTGTTCTCTCTTCCACTTTATTAAATTCTACTGTTATCTATATTACTTAGGATTTACTTTGCTCCTTTTTTTCTGGTTAATTAAGATAAACCTTAGGTCATAAATTTTAGGCTTTTCATTTGTTCTATTATAAGAATTTCAAACAACTTCCGGTAAAATGGTGGAATAGGCAGACACCTATTCCCAGGTAGATTACCTCCCAGGATCACACCAAAATTACAAACAAATTATACAGCATTCAACCCTGGAGGTCCCGGGAACACTAGATGAACAGAACCACTAAACGAAGAACTTAAAGAGGAAGCTGCGTCGGGTCTGGTAGGACAGGCGGAGAAGAGAGAGGGCGAGCCCCGTGAGGGAAGCCCCAGCCGTGGGAAGCTTGTCTGGTTGGGGGAGAGACCCTCCGGCCGCACACCAAGTTCACCAGCCCAGAGTTCCTTTGCCAGGAAGAGAAGTTCTAAGATAGCTGGCAGTAAATTAGTGAGGACTCACTTTGCTCAGCTCGGTGAGACTAAGAGCGGCTAGAGAATCAGTGGGGCTGATGCATGGGCTTGCTCGCCAGTGAGCACTTACCTGGTTCCTGGTGGAGGAAGTGGCTGTGTGAGCCGGGCCCAGGAGCCTGCGCGGACGGACTGAACTGAGTACCTTTGGTGCAAAGGTTGGAGGTTTTTGGACTGTTGTTCCCCTGGTGTGGAGCCTGCACACAAGTGGTGTAAGGAGGACGCCATTTGGTCAGGCTTCAGCCCTCCCACAGAGGGTCAGGTCTAGGACCTCATTGGTCTGGTGGGATTGGCGCAGAAGTGCATGCGCGCGTGCGCATGCGGCCTTGGATCCCCATGCTCCTCCCGGCTTATACTGCGTTGCCAAGGAAACGCTGGGCAGGTGCCCTCCGGCTCCAACAGGCTGCTCACTGAGACCTGGGAGTGCTCAAGTCGCCTCCGATCCCCACCCTCTGCATGGCTTGTGCTACATTGCCAGGGGAACTCCTGGTGGGCGTGCTCCGGCTCCAACAGGCTACTCACTGAGACCCAGGAGTGCGCAAGCCGCCTCGGTCTCCGCTCTCTGCACTGCGCTTGCAGAGTTGCCAGGCTGGTGATTGGTTGTCGGGCTGCTCAGCCTGATCTGCGAGTGGCTGATTGGGACAGGCTGAGACTAGGAGTTTTCCTGGGAGTGTTGGCGGTGAGCTGTGTGCCTGCTTGATTCAGCCAGGGCTCTCCTGGTGATCTATCTAACACATCAAAGCAATCCCAGAGCGACAGCCAGAATGGGGAAACAAAGAAACATGTTACAAGTAAAAGATCAGAAGAAACCTCTAGAAATGGAACCAAATGAAACCGAGGGATCCAACCTTTCAGAGACAGAGTTTAGAACACTGATGATAAGAATGTTTAACAAAGTTAGTGAGGACATAAGGAAGGATAGAGAACTCATAAACAACAACCAGTTAGAAATAAAGAATACAATAACTGAAATGAAGAACTCACTCGAAGGAGTCACCAGTAGAGTAGATGAAGCAGAGGAGCGGATCAGCAATTTGGAAGATAAAATAGCAGAAATCACCCATTTGGCACAACAAAAAGACCAAAGAATAAAAAACAATGAAAATAGTTTAAGTGCCCTATGGGACAAGGTGAAGTGCACCACCTTTGACTCATAGGAATACCAGAAGGAGAAGAGAAGCAGCAAGGGGTCGAGAATGCATTTGAAAAAATAATGACTGAAAACTTCCCTACCCTGGTGAAGGAAATCAACATACATGCCCAGGAAGTGCAGAGGGTTCCAAACAAGCTGAACCCAAACAGGTCCACACCAAGACACATTATAGTTAAAATGGCAAAGGTTAAAGACAGAGACAGAATCCTAGAGGCAGCAAGAGAAAGACAGCAGGTTACATACAAAGGAACTCCTGTTTGACTAACAGCTGACTTCTCTACAGAAACTCTGCAGGCCAGAAAGGAGTGGCAGGAGATATTCAAAGTGACACAAAATAAAGACCTACAACCAAGATTGCTCTACCCAGCATGGCTATCATTTAAAATTGAAGGAGAGATAAAGAGCTTCTCAGAAAAGAATAAGCTTATGGCATTCATTACCACCAAGCCAGCATTGCAAGAAATGTTAAAAGGACTTTTTTAAACAAAAGAAATGGGTAAACAAGCTAACCCAGGAAGACCAGGAATACAAATAACAAAATGGCAATACATATGCACCTATCAATAATCATTTTAAATGTGAATGGGCTAAATGCTCCAATCAAAAGATAGAGGGTGGCTGAGTGGAGAAGAAAATAGGACACATGCATATGCTGTTTACAGATGGAATAAGATATTTCATGCAAATGGAAATGAGAAAATAGGCTGGAGTAGCACTACTTGCTTTGGACAAAACAGACTTTACAATGACTACAATAAAAGACAAAGAAGGGCACTATAACCCTAATAAACATCTATGCACCCAACATAGGAACTCCTAATTACATTTAACAGATTTTGACAGACATAAAGACAGAGATCAACAGTAACACTATCATAGTAGGGGACTTCAACACCCCATTGTCACCAATGGACAGACCCTTTAGATAGAAAATCAACACAGAAAGAGGGGCCTTAAATGAGAAGCTGGACTTCGTTGATAATTTTAGAACATTTCACCCTGAAAAAACGGAGTATACATTTTTCTCAAGTACAAATGGGACGTTTTCCAAGATAGACCACGTTAGGCCACAAAACAATTCTCAGTAAATTTAAGAAGATTGAAGTCATATCAAGCAGATATAAAGGGAAAACTGGTGGTTGCTGGCTGGGAGGGAGTGGGGCTGAGGGAGAGGGGGAAGGCTTTGGACAGCGTAGGTGGGTGACTACAATGTTGCCGCAGGGATATGGGGGCAGTTCTGGGAATGTAATTGATAATGTTGTGAAGAGACTATTATGTTAAGTGAAATAAGTCAGTTGGAAAAAGACAATTACCATATGATCTCACTTATATGTGGAATCTGAAAAACTGAATGAACGATCAAAGTAAACAGACTCATCGATATAGAGGAAAAACTGAGGGTTGCTAGTTGGGAGGAGGGTGGGGATAAGGGGGAAGGGGAAGGGATTAGACAGCATAAATAGACAACTACAATATTGCCACAGGGATATGAAACACAGTTCGGGGAATATAATAATGTTGTAAAAATTTTGGATGGGGTAGAGGCTTGATCACTGCACTGTACACCTGAAGCTGATGTTGTATAGTATTGTATGCCAACTGTAACTGAATATATAGATAGTCATGGGTTGTGGAGTATACTGTGGAAGGGAGTCAAAGGAATTTTAATAGATATGTAGATGGAGGGGAGTGGGGTGGCGAACTGGGGGAGGGGGGTTGTCACTTTGGGGGGTAAAGAGTGTAACCATTGCATTGTGTTGTACACCTGAAACTAATAAAAAAAAAATGAAAAAAAATTTCAAACAATAAATTTTCTTCTAAACACTTCTTTAACATCATCTTACAAATTTTCATGATATATTTTTCAATACCATTTATTTAAAAACAGGTCTAATTTACTTGTGATTTTTATCTTTGATCCATTATTGAGAATCAGGGTGTTTAATTTCCAAATATTCGGGGTTTCCTAGATATGGAATACTACTCTCCCATAAGAAAAGATGAAATAGTGCCATTTGCGACAAAATGCATGAATCTTGATATTATTATGCTAAGTGAAATAAGTCACACAGAAAATGTCGAGAACCATATGATTTCACTGATATGTGGGATATAAAACAGAGAGCAATAAAGGAAGACAAACAAATAAAAAAACAAAAACTCATAGACACAGACAACATTTTGGGGATTACCAGAGAGCAAGGGGGCAAGGAGGTGGTAAATGAGGGTAAACAGGATCAAATATATGGTGATAGAAGAACTCTGGATGGTGAACACACAATGTGATATATAGATGATGTGTTACAGAATTGTACACTTGAAACCTATGTAATTTTACTAACCATTGTCACCCCAATTAATATTAATTTTAAAAAGATATGTTATTTTTATTGGTTTTTAGTTTATTTCATTGTTGTCAGAAATCATACTTTGTGATTCCAGTCATTTTGATTACATCCAGTTCATTTCACGGTCCAGCATATCTCTGTCTTAATGAATGTACAATGTGCATTTGAAAAGTCAAGATTGTTGCTTCTAGATGAGATCATTTACGTCTTTATTGAATTTTTTCTTTGATCTAGTTATTTTACCAACTGTTAAGAAAATGGTGTTAAAATCTTTACCTGTGATTGCGAAATTGTCTATATTTCCTACATCTCTTTTAATTATGTACATGTTTGCTTCATGTATTTAAAAGCTTTTTTTAGGCACTTATGATTATTATGTATTCCTGATGAGTTGATCCTTATTATTACAAAATATCTCATTTTTTCTTCTGTAATACTTTTACTTGAAGTCACTATTATCTGGTAATAAGGTAGCCCCTCCAGTCTTCTTGTTCTTACTTTCCTAGTGTAACTTTTTTTTTATCCATATGCTTTCAACCATTCTGTGTCTTACTTATTTGTGTACTTTTTGTAGACAGTATATAGTTAAAACATGCTTGTTTAACCATTCTAATAATTCCTACCTTTGAATTGAAGAGTTCATTATATTAACAGTTAATATAATTATTTGCAATTTGGATTTAGATTTAACATTTTCTATATTTCCCCTCTGTTTTAGTTCTTCTATTTATTTTTTTCTTCTTTTCGATTATTTGAATAGTTTTTCAGAATTAAATTTTATATTATCTAATGGCTTTTTAGATATACCTCAGTGTTATTTTCATTGTGGTAAATCTCAGGATGTAATATGCATCTTAACTATTCATGGTCTAATTAGAGTTGACATTGTATACTTCACACACTCTGTAGAAAACCTGCAGCTGTACAGATGCATTTACCTACTCTCACCTCTTTTTTTATGCTGTAGTTGTCATAAGTTTTGCCTCTACAATCACTATGGACTCTGAGATATAATGTTATAATGTTTGTTTTAAACAATCACATCTGTCAGTTTTAAAAATTGAGAGGAAAATTTGTTTAAAATTTATCCAGATACTTCTGACATTTACTTTTCTTCATATAGATTTGAGTTTCAGTCCAGTATGATTTCTTTTCAGCTTAAAGAACTCCCTTTAGTTTTTCTTATAGTGTAACCTCTTGGCATCAAATTGTTTTCATTTTATTTATGTGAAAATTTCTCCAGCTCATTTTCACTTTTGAAGGATAATTTCACTGGATATAAAATTCTGAATTTTTATTTTTTTCTTCCTCAGTGCTTTAAGGATGCTGTTCCATTGTCTTTTGGATGCTGTAGTTTTTAATTGGTAGTTAATGGTATTTTGTATTACTGTTTCTCTGTACATAATTTTCCATTTTTCTCTGGCTGTTTTCTAGATTATCTCTTTATTTTTGTTTTTTCAGTAATTTATTTGTGATGTACTTAGTGGTGGTTTTCCACATTTAACTTGTTTGAGATTTAGTGAGATTCTTTACTGGGTGAATTTTAGTCTTTCTCCACACCGGGGACCCTTGTTTTCTACTTACACTAT
Organism: Aselliscus stoliczkanus; assembly: GCA_033961575.1. Lineage (NCBI taxonomy): Eukaryota > Metazoa > Chordata > Mammalia > Chiroptera > Hipposideridae > Aselliscus > Aselliscus stoliczkanus. Next base: position 13,169,996 of record CM066730.1, read on the forward strand.
CTGGTCTTGTACTCATTGTTTAATCTTTCTCCTGAGAATAAGTAATGTTTTTTTTTTCTTCTTATTTGCAGGCAGTTTTGAATTGTATCTTGTTGTATCCTAGACATTGTAATGTATTGTGTAGATTAATTTATATTTCTCCAAAAGCTTTTTTTTTAATCAAGCATTTTACCTCCTTGGACTCAAACTGCAAACTGTTCAGAATTTTTTTTTCCCCATGGTGTCCTGTGTTAGACTGGCTGCAGCCTGTCAGTTTAAAGCTACTCAAATGGGAAACTCAGCCTGTGCTTTCCCCTCTTTCATGTGTTGACTTACATCCAAATCCACCTTATTTTTTCTTTTTTTCATTATGCCATGTTTTTAGGTAGTTGGGTTTTTCTTTTTTTTTTTTGATATATTTTTTCCGGAGTTTATTGTTATAATCTGCAGTAAGGCCTTTCTATGAGACACTCACTCACATGACCACTCTACAAACAAATCTATGATTATAGATTTGAATTCAGAAATACCTGAGTTTGAATCTCACCCTGGCACTGTAGCTGAGTGTCTTGAGTAAGCTCTTGAAATTTCCAGTTTTCTTATCTGCAAAATAAGAATATTAGTGTTTATTCCCAAAGTTGCAGTGAAAATGAAATAATGTACATAATGTAAAGCATGTAAACTAATGTCTGCTATATTGTAGGTACTCAGAAACCAGTAGTTTTATCATTATTACTGTAGTTGACGACTCCTTGGAAATAATTCTTCATCCTGAATCTTTAAAGTTTATCTCTTTTGATCAGTCCTGACTCTATTTTTCAGATACATATTAATGATACTGCAGGCTTATTGTATTCATTGCAATAATATTTGTCTTTGACTGCCACTTTTCTCTCAGAAACATTTGACAAACAGTAGTTTTCCCATTGGCTAAGTTTAATGACTATTCCAAAGAGCATAGACTCACATTTCTGCCATCCTCCAGTCTCTCTTATTATCTTATTTTTGGGAGTGGAGCATTAGGAGAGATGGCAGAATATCTTCAAAGCGTAGAGAATAAGCTCAAAAGACCTCCCAGCTTCAGGAAAATTCACTGAGGAAATCACTACTTTAATATGTTCCCTTTTGCCATAATGAGTAATAATGTTAATTACTTCTGAGAGAAGTTTATTTTTGTCTATTTCATTTGCTCCCTATTTTTTCCAAGAGGAGAATTTGCTGATCACACCTTTAATTCATTTACCAAGAGAAAATAAGTCTCCATTTTTATATGTCTTCAAACAATGAAATAGTTGGTCTTTATGGATTTTATAGCATAGCATGAAAGTTGGAAAGATGTTAAGAACAACCATTAGTTTAGTCATTTGTTCGCTTAAAAACAATTATATTGAAATATAGTTTGCAAATTCCTTTACCAAGAGATATTCTGTGTTATATATTGGCCACTCAGACTGTTTCAGGCTCTGAGGATACGGGGTATGATCAAAACATGATGAGGGCTGGCCAAGTAGCGCCATGGTTAAGAGCTGGCTTGGGATGCCAGTGGCCAGGGTTTGGATCCCACATATGAGGGCCAGTGACACTGCCCTTAAAAAAAAAAGAAAAAAGAAAGTAAAAACCACATATGGTGAATGTTTAAATAAAAAAATATGTTACAGTAAAAGACACATTGCCATTATTCCCCCCAGAACACTTCCCCTCGCTTCAAACATACTTATCCCATCATTCTTGCCACTTTCCGAAGCAGTACTGGAAGTCCTTTTTCTTGAGTGTTTTTAGTTGCACTGTTGGGCTACCTCAATGTCCTGAACTAATTCAAAATGTTTGCTTTCTCATGGTAATTTTGACTTTAGGAAAGAGTCAGAAGTTGCATGTGTGCCAGTTCCGGTGAATAAAGTGGATGAGGACACACCATAACGTTTTTATTTGACAGAAATTGCTGTACCAGAAGCGATGTGTGACATGGAGCATTGTCATGATGGGGGATGAAGTAAAGACACTCACAAAAGAGGACTTCCAGAACTGCTTCAGAAAGTGACAAGAGCAATAGGGTAAGTGAGTTCGAAGTAAGAGGTAGTATTTTGAGTGGGATTCACGGCAATATGTCTTTTACTGTAATGATTTCTTCTTTAACTTAAATGTTCGCCATATCTTTTGATCACACCTTGTACAACTATTTATATTATTGTGATAAAAAGAAAAAAGATGAAAATTACAGTGATAATAACCTTTCAATAAACATCTTGCATTGTGCTCGGCTTAATCTATCTATCTATCTATCTATCTATCTATCTATCTATCTATCTATCTATCATCTATCTATCATCATCATCATCTATCATCGATCATCTCTCTATCCACTTTTCTCTGTGCTTACATACTCTATCTTTCTCTTACACACATCCCACAATGTAGTTATTTTCTGAGAAAATAATAAAGGTGAGAAAGCTGATATAAAGAAACTCATAAACTGTAATAAATAAGGACCACAGACCTACAAGTGTCAGTACTGAGATTTAACCTTAAAATCTGTTATTTTGATAAATGTGATTAATCAAAATTTATGATTTATCTAAAAAAATGGAGATATCTGTTTTATTTCTCTGATCTTAACTGTACTAGAGGTCTTTTCACATGGGTTTGTTATAGTGGTATTTCTATGTTATGCTGCTTAGTAGTGAAAATTACTCTCTAATGTGCAAAGGAATAAAAGGAAAATATAAGCCACCCTGGAATATTTTTAAGGAAAATGTTGGAGGAGCTCATATCCACCTTCTTTGCCAATTATGTTATATGGCATTTATATGATTATATTTCAGGAAAATGAATTGGATCATAATACAATATAATTAAGTTAATAATAATGAAATCTCTTATAATAGGTTTGGGAGAGAGAGAGAGAGAGAGAGAGAGAGAGAGAGAGAGAGAGAGAGAGAGAGAGAGAGAGAGAGAGATATTCTGGTTTTATCGGGGTTAGTTTTGTTTTCTCATGCTCCTGCTACACAGTAAATACAGAATGTAGTGGGGATATCAGGTGGTGCACTGCCCAGATTTGCATCCAGAGGAGACCATCCCTCAGTAACTTCACAACCTTGGCCTGGGCTTGGAAATGACCTTGTGTCAATCTTCGCAAAGCCGACACCGCATGGTCTACGACTCCTGTTTGCAGAGGTATGCTGACTCCCACAGAGAAACCACCCACTCATCTTGAGTTGTCTACACCACTGAGGGTTGTATCAGCCTGTGCCCACCTGCAATGCAGAGGTTTGTTTTCTGTGTCCTTTCCAGAATGGATATCATGTACTCCTGGTTTCACACTCACAACAGCACCCTAGTTTTCCTTCCATGCCTGCTTATAAACCCAATCTTGCTTATGCCCTGAAGTTTTTTTCCCTGTTTATACAATGACCGTGTACCAGCTCTGGTCTGGGAAAACCAATAAATTTTTCTGCCATCCACTGAACAGAAATCACACCTTCACCAATGAGATATGAACCGCAACTTTGGGAGGGAGTTCGACTTCCAACTTTGTCCTTCCTTGGGTACTATTTCTCCTCTCTGGCGAACACTTTACAGTTCTTTTTACATCTTTGTAGTAGCCATTCTGTCATAGTTCAATAATTCTTCATATTAAACTTCCTTTTTTTAAACTATTGAGTAATTGATTATATATTTCTCCTGATTGAAACTTGGCTAATAAATGCCCAAAAAAGATATTTAGATACCCTAGGGAGCCAACATACCATAGTGGATATAAGATATCTCCTATTTTGCCATCCACAATTCACATAATGGATCTATCACTTACCAGTAGAGTCACCTCTCATAGCCTCTCATGAGCTTTATATAGATTCCCACAAAGGTGTGAAGACCAAATAATTTCATACACGTAGAATGTTAGTACAGTGATTGTGACCATATAATATGCTAAATGAATGGTAGATAACATGTTAGCTAAAAGTATTTAAATGTGAGCCAAAATGCAAGAAATAAGATTTTAAAGAGATCTTAGTATCATGAAATTTATTAATCTATAAGCAGTATATATTCCCTAACTACTATAGCTACTATGAATATGGGATTTCTCCTAAGTTACAAACTCACTGAAAGTTTATTATGGAATTTTACAGATGCCAACAGGGACAGAAATGGAAAACAAATGATGCTGAAGTTATTTAGTCTTGGTAAGTATACTAATAATAAAAATGGAAGTATGATAGTGTCAATCAATAAAATTAGATAATTCTGGGAATTTTATGCTTTTTTTTGAATGAAGCTTGAAAATAATTTTGGACAATGCTGGATGAAAATGACTATTACAAACAAAAATATCCTATAAACATAATTGATCAAGCTTTGAGGAAGTCTCATAGCTTTTTACTGGAAGATCTGGAATTAGAGTCCTGCTTTCCTGAATCCAAGTCAGTTTGTTTCTAGAATAACTCTGACATGAGAATGGTTGTACAATGGTGTAGACAATTAAGGATGATTATAATGTATTCCTCTACTTGGATTTTCTTTTTAGAATAAATTTTACTACTATTTTAAGCAACAAGTTATCACTGAAGTCATATTTAGGTAAAAGGACTGTAACAGCAAGTTCTAAGAAAATGAGAAGTCCACATTTTATTTTTTAAACCTGCTATTGGGTATAACTGACAGTGAGTTCATATAACCTAGACATGTGGATTACACAACATAGAACCTAATTAAATTTGGATAATTAACTAGCATGTTAACTGAAATGGGCTTATGTATTCAACATTTTTTAGTTCCGGGATCTATTAGTCCTGAATATACTAGTGGTCTTATTCAATATTAATCTATAATCTCTATATTTTTCACCCTGTCTCCCAACTATACTGCCTTGAACAGCTATACTGAAAATGAGAAGAGATGATACAGAAATTAAACTTATGATATAACATTTTTTTTACATACAGAAACAGAAATAAAATAAGGAAAAAAACAACTACTGATTAGTAGTAAATTTCCAATCCATAAATGTGTTTTTATGAAAGGAACATTTTATCCAACAAAAGTTTTTGAACAATATTTAACAAAATACCAGGAAAAAAAAATAGGAATAAGCCTGCATTTACAGGAAGATAACTAGATGACTCTCCTTTGCCTGATTTCTCTAAAAAGTAAAGTTACATGAACAAAGGAAGAGAACCTTGTGATGAAAGCCAACTATTCCTCGTAGTCATTACTTCAACGTATTAAGAATTACGTGGGTGAAAGTCTGAATTAGTGAAAAGAACACAGCCTTTAAAATAAGAAAGATCTGGGTTCAACTTCTAGCTTTCCTCAGTTGAGTTTTTTTCATCTGTGCAATGCTAGTAATATAAGTAAGCCATGTAAGATTTTTCTGAAGATTAAATGAAATAACATATATTAAAATCTTCTACCACTTCTCCTCCTGATAGCTCATATGCAAAATGTTATATTACCTAAATAAAAAGAGAATAGTTACTAAATGTAGAGCAGAATGTTTAAGCTATTACATTTTATTGATTTCCAGAGCAGATGAGAAATTAATATAAAGTATTACTATTATTACAGATATTTGTGTCTACACTAAGCATACATGAATTTACTTTTTAATTGGAAAGTGCTGTTAAAATGTTATAATAAAGATATTTTGTTTGATGATGGAATACCATCATCAGAAGTCACCTTAAACTCCAAAACTAAAATAGTCAATGAAATGTCTGTTACTTTAATCCATCTGTGGCTTTAAAATTGACAGAATAACATGAGCATAATTGTAATACTGTGTGTCATTAGATTTAGTGAACTGGATTTGCTTTAGAAATAAATAAATAATTATGTCATGATTATCATTACTTTTCTTTTAGTTGTTTTGGAATTATTTGAATTTTAAGCAGATACATATGTAGTAGAGACAGAGGAAATGGAACAATTTTTTTTTTAATTAAAGTTTATTGGGGTGACAATGGTTAGTAAAGTTACATAGATTTCAGGTGTATAATTCTGTAATATATCATCCATATTTCACATTGTGTGTTCACCACCCAGAATCAGTTCTTCCATCATCATATATTTGATCCCTTTAACCTTTGTCTACCATCCCCCTTCCTCTTACCTTCTGGTAACCACTAAACTATTGTCTGTGTCTATGAGTTTTTGTTTCTTCATTTGTTTGTCTTGTTCCTTTGTTGTTTTCAGTTTTATATCCCACATATCAGTGAAATCATATGGTTCTGGACTTTTTCTGTCTGACTTATTTCACTTAGCATTGTAGTCTCAAGATCCATCCATGCTGTCACAAATGGCACTATTTCATCTTTTTTTATGTTAGAATAGTGTTCCATTGTGTATATATACCACAACTCCTTTATCCAATCATGTATCGAAGGACACCTTGGTTGTTTCCATGTCTTGGCACTGTAAATAAAGTTGCAGTGAACATCGGAGCCATATATCTTTATGGATAAATGTTTTCAGATTTTTTTGGGTAGATACCCAAGAGAGGGATTGTTGTGTCATATGGTAATTCTATTCTTAATTTTTTGAGGAACCTCCACACTGCCTTCCATAGTGGTTGCACCAATCTGCATTTCCATGAACAGTGTATGAGGGTTCCTTTTCCCCCACAGCCTCTCCATCACTTATTATTTGTCTTGTTGTTGATAGCCATTCTAACTGGTGTGAGGTGATATCTCATTGTGGTTTTTATTTGTATTTCTCTGATGATTAGTGATGTTGAACGTTGTTTCATATGTCTATTGGTCATTTGTATATCTTTGGAGAAATGTTTATTCAGGTTCTCTGCCCATTTTTTAATTGGATTGTTTGGTTTTTTTGTTATTGAGTTGTACGAGTTCCTTATATATTTTGAATATTAGCCCCTTATCAGAGGCATTGTTTGTGAAAATCTCCTCCCATTCGATTGGTTGCCTCTTTATTTTGTTGATAGTTTCTTTTGCTGTGCAGAAGCTCTTTAATTTAATATAGCCCAATTTCCTCCAAATGCTAAAGCTCCTTCTGGTGTCTGTCTGCCAAGAATTCAAAATTGTGTCTCAAATATGGAATCCATGGCTCATAAGAAGTCAAATTTATGCATTCATTCATTTAACAAATATTTATTAACTATCTACCATGTGCCATATATCTGCATAGAGCTTTCATTCCAGTTGTGTGAGATAAGGAGAGAGGGTGGACAGTGGGTCAAATAATTTCCAAGATAAAATTATCTCAAGCATATGAACAATAACAGAAGACCATGTTGACCAGCTGTTTTCATTTAATTAGCAGCTACTGAATGAAATAATATTTCTTCAAATATCTAAGAACAAAGAGATACTCTTTCATCTTCATGTTTCCATTTTGTACCCTTATAAATCCAAGGCACATAGAATTGACAAAGCCTGTTCACTGGAGAGTCCTCTTTCCTTTCCAGCCCTGCCCAGTCAAGCTTTTTTCTAATAAATATGTTATAAGATTACAAGTACATGTATTCCCACTCTAATTTACTTCCAATGATGTGATAAATTAAGAAATAATTGCCTTGTAATAATATGCATTGTTCAATCTGGGGTGATATGATATTGGCATCAAGTTGTTCTTTTGTTCATTATTAAATGCCTCTTCCGACACCTGGAAAAGGGTGGAAACTTTTAAGCAGCTTCATGAAAAGATATAACTCAATAAATGTATACTAGGAACATTTGCATATTTCACTGTGCTAATGAAATCACTGATACCAAAAGAGTTCAATTGTAATAACACTAGAACTATATGATTTCACTGAGATGTGGGATATTAAACCAGAAACAACAAGTGAACAAGACAAACAAATAATGAAACAAAATCTCATAGACACAAACAATAGTTTAGTGGTTACCAGAGAGTAAAGGGGAAGTGGGGTGGGAGATGAGAATAAATGGGGTCAAATATATGATGATGAAAGGAGAGCTGGCTCTGGGTGGTGAATACACAATATGATATATATGATGATGCGTTATAGAATTGTACACCTGAAACCTATGTAACTTTACTAACCACTGTCACCCCAATAAGCTTTAATTTAAAAAATATATATTGATATGTCTTGTACACCATAACTATTTGACATATTTTAAAAGAGTATTCAGTAAAAATATACAATTATATGGAATGTTAGGAGAATATTGGCAAATGTAGTTTTCTCAAAAGATCAGGTTGATCACACAACCAAGTTCCTTATCACTTTTGTTTTAAATCCTAAAATAGAATCGATACCCAGGTATTTATCTGAACATTGAAGTCATTTGATGTAAAATTTCCTTTTATGGTAAAAAAAAATTATTGTTCAGAATAGTGTGAATGTAAGAACGATGCTCTCTGAGAGGCATTCATATGTAAGCTAAAGATTTACTATTCAAAAAATATTTACAAGGCTCATCATATTCCAAAGTGCAGAGAGACAAAAAAAAAGGTAAACTTTAAAAATTTCATCATGCAGTATATTTCCCAATATGCATATCTATATAAAATCATATATACATGGGTATAAAAAGAATCATTAAGTGAAACAGTAGACTTTCTTATATTTTTCATACTTGATTATTGACAAGCACACTATTCATGTTTATGTCAAAAGTACTGCAACTTTCCAAACTATATTAAAGACTCAAATAAAACACTGACAGGGAATTGATTTTATAAACAAAACCCTAAAAATGTAAGCCTGCAATACCTTAAAATATTGTTTCTATCAAATAATGCATGTATTTGTAAGCAGTTCTGTCTAGTTTTGTGTTAAAATTAACATTATTCCTGGGTAATCAGTTGAAGTTTAAATAAAGCCATTGTCACAGTGATATGATAGTTTTTTACCATATGTTTTATTCAAATAATGACATATTATCACAGAACTAGATAACCCTTAGACACCATTGTACTTAGTTTCATAACTTAAGTAGACTACTGTGAAACATTATAATTTGGTATTACTTGCACATTGTATGTTTAGATTTACTTAAAAGAGTAAAGCCTATTATTAGAGCTGGATGCCCCTTTTTATAAGATTTCCCTCGCTTGTACAACTTGAACTTCACCTGAGATGGGTTATTATTAGATTTTTGGTTGAGCAATGACACAAACATTTCCTTTTCCTGAAGCATTTAAGTAGTCACAAGCCATATTCCTCTTTCTTCATAATCTGTGGTATATTTTGTGAAAGAAATGATTCTCCCTCTGCTTACATTATATGTATAACACAAGACTGTGTCAGGGTGCCTAGCAACTAGGTTAGTGTTTCAATTTATTTTTATTTTTTAATTTGGCATAAAAAGTGTGTTGAAAACATAAATCAAATGGAATTTTAGGAAATCTAGCAATTGTCCTGACTTATAAAAAATGAAAATATGGGGGCCAGCTGAGTGGCTCAGTTGGTTAAGAGCTCGCTTAAGAATGCAAGCTGAGCTCTGAGCAACAGCAGTTCGATGTCCAGCACGAGCTAAACTGCCAACAGGTGGCAGGATGGCTCAGCTTGAAAAAGAAAAGAAAAGAAAAGAAAATATGTTCTCATAGGAAAGTAAAATCCCAAACTGGAGTGTAACAAAATCAAAATCAGTTAATTCTTGTATTAAGATTTATTTTGTACTTTTTGGAGAAAATTAGTAATATATATGTAGTAATTTTCTGATGTACACAAAATTGGCCTGTGGTCACAAATGAACCTTGAAATCTCAGTAGAATAGGATAACGAAGGTTAATTTCTTGCTCCCATTAATGTGAGATGTCAGTCTAGCAGCTCGTCTAGGCAGCTCTCCTCCAGGCAGTGACTCAGATTCTGAGCTCCTTCGTCATGTAGCTCAGCCATCACAGAATTTTTTTCTTCTGGTTTTGATTATTGCAGTTGAAGATCATGGTAGATCATATTCAGTACATGATAGCTAGATCCTGAAGTGGTGTACATCATTTATGCTCATGTTTCATTATCATGAACTAATGCCGTCATCCCAATCTAAATGCTAGATCAGCTGAGACACTTAAATTTCCTGTGGCCCCAGGAAGAAAAACGGGATTAGTGAGACTCTAGTATGTCTCTGCCAAAGTGTGCATCAAACTAAAAATTTCAAAAAATAGCAATTTACTGCACCCATTTAGTCTACCACAGAATCAAGTTCAGTTTATTTATGCTTTAAGAAAATTTTAATATATATAAAAGATGTATGTGTGTATATGTGTGTAATCACATTAGATTACAGGTAGATCTACTTTATTCTCTTAATATAATTCTAAATAATTCCATATATCATTCTATCATTTTTTTAGTCTTTTCAAATTATAAACATCATTGAACATATTCTCTCGTGTAGATTTTCAAATGTATTTTTAGGTTCACAGTCCTTGTCTAATGATATGTACATGTTAAAATATTGTAGATTTTGTTAATTTTAGTTATAGGTGAGTTGCACCAATTAACATTCTCACCAATAATTCACAATGTGCATATTTCCTCAAACTAGTCTAGATAATGCTTTATTACATCAAACTGTTTCCACAATTAATTATGTATTTGTAGTTTACATTTTAATTAATATTATAAAATTATGATCAATTTTAGCAGCTTATTGTTTTGCCCACCTGGTAGGTATGTGTTCCCTCTCTCATTAAATACACAAACACACACACACCAGATATATATATGTGTGTGTATATATATATATATATATATATATATATATATATATATCCTGCATTCATCTTTTATTATCAGTATGATTAAGTATTACAATTTTAATACAGTTTTTTCCTTTCTTAAAATGTGTATACTTTTTTTTTTTGGCCCCATATGTGTGTGTGTGTGTGTATTATATACATAAATAATTTTTTTCAATTATTGATTGCTTAACAATTTATCAATGATCTTCATTAAACATTCTGTTAGCATTTTTGTGTCCTATGTGTAACAATTTTTTTCATTGTTTTATTTCAGATATGATTTTATGTTTTCGGCACTACAAAATGTTTAATTGTTGTGAGGATTTATCATTATTTTCACTATACATAATTCAAATATTGTGACCTGGTAAAAAATCTTTTTGCTCCAAGTTTATTCTTTGAGTAATATGTTTTCTTCTAGTGCGTTTATGATTTGACATATTATTTTAAAAGTGACTATGGAGACATTAAAAATGTATTATTCAATAAAGAAAATCTGGAGGTCATCTTTTCACAACTGGTTTTAAGTCAATCTTTATTATATTAAAAATATGTCCATTTACATCTTGGTCTATATTGACTTTCTATTTTTCCTGTTGAGTCATTCATTTAACCAGCATTAAGCTATTTTGGTTATTATAACTCTACCATCCATTTAATGTTTTGTAAATAAGTCTCTACTCACTAAAATTACTACTTAGGTTTTTGTTCACTATTCTTTAACATTTTTGTTACAAAAGAAAAATATAAACTGTAATTTTATTTATCATATACAATTTACACATTAAGTCAGGAATATAATCTTTAAAGTCAAAACTGTTAAATTAAACATTTTATGTTGAATTGTTAGAAGTAATTTAAAAATATACACATTTCATGCAATCTGTATGTAAACTTTATAAAAGAGTTATATGCATGCAAATAGTATTGCATTTTCTGCTCCAATATCCTATAAATATTTTCATTCAAATATGTATTTTTAAAATCTAACATCTCTTCTACTTCTTTTATGATCCCTTAATAATATTTTTTTTAATCTAGTAAATATATCACAAATGAAATTCTTTCTATCATTCTGATGGAATAACAAAATTTTCTTTCCTTGAGGCAGGTCATTGTTTTTATTTTCAGAATTTAAACCTTTGTATTCCTCTAAATTATATCTTCAGTGCAAAAGTCCATAAACAAATTCATCTTCCATTGGCTTTTATTAATGACTTAGCAGCAAATCATGTCTTTTCTGGTTAGCTCTCTTTTATAGGTTATACTTCATTCCAATTCATCAGGAAGCCTCCCTGTTTATTCTAGCTCTCCAGGTCTCCTTTGTAGAAATTCTCCTCCCTATTTTCATTTTCCTCTTCCTTTATTACCTCTTTAACTCATTTTTATCATCCATTAAGAGAATTATGGGCTAAATACTTAATGCTACAAAGTGATTTCTTCACTTTAATTAGAGTATTCTTTCTAAAAATAAGTAAAGGAAAATAAGAATGCCATAGATTATTTTGGTTCTTTCTTTCTCCAGATTGTATAAGAGTAGAGAGAAAAATAATAATTGTTATAATAAATATATAAATATGATTAAGTATAAAATTAAGGATTAAAATCGGATGCCTTTATGATAATATGACTCAGCTTTATGAGAATGCTTTACCATGGTTAGGATGCAGTCCTTGGTTTATTCAGTTCTGAAAGTCAAGACATAGAATGAATGATAATTTTACAAAGAGAATTATTTGTAGAATCAAGATTGCTGTGATCAATATCCCTAGAAACATGAAAGTCAAGTTTTGCAGGTTAACATCTAGAGTGGATACTGCGTATACTTCTTGCTCCAGATACTATAAAGGCTGGTTGATAATAATTAACTGTTCTCCAGAGAATTGTCCTGAACCCTCTCACTGGGAGGCTATGTACCTTTACTATCCTTCTTAAAGGATAGAGTTGACCTTGGCTGAAATCTGACTGGTCTGGTTATATAGGAGTCCCATGGCCCCATTTTCAGAAGGTTGGACTAATTCTGTGTGCAGTTTAGCTTCAGCGCATCCCATGGGATCAGCCTGAAACTGTTCTCCAATGGGGTCATATTCTCCCCACTCCCAATCCTGCTGCCCTGTATCTACTTTCAGACTATCCCCCTATTAAATCACAAAATCACAAAGGAAACTATGAAACACAGTTGTCTTTGAAGCCCTGAATGAACCCATGCCTTTTTTATTCATGCCCTGTTTAGTTCTCCTCTACTTTACTTTGAGCTTGGTCTGATGTCTAGCTTTGGCCAATTAGTAAGCAAAATGTAAACAGGGGTTTGATAAGCCTTCATACATTGGAATGTATGAAGGCTTATTCTTGAATGCTCCTTCTTGGAACCTAGAAGAGACGCCAAACCCACACGGAGGAGACAAGTGGAAGAGAACTTAGGCATTTTCCCAAGTTTCATGTGAGCTCACAGCAACCAACCAGCACCAACTGCCAACTAGGTAGGTGTAGGAGACATCCTGGATTTCAAGCCCAATCAGGGAACATCACAGGAACAAAAGTTCGACCCAGCTAAATAAACCCTGACAACCTGAGGATGATTAAAGATATAAAAGTAATCACCATTTTCAGCCACTAAGCTTAAGAATGATTTGTTACATAGCAACAGGCAACTGAAACAGAACCTAACCTAAGAAATCTCAAATTGAACAAATGGATTCATAGCAGAATATTTTCTTTAAACTATGGTAGAACCTTGAAAATTGCTCCTGCTTTACCCTATATTAAATCCCCCTCATCACCAAAATTTGTGTTTATTCAAGTCTCTCTTTTACACTGGGCTAGCTGGATGTTCTAATTTCCTTTTGCCATTATATTTGCCAGTCAATTCAGTGAGTTATGGCAGATTATGATAGTAAATTTTCACATTTATTTTCTAAAAATTGAAAATACTTTATTTATATTTTAAAGTTGTTCTGCCTTACTTTTAGAAGTTAGCAATAAGCCATATGCCAATTGCAATGTAAAGTGATCACCTGAAAAATGTTCCTTATGGCTGGTGAGTGCTGTATGTTGTAGTTAGGCTTGGTCAGCTTCACCTCTGAAATGACATTCATGACCGCATCTTTCTATTTGATTGAACAATAAAAGTTTGGTACTTGGATCTATGTATATGTATTTTTATTACATGCATCTTAAATTTCTTTTCTCAATTATGCAATCATTATTATCCAAGCATTTTTTAAGACAGTGAATCAGACATATTTATATTTTCTTTTCTCAAGGTAATATTCAATACTAAAAGAAAAATAATCCAAATTATATTAACAATTCTAATAAATTTATGGATCTACATGAAACACATTTTAATATAAAATATATACATATATTTATTTATAGTTCTTAAGCATGCATGTGCATATAATTAAACAGATATTAAGAGGAAGGTAAACATATTTTTACTATTTCATATAGCATATTTTTTTGTTTTCTGAAATCAACCCTACCATGTCTAAATATAAATGTATCCAATGTATTACCCACATATGGATATATAGCTGAATACAGCCTGAAAAGCTCCAATAAGATTTCTAATAAACACATTTAACAATGAAAAACAAATAATCACAGTAAGATCATCTACAAGCTTTAACTTGTACTAAAGGCACTATACTACTTAGGAACAAAGACTGCACTGTGAGATCCTTTCTTACACAGGAATTGAAGTGGTAAACAAGTCTTTAGACATATTTTTTTTTCCTCAGACAAGCTTCTGTTACCACATTATCTTGTCAACTCGTATGAGGTTTAGATGGATCAATACTTATGTAGGTAACTTCTAAGGAACACCTGGCCTTCCAGGAGGTGACATGTTAATTAAATAGATAGCATTCTTTTTCTTAATGTATAAATGCTTAAATTTTAATGCTTCTTTTGGATTCTTTAGTTTCTGTTTTAATACTTTAGTGAGCTTGAGGGCTAACGGCAGCCAAGAAACCTGGTAAAACATAATAATTTCGGAGATGTTGCTCGTGACATTTTGGCTAAAGAAAAAGAAAAACGAAAATTTTCCTTTGATCTCATTTGGCCCTTTGGTATTCCTAGCTTACCACCTAAGCAAAATGTGTGTTTCTGAGTGTTAAAACGGATATTTAGAACTTAATATGCTGTTGGAAAATATAAGAAAGGACTTTATCTAATAACTAGACTTGCACTTTAGTGATTTCCTAAACCAGAATGTCAGATTTATCTAGTTTACAGATCTTCAGGGCAGCAACAGAACGAAATCAGTATCCACAACACTACCAGTAGAAAATCACCTTTAGTCTAACCAGGAAGAGTTTACCACTTCTATGTACAGCACCAGACAAGAAGAGTCTGGACCATCAATAAATCATTGATAAAAATAAGTTTTGTGGCAGGTATGACTCGTGGAGGTATTCTAAATAATGCAGACATCTTGGATCCTTGTTCACTTCTTTTCACATTTATTTGTAACCATTTTTTAATAATAGAGGTAATTTTAATCCTAATAATATGAGAACACTTATCTATAAGGGGATAACACTTATTTTAAGTAAACACTTATTTACTTTCAGATTTTGAAGGTTGTTTTCTCCCTAGTCACAGGCAGCAAATGATAAAATATAGAAATAGGAAAAAAAAAAAGTTAGCCATCTATATGTTCTTACAGAGAGGATATTGGCTCCTTTTGATAATATTGTCCTGTATTGATATTTCATTATTTAGAAAATTTGCATTTAGAGCCTAGATTTTATGATTACATGTTGGGCCCTTGTCATATTTATTTAAGACATTTTTAGAAATTCAGAGAGAATTTTATTCCAAATAAAATATGTAACATTATTTTTAAAAGGAAAGTAAACTTCCATACAATTTCAAAGAATAGCTATGTATAATATGTGCATCCCTTAGCATAGCATAAAGACAATCTGTAAATAAGTAGGTATGTAGTAGAGAATATAAGCCTTTTATTTATATTTTTGTAAGTATATATTTCACTATTTTCCATTTGTATGCATACAGATATATGACATTTGCATACATGCAGAAAATACATTTCAGTTCATAATCTAAATACATGCATTATATATATATATATACCTTTTTTGATATCAAAGGTATTATATGTGAATAAAAAGTTGTTTTGCTTCTTAAAATACAAATACTTGGCTCAGTATTGAAGTTCAGTATTATCACTTTTGCTACTTTGAAACTTAAATATTTCTATACACTTTAAAAGAGCAATTTCATTCACTTTTATTGTGGCTTATGAACATCAAACATCAAAGTGTTTTATGATATAAGTCAGCATTTTGTGATGAGGCATCTGATATTTTAAGAAGAAATGAACTTAAAAACAAAATACCTGGTTTCTTGGATTGAGATAAAAACAATACTTAAGTTCATTGACTACCTCAATTAATCAAAAATAATTTGTGGCTCAAAATAAAATTTAAAACATTTGTTTTTACCCTGTCACTTTTTTGTAATATTTGTATTTTTAGGCAAACATCTTTTTTTATTCACTAAATTAATTCATGACAATATTCTTGGTTTTCAACACAATTTCTAAAGGTAACCCTTTGAGAGGGCAATGTTTTCACTACATCCCACATTACCTTTTACCATAGAATTAAGAATAAACCATCACTTATTTAAAATTATACAATCAAAGTAATATAGAATTTGAAGTCAAAATTGATGTTGAATCACATTGATACCACTTAGTAAATGAAAAATCCTGAAAACCTAACTTAAAGTTTCTGAGGTTCAATTTCTTCAGCTACAATAACAATAAAATCACAAAATTGTTATAAAAATATATAGCCTTTTTCAAAAATGTTATTTTTATTTCCTTCATTCTTAAAAATTGATATTACTATTCTGTTTCATAGAAAAATTCTGTTTCATAGAAAAAAGGTTTTCTTTTGCATTTTTAATTGGTGAATTTTTATTCTAGTTTCTGAAATTCAAAGTAGTAATAAAAAAGAAGATTGTTTTCTTTTTCTAAATATGCTAAGGCAGGAAGTTATAAATCAGTTTTATTCATAATTAAAAACATTAATAATTGATATTATGTGAATTAAGAGTGCAGTTTCATTAACAAAGATTCAAAGCAATATAGTTTGTGTTAGAATGAGTAAAATGAAACATATACTCATGAAATAGTAGTGAAGTTATTTTTTTAAAAGATTTTATTGGGTAATTGGGGGCAAGGAACAATGTTGGGGAACCGGGGAAGGGGAACAGACGAATTGTTGTCCTTTTGCTCTTCAGTCTAGCTGTGGAGGACATTGCTTCACTGGCCCATGTTGCTATCATCATTGCGC
The DNA here is from genome assembly GCA_033961575.1 of Aselliscus stoliczkanus. Lineage (NCBI taxonomy): Eukaryota > Metazoa > Chordata > Mammalia > Chiroptera > Hipposideridae > Aselliscus > Aselliscus stoliczkanus. Next base: position 13,186,984 of record CM066730.1, read on the forward strand.
TCTTCTCAGGTGAGGCAGATCAGTCGCCGGCCTCTGGATGGCCACTCACAATGGCTCTTGGCAGCTCACGCTGGCTGCTGGTCATTCACTGTAGCCTAAGGCAGCCTACTGCAGCAGGGGCTGCATCTATACCATCCTGGGGACTCACAGCAGCCCAGCTCCACATGAGCTGTTATTCTCCATCTTAGCTGTAGAAGGCAGTGTCACTGGCCCTCATATGTGGGATCCTAACCAAGGCCGCTGGCGTCCCAAGCCAGCTCTTAACCAACGCATCACTTGGCCGGCCCAGTAAGTGAAGTTTTTTTTTGTGTACAACTTTCCTGGAAAATATTTTGTTAATAAGAATATATTCAAATATTCATATCCTTCATTTTCCCTACTGTATCCATTATAATTCTATTTCTAGGAATTTATCCTAATAAAATAATTAAAAATACAAAGGATTCTGTGCAAAGATATTTATTGGAATATTGTTTATTATGCCAAAAATTTAGAATCAAAGTTATCTAACATAACTAGATTTTTAAAATAAATGGTGGTCCATCTATGTGTCAGATATTTCTTAGTTATTTAAAATGCTTTTCAGGCTGGCCGAGTGGTGCGGTGGTTAAGCTCTGGCTTGGGAAGCCAGCGGCCCCGGTTCGGGTCCCACATATGAGGGCCAGTGACACTGACCTCAAAAAAAAAAAAAAATGCTTTTCAAAATGAAAAAAACAGAGAAAGGGAAATAAAATGCTCATGGTATAGTATACGTTAAGAAATAAATTTGCAAAAGTACAAATATGTGAAGGACCAATATACATTTGTTCTACCTTTCAAAAAACGAAAATAACCAAAACCATTCTAGGCATTGGTATTTTTCCCTCCGTTAACACATGTTGATTCTAATGACATTTGAAATAAAAAGTTCTTTCTCCTAAATTCCATATGCTACTGACAATATATAACTTTTCTTGGTTTTGTTTTGTTTGTTTACTCTAAATCATCTCCATTGAATTTTAGATAGAGCAAACTCTACAAAGGTCTTTAAACTTCATCATAGAGTCACAGATAATCTTCATGCTTTTTCAAAAGTCAAGTAGCATCTACTCATCTTTCAAACCAGAACAGCCACTTCTTAAGGTCAGATATCAGTTTAGTTCTCCTAATTCCAGATCATTTAGAGTCTTTCTGCAATTGCTTTCTTGATGTATAATAATGTGTGAGTTTGAGATTTTAATGGTTCCACATAGTTTTGATGAAACAGGATCTGGTCTAGAGGAAGCTGGGAAACTCATAGTTCACTTATTGAAGTCTTGGCCAGCCCTTCCTTATGAAGGACATACCTATGCAGAGCTTCCTTCATTCACACTTTCCTCAGAACAGTGTTTCCCAAACTAGGTTGCGTGCTGGAATCACCTTGAGGGTCTTATCAAACCACTAATGCCTGGCTTTCACTCCCAGTTATTCTTTAAAAAAAATAAATAAACAATAATAATAATAATCACTTTTAATACTACCACTCAGATATAAATCACATTGGGAAAATTTCCCCTAAATATATATAAATTTAATTAATTTTCTAGAATTTACTGAATGTGTGTGTTTACAGCTTTTTGTTATTAAATTTTATTGGGATACACCCCCAGATATTCTGATTTAATTGCTATGAGGTGCCACCTGGGCATCAGGAGTTTTAGAAGCTTCCTAAGTAATGCTGGTGTGAGACAAGTTTGAAGTTAGAAGGAGGTAGAATTAGTTGTTGACTACCAAAGTATCCCAACCTGATATGGAAGGAATAAGGAAAAACAGAGAGTAGGATATATCAGCAAATAAGTAATTATTTAAAGCAACAGAATTCCTATAAAATTTCCTATTTATTTTTTTCCTCTTAAATTCTTTTTAGTAAGAGTCACTAAATACTTCTTTCCCAGATAATAGTCTACCTGAGAAGAGGAAAGGGAAACTATATTTAAAATAAAATAGAAATAAGTGATATTTTCCCATTAACTATTGGGTTGTCAGAAAAGTCATGACTCATTATTGCAATGAAAAACAGACAAAATATGTTATGACTTTTCTGACAACCCAATACTTTACAATTAGTATGCTTTCAAGATATAATACTTTTTTACTGCACCTCAGATTTTTTTACAACTATAAAGTTGTACCTATATAACGGACATAATGCTTAGATGCTCTATTGACAAATTAATATTTCTTTCTCCAACCCTTAAATATGAATATTTTCCCAAGGATTTGTCCTTAATCATCTTTTCTCAAATGATTCCCTTGTCATTAGCAACCTAACTTAAGTTTATGCCTTCAACTAAAAAATTGAAACAAATGACAACTCCAAGCTGACCTACCTCTCAGGTTCCAATCCTACACTTCCATCTGTGGCTTGCCATCACAGCATGTGAAGGTATTTTATAGCCAGAAAGTCCCACATGAGCTCTTTATTATCCCACCTAATCTTATTCCTTTCTGTGATTTCAATTTCTGTCAATGATATCTGTATTTTCCCAGTGACTCAGTTTTTCAATATTCTTATTTCTTGGGGCTTCTCTCTTTCTTTGCTTACTTCTAAAATCTGTAAGCTCTTTTCCAGCTTCTCTTGTCTTCTTGGTATTTGCCAATTGGGCCATATGGGGTTTCACATTAAACTAGAATACATGACCAGGAAACATGCTCTAAATATATATATATATATATATATATATATATATATATATATATATTATTGATATATGCAGAGAATCATTACGTATTAATGAATAAAAACTAATTGAATTCCTTCTTGCCTGGCATATAAAGATGATTAAGACATACCTTTTTCTTTGGAGAAAAAAGAAGAAATAGACATAAATAACAATAAAAATAGTAATAATATTAACAATAAGAAGAAGAACAAACAAGCCTGTACTAAGCACTCAGTATGCAGTATCTCCTTTCATCTTTATGATAACATTGTGAGGTAGGAATGATGAAATTAGGGTTCAGAGGATCTGAGTAATCTGCTGAAGGTCACAAGGCTAAGTACCAAAGTGGGGATTTGAATGCAGGTCTTTCTCAGTGTAGAAACTGTAATGTGAGCACCTATGCTCGAGGCAAATCCATGCATATAGTTACTGAGCACAAATCACATATATGAAAAGCTCTCTGCTATGTTTGGCAGATGCGATGATAAACAAGTCTATGGTAAATAAGACAAGGTTGTAAGTAATCAAGTCAAATACTGAAGGTGTTACCAATCATTCTTCACAAATTATACAAGGGTCTTTTGAGATGGTAGAGAATGGGTGCTATTTCAGAAGAGAGAGAGAGAGAGAGAGAGAGAGAGAGAGAGAGAGAGAGAGAGAGAGAGAGAGAGATTATTTATTTATATTCTGGACCCGGTTTACTTCCAGAAGTATATAAGTATGTGGCTGAGCATAGTTTATCTTTTTTTTTCTTCAGTTTTGTTTTAATGTGCCAGAATAGGTGGTAGCAAAGGTCAAATCCTATTCTTAATTGCCACTTCCTGAAAAAATACTTCTGTTAAATAAATACATCTATAATTCAGAACACTGATTAGGAAATTAGGAGTCCTAGTTTCCTTTCTTTAGCCTGTCACTAAATTCTATGGTTTGCAGTGAACCACAAACATAGAGGGTTTTATTCCACTGCCTTAAAATTAGAAAAAAAAAAAAAAAAAGCTGACATATTTAAATGCATAACTACTCAGCTCATTTTTGAAAAGCTTTAATAGAAAGCAATACAAATTGCAATGATATTATAAAATATGACATTGGTTCCAAAAATTAAGATATAATTTGCCTTATGATACGATGCTAACGTTAAAATTTACTTTAAAAATCCAATCCACCTTTTCTCCTCATTTAACAATGAGAAATCAGGTCCACAAAAATGAAGTGACCAGCCAAGGCACACAAAGCTGGTTGATGTTACAGCATCCAGGCCTTCTGATACTCAAATCAGTCTTTTTTTCCAGCATATTTCTTTCCTGCTCCTAAATTCATAAACATCTCCATGGAACCTCATAAGGTGAGCACTGGGAGAAATTTAAAGATAGACAGGGTTCTAGGATCCATTTTGGATCACGCCTGGAAAATACTTTGTCTGTAATTGGAACTCTACTATTTCTTGAAGGACATATGAGATGCAACAAAGAAAAAGAGGATCCATCCCACAGGTCTCATTTGCAGCCCCAAGCTCCTACTCAGATCACTATCAAGCCCATTAGGATGCTTTTGCCTGCGTATGACAGAAATCATAAGTTCAATTTACTTAAAAAAAATTAATACTAGAGAAATCCTAGCAGATATAAAAAAATGCAGTCTTATTTGAGACACAGGAGTAAAACCTGTATTGTTATAAAAAGTAAAATTTCTAGCCTATACAATATAGAAAATCTGAGTCAATACAAACTATGAAACATTTTGAGACTTTATTATTATTCGACAAGCCTTCATTTCCCCCCCCCACATCTGTTTCATTTTTTAAAAGAATTCTTCCCAGTAGTTGCACATAGTTATGTAGTGTTGAACTAGTATGAGATTAAAATCTAAAAACATAAGACAAATATGACATTCTCCCAACATTCCAGCTAGGTATGTCATATATTTTTTCCTTCTTTTTCATTGGTTTCAACAACTGGGATTTTATTTTAAGAATGCAAAAAGAAATCAATCCCTAAGTCACTTTAATTTCTGTAGCTGAATTTACAAAATCTGATGTTTGAAAAACTAAGGAAATATTCTGGTACTTCTTTGTGTATACATGAATACCATGTATATATACATGAATACCAGTATAAAGGGACCATTGTTTCCCTTTTAATTATTAACCTTTTAATAATAGCTACATTTTGTTCTTACATGTGTCAAAGCATTTTATGTGTATTATCCTGTAATTTAGAGTCTTCTGTCAGCATTTTAGACACATTTTTTTCTCAGCCTCAAATCTGTCCAAACTAATCTGGTCTTTGTCTAACTATCTGACTCATCTGCTTTATGAATTCTTCTGTGAGTTTTCACTGTAAGTTAGGGAATACTGTGGTATATGTGTTATAGCCTGTTTACCAACATTTTTATGCAAGCAGCTTAACTCAGATGTTAAGCTATTGTGAAAAGGATGGGGAATCGTTACTTTTTAAAAGGTTTTTAGTGTTTTGAAATGAAGGGACATATTGTATAATTTAAAAAAGAATAAATTAATTCTTGATATTGCTTTTTTGTATCATTTTAAGAAGGTCCTCAGGCAAACAAGTTGGTAATATTTTGTTTGAAATATAACTCAGTCCTTATGCAAATATGGTCCTTAAATTTTTTTGGGGGGAGTAGGGTTTCATGACTAAAACCTATAGTTTTAGAACTCCTAATGAAAATATGCTACTTTTTAAATTCATTTTTGAAATTATATTAATCTTTGCTCCCTGTTTTTCACACTGCTCCCATAATCATCTTCCTTTCAAAAGTGTGAGTAGGAGAATGGGCACTTAATATGCATTTTAGAACACCATGTGTTTTCTTAGTTCTGCTTTAGGCCTGTGGCCTTTGAAGTAATTTTCAGTGGTCTCTTACTAGTGTAAAAGTTTGGTCTTCTGTTAAATTGCCACCTGTGCTAAGGAGAGCTAATCCATTAGGGTTGAGCTACTCTAAGAAGGTGCCATGGTGCCTGGGGCAATCGCTTGAGTTTCAGTTATAGCAGCTGCTGGGAGATGACTTTGGGATGGTCCTTGTTACAGAAATTAGAAGGATCAGGAAGTAAACAGAGATGCCTTTCATCTGACCCAGCTCTGAGACAAAAGTGTGGGGCATGGGGGGAATTCCTCTTCTAATTACGTTACGGGTCAGTTCTCTGAGACTGATGTCAATGTCTGACACTCCTAATGTTTAGGGGAAACTTTTGAAAAAGAGAAAGGAAAAAAAATCATAAGCAATTGAAGTTGTCAAGTTTTTCCTTCAGAAAATGTCTTGCCCTCTTGTGTTTGCAGTGCTGCTGCCCTCTATAGGGTCCTGCCTTTTCTCCATTGATCAGCAGCTATAAGAGGGAACTTGCAAGTGGCAACTCTCCTGAACCTGAAAACTTTCCCCTAAATTTCAAAAGCACCCCTCTTTTTTAATTACTTTATCATTTTAGATTTTCATACTGAATTTCATTGTGCCTGATGATTTGGGGCAAGATCTCACTGCTACTTCCCGTTGGTCTCATCGTCTTTTGGACTTGACCTCTCAAAATTTCAGCCATGTTGAGCAGCTGTTTGAATCCTTACTTAGCAAAACATGAACAGCATCCAATCAAGTGTCTGTTGCCAATTTGTGACAAGGTTTAAGGAAAGGTAACGAGAAAAAAGGAAAGATGTGTGGACTTGCTTGAGATAAAAGAATAACTCAAGGATAGGTTCAGGCAGATAATCCCCAACTTCCAATTTCTTATTTGCTCTAATATGAAGTATGTGTTTACTTCTATGTGATAGATTGTCCTTTTTTTGTTTTCTGGACAGAGATTCCTCAGCTTTTTTAAAACAATACAAACAGTAACCTATTGTTTCTTTCCATTTAAAAAGTCAAAATGTTCTATATCTATTAGGACACATTTTCCTAAAGAAAAAAATAAATAAGAAGAAAAAAGATAAATTTTAATATTTTGAAATATTTTAAATAATCTTTCTAAATAGATGTACATATTTTTTTCCAAAATGGACTCATAAGTGCATGCGATATTAAAACCAATTTTTTACTTAGCAATAACAAGGACATTTAAATGGTCAGTGATTTATGTGGTTGCCTGTGCCATAATATTAGGTACAATATTTGCTATGTCATTTACTCAAGGGCAAAGATAAGTTCATTTCTATGCTTTACTTTGACATAACTCAAGAAATAGAGAAAAAATTATGATAATTAAAAATATTTTTTGGTAGTTTAATTTCTAAAATTTATATTTAATTTAATATTTTACTTTTTCCTATATATTTTTCAGGTTAAAGATACAAAACTTTTTTGATATTTGATATTGAGATTGGTTAAGAAGGGAAAAATACTATGAACTAAGATAAATATCTACTCCTAATAGTAAAATGACATAAATATCTACTCCTAATAGCAAAATGCCATCAAAGATTATTTTTCTGAATCAATATGTTAAAAGACATTCTCTAGAGTCAACACAATTGGCTACAAATTTTGTTTTCTATGAAAGGTACAAACTTTGGAAGTGAAATTTTACTTGTTAGGCAATTTAGCTTTTGCAAATTAAAATAGAAAAATTTAAATGCTGCAAAATCATTTTAAAAATAAGTGAAAGGGCTGGCCAAGTGGCACGGTGGGTCAGCACTGCCTTGGGAAGCCAGAGGCCCTGGTTCGGGTCCCACATATGAGGGCCAGTGATACTGCCCTCAAAAAAAAAAAAATAGTAATAAAAAAAAAATAAGTGAGGGCCAGCCGAGTGGCATGTTGGTTAAGAACTGGCTTGGGACGCCAGCGGCCTTGGTTAGGATCCCACATATGAGGGCCAGTGACACAGCCCTCTACAGCTAAGATGGTGCACAACAGTTCTATGTGAAGCTGGCCTGCTGTGAGTGGCCAAAGATGGCATAGCTGCAACTCCTGATGCAGTGGGCTGCCATAGGCTACAGTGAGTGGCCAGCAGCCAGAGTGAGGGGCTGGCAGCCAGTGAGAGCTGCCAAGAGCCCCTGTGAGTAGCCGTCCAGAGGCCGGCGACTGATCTGCCTCACCCGAGAAGAGCACAATGATAATACCAGCATGGGCTGGTTGTGGAGGACATTGTCCTCCACAACTAGACTGAAGAACAAAAGGACAGCAACTTCTCTGTTCCTCTTCCCCGGTTCCCAAACGCTGTTCCCCTCCCCCAATGCCCCAATAAAATCTTTAAAAAAATAAAAACAAGTGAAAAATTTCAGAAACTCTAGAATTTCTTACTCCAAATCCCGTGAAAGGCTAAATGGCTTTTAAGAAGTGGATCTCTGTGAGCTTCAAACATTTCTTATCTACCTAAGTGACTTGCCAAATGAATGAGACTATTTCTTCCAGTTTGGAGTAAATAGTCAGTCAATTTTAAGGCCCACATTTCTACCAACAACTCTCGAGCACTTTGCATGACATTTGAATGCAAGGTAAAAAAAGAGATATTTCAAGTTTTGTGCAATACAGCCTATGTGTAATAAAGTTGGATGTAGGAACATAACATATTTTAAAGGCTTACCAAATATTTTAGGCATGGAATATTTACTCAAAGCTTATTATACTTATTATAATTTTGGTATAATCCCTATCAAATGCATGTTTTTAAACCATAATTCTAATCCCTTAAGCCTATTTGCATTGTAATTTTTTTTCAGGAGGTTAAATACTATATGTACATCAGTATTATTGTTTATAATATATTTTCATTGATGATATCATGGGTATATTTCTCTGTCTATATATATTTAATGATATAATTATTTGCAATGGTTGGAATAAATATACTTTAATTTAGCATTAGTACTGTTGATATACCTAATTGTCCCCTGGTATATGTAATGGGAATCTCCATGTTTTAGATGAGTTGCATAAGTGCCTAGCTACAGACCACACAGACACACACACAGACACACAGACACACACACACACACACACACACACAGAGTGATACACACAAAATTGTACAGATGCACACAGAGAAACATGCAAAGATACACACATACATGGTCATAGGAAATAGAACTGAAGAAACTAAATGAAGAATTTTGTAGTCGTTATGTTTTGATAGTGGAAATATTGAAACTTTTATTTTTGTCTTTTCTTTGGCTTACTTATATTTGGTATTTCTTTGAAAGTTCAATTTTGGGGTGTGGTAAAAAGTATTATATCTTAAGAATATTACTGATACACATTGTAAAATAGCTAATGGCATAATATCACCTTTTCTTATTTTAATTCCCATCAGTGTAATGGAAATAATTTATAGGATTAGCTAGAGAAAATAAGCAAATACTTAATAAGGTAAATTATCCTTCTTAAATTACATTTGTATAAAGCTGGGCTAAGATGGTGTAGAGGTATAATAAAGAAAACATAGTAATCTCTTAATGAAAACTGATCATTCAAGAGGGTCCATTTGTTGTAAGATGCCATTAACTATCCTGTAAGTAGGCTTATAGTGCTCTTGACATTCATTCAATCTGTTTTTAGAAAGTAATCAATCTATCTATAAAAAATGAGCCCTCACCCTATTATAAATGGATTCCAAAAATAGTCCCCAACTGGGAGAGACAAGAGACTATATCGTAGGGGGGGAATTATCTAAATACAGTTGAACAACACCATATCCAAACAGTATTCTTTTATATTGTTAATTTCCTTTACTAGTTGAAATGAGATTTGGTGTCAGCATTATCAGAATTTAATAATAAATGTATATTGTTATTTTATTCCTGGAAAGATTATGCATTCACTTTAACAGAGAAACATTTATTCTCTTTGATTATGACAGTACTCATCAATTTTTCATTTCTCTCATAAGTGCTCATGATAAGGATAATGAAGTTGAGATGGGCAATTCATCAGTTTCTGATAAAGATTTGTTGAGGACGTCTATTATTCTAGAAACTCACTCTCATTTATCCAGTGCAACACTAATATTAATTCCTTCCCTTGCCTTAAATTTTTCTTCCTCTTTTAGAAATTGATAAATGAGATAATGTACAGAAAAGTGCTTCGTAAACTCTGAAGTGCTACACAAATGTAAGGTATTATTATTTAAAATTATGATGCATGCTTGGCATTGAGAATTGTGCTTCTTGTTTAATAATGATGTCAGGCTCTTCTCAATTGCTTGGAGGATCAAGTGAAATAGCTCATCAATCGGTAAGTTAATGCTACAGTCTTCCTTTTGTGTAGGTTTCTGAGATGGTCATTTTTTTTTTTTTTGTCTTGAGAATTTCATGTGTTTCAAAAAAGGATACAAACATGGCTTTTTAACATTTCATGACTCTGCTATGCCAGATAACAGGCACTATTTTCAGACCTGCCTCTCAACCCCTGGTTTTTATTCCTCTTTTAATTGTTTTGACACTGATGGGCGTTGAAATGCTCTATACAATCCCATCACTAAAGGAAACTTTATCTTATGGAGACCTGATCCCTAAGAGTATCTTGCTGTTCACTTCATCTGTTTTTTTTTATTCGTTTTTTTAAATCAAAACCTAGTTTAATATGAGAAGTAAACAGACTCTTCTGCTGGACTTAATTTTTTTCCATGCTCTAAAATGTCCTTCCCTTTGGTTCCCATAGATATTCTAAATTATTTTGTACTCTTAAAATTTTCAGTAGGATCTTATGAAACTGCCTCTAAAACAAGTCATCTCTACTTTCATTTTTTTAAAGTTTGGATTACTCATTTTAACTTCTCTGCAAAAGTCATTCTCACCCAGGCTTTTATAATCCACATGTGTGTTCTCAGCCCTTAATAAATTGCCAGTATGTGAAATGATGGGGGGAGGGGTGCTACTTAAACCAAGTATTCATTGTGTTAGGGTAATGTTTTTTAGACAAAATATCTTATGGGGTGGATCCTGTGAAGAACAGCAGAATTCAATTTGTTGTCTATTGTAAGTAAGAGGTAAGAGGCTTAGTTTTAGTCTAAAGGAAAGCTGGTAGCAAATTAAGAGCCTGGTATTTACCAGAAATGTTGACATATTCTTCATGTATATAACAGAGCAAGTTCAAGACAGAAATTCTTCTATACAAGACCAATGTGTTTCTGAAAGAGTAAAAATCAGACAACTATAGACCCTTTTAAGACACTTTCTATGAGAGTATGGTCGTGCTATAGTTTTTACTTATTATGTGCTGTTTTGAGACTTTATGTTACTTCAGCTCTGCTAATATTCCAGCATTTGAATTCTATAAGGGTGAGAACTACCACTCCACAGGATTAGCAAACTTTATCAAATGAGAAGACAGTTACTAAAGGAGAAAGATCTTGTTATATAATCATATAATAGCCTGAGTAAAGCTTTTTAATGGCATGACACTTGTAATTGGATTTAGTCAGTGTCTTAGGACTTACACTTCCTACAGATAATTTATTTCAAAATATAAAATCAAAGGCAAAACTTCCCACCAGCTCTTGAAAGAGTTTACAGTAATTCACCACATAATGATGTTTTGGTCAAAAACAAATTGCATATATGAAGGTGGTCCTATAACATTATAAAGGAGCTGAGAAATCCCTACCCTAGTGACTTCATAGCCATAGTAACATCATAGCATAATTCATTACTCATGTGTATGTGGTGACAGTGGAATAAGCAAACCTACTATATGACCATTTTTATAAAAGTATAGCACATACAATTATGTACAGTACATAATACTTGATAATGATAATAAATGACTCTTACTGGTTATTTAATATACTATACTTTTTATTGTAATTTTAGAGTGTACTCTTTCTACTTATAAAAAGAAAAGTGTTTGCTATAAAATAGGATGCTGTGTTATGCCAGCAGCAGCCTCATACATCTCATGTTTACCAAATGTCTTAAATGGATCATATTCTTTTGTGCTTGATTTAATCTCATGTTGTTTTGTTCATTTGTATGCTTAAAGTTGGCAGTAAGAAGTCACATTGAGTGATTGACATGGAAACAAAATTAAAAGTGATTATGAACTACAAAAGTGGAAAATCAGGGATGGTTATTTCTTGCCAGTCAGGCATGTCCCATTCCACCCTACCCATGATCTTGAAAAATAAGAACAAAGTGATGGAAGTTGTTAAAGATCTCTTTCCTTGAAGGCAATGAGATTAACGAAGATTCGAGAAGTGTTTATATCAGACATCTAGAAACTCTAATGCTCTGGGTTGAAGACACAGAAGACATCCCTCTCAGCACCATGGTGATAATGGCCAAAGAAAAAACTTTCTTTGCAACGTTGAAAGAATTCTGGATATGACTGTGATGTTGAATTTACTCCTACCTCTGGGTGGTTTAAAGGATTCATGAATTGTTATTCATTACATAATTGAAAGTGAGCAGTGGGTCTGTGAGTACTGATGTGAAGGCAGCTAAATAATTTTTGGAAAATTAAATAAACTAACTGTGGAGGAAAATTACTTTCCAGAGGAAATACTCAATATGGATGAAACCTCCCTATTCTGGAAACAGATGCCTGAAATGACTTATCCATAAGAAGACTAAGTCAATGTCAGGTTGCAAGGATTTCAAGGACAGGATAACCATCTTATTTAGGGGCAATGTTGCAGGCTACAAGTTGAAACCCTTTGTGACCTGGGACAGTGAGAATCCCAGGGCCTGTCACCAAGGAGTATATGAATTGAATGGCACTCAAGAGGTTTATCTGCGACTTCAAAGGATTTGCCAAGGATAAGGACGTTGCAAAAATCCACAAGGCTGTGGTTGAGAAGGCAAACAGCTTTAACCTGGTGTGAATGAGGACAACATGGAGACACTCCTAGTGGGGGGTCCTGAGGAAGTGACTAATGAGGTGTTGGAACAGGAATACATAACTGAAGAAGAGGCAAGAGAAAAGGAAACTGCAGAAGAGAAAGAAACGCACCCCCCCCAAAAAAAAAAATTCACAGTGAAGGGTTTAGCAGAAGCTTTTTCAGACTTTAAGAAGCTCCTTAAAAAGTTTAAAAACTTGAACCCCAACAGTGAAACATTTTCATTAATAGGGAGGAATGTTCATGGTGCATTATCTGCTTACAAGCAAATCTATGACACAAAGAAACAAACCAAGCAAACCATCATGGACACATTTCTGAAAAGACTGACACTTCCTCAAGGAGAGCTTCAAGCAGGTAATTCAAATTCAAGAGGTGTTCCAGATGAAGGCATTGTCATCACAGGAGATGACAGCTCCATGAATGTCATTGTCCCTGAAGACCTTCCAGTGGGACAAGGTGTGGAGGTGGAGACAGTGATACTGAAGGTCCTGACCCTGTGTAGGCCTGGGCTTGTGTGTGTGTGTCTTAGTTTATATATATATATATATATATGAAAAAAATTAAAAAAAAGAAAAATAAGAAAAATCTCATAGATTAGGTATATAATGAAAGAAAATATTTTGTACAGCTGTACAATGTATTTATGTTTTAAATAAGTATTACAAGAGCCCCAAGTTTAAAAACTTTTTAAAGTTTATAAAGTAAAATATAGTAAGCTAAGAATAATTTATTATTGAAGAAATAAAAATATTTTTTATAAATTTAATGTTGCCTAAGTGTGCAGTGTTTATAAAGCCTACAGTAGTGTGCAATCATGTCCTGGACTGTCACGTTCACTCCCACTCACTCACTCACTCACCCAGAGCAATTTCCAGTCCTGCAGTCTCCATCCATGGTAAGTGCCCTGCACAGGTGTACCATTTTTTCACTTTTTACCATATTTTTACAGTACCTTTTCTATATTTAGATATGTTTAAGTATACAAATATTTACTATTGTGTTACAGTTCCCTACAGTGTTCAGTACAATAACACGCTGTACAGGCTTATAGCCCAGGAGTCACAGGCTACACCATAGAGCCTAGGTGTGTAGTGGGATGTACCATCTAGGTTTGTGGAAGTGCACTCTATGATGGTCGCACAATGATGCAATCACCTAGTGACAAATTTTTTAGAATGTAGCCCCATGGTTGAGGCACATGACTGTATTTTCCCTATGCATTTACACACTTGCCAAAGAACATTTGATTCATTCTGAGCCACTATAAAATTGGGCAAACTTTATGCTTTTGGGAAACATGTATTTCATAGAGGAGGAAGAATTTTATTTTTGCAGGAGAAAAAGCAAGTTTATCTTCTGAATGATGGAGCTTTGGAGGCATGAATGGTTTGTGATATAAGGAGAAAAAATAATGGTATAGGACTATGGCTAAAAGGTCCCACTGGGACTGAAGAAAACTGTCAGAAACCTGGCTCAAGATTACAGAACCATATTGTGGGTTCCCATGAAATTGTAGACCACAGATCTCATTGCATTAATATATACCAATTATTTAAGGTGTGTAGTGTAAGTGTAACTGAAAAAAGTCTACCTTAAAATCTTAATGGTTTACTGCAGTAAATATATTTCCTGCTCATATTGATTCCAATGTGGTGTCCTTGGCTGTTGGATGACCTTTCTCATATTCCTTCAGCCACTCAGGCTTTTTCTAACTTGTGGTTCTATCATCCTTGAGATCTCAGAGTTCCTTGCTGAATATAGTAAAGCCAGCTGACAGGTGGAGAAAGAGAATGAAGCTGGGGAATCACAGAAGACATTCTTGGAGGTCCTATCTAGAAGTGGCACATTGTTTTTGTTGCATTGGACAACCTCAGTGATGGGATCATTTAGATGCAAGAGAGATACCAGGAAATGTACAACTTGACAAAGAAAACTGGTTCACAACAACACACTGATACAGTGAAAAGGCAGCATATCTCTTTTGCTGATAGCTAGCCACCTCTGCCTCAACAAATCTCTATGTTTTTGTTGTTTTGTTTGCTCTTTTCCAGAAGCACCAGAGCTCAGATATAAGAGTGGAAAATGTGGCTAGTTGATTTCATTTGTGTATAAGATTTTTCCAAAGGAATATGGTGAAAGAGCAGTGTAACAAGAAAGATGTTCAACTAGTAACTGTGTACCAAGATGTTCAGGAAAGAAATGAATCCATGGACAGTCAATAAACTTGGAGAAAGCACAACCACATTGAGGTTGGAAATGTGTAGTCCAGAAGGGATAAAGTTGGATCAGATAAAATTACTTATTCATTCAGTACGTTCTTGGAGTTTAAATTGAGAGTTTGGACAATAAATCTGAGGGTCAGGCTAAGGAGTTAGTAGTAAAAGGAGAGTGGAGAGATATCATAATAGCTCAAGAAGAAAAGGGACTATGAGTGTAGGGTATTAGGTAATGCATATGAATTTAATTTCAGGGATAGTGACCTGTAATAGGTGTATAAATGTGTTCTCTATTCTTCACACCTCAATCTTGCCATTTGCTCTTTCCATTGTAGATGGGGCTTTCTGCCCATAACTTGATTCTGGGCTCCACTACATTATTTACCTTGGCTAAGGGAACGTTAGAAAATGTAGAAGCTGAAAAGAACTTGTGTTTTATGCTTTCTCTTTCTTGCTCCTCTGCCTTTTCCCTGAGAACACAGTTAGGCCAGTTTGCTGGTTGATGAGATGTTTTGAGCAGAGCTGAGTTACCCCACTTGAACCAGCTGAAGTCTTTAAAGACCAACTTATAGCATGAAGAACTCAAGGTCAATAGAACAGTCTAGGATATCCATGCTGGTTCCAGATAATTTAAAATGCTTTTTTTTTAAAAATGGTATTGAAGTTTTGCCATTCTTGTGAAGCATTATTGTGGCAATAGATAACTTCTACAAGAAATGGTTAAAAATGAGCTCCACAGAGAAGAAGGGGTAGTGATATGGAAACCAAATAGGTGGCAACACCTTTTTCAAATGCTTGCTACAAATAAAACTAACTTATTGGCTGAATTATTTGAAACCTGTGATTCCTGCTTCCACCAACTCAGTTCTAGGCTTACCTCACATTTTCGTATCTATAACTGTTAATTTTGGTAGCTTTTGTTATTATAATTATGTACTGTAATTAAGTACCATGTAAGTAGAAGACATAGAAGTACTCAAGAAGATAGACCATATGTTAAGAAAATGTTTCTTTGAAAACGTATTTTACTGCTTTATGAAAGTCTAGAAAATATGTGTCCTTAATATTTTTTGCTGTCATATATAAAGAAATTTAATAAAGAAGGATTTGTTTCTAAAATTAATGCATAAGAAGTCCAGCTTTAACTTAATAAAACCAAAACATTGTATGTGGCTAATCCAAGAAAATTAAATAACAGGGAACTCAAGTAAGTAGTCCCAAACACAAATAATTGACCTAACATCAAAATAATTGCAGATTAATTATTACAGAATTATTTTTATGTTTATATGTTTTAAATCAAAACAAAATATTTAAAGGATATGTGATTCAATTTTTATGCTCATTAAAACAAAAAAAAAAACTCTTTTGAGCTGTTAGTCAACTGTTAGTTCCAAATTAATTGGATAAGAAAACCACTACCTATCCATTTACATAGAAACACATACCAGCTAGTCACCCATTCTGAATACTTGGAATGCCATACTTACCTTGTGCTTTACTCTGGGAAAAATGGGCTTTGTATGAGGACATTTTAGTCTAGGACTTTGTTTTCAACTCAAAGTCAAAATTATGACAGTTATTTATAAGAAATAAGCAACAATATGCCAAATTATTATAAAACAGATTTTCCAGATTTTGACCATATTTTATTTTTCCCCTATAAATTTGTTTATGTAATAGCTTTATTGAGATATAATTCACATGCAAAACTCAGATAGTTTTCCAAGAAAAAGTGCAATGAGGCTGGGGCTGGCTGCTCTTGGAGAAAGTTCCTGAGGTGTAGGGGAAGTTGGATAGGATGGTATCATGTCCTGCGCAGCTGGGTTGGGCTCCTTGAGAGAACCAACAGGGATTGGGAAAATAGAAGTAATGGGCGAGAGACAAAGAATAGTTCAAAAGCAGTGTTAGCCAGGGGACTCAGTGCCTCTAGGACAAAGAGCTCCGAATTGAGCTTGACTGCATCTTTTATGAAGATACACACAAGGAAGTAAAATAATTTTTTCCATGGTCTGTAAGTCCCATACATCATTCCAGAGAACTTAGCTTTAGGTCAAATCACCCCATGGCCTGCAGGCTGCCTTTATCAAAAGTCTCATGACCTGTGGACGTGCACCTCCTCGGAGACCAAAACTGCTCAGTAAGATGTCTAAAGGCAAGAATGCGTGGAGAACTTATGTTATCACTTGTTCAGGTTTCACTTCTCATGCAGGCTGTCAGCTCTGCAGACAAGGGGGTCTCAGGCCCATGTTCTTCACCTCCATGATTCTTCCCATGGTACCCCCTGGATGGTGTCTGGCTTGGGTTGCCCTATTGACAGCTTAGGATTGTACCCATCTTTAACTAGCCTTCCCTCTTTCTTGGGATCCCATGGGAAATGCCATAAACGTTGTGAAAGTACTGTCTCCTCGAGGGTCTGTTGTTAAGGATAGGTGCATGGAGGCAGACGGCGAGGCTGCTTTGTGACCACAGGATGGGGTCTCAGTGAGTCAGCAAAACTGTGGAGCTCACCAGTCTAGTCAGATTTAGAGTCAGCAAGAGATGCAGAGCTCATCAGACCAGTCAGATTCAGATTTGGCAGGAATGGTAGGGGGAGGGCTCAGAAGGAAATGTGGCACCTGCCTGCTGGCTGCACAGGAGAAGAACCTCTTGTAGGGTAAATGCCAGCTGTCCTCCAGCCCTCATCCCAATGGCCACACCACCCAGTCTGCCCCCCTTTATGTCTCTGACCCTCCACTGGAGCCCAAGGTGAGTATCTGGGAGTGAGAAAAATCTGTGTGTGGCCCTTTAAGAAAATGCCTGAGTTTCCTGCCACCTTCTGTTCCATTCAGATGGTCAGAAACACAACTGTTTTTCACAGCCAGATGTTGTGGGGGCTCCTCCTCCTCACACCAGTACTCTTGGCTGGGGAGGCCAGTGTGGGATTGGGGTCCCTCGTTCCTCTGGGGTGATCCTCTAAGGCCAAGATACCCTCCAGGTTCTCCACCACCACACAGAGGTTTGGGGTTAGCTAGTTCCGCATCTCCACCCCTCCTACCAGTCTAGATATGGCCTTTTCTTTATATCCTTAGTTTTAAAACTTCTGTTCAGACAGATTTCAGATGGTTCTCCAAGTTGATTGTTCTATCATTTAATTGCAATTTAAATGTATTCATGGAAGGAAGCAGACACAGTGTTTATCTACTCTGCCATCTTGGATCTCTGCCCTGCATCTAATTTTTGTTGCTCTTTTACTGCCTTCTTTTTTGTTAAAAATGTGTTTTATTGTAAAATTTTTGTTCTCTGTTGATTTTTTAAAGTTTTTATAGCAGTTGCTGTAGGAATTACAATATGCCTCTTTACTTTTCATAGTCACTTTCAGATAAATAATGACTTAGTTCCAGTAACATAGCAAATTTGGCCCAGTTTAGCTCCTTTTTCTTCCCATTCCTTATGGCTGTGATTGTCATATATTACATATGTATATGTTATAAAACCATAAATATAGTGCTATATAATTATTGCTTATGGCTTTGAAAGAAATTTTTTAAAAAGTGGAAAATAGTTATTTTTTTATATTTACCTGTATATTTTCCATTACCGATGTTCTTTAATTTTTTCCCCTTGATTTGCATTACTTTTGGTGTGATTCTTTTTAAGTTTGTAGGACTTTCTTTAGTACTGCTTCTAAATTAATTCTGTACGTAATCAATTCTCTCAGACATGGTTTACTTAGGAATGCCTTTATTTTTCCTTCATTTTTGAAGGACAGTTTTCTTGGACATAAAATTTTTGGTTGAAAAGTCTGTTTTTTTAATCATGACTTTTAAAATTTATTGGGGTGACATTGTTTAATAAAATTATACAGGTTTCAAGTGCACAATTCTATTATACATCAGTTGTGTATTGCATCATTTGTTAACCACCCAAAAGTCAACTCTCCTTCTGTCACCATAGGTTTGTTTGATACCCTTTACCCTTTTCTACCTACTCCTTTCCCCCTCTCCCTCTGGTAATCATACTACTGTTGTCTGTGTCTATGACATTCTGTTTGTTTGTCTTTTTCATTTCTTGCTTTTAGCTTTATATCCCACTTATTAATGCAATTACATGGTTCTCAACTTTTTCTATCTGACTTATTCTGCTTAGCATGATAATTTCAAGATCCATCCATGTTGTCACAAATGGCAGTATTTCATCTTTTCCTATGGCTGTGTAATATTCCATTGTGTATATGTACCACATTTTTATCCATGTTTCCCTGTCTTGACCACCATGAATAATGCTGCAATGAACATAGGGGTACATACCTCTTTACGAATAAATGTTTTTTGGGGTTAGATAGATACCATGAAGGGAAATTGCTGGTTTATATGATAACACTATTCTTAATTTTTTTTAGTAACCTTCATATTGTTTACCATAGTGACTGTACCTATTTACATTTCTATCAACAGTGTATGAGGGTTCCTTTTCCCCCACAACCTCTCCAACACTTGCTACTACTTGTCTTGTTGATAACAGCCATTTTAACAGGTGTGAGGTGGTATCTCATTGTGGTTTTGATTTGTATTTCCCTAATAGCTAGTGAAGCTGAGCATCTTTTTATATATTTGTTGACCATTTGTATTCCTTCTTAGAGAAGTGCCTGTTCAGGTCCTTTGTCCATTTTTTTTTTAATTGGATTGTTTGGTTTTTTTGTTGTTGAGTTGTATGAGTTCTTTATACATTTTTTGATATTAATTCTTTACTGGAGGAATTATTTGCAAATATATTTTCCCATTCAGTTGGTTTTCTCATTGTTTTGTTGATGGCTTCTTCTGCTGTGCAGAGCTTTTTAGTTTGATATAGTCCCATTAATTTATTTTTGCTTTTATCCCTTTTGATTTTGAGATCAAATTCATAAAATCCTCTTTAAGTCCAAGGTCCATAATTTAGTACCTATGTTTCCTCCTGTTTGTTTTATGGTTTCAGGTCTTATATTTAGGTCTTTGATTGATTTTTGCGTTAATTTGTATTTAGTGACAAATCTCTCACCACCATTATTCAACATAATGTTAGAAGTCCTAGGCAGAACAATCAGGCAAGAGAAAGAAATGAAAGACATCCAAATTGGTAATGCAGAAGTCAGACTGTCACTTTTTCAGATAACATAATTTTTTATATAGAAAACCCTAAATACTCCACAGAAAAAACTATTAGAAGCAATAAACAAATACAGTAAAGTTGCAGAATACAAAATCAATGTACAAAAATCCATTGTGTTTGTATATACTAACAATAAAATTTCAGAAAAAGAAATTTAAAAATCTCTTTTACAATTACAGCAGAAAGAATAAAATAGTTATGAATAAACTTAACAAAGGATGTGAGAGACCTATATGCTGAAAACAAGATGTCATTCAAAGAAATTGAAAAAAAGATAGTTGGTGTTCACGGATTGGAAGAATCAACATAGTTAAATGACCACATTACCCAAAGCAATATACAGATTTAATTCAATCCCCATCACAATCCCAATGGCATTTTTTAAAGAAAGGGAACAAAATATCATCAGATTTGTATGAAACTACAAAAGATCCCGAATAGCCAAAGCAATTGTGAAAAAAAAAATACAAGTCTGGAGGGATCACACTCCCTCACTTCAAATTAGACTACGAAGTGACAATAATCAAAGCAGCATGGCATGGGCAAAATTGAGAACCCAGAAATAAACACACATATATATGGGCAAATAATTTTTGACTAAGGAGCCAAATACATACAATGGAGAAAAGAAAGCCTCTTCAATAAATGGTCCTGGGAAAAATGGAAAGCCACATGTAAAAGAATGAAACTAGACAAGTCCATTTTTGTTTTGTTTTGAGGACTTTAAGTTTGCCATTGCACTGCCTTCAGGCCTCCATTGTTTTTGATAAAAAGTCAAATTTCAATTATATTGTTGTGCTCCTGTGCACAACTAGTACATTTTCTCTTGATGCCTTTAAGATTTTTCTTTTTTGTCTGTCTTTGAACAGTTTGACCATGATGAGGTATGTGTGGATCACTTTGTATTTGTCTTAGTTTATTAAGCTTTTTGAAACTGTATGTTAATTTTTTCACATAATTTTGAATATTATAAGCATTTATTCTATAAATGCATTTTCTTGTCCCTTTCTCTCCTTTTGTTTTGTTTTGTTTTGTTTTTTTGAGGGCAGTGTCACTGGCCCTCATATGTGGGACCCGAACCGGGGCCGCTGGCTTCCCAAACCAGTGCTTAACCACCGCGCCACTCAGCAGGCCCTCTCCTTTCTTTATAGGACTACCATTACACTTATAAGTGAGTAGGCTTGTAGCTATCCTACAGTCTCTGATCCTGTGTTCATTTTTCTTCAAACTTTATCCTCTCTGATTTTCAATATGAATAATTTCTAGTGTTCTATATTTAGGGCCATTAATTCTTGCTTCTGCAATTTCAAACCTCCCATTGAGTTCATGTAGTAAATATCTCATTTCAATTATTGTATTCTTCAACTCCAAAATATCCCCTTGGTTCTTTTAAAGTTTCCATTTTTTATTGTGATCCCTATTTGTTGATTCATCATCATCATATTTTTCTTTAATTCTTTGAACATGCTTATATGCTATATCTGTTTTGAAGATTTTATCTAGTAAAACCAACATCTTTACCCATTTATAAATAGTTTATATTACATTTTTCCTTGTGTATGGCTCACACTTTCTTATTGTTTGCATGTCCTATAATTTTTGGCTGAAAACATTGAAATTTTAGGTAATTTATTTTAGCAACTATAGAGATTAAATATTTCTCCTGTGGGTTGTTACTGTTTCTGTTTAGTAATGTGTGTGTGTGTGTGTGTGTGTGTGTGTGTGTGTGTGCGAGAGAGAGAGAGAGAAAGATTTATACACATTTTAAGAAAGGAAAAAACTGTATTAAAATTGTAATACTTAATATACACAGATAACAAAAGATGAATACAAGTCATATGTATACATTTTTTTGGAACCCCCTGTGTATCCTGGCATTCTAAGGATCACACCTGTTTCTGTATAGCTAGTGGTTAGCCAATCATTTGACCAGATTCTGTGCTCAACACCTCCCTCCACTAAAGTCTCCATCCTTTCCTGACAGATCTGCTGTGGTTTAGGGCACGCATTTAAATGTCTTGCAGCCTCTTAAACAGCCAGGCTTGTATAGAGGGCTTACTTAGCCCCCCTGTGGCTGTCTGATTTCTAAGATCACCTGGATAAGTGCTTGGCTAGTACACCCTTCTGCTGCTCACCCAAGCAGGACTCTACCTTCTTGTTTACCATTTTTGTTTCCTACTCAGTTTGCTGCTTTTATTGACAATGCCACTGGGTGCAGGATTTTTGCCCTGGGCCAAATTAAATTAGCCTCCTATAACAACAGAGCTTCTCATTTTTACAACCAGCCCTGCCTTAAGAGCACTACTGCCTCAACTGAACTGAGAGAAGGGGGAAATGGGGCACCCCCAGGGAAAAATCCCCAGGTAGGGACAGGTTCTATTGTTCTTACCTGGAGCTCAAGGGTTCTTCAGAATAAATATTACTCTATTTGTTATTTACTTTTCGTCATTTTCCAGAGCTGTGAAGTGGTCGTTTTTGACAATTTTGTCTAATTTCAGAGAAGTTTAGGTAAAGTGGAACTGCTGACATTTCTTCACACTAGAAGTTCCCAGTTTTGTTTATATTTTAAAACTTACTGACCTGGGAGACTTCTGGTAAAATGGCACAATAGACAGACGCTGTGTTAACAGATCCTGCCTCCCAGGATCACACCAAAATTACAAACAAATTATACAGCATTCAATCCTGGAGGTCCCGGAACACTGGATGAACAGAATCACTAAACGAATTACTTAAAAAGGAGGCCATGTCGGGTCTGGTAGGACCGGCAGAGACGAGAGAGGGTGAGCCCTGTGAGGGAAGCCCCAGCCATGGGAAGCTTGTCTGGTTGGGGGAGAGACCCTGCGGCCCCACACCAAGCTCACCAGCCCAGAGTTCCTTTGCCGGGAAGAGAAGTTACAAGATAACTGGCAGTAAATTAGTGAGGACTCACTTTGCTCAGCTCGGTGAGACTAAGAGCAACTAGAGAATCAGTGGGGCTGATGCATGGGCTTGCTCGCCGGTGAGCACTTACCTGGTTCCTGGTGGAGGGAGTGGCTTTGTGAGCCGGACCTGGGAGCCTGCGGGGACGGACTGAACTGAACACCTTTGGTACAAAGGCTGGAGGTTTTTGGACTGTGGTTCCCGTGGTGTGGAGCCTGCACGTGAGTGGTGTAGGGAGGACGTCATTTTGTCGGAGCCCTCCCACAGAGGATCAGGTCTGAGACCTCATTGGTCTGATGGAATTGGCGCAGAAGTGCGTGTGTGTGCGCGCACATGCAGCCTTGGATCCCCACCCTCCACCCGGCTTATACTGCATTGCCAGGGAAACACTGGGTGGGTGCCCTCCGGCTCCAACAGGCTGCTCACTGAGACCCGGGAGTGTGCGAGCCGCCTCAGATCCCCACTCTCCGCAAGGCTTGTGCTGCGTTGCCAGGGAAACGCCTGGTGGGCATGCTCCGGCTCCAACAGGCTGCTCACTGAGACATAGGAGTGCGCAAGCTGCCTCGGGTCCCGCTATCTGCACTGTGCTTGCAGATTTGCCAGGCTGGTGATTGGTTGTCGGGCTGCTTGGCCTGATCTGCGAGTAGCTGATTGGGACAGGCTGAGACAGGGAGTTGTCCTGGGAGTGTTGGGCCGTGAGCTGTGTGCCTGCGTGATCCAGCCAGGGCTCTCCTGGTGATCTATCTAATACGTCAAAGCAATCCCAGAGCGACAGCCAGAATGGGGAAACAAAGAAACATGTCACAAGTAAAAGATCAGAAGAAACCTCTAGAAATGGAACTAAATGAAACCGAGGGATCCAACCTTTCAGAGACAGAGTTTAGGACACTAATGATAAGAATGTTTAAGGAACTTAGCGAGGACATAAAGAAGGATAGGGAAACCATAAAAAACAACCTGTTAGAACTAAAGAATACAATATCTGAAATGAAGAACACACTCGAAGGAATCACCAGTAGAGTAGATGAAGCAGAGGAGCGGATCAGCGATTTGGAAGATAAAATAGCAGAAATCACCCAGTTGGCACAGCAAAAAGACCAAAGAATAAAAAACAATGAAAATAGTTTAAGAGCCTTATGGGACAAGGTGAAGTGCAACCACCTTTGACTCATAGGAATACCAGAAGGAGAAGAGAAGAAGCAAGGGGTCGAAAATATATTTGAAAAAATGATGACTGAAAACTTCCCTACCCTGGTGAAGGAAATCAACATACATACCCAGGAAGTGCAGAGGGTTCCAAACAAGCTGAACCCAAACAGGTCCACACCAAGACACATCATAGTTAAAATGGCAAAGGTTAAAGACAGAGACAGAATCCTAGAGGCAGCAAGAGAAAGACTGCAGGTTACATGCAAAGGAACTCCTGTTTGACTAACAGCCGACTTGTCTACAGAAACTCTGCAGGCCAGAAGGGAGTGGCAGAAGATACTCAAAGTGACACAAAATAAAGGCCTACAACCAAGATTGTTCTACCCAGCACGGCTATCACTTAAAATTGAAGGAGAAATAAAGAGCTTCTAAGAAAAGAATAAGCTTAAGGAATTCATTACCACCAAGCCAGCATTGCAAGAAACGTTAAAAGGGCTTTTTTAAACAAAAGAAAGGGGTAAACAAGCTAACCCAGGAAGACCAGGAATACAAATAACAAAATGGCAATACATATGCACCTATCAATAATCATTTTAAATGTGAATGGGCTATATGCTCCAATCAAAAGACAGAGAGCGGCTGAGTGGATAACAAAATAGGACACATGTATATGCTGTTTACAGATGGAATAAGATATTTCATGCAAATGGAAATGAGAAAAGAAAAAAAAAGCTGGAGTAGCAGTACTTATTTTGGACAAAATAGACTTTAAAATGACTACAATAAAAGACAAAGAAGGGCACTATAACCCTAATGAACATCTATGCACCCAACACAGGAACTCCTAATTACATCTAACAGATTTTGACAGACATAAAGACAGAGATCAACAGTAACACTATCATAGTAGGGGACTTCAACACCATTGTCACCAATGGACAGCAGACCCTTTAGACAGAAAATCAACACAGAAAGAGTTGATATAAAGGAAAAACTGATGGTTGCTGGCTGGGAGGGAGTGGGGAAGAGGGAGAGGGGGAAGGTTTTGGACAGTGTAGGTGGTACTACAATGTTGCCGCAGGGATATGCGGGCAGTTCTGGGAATGTAATTGATAATGTTTTGAAGAGACTATTATGTTGCGTGAAATAAGTCAGTCGGAGAAGGACAGGTACCATGTAATCTCACTTGTGTGTGGAGTCTGAAGAGCTGAGTGAACGATCAAAGTAAACAGACTCGTAGATGTAGAGGAAAAACAGTGTTGCTAGTTGGGAGGGGGGTGGGGATGGGGGGGAAGGGGAAGGGGTTAGACAGCATAAATAGACAACTACAATATTGCCACAGGGATATGAAACATAGTTCAGGGAATATAATAATGTTGTAAAACTTTTGTGGAGTGTCAGATAGTCACATGCCTTGTTAGGGAGACCACTTCATGGATGGAGTATAGGCTTGATCACTGCTCTGTACACCTGAAGCTGATGTTGTATAGTATTGTATGCCAACTGTAACTGAATATGTGGATAGTCACGGGATGTGGAGTATACTGTGGAGGGGAGTCAGGGGAGTTGTGATAGATATGTATGATATGGGGAGGGAGTGGGGTGGTGAACTGGGGGAGGGGGGTTTTCACTTTGGGGGGTAAAGAGTATAACTATTCCATTGTGTAGTACACCTGAAACTAATAAAAAAAAAGCAAAATAAAAAAAAGAAGAATATATTAGAATTCTGTTGGGTTGTCGGAAAAGTCATGATGCATATTTGCAACCAAAAATAGAAAAATGCATCATGACTTTTCCGACAAACCAATGTAAATGTCTTCAAAGTAATGAATATGCTCAATCAAAACTTCATGCTTGGAGACTGATATCAGAATTTGTAGTATCTCTATATGTGTAAAGATATCCTTAATATGAAATGTGTACAATTTTATTATAGATCACCATGAACTGATGAACATCTTAATTGATTTTGATAAAGGGGAACACTCGCTCTGAGCCCCAATTAAGCCAACTTCTATCCCCCAAACAGAATCTCATTCTTCTAAATAATAGACCTGTATTAAAATTTGTGCTCAATTGTTATACTTTGAATTACATCACTAAAATTTTGTATGTATTATTTTCTCTTTTTATATAAGTTCCCACTTGTTTAATATTCTCTATTTTGCCTGTTAGTTTATCAAGCCTAAAATATTTTAGCCATTTATAGAAAAAGATTGATGACTTCTTGTTTAATCTACCTCAGTTTCCAGAGGTCTTAATAATATTTTAATTTTGTTACCATTATAATATTTTCATGTGTTTTCTTCTATAAATAAATGTATAAATATATACTGAACCACACACATCAAATAGCTAAAAAAAGAACCTTCTCAGATTCTCTGGGGTACATAGAAGACAAACTTACTTTCTTTTTGCCTATATAAAAAAATATTTTGTAGTAGGGCCTAAATCTCAACTTTATTATAAACATTCAGAAACTGGAGGCAAAATTTCTCTTTTGACTTGGATTATTTTCATGCCTTCTATTTATGAATGGATTGATATTAACAACAACTTTAACATAATAAAATAATTGCTTAGAAAAGCAAAAAACAAACAAACAAACAAAAATTACTGACCTGGAACCTTCAATATATGCAACATTACATTCTGCTTCTCATACTTGCTAGCTACAACATTCAGTGTGAATCCCACTCCACATCTCATGCTATATCTTCTATCTGCTTATTATCAAATGGTAGGAAAATTGTTTCAAATATTTTCCCTGACAAATAACTAAGTGACAATTCAAGTGAGAGCCTTTTAGTGCTGCAAATACTATAAAACAGATTCCATACCTACCACAATAGAGTCACAGTAGCCTGGACTCTATAGATACTGAGGGTGCCAAAAATGTATACACATTTTAAGAAAGGAAAAAACTATATTAAAATTGTAATACTCAATATATATAATGATAACAAAAGAGGAATACAAGGCACATTTGACTTCTGCAATTACAAGAGATGCTCAAAGTGGTTACCATCAGCATAATTTTAATACATTTTTTTCCTTTCTTAAAACGTGTATACATTTTTTGGCACCCTTTGTATTTAAGTAAGGTCACTGTTAATTAAAAAAACAACTCTTGGGCCGGCCAAGTGGTGCATTGTTGGTTAAGAGCTGGCTTGGGATGCCAGCAGCCCCAGTTCGGATCCCACATCTGTGGGTCAGTGACACTGCCTTCTACAGCTAAGATGGTGAACAACAGCTCCACGTGGAGCTGGGCTGCTGTGAGTCCCCAGGATGGCATAGCTGCAGCCCCTATGGGCTGCCATAGGCTACAGGGAGTGACCCGCAGCCAGCATGAGCGGGCAACAGCCAGATGAGCTGCCAAGAGCCACTTTGAGCAGCCGTCCAGAGGCCGGCGACTGATCTGCCTCACCTGAGAAAAGTGCAATGATGATATCAACATGGGCCAGTGAAGCAACATCCTCCACAACTAGACTGAAGAACAAAAGGACAGCAACTTCTCTGTTCCCTTCCTCCAATCCCCCATAAAAATCTTTAAAACAAAACAAAAAAACAACTCTTTTGTTCTTTTTTATTTTTGATGGTCTCTGGGGGAAAGATACTGGACTATCACTGTCTGCCCAGCAATGACAAGAGAAGGAAGGTATGCTGCAGTGCATTTGTAGTTGACTGCTAAAGAACCATATCATGACCAGATCACATCTTTCAAATTCCTGGAGTGTTTCTACTATAAAAATATCTCTATGATTAAAAATGGGTGATCTGCCATGTGGATATAAAAGACAGCTTGAGGAATATAATCAATAATGTATAGATTTTTGTAGGGTATCTGATGAATGTCTTATTAAGGAGACCACTTCATTGATGGTGTAGATGCCTGAACACTGCTGAGTACACCTGAAGCTGAAGCTGAATAATAATGGATGTCAACTATAATTTTATACACACACACACACACACACACAAACACACACACACACACAAACACACACACACCATATATATATATATATGTATATATATATATATATATATATATATATATATATATATATATATATATATATTTACAGGGTGTGGAGTACAACATAGGGAATAGAGTCACTGCAATTGTAACAGCTATATAGGATGTCAGAGGGGTAATATTTGGGGGGGAGCAGGGTTATCACTTTGGAGGGGTGTAAATGTATGACTATTACATTGTTTTGCACACCTGAAACTAATTTAAAAAATGTTAAAAAAAAAAAAGTGGTGGATCTGGTCTGGCAAATGGCAGATGATTAGGACTGTATTTTAGAACCTGAGGTAGATCAGAAGGGAAATACATCACACCCAAAGTTCTGGGTCCAGGGCTGGCTGAGTGGCTCAGTTGGTTAAGAGTGCAAGCTCTGAGCAACAGGGTCACCAGTTCGATTCCCCCATGGACCAGTAAGCTGTGCCTGAGCTGAGCTGCTGCTGAACTGTCAACAGGTGGCAGAATGGCTCAGCTGGTGAGAGCACATGCTTTTAACAACAAGGTTACCGTTTCAACTCCCACATGAGATGGTGGGCTATGCCCACCCACAACTAAGATTGAACACAGCACTTTGAGCTGAGCTGCTGCGAGCTGCCAATAGGCGGACTGATGGCAACTGGACTTGGAGCTTAACTATCTGCGCCCTCCACAACTAAGATTGAAGCACAACAACTTGGTGGCTCCCCTTCCCCAATTCCCCAACACTGTTCCCCTTTCCCAATTCCCCAATAAAACCTTAAACATACAAACAAACAAATAAACAAAACCAAATTTCTGGGCCCAATCTCTTAGTAGCCTTATCAGAGTTAGAATAGGCTCTTTTGTTGTTGTTTGTTTGTTTTTATTGTTGTTTTGTTTTGTTCTTTTTTTTTTTTAGACTGCGAATAAATAGAGGGTAAGATTGAGTGAGTATTCTGAAATAGTTGGGGGGCTACAGAAGCCTGATAAGAGAAGAGGTTGCTGCACATTGCAATTAGGGGCTGGGCTTGTGAGGACCACAAGCCTCTCAGTAAATGGACTGGTTATAAAGGAAGTAGGGTTTTTTTCTGGACGTCTTTCAAACAGAGAAGAAGGAAGCTTATGTGAAGAAATAGGATAGAAGGGCTTGCTGACAGATGGAGACTCCAAAGGACAGTGTGGGACAAGATATAGCAAGGAAAGTTGACAGAAAACTGAGAGGAGGGGTGAGAATTTTCTAAACACTGTAACCTGAGGGCCTGACATTTCAAAATGAAAGTAAATGACAAAATTTTTTCCTGTTCTGAAACAGGAATACATAATCACACACGAACAAAAAAAATACTAAATGCACCTTTAAGGGAATCAGCAGATAACAACAAATTAGTGATTAATCTGTCATTATTATCAATATGATTATGTTCTAATTATTTATGTTAAGTGAATCATTATTTGGGACTATGAAAATACCCAGTGTGACTAACAGTTTACTTTCACATTTCAATGTATATTGTTAATGCAAAAACCCAAATGTATACCTGTAGAGGCTTTCTTCTCAGGTGATGCCTCTCTACCACCTGTCTAACAATTCATTGCAGCCCTGGGGCATTTTTTGGAGTCAACTATTTGTAGTAAAAGAGAACTAATGAATAGTGCAAATGCCACTAAAAAAAAATTAGAATGCCTTTATCAGAAGGCACAGATGTTAACTTATCAGATGCAAGGAAAGGAAACTCTTGCTAATTGGATCCTATTCTCCCTTTGTCAGTTTCATTTAAGGAGACATTTAAACAGTGCACAGCTGGAATTTGGAAGTTCTCCTTAAACATGACTACATAAAACCAAGCTAGTTTACAGTACTTTTATGTCTACTTCCTGTTTCCTTTTTTCTGGCTTGGCTCATCTGTTGACATAAAGATGTTAGTAGCCTTGGAGTAAATTATTAAGTAAACAGAAAAACTTTCCAAAAGAAAGGAAGGCTTAGGGAATTGACACCAAGAATACAAGTGGCTTAATTCCCAGTCTCAAAGGGATGCAACCAGACAAGGTATATTTCCAACCCAATCTGGATTAGGAACTGATTTTAAAAGAACTATAACTATAAGATTTTAGACTTGAAATTGACTTTAGATACTATTTATTCAAACTCTTCATTTTATAGGCCAGAAACTCAATGCTCAGAGAGGTGAAATGGCTGGATGAAAATTATAAAGTAATGTTCATGAAAGGCCCTTACTAGGATCAAGCTTTCTTTAATTTTAGGTTAGTGCTGCTTTTAGGAAATCATCTTGCCTCCATCTCAGATCCCATGAGATTTAGACATTATCAATTCCTACACCAATTCCAGAGTGTGGGGGCTTTCCCCCATACTCCCAAGCAACTTTCCAACATTAGCTGGGTATCCTACAAATCAATTCTTACACTGTGTACCTGGAGTTAGCCTCAGATCCCACAGGTTAAGGGCTCAGTTCCACAAGACTGCTCCCCACTTCAGATTCTAATTGCAAGTCCAGGTTGTAACCTGTGCTTCTAACCAACTTGCTGTAAACCAGAGATTCCCAGGACCCCCTTTTGAGTTTGATTAATTTTCTAGAGCAGTCAGGAACTCATAAAACCAGTTTACTCACTAGATTATAGATTTATTCTAAGAAGATATCTCAGGAGTAGCCAGATGGAAGAGGTATATAAGCCAAAATATGGGGAAAGGGCCAAAAGATTCTCTGCGCTATCTACAAACACCACTCTTCCGAAATCTCCATGTGTCTACCAATCTGGAACCTCTCCAAACCTTGTCCTTTTGGGGTTTTATGGAGGCTCCGTTACATAGGCATGGTTGATTGAATTATTGGCAATTGACAATTGATTCAACTTTCAGCTCCTCTCCCCTCCCTGAAGGTCAGAGGGGGTGGGACTGAAAGTTCCAAATTTTTCATCACAAGATTAATTCTCCTGGCAATGAGCCCCCATAGTTAGGTGATATAGGAGCTTTCCAATTAACCTCTTCAACCTAATAGAAGACACCTTTGTGGTGCTCAGCACATAGGAAATTCTGAGGGTCTTAGGAGCTCTGTGTCAAAAACAGAACAAAGACCGAATATGTATGTCTTACTATCACAATAATTAATATTAATATCACAGTATGTCATAGATGTATTCATTTTTTTCATGTGTACTTGTGTATTATGTATACTTTTCTACTCCTATTCTGGTGTGGCAGGTGGGCAAAAAAAATCAAATGAGAATAGTTCTTTAACACGGAAATAAATTGTTAGAATTCTCTCTCCATTGAGTCACAAGCTGATTACCTGAGGTGACTTTGCTGCTCTATTTCCCTAAAATCTAATAACTTATGGTTACCACACCCTATTAAATGTATTGCATAGTCAATATGCCATATATCACATTGATTTACTTATGACTCACCTAAGTATAACAGGCAGCTTGCAAAAGTTTTTTGTGGCTCTTCCACAATTTATTTAACATCATCCTTGGCAAACTCTGATTTCTGTGACCTGGCCACACACATAGAATATAAATTTCATGAGAGGGGTTTAACCTCAATACCTGGCAGAGTGTCCAACATACATATAAGTCGCTGTCTCTTTCTTGAATTCAGGCTCTCCAGTTTTCAGGTTTATTTTCTGGTTTAAAAACATTGTATTCATCATGTGTGGTGTTCACATGTTCATATTTTGGACAATAATCTTAATCCCTTTATTCTTGTTTAGTTATTTTTATTTTTATTTTTTAAAAATTTATTTTTGTGGGAAACTCACTGCAAAGGAGTTGCTAGAAAGAGTTTTGAAATAACAGGCTTACACTTCTAGTTTAAAAAATGTTTACTCCACCAATAAAGAACTTTGAGAACTCTATTCCCAACACCTTTAAAAGCTAGTGATTCAATAAATACTAAATAACTAGAACTCTGACAGAATCCTCGGAAGGAACAGTCATTTTTTATAACCTTAGTGATGACCCACAGACCAATAACAGAAATAACTACTCTCCCACTTCTCCAGATACCTAAATGTGTACATGGCCCACTAAGTGGACAAATAAATCTGGAGAAATAAAAAAGCAGACTTCTGGGGTCTGTTATATCCTGAGAAGAGTGACCACTGGGGTTGATGGCTTCTGCATCAAACAGGGAGAAATTGCTTTTCCTGGCCAGCTTTTAGGCTAGAAGCTTAAAGCAGTCCTGTGTAGCCATCAGTCTACTCCTATTATTAGAAAAAAGCTGGGAAATGTGCATTAACTGGTATTCGCCTGATCTTCACTGTTATGGCTTTTAAGCAATTTTGGATGGGGGTGCCAAGTATGGAAATCACCACTTCCCTGGATGGACTGTCCAACCCAAAGAATGCAGCTCAGCTTTTCTCTTCTAATTTTATTAAGATATTATTGACATTAACATACGTATGTTTAAAGTGTAAAATATAATGATTAGACACATGTATATATTGCAAAATGATGACCACAATAAGGTTAGTTAACATCTCCATCCCTTTACGTAATTACAATGTGTGTGTGTGTGTGTGTGTGTGTGTGTGTGCGCGCGCGCGCGTATGTGGTGATAGCATTTAACTCTCCATCGGACACAATGCAAAAGTTACGAGTTCTGGCGCAACACATCTACTAGATGTGTGTATGACATTTATTTATTTAAATTGAAAATGAATGAAAATAACATGTAAGCATACTTATTATTTATTCAGAATGAAATTTTAACTGCTTATATAAACAATATATGTCTATTATACAAATTCAGTATAAAAATCAACAGAAATTCAAAACATAAAACTAAAACAGAATTTAATAAAATAACAAGAACAAATCTGATTGCTCTTCATCAGCTTCATTGCCATCAAATTTTGTGTTGAAACGATGTTCACAAATCATTGTCGCATGTTCTAAGCACAAAAATTGTTTGCAAAGTTTACAGAAGTATTTGGAATACCTTTGTCTTTTGTTTCCTACGCAAGGTGCACACCGTTTCCTTTTGTTTGGTGAAGTGGTGGCCTCAGGTTCTTCTGCTTGAGCTTTGACAGCAGGTGTAGTAAACTTCTGCAATTCTTGTTGGAGAAGTGAAGGAATTCCCGTATTTTGTAGTTCATATATTCGGCTGCCAAATCCCTACTCAACTGTTTCAAAAATAAACGTCTTTTTATAACTTCATTTCCGGTCTCTAGATATAGTACTTGTCATTAATGCCACTTATATTATATTTTTCCCAATAAAATGTTCATTTTTTTCTTCCTTACTACTTTCTTGATCACTTTCTGAAGGAGAACTTTCTTGCTCAGTGTCAGAATTTTGGTCTCGTTCTTCAACTTGATCATCATCTGGGTCACTTTCGTCTTCAAATTCAAGTTCATTTTCATCATCAGACTCCATCAACATCTT
Source organism: Aselliscus stoliczkanus (assembly GCA_033961575.1). Taxonomy (NCBI): domain Eukaryota; kingdom Metazoa; phylum Chordata; class Mammalia; order Chiroptera; family Hipposideridae; genus Aselliscus; species Aselliscus stoliczkanus. The sequence continues at coordinate 13,220,248 of CM066730.1, forward strand.
TAGCAATATCTCAGCATCTTTCAGGTCATCTGGATTATAAAATCTCTGAGGCTGAGCCATTTTAGAAGATAAAACCTACAGAGGAAAGATATTACCCTAAACAGGCACAATGAATCTGTCAGATGGATTAGAAAATAAAATACCTAATTACTAAGTTTCAATAATAAAACTATACTTACAATCTTTTTCTGGACTGTCTGAAAGGATAGTACTATACAAAAAAATCTGTTGAGGAAATATAAAAAGTATCTCAAATAGGCGCAACAAATCTGTGAGATTAAAGATGCCACTATGAAATACGTCTTTATTGTACTAAGTCACAAACACGACTGGTGATAGGTTACAGTAGAAGGGGAAGATACAAAAGCAATGAGTCACTATACTTAAGTTAACTGTTAGATATTTGAAAATTTGTGTGCAATGAATCTGTGCGATCAGTGATCAGTTGCACCTTACGGAGGATTAAGATCTATTGTCCTAATAACTTTCGAGGATATAATACTGTATTGTTAATTATAGTCACCATACTGGCTGTGCATTAGATACCCAGATCTTATTTACCTTATAGTGAGGAGTTAGTACCCTTTCACCAACATCTCTCCATTTCTTCTACCTCCTAACTTCTGGCAAACACCATTTTACTCTATTTCTAGTAGGTCAGCATTTTAGATCCCTCAATAAGTAAGCTCATACAATATTTGGTTTTGTCTGATTTATTTTACTTAGCATAATGTCCTCAAAGTCTATTCATATTGTTACAAAAAGCAGGATTTTCTTCCTTTTTATGGCTGAATAATATTCTATTATAAACGAGTATATACACATATATTTTATATATTATATACTATAATGTATATACTTAAACATAAATATAAAGACAGAGTGTGCCAAAAAAAGTATACACATTTTCAGAAAGGAAAAAACTGTATTAAAATTGTAATGCAATCAAAGACTCTAGCATTCATTTGATTAACACCATCTTCGGAGCGAACATCATATTACGCATTGCTATGGTAATTCAACTTCAAAAAGTGATACATAGATAACATCTTTTACAATGTGTACATTTTTTTGGCACCCCAAGTACATATTACATTTTCTTATCTATTCATCCATCAATGGACACTTAGGTTGCTTCCATATCTTGGCTATTGTGAATAATGCTGTAATGGAAATGGGGGTGGGGTGAAGATATTTCTGAGATAATGTTTTCATTTCCTTCAGATATTTACCTAGCACCGGGCATGCTGGATCATATGGTGGTTATATTTTAAATTTTTTAAGGAACCTTTGTACTGGCTACACCAATTTACCTCCCCACCAACAGTGAACAAGGGTTCCATTTTCTCCACATTCTCTCCCACACTTTTTGTTTCTTGTCGTTTTCATGATAGCTATCCTAACAGGTGTGAGATAGTATTTCCTTGTGGTTTTAATCGGCAGTTCTCTGGTGATTACTAATGTTGAGCATTTTTCATGTATCTGTTGGCCATTTGGATGTCTTCTTTGGAAAATATCTATTCAAATCCTCTATCTTTAATTAGATTGGTTGCTTGTTTGTTATTGAGTTGTATGAGTTTCTTATTTTAAATATTAACCCCTATAAGCTACAAGGTATGTAAATATTTTCTCCCATTCCAAGATTCCCTTTTTATTTTTATTTTTTTATTTTTTTGAGGGCAGTGTCACTGGCTCTCATATGTGGGACCGAACTGGGGCCGCTGGCTTCCCAAGCCAGCGCTTAACCACCGCGCCACTCGGCCGGCCCTACACTTTTTATTTTGATGATTGTTTCATTTGCTGTGCAGAAGCTTTGTAATCTGATGTAGTCCCACTTGTTTATTTTTGCTTTTGTTGCTTGCACTTGTGGTATCATATCCAGCATGATGTTGATTTACCAGACCAACATCAAGGAGCTTTTTCCCTTTTTTCTTCTAGTAATCTTAAATTTCAGCTTTTACATTTCAGTATTTAATCCATTTTGAGTTAATTTTTGTCAGTGATGTAAGATAAGTGTCCCATTTCATTCTTTTGCCTGTGCTTATCCAGTTTTCCCAGCATAATTTATTAAAGAGACTGTCCTTTCTCTATTGTTTATTGTTGGCTCCCTTGTCAAATATTAGTTGACCATATATGCATGGGTTTATTTCTGGGCTCTCAATTCTGTTCCATTAGTCTACATGTCAGTTTTTATGCCAGTACCCTACTATTTTGATTTCTATAGCTTCGTAATGAAGTTTGAAATCAGAAATTGTGATACCTCCAGGTTTGGATTTCCTTTCTCAGGATTATTTTGGTTATTTGGCATCTTTTGTTGCTTTTCTTTTTGTAAGTTTTGTGATTGTCTTTTCTATTTCTGTGAAAAATGTCATTGGAGTTTTGATGCAGATTTAATGGAACAGGAGTTTCAAGCTAGAGATTTAATGCAGATTCAAGGTCACTGGAGCTTTCAGGTACCAGAGCACAACAGAAGACTAGATTCCTGAGGATCAGCCAGGAGCCCTGCCTGGATTCCTGGGAGATGCCTGAGACAACCAGAGTAGGCTGACATTGGCATGAGATGGTGTCTTGATTCACAGGAGTCATCTGGGTCAGCGTGGTACAGTGTCCACAGCGAATTCACTCATTTTACTCTCCTTCTCCCATGGCGTTGGACTGCCTGGGCTTGGGAGAGGGATAAGAGGTAGGTAATGTGAATCTATCTTTCCTAAATTCCTCAGGTCTTTCTTTCTTATTTCTATTCCTCACACAGGGGCTGTGATCCCTCACCTGGAATCCTTGGCTCTTCTTAAAGTATTTCTGTGAGCAAATTGTTGTTCAAACTGATGTTTCTGGGAAGCGACAAATAGTAGAAGTTCTGGTATCACCATTTTGCTGATGTGACTCCACCTTTTTTTCCTTTATGCTGTTAGATTGATTTACGAATATTTCCGCAGTGCTACTTCTAAAAATAATGTTTCTACACAATATTTTCTAAATAATATTATTGAAATTACATTATCTCAATAATATTTCAAAGTTCTAAATATTTCATCTATCCTATAGATGCTTTTGAATATGTGTTTCTGCTCTACCAGAAAATTTGTGGGCCAGCCGAGTAGCGTGGTGGTTAAGAGCTGACTTGGGATGCCAGCGGCCTGGGATCGGATTAGACATATGAGGGCCACTGACACTGCCCTCTTAGAAAAATAAAAAAAAGAAAATTTGTTAGAAAAATTGAATCACAGTTTCATATCCACATAGCTCTCCCAACACGCAAAGTGACAGAAGACCCAGGCTGAACTGTAGACTAGACAATATCTCTTTGTTGAACATGAAGTCATCCCTCCTTCAGTATTCAGGAAGATGAAATGAGTAGAATAAAACATTCCAGAGCTATTTTCCATTAAAACACATTTACAACCAGTAGCCATGCATCTCAACTAAATACTATGGTGCTACAAGCAATTAATTAATTAATTAATTAATTAATTAATTAATTAAATAAAGCTGAGTGACAAGGGAAGTATTTATATTGAACAATCATCATCACTGCATCCAAGTTGTCCATTTTAGAGGGCCATGTTGGGGAGGTGGAAGGAGACTGGAAAAGGTGGCTTTGAGAAAGCTTTCTACTTCTCAAATGAGGTCTCTGCATAGGATACTGTAGGAGGAGCAGAGATGGGATCACTGAAGCAAATGATTTATCCTATAAATTAGACTTCAACTAGTGTAAAAGCTGCTGAAGTGAGGGACTGAATGGTTTGGTAGCCTGTCGGAAATAATTTCAAACTTGACAGGACAAGAAGCAGTATGGTGTGATCTCCCAGCCTTCAGCTCTCATGCTGGGAGACAAGACAAGCACAGTAGAAAATCCCATCATGGAAGTGAGTCCGCCAGACTCTACCTCCTGGCATTGGCATTCGCTCCATTCACCACGTCCCTCCCTCTTCACCACTCCCCTCCCCCCTAAACACCCTTCCTCCCTTGGTGGGTACAGAATTCAGTTTTTTATGGATCAGAATGAGCTGATATAGGCAATAGCAACAAAAAAACATCAAAAGAAATCACACCACTAGCAAATTACCTCATAATATCATTAGTGACCTAAATTAAAGCAAGATAATTGCCCCAGAAGACAGCAAACAGCCATGAAGAATACTAATAATGCAGAAAGCATGCTCCAGCACTCTGTCAGGAACCAAGCTTCACAATGGTCCTGCAATTTCTGTGCAGAGTGACAAAGTTTTTTTCTCAAGTTTAGAAAAATAAAACAAAGTCACTGAAACTCACCTGTAGGTTTTTTTGTTTGTTGTTTTCAGGGTTCTTCTTGTTAAAGTAATCAAAATGCTGCTGAATTTTGAGTAAGTCATTTTCAGACAAAGTCTGAGAAATGCTTGATAAGTCATAGCTTTTATGAGAGAACAAAAAACAGTGCAATTTCTGACATATGTGAGGTCAGCGGGATATTGGTGTTATTCACTTAATTTTCTGTAATGAATTGGATAATTTCACCTCATTTTCTAAATCCTCTAATGCTATCAATTCTAACAATTATATTTCATATAAGCAACTTATTGTAGATGTCCCTAATGTAAAAAGTAGATGAACATTAAAATGATCCTACTTTTCTCCCCTCATATCTTTCTAGGGTCAAATTTGACACTAATAAATTTGAATGAAATAATTAGCTATGATTTTATAATAAATTGTTTTCCTTAGTAACAGTTGAGAGAAGTAGCTGGGTAAGAACTTGCTCTGAAGTTCTCATGAGCTATATCTAGTGGAGTTAAAATGGAAGCTGAGAACCCCTCTTAACAAATTCAGTAGGATCCTTGGGCTACTATTTAAGTGTTGGGCAGATAATATGTGTCATGCATGGTAAGTTAGGCCTCTGGGGGGCAATGAGAGTTAGGTGTAAATTAATGCCTGTTAGCAAACCTAAGAATTTCTAAATCAAGGGCTTTTCACTCAGTAGACAAGGAATGCAAGTGAGCCCAATGCAAAACTTTCGTGTTTGTTCTCACTTACTGCAATTCCATTCTCCATCTGCTTTCTTAGGAGAGAAAAGAAAGAAGGCCCATCTAGAAGGCTACTGCTGACATTGTTCTCCCAGATGCTTAGGGACAACCAACCAGGGTCTTTATCCAGGATGCGTGCTGTCCAGACTGCTAAACTTCTTTATGGTGGGCAGGCAAGATCTAGAAACTTTCATTTCATGGAGCATTAGCATAATGACTGACAAATCAAAAGTGCTCCATGAATGCTTTGTGAAGCAAAAACCAGTAACCTGCCCTATATCCATGCCTGTGTAATGTTGTCTTCATTTTTAATTGATTCATTAAACTGAAAATAAAATCGCATGTTATTGCAAGATAGCTGGTACTGACTTCTGTTATGCTCTTGTGTCTTTTTATGGTAATTATTCTGCATCCCCCCAGTAGTCAGCTTTAGTACAACTGAAGATCCATATACTACAATGGGGAAGGCCCTGCCATACTCAGAATGCCTAAGCGCTGTTGTGTAGCCTTAGGAAGTTTTCAATGGGACAGGGTCTCAGTATCTCTATTTCAAAAATAGAAATAACTTTTCACTTGGAGTTGGTGGAAAGGTTGAACAGATAATATATCTGCTTCATATTGTTCTTAAAGCTATTAGCTAAATATCGGTTACATTTGATTATGAGCTATATATAATAATTGATAGCAATATAAAAAGTAGAGGTCACCATAGAGATCATATATCCCACTAGCCTCAGTTTATGTATTAGAAAACAGCCCCAAAAAGTTCAAAAATTTCTTAAGACTGTAAAAATAAATTAGTAATAATGATCAGGCAAACCATATAATCTAATCACTGTTCTTTCCAATATACCACAGTACCTCATTGTCCATCACTTTGTCACCTCAGGTCATTTTGTCTGAGTGCATCAGAATTCATTTTGATGTATTGAAATTTCTATGCCATTGTGGAATATGTCTTTAATGCAATGCATAGTGCAATTAACTTTTTTTAAGTCAACAAACAAAATATTTTTAAATGATCAACTAGATCAGTGGTTCCAACCTGGGAGCAATTTAAGGAAATCTATCTAATGAATTCCCTAAGGCCAAGGATGCTGTTAACATCCCATAGTACACAGGACAGCATCTCACAGCCAAGAATTATCCTGTCTATTTTATCAACCTTACTGAGGTGGGAAAGCCTGAACTAGGTCTTTTACGATTTCCAAGTTATTTATCCTTTAGTTATAAAAATAATTTGTTCTTACTAATTTCGTCTTCATAATTATTTTGAATTCATTTTGTAAAAATTATTTAATAGAATAAGTTGTTTCAAGTAGCAAATACATAAAAGCTGGCAACAATAATTTGGTTGTATTTGCTTTGTTTTGATTCCTTGAACTCACTAAGTTTCAAATTTATAAAATTTAGGCCCAAAAATCAACCTCTGTACTTGAAAGCTGGGGAATATATCCTGATGTAGCGATTCTCAAACTCACACTGTCCATCAAAAATACTTGGAAGTCTTGTTAAAGCAACATTGATGACCTTACTTCTAGAGTTTCTGATTCAGGAGGTCTGGTGTGGGGCAGGAGAATGTTGCATTTCTAGCCAATTCCAGATGCTGCTGCTGCTGGTGGGGGATGTCTCTGCAAGAATCACTGTGTTATTGTCCTAGTTTTACCATTAGGTTGGGTTGTTGTTGTTGTTTTAATTCTCCCTGATTTGTTTTTAATGCAAACAAGCAAACCAATGACCATTTGATTTTGATGAAAACACTTAAGTGGATCAAACTGGAGTCTAAAATGGATCCCAAAATCCTGTTCTTTAGGCGGTTTTGTTTCATGTGCTAGCATTTGTGAAATGTTCTGAGAATGCCATAGGAATCTGGAAATGGCAGTCTTCCACAACTCCTTGCTTGCACTCCCTAACCCTTTTTTATGTCTAAAATGTGTTACTATTGATTCAATGAGAGATTCGACATTTAGACAACTGCCAGTCTGATATTAACAGAGTTAACTACAAGAGAAACATCCATGTAGGTTCTGTTTATTACTTTTGCAATTAGATTTGCATACCATTGATGCCTGCTCTCAGGGGTGCCTTTGTGATATTGAGAAGGTAAGACAAAAATGAGGCCAGATCTATGGCAAGTTCATACTTTACCTACTCATCCCTCTTTTGCTTGCAACATTTATTTTCCTACCCTGAGAATCAGATGAAAACCACGAAAAACAAGAGTAGGCTGTAATAGTTCTTCCTCTGGCTGGAAAATTCTAGTCCCAAACAGCAGGCCTGGTTTTGATTACATCTCGTAATCAAGCTGGGTACAGTATGACTTGACTTGGAAATGTTAATGTCTCAGGAAATGTTAATCTGCACATTGGAAAGCTTGATTTGAAAGATTGTACAATCTATTGACTTGCACGAGAAGTCACAGTTCATCACTTTTTTTTTTCAGTATTATGTTACTGTTTCCAAAATAGAAAAGACTCCTTAGGACAACTGAGAAGTTGGTTAATAATTGAGTAATATTAGTTGTCTAGGCATAGGGGAACAGTATTATAAAAGAAAAACAATATTGTAATGCTGCTGAATTGAGCGAGGTAGCAGTGAGTTCTGTTAAATAACAATTATAAAGTTCAACTGCAATTCACTTTGCATTTCAAAACATAGTAAATTATATGTCCTTGGACTTAACTCAATTTATACCTTTTTCCAACATATGCATAAACCTACAATAAATGGACCTTGCACTTTGTGACAGGGGAGGGCAGAATTCATCATTTTGCTATGATTTTTGGGTCCAGAGAATGACTAAGTTTTGTGCTAAGCACTTTCAAACTTGTATTATTCCTAATTGCTATGCACTGGAGAAACCTGTTTCAGAAGGCAGGGAACATTTCATTGGTATTAAGCCACTACACACACACACACACACACACACACACACACACACACATCATTATCTATTTAAATATATGACCAGGAATATAAATAGTCGCTTATTCCAAATTCAGTGTTAAGGTCATAATATGGATCATGTGTTAGATTCATTAATTCATTCATTCACTTGTTCTTTTACTGCTGTAGCACATATTTATTGAATGATGTATGTCAGATACTAGCAAGTGTTCTAGTTATAGCCACCCAGATTCTTGCTGGCAAATATGTCTTTATACATTGATTTATCAGCGGGAATTCATTGTTTCAAACGAAAGCTTTTTATATAAAGTCAGTGAAATAACACAAAACTTAACTGTAAAGTAATGAAACTGACTTTTAAAGACATATTTGATCCCATATGAGTTGATTGACAATTAATGACAATGAAAAAATAAGCACACGTTTTGCGGGATTACATTATGAGCAGGTTATAAGCATTCTTACTTTGCGATCATAATCTGCTGGAAAATATGGTTTATGCAAAACGTTGTGATTTTAAAAATTGCATTAATGCTTCAGAATAGTCAAACAAAGATCTCAGACCATTTAAGAAATTTTAGCAATACTTTCTCATTCTCAAAGGATAATGTAAAACAGTCTTTAAAACTAAATATGAATTTAAAAAATCACTGTCAAGAGAAAAATTTAACATTATGATATCCTTTGAGGGAACTGGAAATCTTCTGGGATTTGTAAAATCCAGGTTGGGTTTCTAAAATTCAGGTTGGAAACATCTTTCTAGGATAATACTTTAACACAAATTTAAAAATAGAAACAAAATTAAACCTTTTATTTAGTGATAGCTGTGTGCCAAACCCTCTAATGGGTTCCCAATCACTTATGAAGCTAATGGGTGAACTTGATCACATTTATTTAGACATCTGTCTCCTAAAAGGAGAATATCATATTGGTGTAAATGTCTCACCTAGGAAAAAAGGAAAAGTAAGGTCAGAAAGAACATACCTTATTTTAGAATATACTTTTTGAGAAAATGAAATAGAAATAACTTGATTTTGATCATCATTTTGCCCAACCACAAAAACGCCTTGATTCTAGTGTCAAACTTTATCTCACTAAGATGGAAAAAAGTTTAAATATGTTTAGTAATAAATAGTACAATGAAAATAAACTCTGATTTTGTATAACGATTTGTCAAATATTAATAAATGAGGGAGTGAGCCTAAGACTGGTGATAAGATTCCCCTTTCTGACAGAACGACAGTGAGTGACATTAGACGGGAGAAGTTGTAGTTACATAGGAAGGCTGCTCTAAAAACATTACCCTTGGTGTTGTTCACCTGCTCAGGTGATTGGGGAGTTAGGATTCAACAACTTTCACGTCTGTGACTGATTTTTTAGAGAGGCTGCTAATATCCTATTTTCATTAATCTAATTTAAGAATGAGATTGATAAAAACTCTTAGAAAGACTGAGAAGAAGGGTATCTGTGATAGGATACTTCCTGAGGGAGTGTAAAGGCAGGATCAGGCATTACCTGGTCTCCAGCTGGAAATTGATTTCTCTAGAATTCCTTGGGTTAGTGTTTCAGAAATCTTTGTGTGGCCTATGACAGATAATGTGTCCTAGCTTCTTGGAACAAGACTTCTATCCTCTTGATTCTATTTTATTTGGCCCCCTGACTCCCTCACTTTCTGCATTGCCTAAGGTGTGCTGGAATGATATAGAGGGCTGTTTCTTACAATGTGTTTAACCATCAATGAAAAGCCACAATGGAACGTTCTGATTCCTGCATCACCTTATTTTTGGTGTGTGTGTGTATGTGTATGTGTATGTGTGTACATACAGATATGCCCTTTTCATCCCAGTTCTCCACTCACACCAAACAAAAAACACAGAAATGTTTATTTTAGTCTTTATTTTAAATTCAATCTCTATTTACAAAGGAATTAAAGAATATCCTTATATACAACACTATCCAGAGTATGCTCGGCAGTTTAGAGAATGGATTCCCATTAAAGCGGGGACTATCCAGCTATTTTAAAAGTGTAATAAGTCTGTTGAAGTTGTATTTTATCTACAAGCTTTTGTAAACTTGCAAGCTGAACTCCTGATACTCTTTTTGGTACAAATTGTTATTTTCTTCTACATACTCATTCTGATTTTTCTGCTCTCAGAAATTCCTTTGAGATGAACAAATGATCCATATGCTGAAAAGGTAAATAGATTGTGCACATGAATGATACTGTGGTTGTTAACTTACCATAGGATATCGACATAAAATCAGGATTTCTATTTGCATGGGAAACATTGAATGAAAGGAAATTTCCTCGTCTTTGAAAAAGAATTCTTTACTCGGGGTGTAATGGCTAAGAGCATAAAACCAAATGTTTCCAGCCTTCTCTCTCACTTCTGACCCTACCCTCATGAGAATTTTGTCTCTGGTTTGAAAGAGGTCATTTCATCATAAGCCCTTTTGCCTGCCTGTCTGAATTTAAACAAACCTATCTCTAAAATGTATACAAATCAAACTCAGTGGAGACTTGAATCATCTCAGTGGCATTTTATTCAAGTCAACTTTGCGGCTCAACAAAATGAGTGAAACACAAATGATTGCACTTGGAAAATTACACACATTTTGTTTAATTGTGTATAAATGAATCTAGAGGGAGCATAATTCTGTAATTTTCAAACCAGGAATGGAGGTGAACAGGTTTCTAGGCATTTGACTAATACAGTAGTTATGCTAGTGGCACACATTATCCCCACAATTATGGAGCCGTAATGCAGCCCTTATCCCACTGAGTATTTTGTTCATTTCTATATTGGAAACTTTTCTTTATCTAAGAACATTTCTATATGTGGACCATAGTTAATCCCTCAGTACAAGTCAAACAAGCCATAAAAAGAATAAGAAATAAGAAACCACTAGTTTATGTTGCTTGTTAAAAAAGAGGTGCTTACTTTGAAATTCTGTCTGCATTCCTTAAATGAAATATATAAATTTTCAAGTGAAGACTTTTATTTTTTTAAAGATTTTGTTGAGGAATCGGGGAAAAGGAACAGACAAGTTGCTATCCTTTTTGTTCTTCAGTCTAGTTGTGAAGGACGCCGCTTCACTGGCCCATATTAGTATTATGATCATTGCGCTCTTCCCAGCTGAGGCAGCAGGTCACTGGCCATTGGACAGCCGCTCAAGGTGGCTGGCAGCTTTCACTGGCTGCTGGCCACTCACGGTAGCTCACAGCAGCCCACTGCAGCAGGGGCTGCAGTCTACGCCTTCTCTGGCCACTCATGGAAGCCCAGCTCCAGGTGGAGCTGTTGTTCACAATCTTAGCTGTAGAGGGCGCAAAGTTGCTGGCCCATGTAAGAAACAAATCAGAGGCCCTGCTGCTCAGAGCTGGCATCCTAAGCCTACTCTTAACCAACTGAGCCACTCGGCCTGCCCAAGTGAAGACTTTTTTTTACATACATAATGCCAAACTACATAAAGGATTGAGCTACATAAAACTATAGAGCACATAGCAATCCTATACACATGGCAAGAGGAGCTTGATAGTTGATTGAAATAGGAAATTATATCCTTTAGAAATATAGTAACAAATTTATTTTTCTAACCAATTTAAAAAAGTTTCATTCTAAGTGGCTTGGGCCAATCAACGAGATCAAAAGATAATTTATGAAATATCCTCTTTGATTTTAACTAGAAAGAAAGGCTCTTATACTTGAATGTGGATTGGTTGGCTTCCTATATGGAAATTATGATACTGTGATATAAAAAATATGTTTTTGATCTTCCTCCTGAATTCCTGGCACAAGAGTTTATAAAATGCTTGAAATTTCCTGAATGATAAGGATGAGTTATTTAAAATAAGCCCCATTCAACCACACCTGAGTTTATGCTAATGAGGTGGCTCTTGGTGGTCCCCTTCAGGATGGGGGCTGGTTGCCAGAAGAATCAGTCTTGTGATTAGAGGTTCCAGACTTGTAGCCTTACCCCAGAACTCCAGGAGCAAAGGAGATGGAGATTGAGTTAATCATCATTGGTCAATGATTTAATCAATCATACCTAACTAATGGAACTTCCAAAAAAAAATTAAAGAAATGAGGTTCAGAGAGTTTCCAGATTTGTGAACACAGAGACACTGGAAGGGTGGTGAACCCAGAGAGGGCATAGAAACTCATATCCCCGTCACCCTCACCAAAATACCTTGCCCTAGACATCTCTTCCATTTGGCTCTTCCTGAGTTCTATCTTTAATAATAATCCAGTTATAGTAAGTAAAGCACTTTTGTGAGTTCTGTTAGCTGTTCTAGCAAATTATTTAACCTGGTGAGGGAATCACAGGAACCCTCAGTTTATAGACAGAAGTCTAGGAGGCCCAGTACCCATGATAGGCATCTGAGGGGGGTGGTAGGAGTTGGAGCAGTCTTGTGTGACTGTGCCCTGACCTATGGGGAGTCTGCACTAACTCCAGAATAGAACTGAGTCCTTGGAAAACCAGCTGGTGACCAGCGAGTTAAAAATTGGTTGTTGGTATAAAAAAACCCACACGTTTAGTGTCAGAAGTGTTGTGAGTCAAAAAAATCGTGGAAGCTGCCTCTAAATAGCTTCAGATACATAGAAATAATATCTTGAGCTCCTTATGTGTTCAAGTTGCCAATGAATCTTAGGAGGAAAATAAAATATTGAAAACCAGTATTTTCAGCAATGGATACAATAGGTACTTTTCCCGCAAGATAAGCGAGAATGTAGATTCCAGAATTTGTATCATAATTGTAAGTGTCCTGTCCATCAATAACTCAGCAAATGTCCAGCAGCAGAGGATTTCTATAAGAGATTCACACAGAGCTCTCACATGACATGTCCTGAAACCAATCTGTCAGTCCAGGTGGAAAGAATACATCACCCTATATCACACTGGAAATGGGGGGAAAAGTGAGCAGTGGTACTACTGAATGCAAAATTCTGCAAAAACAAATACAAATTTCTAGAACTATAAAATCGAAGGATTTTATTATTGTGGCTTATTCTATCATGTGTGCCTAATTATCTCCATGAATACAATGGACTGATGCTAGTTATTGCTTTGCTTTTTTTGTTTTTCTTATCAGCTATTTCTATTATTTTATTTCAATAGGCTTCATTGGATATCTACTACATGCCAAGCACCTCTTTTAACATGTATTATTTGTATTACATTATTATATATTATTCCAGTATGAAGTCAACAGATCAGGAGACAACTGTCATTGAAAAATTAGTTTATTACGCTCAGATCTCATTAGGAAGTGGGATAGGCAATATGTGGGGGTGTCAGATGAGGGAAGCCCCATGGTCAATCATGAGGCAGAGGGAGCAGGAGATACTATGGCAAAGCTTTATTGTTTTTTCTGCAAAAAGAAATAGGTGAGATTGGCTAGTTTGCATAATTTTATTAAGTTCTGGGGTGTATGGGGCTGTCCCTAGATGACTAGTACCTGGCCCTGGAGTGATTAGACTCAGAGTTTAAGAAAGAGCTTCATAAAAGAAGTGGTTGGGGTATGAGCTCTGGATCAGTGATTTGCATCTGAATGCCATGCTCCCAAAGAAGTTTTTGTTATATCTAAGAGTTAGCTAGGCCTGGGAGGGAGAGTACCTCCAGAGTAAGCAAAGCCCACGGTGTTCAAGCATCAAAAACACAGAATACAGAAATATGATTAGTACAGTACCATGTTAGGCACTCAAATTGTAAGATTTAATAAGGGTGTAAAGAAAAGAGCAGTATATAGGGAGTTTAAGTTTCAGCTCTGTACTTACAGTACGCATTTATGTAAATTATAATGTCCTATAATCTATTTGTTAATATTTGCAAAATGAAGAGTATATCTACCTCCAGGGTTGTTACAGGGATTAAATAATTATATTTGTAGATTTGTAGATGTCTAACACACACACACACACACACACACACACACACACGAGATCTGACAATTAAGTTCACAAACTCATCCTAGAAAAAGTGCTACATACCTCATTACTGAATATCACTATGGTCACCTTTAAAGTACTCCCCTTGGGAAGCTATGCATCAAGCCAACACCTAGTCCACCCTTCAAAGCAATTTTGGAATTCTTTTCCTGAAATGGCCATCAGAGCTGCCGTCTTGATGTCCTGAATATCATCAAAATGTCTTCCTTTCAATTTCCTTTATCTTCTGGCAATCATAGGAGTCATGGGTGGGTGGGAGGAAGGGTACAGATCAGGTGAGTAGTGAGTATGTTCCAATATAGTTAATTGTTTACTGGCTAAAAACTTTCTCACAGATAGTACCATGTGAGCTGCTGCATTGTCATGATGCAAGATCCATGAATTGTTGGTGAAAAGTTTAGGTAATCTAACTTTTTCACATAGTCTTTTCAGCACTTCCAAATAATAAACATATTAACTGTTTGTCCAGCTGGTAGAAATTCATAATGAATAATCCCTGTGATATCAAAAATTTTTAGCAACATTGTTGCAACAAGTTTGCATATTAATTGTCAGAAGTTGTATACTTGAGGTGCCAAAAAAGTGGACACTTTGGTCAATGTTGCTCAAGCAGTATTCGCCATATTCAAAAGTGTCTGGACACTGATAGTAAACACTTTGAGCACCTCTTATAAGTGCAGAAGTCAAACATGAGTTGTATTCATCTTTTGTTATTGGCATATATTGAATATTACAATTTTAATGAAGTTTTTTTCTTTCTTAAAATGTATATACATTTTTGTAACCTGTGTGTGTGTGTGTGTGTGTGTGTGTGTGTGTGTGTGTGTGTATATATATATATATATATGTAACAACTAAGTGCCTGGCACATAACAGATGTTTAAAAAAATGCATATTTCTTTCTTCCTTGAAGCCCTTGGAATCCAGAGTAATTCAACATAATGCAGAGCTAAATATAGTGACATGTGACAGTAACAAGGTTGTTTGTTCAGTGCTATTGACCACAAACAAGGAAGAGGTTGATTCTATAGGCATAATCATCTCACAATGAGTAGAAGTGGGGTGAAGAATGATAAAAATATTTTATGCCGCAAAAACTTTATGAAGTCATTAAAAATTTGTGTAATCAGCTACCTTCATTTTAAAAAATAACTTGCAATTTCATTTGGTTAGCAAGAATTTTAAAATCATAATATTTCCATCAGTATAGGAAATTTTGAAAAAGAAAATATACGAGCTCTTGCTATAACAAAGAAAATTATTCCAAGCCTTCTCATCTATTTTCATCAATCTATACCCAGCAATGTGTGTACAGACCACACTTCAACAGTCTTACCTAGATTTGATTTCAAATTCCTAGTAAATATTATTAGTCTTAGGCATATTGATAACTGCTTGTCTTCCGACACATTTATACATCCTTCAAGTTCCATCTCTTACTACAATTACTGCTGCAGTAACAAGGCCTAAATATGCTTTGCCCAGCTGGTCCAGCTGGTCTTAAGAAGACCTTACTTCAGACATGTGGAAAAGTACTTCTTACTTCTTGCCCAGAAACTTAATTTTGCAGCATGAAACAGCCCTGTGAACTCACTCTGCACTCATCAGTAGTGGAGGAGTCAACACCAGCACCACCGAACTGATGAAGAGAGCTTGGGAGCCGATGCATAAATGCCTCCCTCTTTGGTCCTCAGAGTGAACAGTTTTGAGATACATTTCATCAGGCTCCTCAAAGGAGCCCACAGGAATAAGAGCTCATCAGCCTGAGGGTGGTAAAATCCAGAACATATCCTTGTATTACCTGCCCTTTCTTCCCTATTTCACATTCCTGTCTTTCAATGCCGCTTCCTGAAATCTCTTTACAAGTAAAGT
Source organism: Aselliscus stoliczkanus (assembly GCA_033961575.1). NCBI lineage: Eukaryota > Metazoa > Chordata > Mammalia > Chiroptera > Hipposideridae > Aselliscus > Aselliscus stoliczkanus. The sequence continues at coordinate 13,235,975 of CM066730.1, forward strand.
ACCTACACGTAAGCTTTTGTCTTCGGCTCTACTTTCAGGAGAAACAAGGCCAAGGTGAATGGTATTGGACATGTCCTCAGAAAACAGACCGTCGTAATGGAATGTGGGTGCTAGATTTATGTGCTGGTCAGACAACAATAGGAATCCGAGTGCCCATGGATATTGGCTGGTGATTCCTTCTGGCAGGTAGTAACAGCAAAACTAGTAAGAGTAATAGCTGAGGTGGATTGGGATGAGGTACAAGTCAAGATCAAGTATTGGGTTGTGTAATAGCTATGGCACCCTAATATTAACGTTTTGCTATTGTTAGTTTCTTCTGTTATTCACCTATTTTCTAGTTTATTGAGTTTTGCTCTTTATTTTTTTCATCCTTGTATTTAATAGGTGTTTAGCCTGCTGTCTTTTTCCTAGATTTTCAAAGTAGAACCTGATTTTAGGCTTTTCTTTAATTCTAGTAAATCTTTAAAGCTAAAAAATTTGATCTACTCCATCCATGAAGTGGTCTCCCTAACAAAATATGTGACCATCTGACACCCCACAAAATTTTAACAACATTATATTCCCCGAACTGTCTTTCATATCCCTGTATAACTATTGCACTTTGTTGCACACCTGAAGCTAATTAAAAATATATATAAATTTTAAAACATTTAATCTAGACACTGTTTTAGCTGCATTCCTAAAACCTCATTTTGTTGCATTTTCATTTTCATTCAGTTTGAATATTTTTTCATTTGCTTTTTGATTTTTTCCTTTGACTCATGGATTATGCAGATATAATTATATATAATTTATTTAATTTCCAAATAGTTGAGGTTTTCTAAATATCTTACTGCCATACATTTTTAAATTCAAGTCTATGAAGTCAGAGGACATACTCTATAATATCCAAATCATGTTAAGTATATTGAGGCTTGTTTTATGGCCTAGCATAAGCTTTGGTAAGTATACTGAGTTCATTTGAAAATAATCTCTTTCTTGGTTGAAGGTGATTAATAGTGTCCGTATCACCTGTCTTTTCCAATTTTTAATTTTTTGTCTATTTATTCTATCAATTGATAAGAGAGAGGTATTAAAATCTCTATGATTGTAGAATTATATATTTATTCTTCTGATTCTGTCAAATTTTTCTCATGCTTATTTATGGTTGTTATATTTTCCTGATGAGTAGTCACCTTAATCATTTTTAAATGTTCCTTCTTATCTCTTGTAATGCACTTTATTCTTAAAGTCTACTTTAACATAGTAATATAGCCATTCCAACCTTATTATGCTTAGTTGTTCCCTTCTATATATTTTTCTACTCATTTACTTTCAGTCTTCCAACATTACTCCCAGTGAACTACCTATAGAATGTGTTTCTCCAGTCTTAACATTCTTGACCTCTACCAGAATAGAAATCCTAGTTCCAAAAAAAGGAAATGCTTCCACCAGGAGACACGGTAATTTTTCTACTGAATTTACAGCTATCATTACCACCTGTTCATTTTGGACAAGGAAAATAATTGCTCTAGTGTTGGTATAATTCATTCTAATAACCAAAACAAACAAATACTACTACTATACTTTGAGGACAGGGAGGGATATAATTGTAACTCATAAGCTATACCAAGGTATCTTTTGATGCTTTCTGGTGATAATGGTAAATAGACTATTGCAGTAACCATGCCCCAATAAAGGCAAGACACAATGATTTTAGATTATTCAAGAGGGTCTGGGTTTCCATAAAAATCAAGCTACCCAATTGAGTCTAAACACTAGTGGAAATTGTAGAGATCCTAGAACGGTGGTAAGAGAAGATGATAAACATTAGTTACGGCCTCAAGACCAGATGAAACATTAAGAATTGATATTTGTTTCATTAACCCTTTAAAAAATATCCTTACACTTACATAAGAGAATATCATTTTCCAAATATATATTCTTAGCTCCTTTGTCAAAAATTAATTGACCATATATGCATGGGTTTGTTTCTGGGCTGTCTATTCTGTTCTGTTGACCTCTGCCTCTTTCTATGCCAGTACCACACTGTTTTGATTACTATAGCTTAGTAATGTAGTTTTAAATCACAAAGTGTGATGCCTCCAACTTTGTTCTTCTTTCTCAAAATTGCTTTAGCTACTCAGGGTTTTTGGTTGCATACAAGGTTTAGCATTGTTTTTCTATTGGGTTGTCTGAAAAGTCATGACATTTTTTCTGTTTTTCATTGCAAAAATGCATATTGAATCTGTAGATTGATTTGGGTGATATGGATGTTTTAATATTAATTTGTCCAAAACATGAACATGGGTGTCTTTCCATTTATTGGTGTCGTCCTCAATTTCTCTCATCAGTGTATTATAGTTTTCAGTATAGAGTCTTTCACCTTCTTGGTTAAATGTATTCCTAAGTATTTTATTATTATTATTTTTGATACTATTATAAATAGCATATTTTTCCCTTTGATTTCTCTTTCTGAAAGTTTATTGTGAGTGGACAGAAAAGCAACAGACTTTTGTATGTTGATTTCATATCCTGAAACTTTACTGAATTTATTTATTAGTTCCAACAGTTTTTTTTTTGTATGTGGAGTCTTTAGGGTTTGTAATATATAACATCACATTTTCTGTATATAGAGAAAATTTTACTTCTTCTTTTCTGATTTTGATAACTGTCCTTTTATTCTTGCCTAATTGCTCTGGCTAGGTCTTTTAACACTATGTTGAATAAAAGTGGAGAGAGTAGTCATTCTTGTCTTGTTACTGATCTTAGGGGAAAACCTCTCAGATTCTCACCATTGAATAGGATGTTGGCTGTGAGCTTCTCATATATGGCCTTTATTATGTTGAGGTATGTTCCCTCTATACCCAGTTTGTTGGGAGGTTTTATTGAGAAAAGATGTTGCGTTTTTTTCCAATGCTTTTTGTGCATTGGAGATTACTATATGATGTTTATCTTTCATTTTGTTAATGTGGTGTATAACATTGATTTGTGGATGTTGAACCATCCTTACATTCCTGAAATAAATCCCACTTGATAATGGTGTATGATCCTTTTAAAGTATTCTGTTGAATTCAGTTTGCCAATATTTTGTTGAAGATTTTTGCATCTATATTTATTTAGGATTTTGGCCTGTATTTTGCTTTTCTTATAGTGTCCTTGTCTGGTTTTGGTATCAGGGTAATGCTGGCCTCCTAAAATAAGTTTGCAACTATTTCCTTTTCCTCCTTCCCCTCCTCCTTCTTCTCTTCCTCCTCCTCTTCTTCTTTTTAAGAGATTGAGAAGGATTGGTATTGATTCTTCTTTAAATGTTTGGTAGAATTCAGCCATTTATTCTTTTCATTGGTAGGTTTTGGTTACTGATTTAATTTCCTTACTAGTAATCAGTCTGTTCAGATTTTCCAAGTCCATAATTTTGCCTTAGTAGGTTGTCTGTTTCTAGGAGTTCATGCATTTCTTCTAGGTTGTCCAATTTGTTGGTGTATAATTTTTCATAATAGTCTCTTCTGATCCTTTGTATGTGTGTAGTATCAGTTGTAATGTCTCCTCTTTCATTTATAATTTTACTTATTTGAGCTCTCTCTTTTCCTTGGTGAGTTTAGCTAAAGGTTTATATATTGGGATTACCTTTTTAAAAAAAACCCACAAATCTGATTTTTATTTATCTCTTGTATTGTCTCTTTAATCTCTATTTCATTTACTTCCACTCTGATCTTTGCCCTTTTCTTCCTTCTACTAACTTTGGACTTAGTTTGCTCTTTTTCTAGAAGGAAACAAAAACAGAAACTCAGAGATATCTGTACTACCATGTTCATTGCAGTATTATTCACAATAGCCAAAATATATAAACAAGCTAGGTATCTGTGAACAAATGAATGGATAAAAGAAATGTGAAGTGTGTGTGTGTGTGTGTGTGTGTGTGTGTGTGTGTGTGTGTGTCCGTCCCATAAGGTTAATATAGTTGATTTTAAAAATCAATAGCCTCCCTATGTAAAACCCAGCAATTAGAAATATAATGGATAAAGGAAATGTAAAATGTCTATATATTTGTAAACATATAGATTAGATATAAATATATCTAAATATAGATAAAGATATAGATATTATGCAGCAACAAGAGAGAAGGACATGCTGCCATTTGCCACAACATGAATGGACCTTGAGGACATATGCTAAGTAAAATAAGTGACACAGAGAAAGATAAATACTGTATGATATCACTTTTATGTGGTACCTAAATACATTGAACTCATAGAAAGCACTCATACGATTAATGGTGCTTACCAGGGGGTGAGGAGTGGAGGAAAAGAGGTGATATTAGTCCAAGAGTACAAGTTTCTATTTATAAAATAAATAATTTCTGGGAACCTAAGGTACAGCGTGGTGATTATAGTTAATAATATTGCATTATATGTTTGAAAGTTGCTAAGAGAGTAAATCCTAAATGTTTTACCACAAACACGAAATGTTAATTTATGACACAATGCAGGTGTTTGTGAACAGCTATGGTAGTAATCACTTTGCAATAAATAAGCATATTGAATCAGCATGTTGTACACCTTAGTTTTATGCAATGTTATATGGCAACTATATCCCAATAAAGCTGAAAAATAAAATAAAATGAAAACCCCTTACAGAGATTATAGTTGTTCATCACTTTGAATGGGATTTGATTGTAAATAGATTTAACTTAATGGAGAACCAGGCAGATATGAACAGTACAATGGGAAGACTGTATTAGATTCCTGTTGTGTGTCACTACCATACTTCCGTCCTGCTCTTGGGAATCACTTCTCAGTTAAATTCCTTCACACAAATCGTTATCTCTCTTTTTTTAGGGGGAGACGGGGGAGGCAGAAGAATGATTCAGGGTAGAACACAGATTATATCAGTGGCTCATATACATTATTTCATTTATTTCCCCATGATAAACTTATAAATTAGATACTAATATTATCTTTATAGAAGGGAACTAAAGCTTAAAATGTTCTCAAACCTTCTTGCTTTAACTGAAGCAGAACTATGTTCTAAAAACACAATTTATGTTTCATCCTTCTTGGATGCGCTGCATATCCAATCTAATATTCTCCCAAGTAGGTTATTTTGGCCAATACCTTGCATATTCATTAGTTCAATAATCCATTCATTCTGCATTCATAAATAATTAATGAGTGGCCAATAAGTGCCAGATGCTGTTCTAGGTAGAGGGAAACGAAAGTGAATAAAACTAAAACAATCTCTTCTTTCTTGGAGTTTATATCCATCCTATCAGTGGGATACAATAAAAAAAAGAATTAACGTAATGCCAGGTAGTACAAAAGGCAGTGTCAGATGCAGTTTACTCAGCATCTATTCTGAATACGTCTAGTGTGTTTTCTTACACTGAAAAAGCTGAAAAGCTATAAACCTTTTCCTAGTTTCACTTCAAGTAATGCTGCTAATGTGACTTAGGTTTTATAAGAAATGAAATCAGAAGACAGCCAAGCAGGAGGAAGAGTGTGAGGTGCCCATTTCATTGATACAAATCACAGCAGAGCAGTATGGCCTTTGAGCTGGAAACTTTAGCACATTTTTCATATTTATCAGGTAGCTGGCAGCTTCCTGGTTGTAAGAGGTGCAGCGGATCCTTTGGTGATTTACTAATAGTAGTAATAGCAGCAGCAGCAGCAGTAATAGTAGTAGTAGTAATAATAATAAGAGTAGTATGCCCCCATCTAACCCCTCAAAACAAGAACTATTGCTGAATTTAAATTTACCTTAAGTCACTACATATGTTGAGCTAGAAATGTACGTTGGGCTTCAAGATGAAGCATACAAAATCCATGCCTTTGCGAGTTTACAGACTAACTCTAGTAATTCAGGATTCTATACATGACAGGTAGAAGTTCCAGAACTCTACCCAGGAGCAGGACCCCGGGAGAGTGATTGTTTGCTCCTGTAACTCCTGAGCACCTCCACCACCCCTCCTGCCTGAAAGCTGCACAATGTCTTTCTATTAAAAGCAATATAAAAATATATCTAAACAAACAAACAAACAAAAAGATAGCAAGTGCTGACACATGATTGGTGCATTAGAGCATCATCATTTCTCTTACATATGCCAGGCCTAATCATGTATGCCAGTCATTAAAATAGCATCTCTAGTAGGCCCTAGAGAAGAGCACACCATTACTTTGACTCAAGGCTTACGGATATATCATTCTGACTTCGTGTCTTACTATTTGTCATGATGTCCTATTTTCCTCCCTGTCAATCAGTGCTCCCAGGATATCTGATATGGCTCAAACTGTGGGCAGTTCAGATTAGATTACTCTTTTATTATTTGCCCTGTGCTGCCTAACAGCCCCTTTTCTGACTGGGTTCTGATACAATGAGCTCTCAGTAGCCTTAGGACCTAATGGTCTGGAGCTGTTCCTGCAGCTATTGTCAGAGACTGTAGAGGTTTCCCCCAACTCACACTATGGAGTTAATTTGTGTTCAGGACCTGTCAGTCTCTAGACATCATCTAATGCCATCTCTGTTGTAACGTGAATCCATGAATGACAACTTCTCCAGGGCAGCCAGCTACATTGGCTCCATCTGCTTTTAACAAAATTCAAGAAGATGGGATCTGCTAACACTTCACTATGGCCGTTTGATCCAGAACGATCAATCACGTATCATTTAAAAATAAAGAAGCTATTTTTAAAATGATATCTCCTCCACATTGTTTTGGTGACATCTCAGCTGCTGAAAATCTTAAGTTATAAAATGATCAGTAACATTTTCTTTTTCCTCATAGGGAAGGGAACACAGTGTGAAAAAAATAGGGAAGAAGGTGCAAAATATACTTTTGGGAAAGTTTCAGTGGTTAACTGAGTGATAATGACTGACAGTTTAATGTTTACAAAACTGCTTCCATACTTTATCTCAACTAATTACCACAATAATCAATGATATAATTACCTCCATTTTTAAAAGAAAGTGTAGGAGTTCTGAGAAGTTAAATGACTTGCCCAAGACCTTGCGGCAAGTGGTGAATTTGGAAAGGGAATCCCTGAGATTTTCAAGATCCATTTCTTTTTCTCTTTTTACTTTTTGATAATTCTTGGTCCCTTTTATTAGTGTAAGTATCTTAGGGAAAAAAAATCTGAATATTAAGGGAGAAGATTTGGGGGCTGACATTTAATAGGTTGTCAGTTTTCTACTCATCTGCTAGAGCCATTGACCAATTCAAAACTAATAATTCTCATGATCTGTGACAGGAAACTTGGCTTCAGATTATTGACTTCTTTTTTTTTTTTATGATTGCTTTATTTTATTTTATTTTATTTTTTAAATTAGCTTCAGGTGTACAACACAGTGAATAGTTATACTTTTCACCCCTCAAAGTGACAACTCCCCTCCCCCAATTCTCTATCCCACTCCTCTCCCCCATATCATACTATCTATTACAATTTCTTTGACTCCCTTCCACAGTATAATCCACATCTCGTGACTATCTATGTATTCAATTACAGTTGGCATACAATATTATACAATATCAGTCTCAGGTATACAGTGCAGTGATCAAGCCTCTATTCCATCCATGAAGTGGTCTCCCTAACAAAACATGTGACCATCAGACACCCCACAAAATATTTACAACCTTATTATATTCCCTGAACTGTCTTTCATATCCCTGTGGCAATATTATAGTTACCTATTTATGCTGTCTAATCCCTTCCCCTTTTCCCTCATCCCCACCCCCTCCCAACTAGCAACCCTGTTTTTCCTCTATATTTATGAGACTGTTTCTGTTTACTTTGCTCATTCATTCAGTTTTTCAGAATCCACATATAAGTGAGATCATATGCCATTTGTCATTCTCTGAATGACTTATTTCACTTAACATAATAGTCCCTAGGTCCATCCATATTGTTGGAAATGGTACGATTTCATTCTTCTTTATAGCAGAGTAATACTCCATTGTATAAATGCACCACAGTTTCTTAATCCAGTCATCTACCGATGGGCATTGGGTTGTTTCCAAGTCTTAGCTATGTAAATAGTGCTGCAATAAACATAAGGGTGCATGTATTTTTCTGAATTAGTGCCTTGGATTCTTCTGGGTAGATACCCAAGAGTGGAATTGCTGGGTCATACGGTAGTTCCATTTCCAGTTTTTTGAGATACCACCATACTGATTTCCATAATGGCTGCACCAATTTGCAGTCCCACCAACAATGCACCAGGGTTCCCTTTTCTCCAGCCCCTTGCCAGCACTTGTTGTTTGTTGATTTGTTGATGATAGCCATTCTGACCGGAGTGAGGTGGTTTCTCATTGTGGTTTTTATTTGCATTTCTCCGATGATTAGTGAGGTTGAACATTTTTTCATATGCCTGTTGGCCATCTGGATGTCCTCTTTAAAGAAATGCCTCTTCATATCCTCTGCCCATTTCTTAATTGGGTTGTTTGTTTTCTTGGTTTTGAGTTTCATGAGTGTTTTATACATTTTGGATATTCACGCTTATCAGATATATCGTTCGCAAATATCTTCTCCATTCAGTAGGCTGCCTTTTTGTTTTATTGATGATTTCCTTTGCTGTGAAAAAACTTTTAAGTTTGATGTAATCCCATATGTTCATTTTTTCTTTTATTTCCCTTGCCCGAAGGGATATATCAGCAAAAATATTACTCAGGGTAATGTCTGCAAACTTACTCCCTATGTTTTCTTCTAGGAGGTTTATGGTTTCAGGTCTTACATTTAAGTCTTTAATACATTTTGAGTTTGTTCTCATATATGGTGTAAGTAGGTGGTCCATTTTCATTTTTTTGCACCTGTCAGTCCAGTTTTCCCAACACCATTTATTAAATAAACGATCTTTACTCCAAGGTAAATTCTTGCTTCCATTGTGATAGATTAAATGACTGTATATGGATGGGATTATTCCTGGGCTCTCTATTCTGTTCCATTGATCTATGTGTCTGTTTTTATGCCAGTACCATACTGTTTTGATTACTGTAGCCTTGTAGTATGTTTTGATGTCAGGTAGTGTGATGCCTCCCACTTTGTTCTTATTTCTCAGGATTGCCGTGGCTGTTCGGGGTCTTTTGTAGTTCCATAAAATTTTAGGATTCTATGTTCTATTTCTGAGAAAAAATGTCCTTAATAGTTTGATTGGAATTGCATTGAATTTATAAATTGCCTTAGGTAGTATTGACATTTTAACTACATTGAAACTTCCTATCCATGAGCATGGTATGTATTTCCATTTCTTTGTATCTTCTTTGTTTTCTCTCTTCAGTGTCTCATAATTTTCTGAGTACAGGTTTTTTACTTCTTTGCTTAAATTGATTCCTAGATATTTTATTGTTTTAGAAGAAGTTGTAAAAGGGATTGATTTCCTGATTTCTTCTTCTGAGAGTTTGTTATTGGTGTATACAAATGCAATTGTTTTCTGAATATTAATTTTGTATTCTGCTACCTTACCAAATTCGTTTATCAGTTCTAGCAGTTTTTTGGTGGAGTCTTTGGGATTCTCTCTATATAATATCATGTCATCTTCATATAATGACAATTTGAATTCTTCTTTTCCAATTTGGATGCTTTTTATTTCATTTTCTTGTCTGATTGTTGTGGCTAGAACTTCCAGAACTATGTTATATAGAAGTGGTGAAAGTGGGCAGCCTTGTCTTGTTCCCGATCTTAAGAGGAAAGCTTTTAGTCTTTCCCCATTGAGTACAACGTTTGCTGTGGGCTTATCATATATGGCCTTTATTATGTTGAGATATGATCCCACTATTGCCACTTTGCTAAGGGTTTTTATTATAAATGGCTGCCAGATTTTTTTCAAATGCCTTTTCCGCATCTATTGATATGATCATATGATTTTTATTTTTCATTTTGTTAATGTGATGTATTACGTTAATTGATTTGCAGATATTGAACCAAACTTGCATACCAGGAATGAATCCCACTTGATCGTGGTGTATGACCCTTAAATGAGATGCTGAATTCGGTTTGCTAGTATTTCGTTGAGAATTTTTGAATCTATGTTCATCGGGGATATTGGCCTGTACTTTTCCTTTTTGTTATATCTTTGTCTGACTTAGGAATCAGGGTGATAGCAGATTCATAGAAAGAGTTTGGAAGCCTTCCCTCCTTCTGTATTTTTTGGAATAGTTTGAGGAGAATAGGTATTAATTCTTTTTTGAATGTTTTGTAAAATTCACCCGTGTAGCCATCTGGTCCAGGGCTTTTGTTTGTTGGAAGATTGTTGATTACTGATTCAATTTCTTTGGCAGTAATCAGTCTGTTCAGAGTTTCTGTTTCTTTTTGGTTCAGACTTGGTAGATTGTATGCTTCTAGAAATTTATCCATTTCTTCCAGATTGTCAAATTTGTTAGCATATAGCTGCTCACAGTATTTTCTTAAAATTTTCTGTATTTCTGTGATATCTGTTGTCACTTCTCCTCTTTCTTTTCTGATTTTATTTATTTGGGTCCTCTTTCTCTCCTTTTCTTGGTGAGTCTGGCTAAGGGTTTGTCGATTTTGTTTATCTTTTCAAAAAACCTACTCTTGGTTTCATTGATCTTTTGTATTTTTTTTTGTTCTCTATTTCATTTATTTCTGCTCTGGTCTTTATTATTTCCTTCCTTATGCTCTCTTTAGGCTTGTTTTGCTGTTTTTTTTTTTTAGAGTTCCCTTAGGTGTAAAGAGAGTCTGTTGATTTGAGATTTTTCTTCCTTCTTTAGGTAGACCTGCACTGCTATGAACTTCCCCCTTAGGACTGCTTTTGCTGCATCCCAGAGATTTTGGGTCGTGGTGTTTTAAATTTTCGTTTGTCTCGAGGTATCCTTTGATTTCCTCCTTGATCTCATTTTTGACCCACTCACTATTTAGTAGCATGTTATTTAGCCTCCATGTATTTGTAAGCTTTCCAGATTTCTTCTTATAATTGATTTCTACTTTCATAGTATTGTGGTCAGAGAAGACACCTGATGTGATTTCAATCTTCTTAAATTTGTTGAGACTTGTTTTGTGGCCTAATGTGTGGTCTATTTTGGAAAATGTTCCATGTGCACTTGAGAAGAATGTATATTCTGTAGCTTTGGGGTGAAATGCTCTAAAAATATCAACTAAATCCAGCTGGTCTAAAGTGTCATTTAAGGCCACTATGTCCGTGTTGATTTTCTATCAGGAGGATGTGTTCATTGGTGACAATGGGGTGTCGAAGTCCCCTACTAAGATAGTGTTACTGTTTATCTCTGCCTTTATGTCTGCCAAAATCTGTTTTGTATATTTAGGAGCTCCTATATTGGGTGCATAGATGTTTACTAGGGTTATGTCCTTTTGTTGAATTGATCCCTTTATTGTTATGTAGTGCCCTTCTTTTCTTTTATTGTAGTCTTCATTTTAAAGTCTATTTTGTTTGAAATAAGTATTGCTACTCCAGCTTTTTTCTCATTTCCATTTGCAAGAAATATCTTATTCCATCCCTTTACTTTCAGTTTGTGTGTCTTTTTATCTGAGATGAGTCTCTTGTAGACAGATATGCATGGGTCCTGTTTTCTTATCCACTCAGCCACTCTGTGTCTTTTGATTGGAGCATTTAGCCCATTCACATTTAAAGTGATTACTGAGAGGTGCATATTTATTGTCATTTTTTATTTGTATTTCTTGTCTTCCTGGGTTAGCTTGTTTTCCCCTTTCTTCTGTTTAAAAAGCCCTTTTAACATTTCCTGCAATGTTGGCTTTGTAGTAATGAACGCCTTATGCTTATTATTTTCTGAAAAACTCTTTATCTCTCCTTCAATTTTAAGTGATAGTCGTGCTGGGTAGAACAATCGTGGTCGTAGACCTTTATTTTGTGTCACTTTGAATATCTCTTGCCACTCCCTTTTGGCCTGCAGAGTTTCTGAAGAAAGGTCAGCTGTTAGTCTTATAGGAGTTCCTTTGTATGTAACCTGCTGTCTTTCTCTTGCTGCTTTTAGGATTCTGTCTTCGTCTTTAAGCTTTTCCATTTTAACAATGATGTGTATTGGTGTGGGCCTGTTTGAATTCAGCCTGTTTGGAACTCTCTGCACATCCTGGGCTTGTATGTCAATTTCCTTCATTAGGGTAGGGAAGTTTTCAGTGATTATTTCTTTAAATATGTTCTCAATCCCTTGCTTCTTCTCTTTTCCTTCTGGTATTCCTATGATGTATAGGTTGTTGCATTTCATGTTGTCCCAGAGGTCTCTTAAGCTATTTTCATTCTTTTTTATTCTTTTTTCTTTTTGTTGTTCCAGCTGGGTGATTTCTGCTATTGTGTCTTCTAATTCGCTGAACCGTCCTCTGCTTCATGTAATCTACTAGTGATTCCTTCGAGTGTGTTCTTCATTTCAGTTATTGTATTCTTTAGTTCTAACTGGTTGTTTTTTATGGTTTCCCTATCCTTCTTTATGTCCTCGCTAAGTTCCTTAAACATTCTTATCATCAGTGTTCTAAAGTCTGTCTCTGAAAGTTTGGATACCTGTTTCATTTAGTTCCATTTCTAAAGTTTTCTTCTGATCTTTTACCTGAGACGTGTTTCTTTGTTTCTTCATTCTGGCTGTCGTTCTGTGAATACTTTGATGTATTAGATAGAACACCTGGCAGGGGGAGGTGAAGACCTGGAGTCCTTTGTATATTTGAAGTGAGGTCCAGGAGTCAGCAGATCAGCATCACCTTGGCCAACAAGGTTCGGCGACCTTGCACCCGCCTCTGATTATTGACTTCTTTTAAAATTGTGACTTTCTCTAGAGATTTTCACTACATTAATGCTGAATTTGAACATCAATTTTAAAATGCTATCATGTAATTTTTGCTAATAATGCTTGCTAAAATGAAGTATATGAAGGGATTCTATATAAAAAGTGTTATTTTATTTATGATTTTAAAAACTCTGCTTCCTTACAACCTCCTTTATTCAATCTGAGGTGTGGTGAGAGGTGTACCCCACTGGTTTCATAAAGGACAGGGAAAGAGAATGTTTCCTTATGCCAGCTCCTTGACAGTTAATATAATTGGTGCATTATTGATCTTTCCTGAAGAGTCAAAAATGAATGGATGGATGGATGGATGGATGGATGGATGGATGGATGGATGGATGGATGGATGAATGGGTGAATCTCCGATTTACTTCTCAAACAGGCTGTGAAATATGTTTAATTTATTTTCTCTATTTGATTTTCAGAAAAGAGGCCCCAGAGCTTGCTAAAGTATCTATGGAAGTAGTCATTAATGCTTGAAAGTAATAGAGGAAACTGAAAGTTTATAAGGGAAAAATATCTTATAAGCTTTATATAAGTATAAATGCCTAAGTGATCTAAAATAAATTCATATATATATATTTTTTAAATAATGATAAATTTGAACATGTAACTGGACTTTATGTTAAGATGACTTGCTTTAGATGTTTTAAAGGGTCGATATACACTACAGTACAATCGAATTATCTTGGAGGACAAATTCAGTTTCCCTGGTTTTCATTTCAGTTGTTGTATATAATGGTCTATACAATGGGAAACAGATATCTTCAGCTAAACAAATAATTAATTTACTTGTAGAGATTGTGAAATATTTCAGCCCTTCATCTGAGCAATCTTCTAATTATGTAAATTCATGAGAACAGAATACTCATGAATTTTTTTTGTTTTCCATATTTTTTACATTTTAACTATATTTTCTAATTGTTAACATCTTATCTGATAATGGGTATTGTTCATGTGGTTGCTATTACTAAAAATAACGATGATATTTTTAAGAATGCCTATTAATTAAACAGTGTGAAACATCAGTGCAATCACTAATTACATACATTACATATATTGCGTTTCAAATATGTTATCTATGATGAACCCAGCTATTCAGTCTCAGAGAGGTCAAAACTTGTATAATGACACACCATTCGGAAATGACAGAGCTGGGACTACAATGCTGTATCATGCTCTCTACCCTCATGCAACAGTTAGGAGAGACCTATGTACTAAAATATATGGCAACAAACAATAAACATAAAAATAACTAAAATTAATTTTGAATTTTAATATTCAGAGTAACATTCCTAAAGTATAGTTTACCATAGTTTCATTTTTTTATATGACTAGATCATATCTTTATGGATGAATCACCTAAATTTATGGGAAATCTCCTGGCATTGGTGGCACTTTAAATTACGTCATATTTATTAAAGATGAGATAGTACAGCTTGAGACTTACTGTTCATGTTAGAATAAAATTGCTTGCTAATTATAAGTCAAAAAAATACCTGTAAGTTTTCTGACATCATCTCTAACTTTTATTGTGTTATAATGATGAGTATAGTCAGAGAGGTGTTTTATTGGAATTTACTATGTTTTCATTGGAATTTTCATTGCTAAGACAATTTGAGGTTTGTACTGCAACTTATGTGTATAAAGTGATGTCGTGATCATGGAGATATACCAGTCATGGAAATAATTAAGGAAAAAAGTCCTTCCACTGACTTCTGGATAGTGACAATAAAATGTTAAACCTGGACCAGGAAAACATAGAGTTGACATGGGAAATGAAATAACCAAACATATAGGGGTAGTGGAATAAACAGAAATGAGAAAAGTGGATAGCTGAATTTATACTTTTTGATTAATCTTCCTGAGAGCCCTTTTCCTTATCTAAAATGATAAGGTTAATGAACACTGCAGTTTGGTATAATTAAAAGTTGCTAAGAGAATAGATCCTAAAAGTTCTCTCACGAGGAAAAAAAAGATTTTTTTCTTTTTAAAATTTTATTACAAAACAGCCATTGTCATTGGTTACACATTGTTTCATGCTACAATGGAATAGTTGACTTGTGTGTGTGTGTGGGGGGGGTGGAGCTCACAGTGGCCCATGCGGGGATCAAATTGGCAACCTTGGCATTATTAGCACCATGCTCTAACCAACTGAAATAACTGGTCACTCCCTAAGATTTTTTTTTTTTTTTGTAGCTAAAGCAGGGGACAGATGGTAACTAACACTTCTCAATACATGTACAATGTCAAATCATTACGCAGTACACCTAAAACACAGAGCAGTATGTCAATTATATCTGAGTGAAATGAAAGGAAGAAAGAGAGAGAGAGAGAGGAAGGAAAGAAGGAAGGAAGGAAGGAAGGAAGGAAGGAAGGAAGGAAGGAAGGAAATGATAAGCTGGTATCTGATGCTCCTCAAGGTGGGATACGGCTCTAAGACTGTGATGCTAAAAGTGATGGCAGTGATTGTTTGACTAAACCATGATCCCTGCAATCGGGAAGTCATGGGAAAATGGAGATGGTGAAGGAGGCTTGCCACATTAAGGACTCTGACACTTTAGTGTCCCTTACTTTTTGTAATAGGCAATAACATATCAATGTTTCACAGAAAGGATATGTTAGAAAATGAGTTCTAGACTTTTCTCTACATTGACAAGTATCTTCTTGAAATAATAATGTTTTCTTATAAACATGTATGTTATTTGAATATGTTCATTTTGGGTTGAGAACATTTTTTGTCAAAAAATGTTTTCAGTATATATTTGGTTTCAATAATTCCTGCTTTAACAAGTACTTGTTTTTGTATAAACGTGATATGAATACATTGGAAATACTTCAGCTCATTACTACTAAAAGGAAAATATTTTTAAAATTTAATAATATCAATAATATTATAATATTTTCAAAGAAATGCATAAATAAGTAGAGTAATTGGTTTTGGCAAAATAGTCCTTTCAGTTTTGCTGTAGTCACTTAAAATTTTATATGATGCTTCCATCTTAAGTTTTCTATTCAAAGATTCTTGATATAAAAGGCTGTGTCATACAAAATGTCCTAGTGACTCTGGAGAAATAAAGCTTAGCTTAAGATTGTACTTCAAGTGTTTTAACCTTGAAGTTGACATGGTAATTGTACATATTCAAAGCAAGGCTCACTTAAAATACATTTTGGTATTGATTTGTTGAGGAAAGTTTTAATCTAACATTTATTTGAATTACCTATCAAAAAAAACAAAAAGAAAAGATTAAAAAGAACAAATAATTATGGCTAAACCACATGGCCCAAAAGAGCAATACAGCTGCCTTTAACAACATTACTACCATTATCAAACAAACAAACAAAAAATTTAAAACATGACCCTCACTCAGAAAATTTAAAGTTTGTGAGATTAGGAACTTTTAAAAACATTTTCAAATATTTTGAATAAGTATTAAATGCTAAGCATACTTATGCTTATTTGAGTAGATACAAAAACTGCTAGGCATCTTGCATAATATAATGAACCATCTTATTTGTTACTGAAAAAATATTTATTTGTGATGGGGTAGAGGGCCAAAACTGGGAACTGGGGGAAGGGACATAGTTGGGTGAATTAAATTAGAAATGTGCTTATTTTAGAAATTCACCATGCTAAAAGTCAAACTAAGCATTCTGTTTTGGGGTTTGACTTTCCAAATACTAATTGCAGGTTTGACCCAAACATCACCCTTTCACATCATCACCTCTGCTATGCCATCCACTGGTCTATGAGAATGTACGAGCATATGTTATTTTGTGTTGGGTGCATAGGAAGCTGAAATTTCAAGAATTTTATTAAATAATGTATATCATCAAAAATGAATCAATATGTCTTGCGTAATACTTTTATGATCTTATTATGATAAACTTGATCTTTCCTGAAAGCATGAGAATATGGTATGTTATAAGAAATTTATACAAACATTGCAGAATTGCAGAGGGGGTTGGATTTTAATTTGTACACAACTAGTTTTTTGAATAATGGTGTATAAGGAGAGTGTTGGTATATTCACAGGTTGCTATGACTAATAGGAATCCAAAGATTATATCATAGCATTAAAATATGCCCCTAACAGAGTGATTTATTTGATCCACCTGACACCTGTTTGTGTGGGTCAGCTTTATGATTTTCACTTAGAGCTAAGGACCAAGGCACAGAAAACAATGGAGGCTGAGCCAATAAAACCTGAATGCAAAATTATAGCCTTTGCGATTTCTGCTTAGTGGTCTAAGCCAGAAGTACTTTAAGGCATGTGTAAACTGAGAAATGAACAACAAATGACTTAGAATAAGGACAAAAGCATGGATTTGGTCACTCTTTTGCATTGTTATCTGCTATATTCTAACTATGTCCAACTGAGAAAAAAACATTCAGAGCCTCAGCCCCAGAGAATATTTTCATTTTGACTCATATGCATGTTATAAAGGCATCTCATTAAAAAAACTGATCAGAGGTTTCATCAAAAATGTTCCCTTTCTCAGTCTATTTCTCTTTCTTTAATAAGACAGAGTCTAAAGGATTACAGACTTTGAAGTGTATTTCCAACTCAAAAGCATCTATTAGCAATTGTTTCAAAGATGTAAATATAATGAGGCATTAGTATGTCTGCTACAAGTCCTTCCTTTACGTATCCATTTTACCAAACACAAAGGTTTTTAAGTCTTTTGGTTTTATATATTTCATTACAAGTATTTCTGGTGTTTAATGCATGGTCTTCTAACGGGATTATATAACCTCTAGGATACATTTGTTATTTGTTAGGCTATATAATTCTGATCCTGTGTGTTTCAATTTTAACTTATTCCCCTTTATTTTTTCCTTATTGGAGACCAAGAGCCAATGGCACCTGGTTTTCACCTTTAGAGAGAGAGAAAGAGAGAACACTTCATAGATGTAAATACTGTTATTAAAATATCCATTCATTTTTCTCTTTATTGCTAGAATTTCCAATTCTTCTACCGTTTATCAAAAGTGCTATTTCCAAGCACTTTTATCCTTTTTATACTGTTTTAGACTTTTTCCAAATGTTCAATATCTTGTGAAATAAAATGTATACGTTGCATAATACATGTGCCTAGTCTTGTGAAATGTTTTATCATCTATGTTATTATATTATTGGATATTTAATGTTCCACTGATACACAAAGAATAAAACTAGAAAAAAAACCTGTATTCAAAACTAAAAACAAGGTTAATCTGGAAATATATATATATATATATATATATATATATATATATATATATATATAGTTTTTATTTATTATTTTTTTTTAATTGAGCCATTATGCCACCTGTTAGCAGCTCAGCGGCTGCTCAGCTTGGGCTGGGCATCGAACTGCTGTTGCTCAGAGCTCAGCTTGCTCTCTTGAGCAAGCTCTTAACCAACTGAGCCACTCGGCCGGCCTTGGAAAAATATTTTTGAGAAATGGAAACTATGTATACTTGAGGTTTCAGGTACCTAATGCCATAGACAATATGTCTAAATTGTTAGGCAAGTTTAGTAGAAATTGATCCTATAAAAATACTATAAATGTATTTTTTCCATAGGCTAGGTAAAATAGATATTCTGTATTCATCATTTTTTTTTAGCTGTGTTTAATAAAGATAGCTAATTGTCACCAAATACACAGTTTCACATTTTCCCATTGGTCATGAAGGCTTGTGTTTTGTTGGGCACTTGGGTGCTCAGTTTAAAGACAATATTTGCCAGGAACAGCAAAAGCAGCAACAAACAGCCACATGACCAAGTTCTAGTTTATGGAATTCAGTTACCATAAGTGTGCTCGGCCTTCTCCCTTTTAGATTATGGAATACAGTGATGAAGTCTGGAGCAGTTATCTGAGACATGAAGATGTAGCCATGCATTGAGAACAGCAGACTGAAAAATAGAAGGAGCCTAGGGTCATAACACTATGAAACCACCATGTCAGTCTTAGGTTACTTACTTTTACACTGTCACATGGGACAGTCAATTTCTATTTTGTTTAAGCCACTGTGGTAACCCCATTACAACAACCAACATCACTCTGAACTAATACACTGTATAAGAAAAAAGCTATCTTTATATTTTCAAACCTTTATTTTTTAATGTTATTTTTGTTTTGAAAAAGCTTTTGAACAGAGCTACAATTGGTCAGGACAGCATTAATATTTATTCATTGTTTTTTAGAATTTTGTACTACACTTCTAATGGTTTTATACTTCACTTTAAATCTAGTATAATTTGAACAAAAGTATGCAGAAATACTAGGTTCATTTTGTACCTTAGTGTTTCCATGTGATTTTGGCAGACAATGTTCAAGATGAAATAGACTGTGCTAAGATGTTCAAAACAGACTTATTTAAAAATTTCATAATACAGGTGAAAATGGAAAACAATTTCCAACAGCTTAAAAATAACAATTTGAGGTCTTTTCCTTTTTTTAATAATTTCCCTTTTATTTTTCAATTAGCATTGATATATAATATTATATTATTTTCAAGTGTACAAAACTGTGATTAGACATTTATGTAACTTGTGAAATAATCACCCTAGAAATCTAGTACCCATCTGACACAAATGTAGTTGTTACAATATTATTGACTATTTTCCTTATGCTATACTTTTTATCCCCGTGACTATTTTATAACTATCAAGTTGTACTTTCTAATCCTTTCTCCTTTTTCTCCACTCCCCAAATCTCTCCCATCTGGCTACCATCAAAATGTTCTCTGAATCTTTGAGCTTGTTTATGTTTTGTTTGTTTATTTTGTTCTTTATATTCCACATATAAGTGAAATCATATGACATTTGTCTTTTCAGTCTGACTTTATCCATTCATCCATTGATGAACACCCTGGCTGCCTCCAATCTTGGCCATTGTAAATAATGCTGCAATGAACATATGGATACACATTTCCCTTCAAAGTAACATTTTGGACTTCTTTAGATAAATACTCAGAGTGGGATTACTGGGTCCTTCTTTGTCTCTTGTTATAGCCTTTGTTTTAAAGTCTATTTTGTCTGATATAAGTATTGCTACCTAAGCTTTTTTTGTTTATTCATTTCCATTTTCATGAAATATCTTTTTCCCATCCCTTTTACTTTCAATCTGTGCTTATCTACTAATCTGAAGTGAGTCTCTTATAGGCAGCATATGTAAGCGTCTTATTTTATTATCCATTCAGCAACACTATCTTTTTATTGCAATTTTAATCCATTTACATTTAAAGTAATTGTTGATAAATAAGTAGTTATTGCCATCTTATTATTTATATTTTTGATCTTTCTTTCTCCTTCTTAAAGAAGTCCCTCTAACATTTCCAGTAATATTGATTTGGTGGTGATGAACTCCTTTAGCTTTTCCTTATCTGGGTAGCTCTTTATCTGTCCTCCAATTCTAAATGATAGCTCTACTGGGTAGAGTAATCTTATCTGTAGTTCCTTTCCTTGCTTTTCATTACTTTAAATATTTCATGCCAATTCCTTCTGGTCTGCAAAGTTTCTGTTGAGAAATCAGCTGATAGCTCCCTTATAGGTAATTAACTGCTTTTCCCTTGCTTCTTTTAAGATTCTCTCTTTGTCTTTAATCTTTGACATTTTAATTATAATGTGTCTTGGTGTGGACTTGTTTGGATTCACTTTGTTTGGGACTCTCTACTTCCCATGTTTGTATGCTTGTTTCCTTCATCAGGTTAGGAAAACTTTCCATCATTATTTCTTAAAATTGGTTTTTAACTCCTTTCTCTCTCTCTTCTCCTTCTGGTACCCTTATGATGTGAATATTGTTATGCTTGATATTGTCCCAGAGGCCCCTTAAACATTTTTGGATCATTTTTCTCTTTGTCATTCTGATTGGGCGATTTCTGCTACTTTATCTTCTAAATCACTGATTCAATCCTCTGCTTCATCTAATTAATTGTTGATTTCCTCTAATGCAATTATTGTATTCTTCATTTCTGACTGGTTCTTCTTTATGTTTTCTACCTCTTTGTTGAATTCTCCCTGAGATCTGTGAGCATACTTATAACCATTGTTTTGAACTCTTCATCTTTTGTTTAGCTTTTTTCCCAGAAGATTAGTTTTGTTCTTTCATTTGGGGCGTGCTTCTTTGACTCCTCATTTTGGCTCCCTCCCTGTGTTTGCTTCTCTGTATTAGGTAGGGCTCCTATGTGTCCCACTCTTAGTAAAGTGGCCTTATATAGTAGGTGTCCTGTGGGGCACATTGGTACAATGTCCTTGGTCACCTGAGCCAGGTGCTCTAGATGTGTCTCTTCTGTGGGTTGTTTATGCCCTCCTATTGTAGCTGAGCCTTGGTTGCTTTTTGCACATCAATGGAGGGATTCATTCTTGGGCTGAGTGGTTATGAAGACTGGCTATGACTCTAGTGGAGGAGGTATTGCACATGGCCTGACCCTAGAGAGAAGGATTCACTTTAGTCAGGCTCTGATGCCTGCCCAATCTGCCCTTTGGGTGTACTGTCCTTGAAGGCAGCCCTGTGGTATTCCGGCTTGGCCCAAATTGACAACTGGGCATGCTGGCCCCAGAGCCTGTTAGGGAGGCATCTCACTACAGGCCAAGTTTTGCACCAGACTGTGCCCTGCTTGGGGCCACCTGTCATGAGGCATAAAGAAACTCATAGATGGTCACCACCTGTGCTGGGCTTGGAGGTGCCTCCAGAGACCAAGTTGCAAATCGAGGCTGGCTGCCACTAGTGCTGGGTTAGGGGCAGCTCATCTAGAGGTATGAGGACTGCTGATATTTGGAGTTTGTGAACCCCTTGAGAGATTTTAGGAAACCCCACAGCATGAGCCATAGCAGGTGCCATTTGTATGGAAAATCCACTGTAAGTGGTTTGGGCAGGTCCTCCACAAATTGGGTT
Source organism: Aselliscus stoliczkanus (assembly GCA_033961575.1). Lineage (NCBI taxonomy): Eukaryota > Metazoa > Chordata > Mammalia > Chiroptera > Hipposideridae > Aselliscus > Aselliscus stoliczkanus. Next base: position 13,257,591 of record CM066730.1, read on the forward strand.
GTGCATGGTCTCAGGGAATTACCAGGGCCCAGCTAACGGTGTTAGCCAGGTTGATAGAGACTTAGAATTGGTATTTGCCTGTGCTTGCAGGCTGGATATGGGAAGGGCTCAAAAAAGAACAGTGACTTCTGCCAGAACTCCTGTCTGGGAACAAGGTGCCCCCAGCCCTCACTCTGGAGCCTGACAATTCAGTTCTTCCTGTATGTCCCTGGCACCTTTCCGGCTGCTGCTCCAGCACTAGAGTTAAGAGCAAGTGAATCGGTTAGCTAGTAAGTCCATGTGCAGTCCCTTTAAGAGGATTGCCTGGGACTCCAAACACCTTCTCTCTCACTCAATCACCATCTCCACTAATTTTCACAGCCAGAAGTTGTGGCACTTCTCTTCCCAGCCCTGGAACCCTGGGCTGAAAAGTGTGGTGTTGGTCTGGGGCCTTTGCTCCATATGGAGGACTTCCACAATTGAGATATCCCTCCCAATTTGTAAGATAGCACTGTTACATGTCTTATACCCTACCAGTCTCCATGTGGCTTCTTCTATATATCCTTAATTGTAGGACTTCTGTTCAGCTAGACTCCAGGACATTCTGAATGATGGTTTTTCTATAGATTAGTTCTAATTTTGATGTGGTTGTGAGAAGAGGCAAGCACAGCATTTATCTACTTCATCATCTGGACCTGAAATATCAACAATTTAAAGTCTTGAAGCAGCCTTTTTTTGAATAAAGAATAGTTATAATTTTTTTTTCTGCAAAGGCAAAGCAGAGCATTAAATTTGCTATTTAAATGCACATCTGTTGATTGTAAAAGAAGAAATATGCTAAATTCTGTTGTGGACTCATAAGATTAAAGATTAAGAAATATTATTTGTTCTAAGGAAATTGAAGGCTCAGGAACCAGTTGTGATTTCAGATTTGTTTTATTGCGATCTTTTTTGATATATGAAATAATATTTATTAAATTGCAGCAATGGAGTTCCTCTCCTGCATATAAATGTTGGCTGAAGAAATGTAATACTCTAATTGTGGGGTGCATGGTATAAGTAGTCAGTAGTGGCACAGTGTACTCCTTTGAGGTTACTGGGTGAAGGTTTCATTAAAATAAAGTAAAATCATAGTATTTTATTTTTTAACAAATTATTTAAAATATTTCACAATATAGTGTGTGGATATAATTTCCTCATTATTTAATGTTTCCTTAATTATTAATTTTATTAATTTCTATATTTGGGAGAGCAGCACTAGATGTACAAAAAAACATTCAAAATTCATGTAATGCCCAAAAAATATCCAACTTTCATTCCTAAAGCAATTTTATTATTATTTTATATTCAATGTCATTGCTTTGTATAAGATAATTGTGCAATGCTACTGATTTATTTTTTGATGTACATCAGTCATTTGAATCTAGTACATGTGATCTACCTTGAAATATGGTTAGTAAGAATACTCAGATTTTCATTTCTTAGATTTAGAAAGCATAACAAAAATTTTTAAAGTTTGTTAATTAAAATAATGACCAATACTTGCATATAAACATAATTAACATTATGTTTGAATACTCTTAATGCAATTCCTTGCATTAAATGAATTCCTAGTTATTCTCTGTAAATTAATGTGGACCAGGAGCTAATTCTTTTTCAATATTTTTATGCCAAAAGATAATCAACAGCACATAGGCATTAACAGAGGCCATTTTTGGATTAAACAAGTAATAAGCAGGCCACTAAACAGAATGAGGTCATAAGGAGTAGATTCTAGCCAATAAGTCTGCCAGCATAAACAGTTGAATGCATTCTCACTGGAATCTGCAGGGCGCAATGGTGATTATTCCTCACCTGCTGTGCTACACATGTCTGAATCTCCTCTCTCTCTCTCTCTCTCTCTCTCTCTCTCTCTCTCTCTCTCTCACACACACACACACACACACACACACACACACACACACACACTTATTTACTGAGTTCCAGCTGTGTGTCAATCTCTATTGTTATGAACTAGGGACATAAAGTAAATAAGTAGCCCTCCTTTTAAAGATTTAAATATTAATAATGGTAAGAGAATGATTGATTACAATGTGTTGTAAAATTATATATGTATAGGGCCGGCTGAGTGGCATGGTGGTTAAGCGCTGGTTTGGGAAGCCAGCGGCCCTGGTTTGGTCCCACATATGAGGGCCAGTGACACCACCCTCAAAAAAAAAATTATATATGTACCATTTCCTTACTTTCTCATTTTGCTTGCTTGTCTGCCAGGATCCTGGAATTACCAGAAAACTCTCATAGCAATATTTGGCTATGATGTCATTCTCCATAATAGCTAATAATTATACCTATCATTTACTGAGTTATTATATGACAAGCACTATATTGAGCACTTTGCAGTCATTAGCTTATTAAATCATTGTAACAACCTCAGAGGGTAGCCATCATTATCCCCATTTTTCAGATGAGATAACTGAGGCACACAGAAGTGAGGTAAATTGCCCAGTGTCAAGCAGATAACAGTAAATGGAGGAGTCAGGACCTGAATTCAGACAAGCTGGTCTACAACTTCCTTCATTAACTCTTACTCTCCTCTCCCTTACCATGACCTTTCACTTAGATCATGTAACAGAACTATTGTTCATTTGTTGTTTTCTTGTGATGGTGACCTTAATGCTGATGCCACACAGCTCTAAATTGAATGTTGAATGTAATGGGAAAACAAAAACAAAAACACACAAAGCTTCAGATGTTGGTGAAGTACCTAAGCAATATTTTCATATCTTTCTATACATTATATTTTGCCACAAAAAAAAAAAAGTGCAAAGCCTGGAAACCCTAAAGATTTCATTAAATATTTGATACATAAGTTGGAACAATCCTGAACAATATAATTTGATAATTTTCTCTTTTTCATCTATCACTGATAACTAGTGTGCTCCCAGCTCAGCAAGAGCACATTAAACCAAATAGAAAAAGAAACTGGCACCCATGAGATTCATTTCCAACTAACACTTGTAGAGACCCACGTTTCTATCACTGATAGATGTGTTGTGAATACATACTGCACATCTTTGGCCCACTGACTGCCTGGGATTTGACCTGGTCAGTGAATTCTCTTACTTCATAGCCATTGTTTCATTTCATTGTTCTCAGTTGTTTCTTCTTTCCTTGCATGTTAATTTTACAAATTCTTAATGAGCCTTTAGTAAATGAGAACTTGATCAATACAATATTTGAAGATATATTCAATGACATTATAACTTCATTTTTATTCTTTTAAAATGGGGGTTTGGATGGTCTGAAAACTCCAGCTCCAGAGAAATATGGAAGGTTATGTAACACACTCCTCTTTTAATGCATATTTGAGTTATCAAAATGTAAAGGACTGCAACATCAAGAATGAACCCTAATGTGAGCTAGGAGATTTGGGTGATAATGTCATGTTAATGTTGGTTTATCGATTGTTATAAAAGAAGCACTCTGGTGGAAGACATTGCTAATGGAGGAGGCTATGCATTTGTGGGGTTGTGGGTGTATGGGAAGTGTCTGTACTTTCTGTTCAATTTTTGCCATGCACCTAAAACTGCTCTAAAAAAAACAAAGATTATTTTGTTTTAAAAAAGATGAGTCTTGGGGGACCACATATGACAAAAGAATAAAAACCATAGTGAAGAGATCCTGCTAATTATATTGTTCTACTGAGGGGATTTGCCAATAGAAATAATGAAGACTGTTAGCTTTGAATTAATATTTAGGGACAGTAAGGATGTCCTTAGGCCTGCCAAGGTGAAAAGTTAAAAGGGAGACACACTCAACACACATAACACTAACATTTTCTAAAGACTATTTTTTCTACAAAGAGATATTACAAAGAAAATTAAGTCACAGCCTAAGTTCTGGGCAGGAAAAAAGGGTCTTCTGAAAATTTGATCCATGAGTAATACATTCAGATGAGTCTGAGGTTCAAAGGTATACTGTACCTATGATTAAAGGAACACAAACAAACAAAAATCATCTGAAAATGGTACTTATTTTCTAGTCTACTTAATGCATTTTAAAATGATTGTGGGAATGCTGAGAAAATCCAATATCAATTCCCTCAGAATGAATATAGTAACACTTATGCATCAAGGATTCTCATAGATAAAGTTCTGTCAAGAACGAGCTCACAATTACAAACCACAAAGGAAAATAAATCACCATGAACAAAAAAGTCAGTAGCATCGAATACCAAAGAATTTGTGATAATTCAATTTCGTTCTAGGTACAGGAACACATAATATTCTCAAGAATATCAAAAAAAACAACGATGTAAAAAATATTAAAAGATGTTTTGAAATTTATCAACACATTTCCCCATAACTCAACATTCATAGAAAAAAACAAAATGGAACCTTGAAAATACCTAGAACTGAATAATACCAAAATATTGTCTCTGACAATATAAGGGTTACTATTAGAGTCTTACTTAGATGGAAATATATATATATATATATATATATATATATATATATATATATATATATAATTTTAGAATATTATACATTTTAGAATATTATACATTTTAGAATATTATATTCAAATTATATAGAATTATATAATTCTATATAATATTATATAAAATATATATAAGATTCTAAATATATATCTAAACATAAATATATATATTTAGAATATACAGTCAAACCTTGGATTGCAAGTAACATGGTTTGTGAACGTTCTGCAAGACAAGCAAACATTTTTAATACATTTTAATGTGGCAAACGAGCAATGTCTTGCAATACTAGTAGTTTCTTTCCGGAACGAATTATGCTCACAAACCAAGGTATTATTGTATATATTATTTTAGAAGAGAAGAGCTAAAAATGAATCAGCTAATTGTCCAAAGTAACAAACTGGTAAAAACAAACAACAAACATAAAAAAACCCACCAATCCAAAGAAAGTAGAAAAAATAAAATAATGAAGATTAGAATAGAATGCAAAGATAAATTGGAAAGAGTCAACAAAATAAAAATTTGATTCTTTATAAAGATAAAGGAAATAGACAAACCTATGAACAAGAAAAAAGAGAGATGACACAAGCATGTAGTATTAAGAATAAAAAAGGTGAAGCAACCACAGAAAAAGTAAAAATTATAAGAATACAAAGATAATGCAATATAATGATGAACTTGATAAAGATAACTTGAATGTTTACACTAAATTAAGGATTTTCTAAAATATAACTTACTAAAAATATATCAGTAAGTGATAAACCCCTAGAATGGATTTATGACCAGATATTAAATTCATTATATGCACACACATATTGACACAACCTCACAGACTACTAAATGGTTTTTATATTAGGTTCTACCACACTTGCAAGAACCTGTTGAGTACTAACACAAACTGTCTTAGAAAATAAAGAATTGGCATTGAAGAACTAATTTTATAAAGGTTAATAAGTTTGATATCAAAACTACATAAAGACAGTAGAAGAAAACATCATTGGAGGTCAGCCTCTATTAATGAACATATGTCCAAATATTTTAAAATGTTAGTAAGCTAAATTCATCAATTAATATGTAAATATATAAATCTGTCTAGACTAATTTATGTATAGCAGAATTTTAAGGATATATATGCATTCAACAAATCTTTATTGTAATTTACCACACTAACAGATAAAAGAGGGAAAAACAATTGCTCTTCTCAAATGCACAAAAATCTTACAATAAAATTCAAATACCACTGATGGGACAAAATATGTAGTGAATTGGGAATAGAAGGATAGGACGAAATATCCTTATATCCTTATCTTGATAAATAGTACCTAACAAACCCTGATGGTAAAAGGCAACAGGGACACTCTTTTAAACAGGAACAAGACAAGGAAGTTCCTGATCATCACAGCTGTTTCATATAGTATTGATGGCTTTATCTGAGCAATAAGACAATCATTTAGTATCAGTGGTAAGTAATACAATGGAAAGGAAATATTGGGATTATTTGCAGATAATGTATTTGTCTACACAGAAAACAAAAGAATCTTCAAGCAAATCATAATTGTGTAGCAAGTTTTTAAACATATACATATAAATTTCCACTCATATTTTGTTCACTGTCAAACTTCTTGAAAGAACTATTTATATACCATATTTCTATTTCTTAATTTCCTATTCATTCACCAATATAGTTCAGTATGACTTTTGCCCCATTCCTTTCTATAAAATGATTAATCTTCATTTTACTTGATTTCTTAGTAGCATTTGACATTATTAACTATTTCTTCTTTGAAACACTCTCCTGTTTTGCCATGTAATGCCACGCTCCTAAATGACCAACCACATTTTTCTTCTTCCTGACCTCTAATTGTAGGAGTTCCTTCTTCTCTCCTCTCCATGTTCTCCCTAAGAAATATCATTCCCAAGGATTTCAATACAGTATGTATTAAATAACTCTCAAAGTTAGGCTTCATGCCATTAATAATGTTTATGAATAGAGTGAATATCAAAAATATCATTTGATTTCTATAGTCCAATAACAGTGAAAATAAAAAATTTTAAATTATTCAATTTACAAATAACAAAAATAAATAAACATGTCCAACAAACAATATGTAAGAGCTTCGTGTTAAAATAAAAAACTTCAGGGGCAGCCAGTTAGCTCAGTTGGTTAGACTGTGAGCTCTGACCAACAAGGTTGCCAGTTTGATTCCCACATGGACCAGTGAGCTGTACCTTCCACAACTAGATTGAAAACAAGGACTTGAGCTGAGCTGCCTCTGAGCTGCCAGTGGGCAGCCGGATAACTCAGTTGGTTAGAGCTCATGCTCCTAACAACTAGATTGCTGGTTCGAGTCCCGCATGGAATGGTGTGCTGTGTCCCCCCAAAAAGTAGATTGAAAAAAAAAAATGGCTACTGGATTTGGAACTGAGCTGTGCCCTCCACAACTAGATTGAAGGACAATGACTTGGAGCTGATGGGTCCTGGACAAAACACACTGTTACCCAATATAATTTTTTAAAAAAATAAAAACTTTATTGAGAGATATTGAAGAAGACCTAAATAAATGAAAAAATATACCATGTTAATGAATAAAAATACTCACTAGTGTAGAGATGCCAGTTTTTCCTAAATTACTTTATAAAATCAATATAATTTCAATGAAAACTTTAACTTTTTTGGGGGGGCGGGGGGGATAGACCACAATACTCCAGATTAAGGAATTAAAAGACTATGCCTTCCCAGATATCAAAGCTTACTAGAAAAGCATGATAATTAAGATGGTATGGTAAGTCTACAGCTATATTTTTCTTAGGTTTCATGATAGTTTTCAGATTTTTAGGATTCTGCTGTCTTGCTTAACTGCCTTATATAAATGGTATTTTCATAAGACATCTAACTACACTCAATAATAAGAGATGAGAGCATATGCCTTGTGAACAAAATTCGAACTTTTTTTTAACAGGGGACAGAATCCCATCGATGCTGGGTTTTTACTCTATCCATTACAGTACCTAGCAAAGAGTAACTGAAACAGAATAAAAAGCCTAGCAACAAAAACAAACACCTATGCAAAAGATCATTTATGACAAGCTTCCATTACAAATAAGTGGGAAATGGATGAATTGTTCAACAAATATTGCTAAGCCATACTTGAGAACATATTAAATATATATATATATATATATATATATATATACACACACACACAACTCTCCATCATTAAGGTAATGAATACTAAAGTGGACCATCTTTATAGCTATATGTTTCTTAATGACAGGGATATGCTTTGAGAAATGCATTGTTAGGTGATTTCCTCATTGTGCAACCATCAGAAAGTGCACTTACACAAATCTAGGTGGCACAGCCTACTACACACCTAGGCTCTACGATGTACCCTGTTGCTCTGAGGCTGCAAATACGTACAGCATGTTACTGTACTAAATACTGCAGGCAATGGTAACACAATGGTATGTGTGCATCTAAACATAATTAAACACAGAAAAGGTAAAGTAAAAATACAGCATAAAAGATTTAAATAATGATACACTTATGTAGGGCACTTACCATGAATAGAGCTTGAGGGACTGGAAGTTTCTCTGGGTGAGTTGGTGAGTGAGTGGTGAATGAGTGTGAAGTTCTAGGACATGAATGCACACTACTGTAGACTTTATAAACACTGTATACTTAGGCTATGCTAAATTTATTAAAAATATTTTTTCTTCAAAAATAAATTAACCCTAGCTGACTGCAAATTTTTTAACTTTATAAACTTTCATTTTTTTTTAGCTTTTTGAATATTTTCTAATAACACTTAGTTTAAAACATAAACACATACTGCTATACAAAAATATTTTCTTTCTTTTTATCCTTATTCTATAAATTTTTTTCTATTTCTAATTTTTTTCTTGTTAAACTTTTTTTGTGAAAAACCAAGACACAAACACATACATTACTCTATTACTACGTAGTGTCAAAATCATCATTATCACTGTCTCCATCTCTACATCTTGTCCCACTGGAAGGCCATCAGGGGCTGTCATCTGTGATAACAATATCTTTCTTTGGAATACTTCCTGAGACTCTTCTGGAGAAGGTGCCATTCTTTTCAGAAATATGTCCATGATGGTTTGCTTGGTTTGTTTCTTTTTGTCACCATATATTTGCTTGGAAGCAGATAATGCACCATGAACATTTTTCTTTGTTAATGAAAACCTTTCGGTGTTGGGGTCCATATTTTCAAACTTTAAAGGAGCTTGCTAAGGTCCATAAAAGTTTCTGCTAACCTTTTCACTCTGAATTTTATAGGCTTCTTTTCTGTTTTCTCCTGCGTTTTCCTTTTCAACGGAATAAACATAAATGACAGAAAAGAGGTGAACTCTGAAATCAGGAAACCTGGGCTCAAAATTTAGCTTTTCTAAGTAGTTTTGTGATAATAAATTGTTTTTTTTTTGTCTGGGGTAATTTTATTAATTTTTCAAAAATGCGTTATGTGTTGAAGGTGATGGAATCCCAGGGTAGGCATTTACTACTCTCTGTTATCTGTAAGCTTTCTTCCAGCCTAATAATTCATGTTTCTAAGTACTTTAGTTATGCACTGTGATCCTATCTCTTTGCTAGGTACTGTAATGGATAGAGTAAAGGCCCAACATTGATGGGATTCTGTCCCCTGCTAAAGAAAAGTTCTAACTTAGTTCACAAAGCATATGCTCTCATCTCTTATTATTGAGTATAGTTAGATGCGTTATAAATATACCATTTATATAGGACAGCCAAGCAAGAAGAGAATCCTGAAAATCTGAAAACTATCATGAAAACTATGAAAAATATAGTTGCAATGTTCTTTTTTCCTCTGAGCAGAAGATTGACTTGTAAGAATTATTTCTTCTCACCTTTGTAATGTCATCATACTCTTTATTTATGTTTTTCCCACTTACCCTTTTATCCCTCAAAAACAATCAGGGATTGAACCCATTTAACTGTATAAACACATGCACTAGCGTCCCCAAGGCTGGAGGGTGTTATAGAAAGAGAATTGCCCTCTCAACGGCTCTCTCAAACCGATTCCCACCTGTTCAGCAGCATGTGCCTGCAGTGTGATGGAACTAAAGAACCTAGGTGGGAAATTTCCATATTCTAAGTGTAAGTGGATGCTGAATCTGATTTCAGTGTGGGAGTATTTTCTACTCATTGATAACTTAGGCAGATGGCTTTCCCAGAGCAGTTGAAACACGTTTTTTTCATAACAGGCTACTGAAACTAGCAAAAATTCTAAGAAAGAAAAATAAAACCCACAAATCAACACAGTCACACCTTAGAGTCATTCTAATTAAGAAATAGCTCTTGTAACTTACCCTAACATGGAACCAGTAGATCATATAAGCTCAGGTAAAGGCAATGAAATGTGAGGTAAACTATTTGAATGAGCTACACATTTTCCCTCAAGAACAGAGTGTGTTCTATGCCACAGGTGTTTTGGTAATTGCAGTACATTAGGAATATATCATGTTTAACAGACCTTGTACACACATTTCCACCTGTGTGAGGTGGTGGTCCAATTTCAATACTTCAGGCTGACTATCAAACATACATAAGTTCATGTTGTTTAATAAGGCTCGGCACGCTAAACGAGGTCTGTACCCGGGTCTCCTCCTCGCTCTGCTATTGATTAATTGTATGGTGGAAGTAAATCACTTGGCCTTAGCATGTCTCCATTTCCTCATGTAAAAGAGCTTAATATTACAGAAGAGTTTTGCAGACCTTTCATGAGATGTGAAACTTTGATTCTCCCTCAACTAGATGAAAATTAAAAGCGTAAATGTAAACTCTCTATTCCAGAAAGTACATCTGGGTGATTAACTTTAGGATCAATATTCTGACAAAAGAGGAGTGGATTATAAAAGTACAAAGGAGTTTTATCATAATGCTGTTATATCAGCTGAATTCCTGTAGAAACCGTCAACTCCAGGTATTCCACTAGAAGTGAAATGCCAATGAGGAAAACTCAGCACATGGCATTAGATGTCACAATATCATAGTATAGTGCATTATCTATTTACAAAATATAATCTGACTGCCTTATTAAATGTTTTAAAATCACTTTATATAAAATAGAAGACATAAGACCATCTAACAAAAATACAAGCTCAAAATCACATAAAAGGAAGAAATGAAATATACCAAAAAATATACTTTTATAAACAGCATTACATTTAACTATGCATTTCTTGGTGACTAAGGAACAAGAAAGGGTATTGCAAGTGGTTATACGATTCTTGCTGCCAAGGGAAGAATAGTGTTTTTACAAGTAATGTAAACATGTTATCATGGTTCAGGTTTGTCATTTCCCTGTTTCTTACAAAAGAAACATTAAAAATATCTTTCTCCAAAATTTTCTTGACTTGTATTTTAAGTCTATATTTTGTGACAAATTAAAAAACTGGCTCCAATTTCACATCCTTTTTTTAAATACCTGTCTTTTGCCATGCAATTCTGAAGTACCCAACTATTCTAACTCTGGCCTCAGCCATAGGACTGCTACAGCCACAAGATTTAGCAAATGCCATATACACAGAGGGTTTGAATGCTGGCTTTCCTGAATCTCTGCCAGTGCCATGAGGACATGCCTTGGGTAGATAGAGAGGTGAAGTTGCCTCAGTGTCCACAGCTGGGGTCTCTGAGAGGAGCTTCCAGTAGCCAAACCCTGGACCTACGTAAGAGTACAGCCAGGATCAGTGGAGCTGTCTAGCCAACTACTGGGGATGTTCAAGCTCACTGTTTTATACCATTGGGGTTTGTGTGGTAACTGATTTGGCAGCTAACTGATGTGTACTTGTCCATATCTGAGGTTTATCTCCCTATAACTATGCGCAAAGGGCTTAATGTTTAAATCTACAAAAGTAGCTTAAGCACATTTGTACTTTGCTGACTTTGATAATTGAAATGAGTCATGCTCAGGACCACTTGCCTTTTGAGTTATTTTTCTAGTTTATGAGGATGCTTGTGCTCTTTTTTCCAGACCACATCAGTCTAGGGTCCCTGAAGACATAGACTGAATGGGCAACAATTTTATTTCTGTTCTTCTTTGAAGTATTACCTTTCACTGTGCTGACTAATACTGCTTTTTTATTCCAGGCTGAGGTGTACATCAAGCAGCTGGGGATTAGTCTTGGATTGTCTCTCAATAAGTTCAATTCATATAGGGTCTGTTGAAGAGGCCGCATAATCATTTATACATTCATATACCACACTTTCCCCACATGGAAAAGATATGGAGGGACCTCGGCAGAAGGCAGGGACCTGGATAAAGTGTCTGCTGTTAATCCCACATTGTTCAGGCCACTTGCCTGTGTAGTAGATACGCAAGTGGAATGAATGGTTACCATTTGAAGATATAATATAGAGGGGATTCTATTTAGGGAGGTATGTTGAAATAGATTAACGCTTACCACTTTTTCCCTGCTATGGCACACCTGGAAAATCATATTTGTTCAGTGCACTACAATTAACAGAGAAATATGTTACTATGTATAGGCCACTTGTCCACAGGATCTGATGACCCCAAAGCCCTGTCTTGCAACCTTTGGGGATGAAGAGATCCTTACATGCTTTAGATGTTACCTGTTTGCCTAATTATGGTTGAGAACCTCTGGAACAGATGCCTCCAAAGAACCTCTTGACTTGCCGGTTCTGTAACCTGAGACTTTCTCCTGGTTAATGGGGGGTAACATGTAGAAAAAAACTCATGATACATTCTTCGTGTACTCTAATTTTCTCAAGATACTCTTTAGATTTTCTGTCTCTATCTTTCCCTTTCTTTAGATCTATGTAACTTTTGTCCCAAAGAATTAAGAAACATGAGTGGGCATTTTCTGGTGAATAAAAAGATGAAAAGAAAGCAATGATGTGAGGACATTTTAATGTAGAAGCTTGTGTTGGACCAGTGTTGGGACTGGGAAGAAAACTAAAGTTCTAAAAGTCAGTTTTGTTACTACTTGACCACAGAATTCACTTTTAAAATGATATAAATAAATATATTATAGAAAAGAAACATAAACATGATTCCCCATACTAGGTCAAATTTACATTTCCCTCAATGTTAAGATGTAAGCCAGGTTTGAGGTCATTATTATCAAAGGGAAGGAATGGGTTTTCTTTTGGCTTTTCTTTGTTCTTGACTCGGTCCTGGTCGCAGAAAATAAAAGGTATAAAAATAACAAGGCAAAATATACCCTCATACAAAACCCCCAGTAACTAAAAGAGAATTTTAAACATGTTTTATCTTTAACATGACTATGTCTAGTTTCTCTTGAGTAATTAGATAATTTCATATCTAGAAACCTGTTCCTGATTTTTTAATTGAATATTATAAATTTTAATGGAGTCCTATAGCCTATATCTTTAGAAGGACAATATGTATTTGGTAAAACTGACATTTTGGACCCAGAGGGTCCTTGGCTCAAATTCCATCAGAGAATGCATGCTTGTGCTGTGCACCTTCATCATATGTTATTGGTTAACATGCTCTAATTTTCTTTTTCAAAAACTGATCTTATTGGTGACCCAAAGGTCCTTCCTTATTTTTCTAGTAACATAAGGGGAAGGTGAGTGGAAAAAGCATGTGAGATGAAGGGTAAGTTGCAGGCCTTCTACATTTCAATAAAATAGAACTCTCTCAAGGATTGCCTTTTTCACTCATGATCTTCCAGTACCTGAAATTTTTAACTTTCTAGGTCTGGTACAAATCTTTTTAATTTTGGTTAGTCAATGATTCAGTAGCTTTTCACCACATTTATTTTATTTTATTTTATTTTATTTTATTTGCCATAATTCCATAATTACTAACATTCTAAAGTCACAATTTTGTATGGAGAGTTTAGGAAGAGATTCTAAAAAGAAATAGGAGAAGCTATTAACACAAATAAACATTCAAAGAAATTTTAACTCCTTCTTCTGATATATTTACCAACTAGCCAAAAAAAGAGTTTTTTTTAAAACAAAATAAGTACAAATATTTATGGTAAGTTTCCCATAAATTATTTGAATAATTCTTGTTTTGGATTGTGTGTGTGTGTGTGGAAACAATTATCATGTTAGCACATGATTCATAGCATATATGTTTGTTCAATACTAATATGTTATTTCTTCCGTATGAGGTTTAACATTCCAGGCTGTTTAAAAACATATAAAAGAAGTAATAGGGAAAACATGTGTTCACACACCTTGCTTTGCATAATAATTTATTAAAGTAAAAGAAATATAACCAAATAGGATCAATCTGGTTAGTGCTAATTATTATTTGGTATGCAACAATCAGAGGAGAAAAATATTTGAATATTTAGACTGGCAGTTTTAATACTGCAAGATAGATATTTAGTGTGAAAAACACCTGTCGCTAATGTTTCCAATTAATGTCACTTTACAGTAGATCTTTATGAGTCCAAATAGAACACCTTTATATTGCCTCATGTGTCCTTAATACCAAAAAACCAAAGATAGCCAAAGTTAACTTTGATTTACAAATTCTATAATGATTCGGATAGACATTTTTCAGCTTTTCTTTCCTTTTTTCTCCTATCCTTAGTCTTCCCTTCCCTTTCTCTATCTATCATCTCTCTTTCTCACCTGCTTTCCCTGCCTGCTTCCTTGTCCATTCTTCCTTTTTTGTTTTGTTTTGTTTTGTTTTGTTTCAGTATATCAGCGAGGGCAAGCTAAACTTTTTTAGATTCATATCTTAAAGATAAAATAATGCTTTGTGCGCTTACTGCCTAATAAAATGTAAACTGTGTTCTACTTTCTTTATATCAAAAGAAGGCTGTATTTCACTTTGATAGATTTATATGTTCTTCATATAACAGTAACATAAAATTGGCCACACAGAAGGACAGTTTAATGAAAATGAAATTTTACCATTTAAATTTCATATTAATTTATTATTTTACTTGTTTCTATTCTTATCGTTATTCGTACTCAGAAACTTAGAGGGAAAGTATCTGCTGGATAAAAAGTCTGAAGACATTTTTATCTAGATATTGAAATGTATTACCAGATAATTGGAAAATTTCCTATAAGTAAAAACCAAAAAGAAAAACCCCTGGAAATGGATTTAACACAGTGTTAAAACAAAAGTCTTGGTGCTTCCAGGGTTCAGTCTCTAAGGCTAGTAGTGTATTGCTAATGGAAAGTACAGAAATAATTATCTCCTCAATTGTGACTATACCCCCAAACCCATTTTTTTCTTGAGTTTGGTTATTTCAGGTCAAACGATTTTGTTTTGTTTTGCTTGGGCTCTAGGAAGGACCGTTACAGCCCTTGATAGAATGGGGACCCTGACCTAAGTCCCTTTACATATTCCCTATGGTTTTTTTCTTTTTCATTTTCGTGTGTAACAGCACTGAGAATGTGAGGTTGGTGATTAATTGATGCTCTTGAGTCATGAGTTCTGTGGGATAAGCTTTCCGGGGATCTTCTGTGGGATAGAAAGCCCAATATCATAAACACAGATGCTATCTATGCATTTCCCGGTCATTTCCAAAGAGCAAACCACAGCCACAGAAGGGCACTACGAAGCAAAAATGCAGAAGTTTCGGGCTCAGAAGGAACACACTGGGAGGAGGTAGTTTAATAAAATATTGAGAGTAAAAGGAAGGAAATGAACCGACTTGGATGATAGCTTCAATGAAAGATAAGAAACCTAAAGAGTCTCATAATTACTCAAAATCCAGAGCCCAGCTTCATATGTACTCATTCATTGGCAAGAATCTAAATACTTATGTAAAAATAAATTATCTGCTCCAGCAATTTATAGAAACAACCAAATCATTACTATTCTGGATTGGAAACTTGGATTGAATACTCATGACAAAAGAATAGAATAGAGTTAAAACAGTTAACTTATTTTTTTATTTTCCTGTTCTACTTTATTCCTCTTCAGTTTGTAGCTGACAGTGTTTACTCTTTGACAAATTATGCTTTCTTAGGGTATTTTGAGTGATTAGAAGTAGGAAATAAGGAAATCTCACAATTGGGAACTTGTTTTTTCATCTTTTTCAAATAGGCTTTCACAAAGCAAAACTTTTTAGTTGGAAGAGGTCTAATTTATCAATTTTCCCTTTATGAATTATACTTTTGATGATAAGTTTAAGAACTTTTTGCCAAGACTTAGCTGCCTAGTATTTTTCCTATTTTTTTTCCAAAGTTTTATGGTTTTACATTAATTTCTATGATCCATTTTGAGATAATTTTTGACAAAATGTGAAGTTCAGGTAGAGGTTTTTTTTTTTTATTTGTTTGTTTGTTTTGGCTTATTATATGTCCAGTTGCTTCAGCACCATTTTTAAAATCAGCTGAGCAAATTTATGTAGCTTTATTTCTGGTTACCCTATTCTGTTCCATTCACTAATGTATCTTTTTTCCACCAATACTACACTCTTTTGGTTACTGTTACTACATAGTAAACCTTAATATTAGTAATTTTTCACACTTTATTTTCATTTCTCAAGATATTTTTAGTTATTTTTAGGACTTGTTTTTCTGGATAAATTTTAGATAGGCTTGCCTATTCTACAAAAAGCCCCCTTAACTTCACTCACACACTGTACTTCTCATCCCGTGACTATATATATACATTCAATCATAGTTAACATACAATATTATACAACATCAGCTTCAGGTGTACAGCACAACAATCAAGCCTCTACCCCATCCCTGAAGTGGTCTCCCCAACAAGACACACGACTATCTGACACCCTACAAAGCATTCACAACATTATTAATTATATTCCCAGAACTGCCTTTCATATCCCTGTGGCAATATTGTAGCTACCTATTTATGCTGTTTAATCCCTTCCCCATCTCCTTCATCCCCACCTCCTCCCATTTAGCAACCATCAGTTTTTCCTCTATATCTGATTGTAATAAATATGTATGATATGGGGTGGGAATGGGGCAGCGGATTGGGGGAGGTTGTCACTTTGAGGGGTAAAAAGTATAACCATTGCACTGTGTTGTAAAAAATAATAAATACATAAATTAAAAATAAATTTTAAAAAAAGGCTTCATAGATTTAGATTGAAATTGCATTAAACCTATAGATAAATTTGAGGTGAATTGGCAGCATTACTATGTTGAGTTTTCCAATCCATGAACACAAGTGTCTCTATTTATTAGGTTTTGTTTGATTAACTTTATTAGCATTTTGAATTTTCATCATCATCCTGTACATGTTTTGTTAGATTTATATTTACATATTTTTTTATTTTTTTATTTTTATTTTTATTTTTTTATTGTTTTATTTTTTTTGAGGGCAGTGTCACTGGCCCTCACATGTGGGACCGAACCAGGGACGCTGGCTTCCCAAGCCAGCACTTAACCACCGCGCCACTCGGCCGGCTTGCTACATACTTTTTTGAGCAATATTAAATGGTTTTGCATTTTTAAATTTTGTTCCCTATATATTCATTGCAAGTATATAAAAACGCAATTGATTTTTAAGTGTGGATATTATATTTTACAACATTGCTGAGCTCACTTATTATTTCCAAGAGGTGTATGTATGTATGTGTTCCTTCAGATGTTCAATGTAGACTATCATATCATCTGCAAATAGAGTTAGTTTTACTCATTCCTTACTAATGTGTATGCCTTTTATTTGTTTTTCCTGCCTTATTGCAAGTGACTAGAACTTCTACTATTATGTTGATAAAAAAAGTAAGACATCCTTGCCTTACTCCATATCTTAGGAGAAAACATTCATATTTTTACCATTAAGTACAATTATATATGATGTTAACTGTGTTGTGTTTTGTTTGTTTGTTTGTTTTGCTGTTTGTTTTTCTGTTTTTGTTTCTGTTTTGTTTTGTTTTTGTAGATGTGTTTATCAAATTAATTCTCCATTTCTAACTTCATGAAATTTTTAAAAATCATAACATAGTATTGGATTTTTTTCAAATGCTTTCTGTATGTCAATTGTAATGATAACATGATTTTTCTTCTTTAATTTGTTTAGATGGTGGGTTTTATTAGTTGATTTACAATTATGAACTAGCCTTGCATACTGGAATTAATTTCACTTGGTCATGGTATATAATATTTTAATACATTGTTGGATTCAGTTTGCTAATATTTTGTTGCTGAGTTCCTAAAAGATACTGATCTATAGTTTTTTTTCTTTGTCCTGTCTTTGTCAGGTTTGGTATACAGGTTATAATGGTCTCCTAAAATGAGTTGAGTCTTCCTTCCTATTTTATTTTCTGGATGATACTGTACAAAATTGATATTGTTATAATTTTTCTTCAAATGGTTGGTAGAATTCTCCAGGAAGACCACATGGGACTGGAGATTTCTTTTCAGGAGCTTTTTAATTACAAATATTTTTTTGATGGTTATAGGACTATTCAAATTGCTTACTTCATCTTGCCTAAGTTTTGGTAGTGTGTGGTTTTCGAGAAATCGGTCTACTTTTTTTCTTTTTTTCATTTTTTTTTTATTAGTTTCAGGAGTACAACACAATGCAATGGTTATAAATTTTATCCCCCAAAGTGCGAACCCCCCTCCGCCAGTTCACCATCCCACTTCCCCCCATATCATACATATCTATTACAATTCCTCTGGTGCCCTTCCACAGTATACTCCACATCCCGTGACTATCTATATATTCAGTTACAGTTGGCATACAATATTATACAACATCAGCTTCAGGTGTACAGTGCAGTGATCAAGCCTCTACTTCATCCATGAAGTGGTCTCCCTAACAAGACATGTGACTATCTGACATGCCACAAAATTTTTACATTATTATATTCCCCGAACTGTGTTACATATCCCTGTAGCAATATTGTAGTTGTCTATTTATGCTGTCTAATCCCTTCCTTCCCCCTAATCCCCACCCCCTCCCAATTAGCAACCCTCAGTTTTTCCTCTATATCTATGAGTCTGTTTACTTTGATCGTTCATTCAGTTTTTCAGATTCCACATATAAGTGAGATCATATGGTACTTGTCTTTCTCCGACTGATTTATTGCATTTAATATAATAATCTCTTCACAACATTATCAATTACATTCCCAGAACTGCCCCCATATCCCTGCGGCAACATTGTAGTCACCCACCTACGCTGTCCAAAACCTTCCCCCTTTCCCTCATCCCCACTCCCTCCCAGACAGCAACCACCAGTTTTTCCTTTATATCTGCTTGATATGACTTCAATCTTCTTAAATTTACTGAGACTTGTTTTGTAGCCTAACGTGGTCTATCTTGGAAAATGTCCCATGTGTACTTGAGAAGAATGTACACTCTGTTTTTTCAGAGTGCACATTCTGAAATGCTCCAAAAATGACACTTTAGTCCAGCTGGTCTAAAGTGTCATTTAAGGCCCCTCTTTCTGTGTAGATTTTCTGTCTAAAGGGTCTGTTCACCAGTTACAATGGTGCTGAAGTCCCCTACTAAGATAGTGTTACTGTTGGTATCTGTCTTTATGTCTGTCAAAATCTGTTACATGTAATGAGGAGCTTCTATGTTGGGTGCACAGATGTTTATTAGGGTTGTAGTGTCCTTCTTTGTCTTTTATTTTAGTGATTCTAAAGTCTATTTTGTCAAAAACAAGCATTGGTCCTCCAGCTCTTTTTTTTTTTCTCATTTCCATTTGTATGAAATACCTTATTCCATCTGTAAACAGCATATACATGTGTCCTGTTTTGTTATCCACCCAGCCGCTCTCTGTCTTTTGATTGGAGCATTTAGCCCATTCACATTTAAAATGATTATTGATAGGTGCATATGTATTGCCATTTTGTTATTTGTATTCCTGGTCTTCCTGGGTTAAATTGTTTACCCCTTTCTTTTGTTTAAAAAAGCCTTTTTAATGTTTCTTGCAATGCTGGCTTGGTGGTAATGAATGCCTTAAGCTTATTCTTTTCTGAGAAGCTCTTTATTTCTCCTTCAATTTTAAGTGATATGCTGGGTAGAGCAATCTTGGTTGTAGGCCTTGGTTTTGTGTCACTTTGAATATCTCCTGCCACTCCTTTCTGGCCTGCAGAGTTTCTGTAGACAAGTCAGCTGTTAGTCTAACAGAAGTTCCTTTGTATGTAACCTGCTGTCTTTCTCTTGCTGCCTCTAGGATTCTGTCTCTGTCTTTAACTTTTGCTATTTTAACTACTATGTGTCTTGGTGTGGACCTGTTTGGGTTCAGCTTGTTTGGAACCCTCTGCACTTCCTGGGCATGTATGTTGATTTCCTTCACCAGGGTAGGGAAGTTTTCAGTCATTATTTTTTCAAATACATTCTCGACCCCTTGCTTCTTCTCTTCTCCTTCTGGTATTCCTATGAGTCAAAGTTCGTTGTGCTGCATCTTGTCCCATAGGGCTCTTACACTATTTTTATTGTTTTTTATTCTTTGGTCTTTTTGTTGTGCCAACTGGGGTGATTTCTACTATTTTGTCTTCCAAATCGCTGATCCGCTCCTCTGCTTCATCTACTCTACTGGTGATTCCTTCCAATGTGTTCTTCATTTCAGTTATTATATTCTTTAGTTCTAACTGGTTGTTTTTTATGATTTCTCTATCCTTCCTTATGTCCTCACTAGGTTGGTTAAACATTCTATCATCAGTGTTCTGAACTCTGTCTCTGAAAGGTTGGATTCCTCTGTTTCATTTGATTCCATTTCTAGAGATATCTTCTGATCTTTTACTTGTGACATATTTCTTTGTTTCCCCATTCTGGCTGTCGCTCTGGAATTGCTTTGATGTATTAGATAGATCACCAGGTGAGCCCTGGCTGGGTCACACAGGCATACAGCTCATGGCCCAACACTCCTCAGTGAGCAGCCTGTTGGAGCCGGAGGGCACCCACCCAGCGTTTCCCTGGCAATGCAGAATAAGCCAGGCGGAGGGTGGCGATCCAAGGCCGCATGTGCAGGCGCACACGCACACACGCACTTCTGTGCCAATTCCACCAAACCAATGAGGTCTCGGACCTGATCCTCTGTGGGAGGGCCCAACCCTGACAAAATGGTGACCTCCTTACACCACGCACGTCCAGGCTCCACACCAGGGGAACAATAATCCAAAAACCTCCAGCCTTTGCACCAAAGGTGCTCAGTTCAGTCTGTCCCCACAGGCTCCCGGCTCACACAGCTACTCCCTCCACCAGTAACCAGGTAAGTGCTCCCCTTCGAGCAAGCCCATGCGCTGGCCCCACTGATTCTCCAGCCGCTCTTAGCCTCACCGAGCCGAGCAAAAGGAGTCCTCACTAATTTACTGCCAGCTATCTTGGAACTCCTCTTCCCAGCAAAGGAACTCTGGGCTGGTGAGCTTGGTGTGCGGCCGGAGGGTCTCTCCCCCAACCGGAGAAGCCTCCCCACAGCTGGGGCTTCCCTCACGCGGTTCGCCCTCTCTCATCTCCGCCCATCCTACCAGACCTGACATGGCCTCCTCTTTAAGTTCTTCGTTTAGTGGTTCTGTTCATCTCTGGTCTACTTCTTTTAAGTTGTTGAATTCACTTTCAACCTACATATATCATTGAATTTGATGTGAGATTCTCATAAGCAGCATATAGTTGGATCACATTTTTATTTTATCACTCAGCCAATCTCTGTCTCTTGATTGGTACTTAGATCATTTACACTTGAGGTAATTATTGATATGTTAGTGCTTGCATCTGACATTTATTTTATGTTTTCTATTTAGTTTCCTCTGCTTTGTGTTAATCTGTTCACCTTTTCCTGTGTACATGTGGATTATTTAAACAATTTTTAGGATTTTATCTTGTTTTATTTGTAATGTTTTTGGGTGTATTTGTTCTCATAGTTTTCATAGTGGTTGACTAGTATTATAATACACATGTATGACTTATAAAAGTCTATTGTATCAGCATTTTACTGCTCAAAGTGAAGTATAAAAACCTCACTTCTATTTAGGTCCATTTACCTTCTCTTCTTCTAAATATCATTGTTTTAGATATCATGTTCAGTAGTCCTCCCTTACTGTGGTGGATACTTTTCAAGACCTGCAGTGGATGCCTGAAACCATCAATAGTACTGACCCCATTTAGACTATGATTTTTCATATATGTATATGCCTATGATAAAGCTTAATTTATAAATGAGGCACAGTTAGAGATTAACAACAAAAAGTAATAATAAAATAGAGTAATTCTAACAGTATACTGTAATAAAAGTTACATGAATATGCTTCTCTCTCTCTCAAATTATCTTATTCTTCTCCCTCTTCTTCTTGTAAAATGAAGGTAAAATAATGTGAGATGATAAAATGCCTACATGAGATGGAGTAAGGTGAATGACATAGGCATTGTTACGTAGCATTAGGCTACTATTCATCTTCTGACAATACATCAGGAGAATCATTTGTTTTGAGTGCTTCTGCATCATTGAGCCATGATGATGTGGATGTTTGGATGTCAGGAGTAGATGTAGATAGGTGGGATCCTCAGTAGTTGAAGGTGAGCCTTTTGGGGTTTTTTTGTTGTTGTTTGTTGCTAAAACTTTTGGGACCATTGTAATCAGAATTTATGTCTTTCTTTTTAACTCATCAAAGTGTTGCTGCAAGGTTGTAATTCTTTGATGATCATACAGGTGACTTTAATGCTGTGTTCCATCCAAGGATTATACTCCATAAATTTTTGTAAAATAAGTATTACTTGAACACAAAAACTGCAATAACACAATAGTTGATATGATAACTGAGACAGCTACTAAGTGACTAACAGAGCAGGAGTGTATGCAGCATGAAGACCCTGAACAAAGTAATGATTCACGTCCTGGATGGGATGGAGTGCGATTGCACAAGTTTTCGTCACACTACTCAGAATGGTGGGCATTTTAAAACTTATGAATTATTCAACTCTGAAATTTTTCATTTAATATTTTTGGACTTCAGTTGACCATGGATAACAGCAACTGCAGATAAAGGGGAACTATTGTAGTGTTAAAATTTTTTATTTCAGTCATCAGTGCTTCCTTCCTGATACTTTAAGATTCCTTTATTGTTTCTTTTCTGTTTAAAGGACTTCAGTCTTGAAGGGTAAGTCTGTTAGAAACCAATTCTTTTTATTTTGGACTTTCTTCCTCTTTCTTCCTGACCAACATTTTTCCAGATATAGAATTCATAGTTGACAGTTTTTTTTCAATACTTGAAAAATATTGTGTTTTTTCAATACTTGAAAAATATTGTGTATTGAAAAAAATTTTTTTTCAATACTTGAAAAAGATTGTGGTCTATATAGTTTTAGCTGAACCATCTGATAGATTACCTAGACATAATTTTTCTCGGGCTGCTTTTAAAATATCTCTTTCATTATCTTTAGTCTTCAAACTTTAATCACAATGTGTATTTGTGTATATTTCTTTGGGTTAAATCTGTTTGGAGTTTGCTCAGTTTCTTAGATCTGAAAGCTGTGTCTTTCATTAAATTTGGGAAATTATTTCTTCAAATACTCATTTGACCTTTCTTTCTTCTCTTCCTCTCAGACTTTGATAATACAAATGTTAGATCTTTCATTATTGCCCCACAGGTTCCTGAGGCTCCCTTCATGTCTTTTCAGTCTATTTTATCTCTGTTTAAATTAAGTTAATTCTATTGACCTGTATTCAAATTCACTGATCCCATCCTTTGCATCTCTATTCTACCATTGAGACCATCTAATGAGTTTTGTATTTTTTAAATTTCTGTATTTTTTTCAGTTCTACAATTTCCAATTGGTTCTTTTTTATAATTTCTACTTCTTTGCTGACTTTTCTTATTTTTCATTTGTTTCAAGCTAACTTATAATTGATTGTTGAAGTACTTTTATGCATGCTGCTTGTCAGACAGTTCAGACATCTAATTGATATCAATATTGATATCAGTTAATTGTCTTATCACATTCAAGTTGTGATTTTCTTGGTTCTTTGTATGACAACTGTTTTTATTGTATCCTGGACATTTTATCTTTTATGTTGAGAGACTCTGGGTCATACTTAAATATTAACTTTAGCAGACAGTCACCATGCTTAGGTTTAACACATGGATCTTGCCCTAGTTTTATAGGCTGTGGTCCAATAGCAGTTTATATTTCTGAAAGCTTGTGGTACTGTTTTGGGCTGCTTGGTTTATCTGGTGCTGTTGGGGTTCCTCCTAGTCTCTGCTGAAAGTGTCTGAAAAGAGATTTTCTTGGCCAGGCAGCTGGGTGTTTATCTGTCGGGAAAGAACACATAGAGATTCCCCACAGGTGACTCCCTCCTCTGTTGGTGTCTCATGGCAGAGGAGGAAAGCTTGGGCCCCCAGGGTCTAGGAGCCTTCCTAGATGAGGCTACCTGCTGTAGCTGGGTCTTCTCTGCCATCTCACCCTCCCAGCTTGGTCTGATATCTTGTAGTTTAAAAGGGGAGCCTCAAGCTTGACAGTGAAGAGAGTCACTTATTTCTGGCAGGTTCCCAATTAATTAACCTTACTGGTGGTCATGTAAGGCTCATCTGATGTTGTCAGAGAGACTTCCATTTGAGTTAGGGAAGGAATGAGTCTAATTGGGATGCTTTCTCTTACTATGTTTGGAGAAGGGAAATGACATATCTGGATGGCCTTTCTTGATGTTGTTCCTCCAACTCTGGGTCCTATACCAGCTCACCTTTTAGCTCACCTTTCATGAGTTGTCCTTTGTGTCATTTCCACAGTTTATAGTTGTGCTTTATGGGGAAGAACAACAGAAAATGGGTCTATACCATCTTGTTTCTATTTTTTGCATTTAAAAAAACAGACTTTTTGGAGAAGTTTTAGGTTTACAGAAAATTTAAGCCTAAAGTACACAGAGACCCTTAATCACCCCTTTTCCATATTATTGACATCATGCATTGGTGTGGTACATTTGTATGATTGATGAGCTAGTATTGATACACTGTTATTAGCTAAATTTGGTAGTTTACATTGGGGTTTACTGTTTGTGTTGCACAATTCATGGATTTTGACAAAATATGTAATAACATATATATCAGTATCATACAGAATGAGAGTTCCACTGCTCTAAATGTCCTCTGTACTACTCTACCTATATATCCCTTCCTTCCTCTAAACTGGCAACCACTGATATTTTTACTGCTTCCATGTTTTGCTATTTCCATATCTCATATAGTTGGAATCATATTGTATGTAACCTTTTAAAATTGATTTCTTTCATTTAACAATATGCACTTGTTTCCTCCATGTGTTTCCATAGCTTAATGACTCATTTGTGCCACACTTTTATAATCTGTTTACCTATTGAAGGACATCTTGGTTGCTTTCAAGTTTTGGCAATTAGTAACAAAGCTGCTATAAATATTTATATGAAGGTTTTTGTGGACATAAGTTTTCAACTCATTTTGGTGAATACCAAGGAGCATGATGCTGGATCATATGGCAAGCGTGTGGTTAGCTTTACAAGAAACTGTCTTACTGTAACCTCAAGTGGCTGTACCTTTTTCTATTTCTTCTGACTCACATTCATTTATAAGAAATGAACAGAATTAAATTAACAAGAATTTCTAGAAAATAATGATTCTTAAAGTTGAAGTAAACTTCGTTTAAAATGTCAGTACTATTTAGAATGAGACCTCTGTCAATGACTAGAAAACTAAGAGAACATGGAAGAATACAAGAGGAGTCTGACAAAGATAATAATGATACCAGTGTAGGAGAAGGAAATACTTTTCCCTCCACCATTCTGAGTTCTTAGCTGAGACCCCTGTAATAACATAAGTTTATTAACATAGGTGTATACATGGGAGATGCCCAAGGAAAAATGAATAGCTCTCAAAGGTTGCTTAGAATTCAGGATTAAATATAATCTCAATAGGGAAAGGTGAGGGGGCCATGTAGGTCTCTTAGGAAAGCGTAAATACATTTTAGGAAAGATGAGTGGGCCCTTAGCAGAACAGTTGGGTGGTATGATAGTTAGTGACAAAGTTTGTCTGGGTATGTTGGAGACTTCTGGTCTCCTCTCCTGGTGACAAGAGTCAATCTTCTTGGGTTGATGAAACACCAGTGGGGCGGGAGGATATTTGACCATTGACTTCTTAATGGAGGATCTGTCTTTAGGCAGATAAGGGGAGTTCACAGAAAGCCTCTTCCTGAATTGGCTGTTTTACAAATGACTTCAGCTCAAAATAATCAATATACCAAAGCAGCATATTTTGGGGTGGCATGTGTTACTACCCTTCATCAGCAATACCTACCATCTCCATCTCATCAATAACCATAAACTCAGCTCACATTACACAGCAGAAACTACTAATTGTTGTCTATACCCTGCCTAATCCTCAGCATGCACACTAATATCATCTATATAGAATGAGATCATCATAACAAATGAGGGATTATTAGTCCATTTGAATGTGGAGTATATTAAGGAAATGCAGAAAGTTAATTTACCCAAATACCTTAGTTACAAAGGTTTTTCTTTTTTCTTTTTTCTTTTTTTCTTTTTTTTTCTTTTTTTGAGGGCAGTGTCACTGGCCCTCACATGTGGGACCGAACCGGGGCCGCTGGGTTCCCAAGCCAGTGCTTAACCACCGCGCCACTCGGCCGGCCCACAAAGGTTTTTTTTTGTTGCTGTTGTTAAAGATTTTATTGGTGAAGGGGGACAGCATTGGGGAATCGGGGAAGGGGAACAGACAAGGTGCTGTCTTTTTGTTCTTCAGTCTAGTTGTGGAGGACATTGCTTCATTGGTCCATGTTGGTATCATCATTGCGCTCTTCTCAGGTGAGGCAGATTGGTCGCCGGCCTCTGGATGGTTGCTCACAGCAGCTCTTGGCAGCTCACGCTGGCTGCCGGCTGCTCACGCTGGCCGCCGGCCACTCACCGTAGCCTATGGCAGCCCACTGCAGCAGGGGCTGCAGCTTACACCATCGCCGGGCCTCGCACAACCCAGCTCCAGGTAGAGCTGTAGTTAGCTGTAGAGGGCAGCGTCATTGGCCCTCATATGTGGGATCCAAACCATGGCTGCTGGCATTCCAAAACCAGCTCTTAATCAATGCGCCACTCGGCTGGCCCTTAGTTACAAAGTTTTAAAGCAAGGATATGAATCTGAACTCTTAGTCAATCAGTCAGTGACCCACTGAAATGAGTCAGTGTGGGGACAGACTCAAGTTCCAGAGGTGACAATGGGCCCAAGCAGGAAATCACCTAGCGGTCCTGTCCTACTTGGGTTGTACCAAATTATCAGACAGAGGGGTGAATGTTACAGTTTTGTTGACATACAGGGCTGGGCTTGCTGCAGAATATATTCTGAGGTAGAAACACTACTTAAATATACCACTAACTAGTGGGTGTGGACTTCATTCAACAAATCAGAGCCAGAGTTGGTCAGGACCTGATCCAGAACATGGCAAGAGCAGGCAGCAATTGGCTGGTTAAGTGATTAACAATTAGCAGGAATGAATGATTTATTTTAAACTTCATTCTTATTTTGAGATAATACAATTATATAAAATATAATACTGAACAGGACCTATAGCTTATTATTTTTAAATAATAAGTTTTCATATTGTTGGTTTATGGAAAATGAGCTGAGCCAATGTTCCAAGGGAGAAAATGCTTGATTTCAGGGTTTTCTTTCTTTTCATTTTGATTCATGAAGTCAAGTGTCGTAGATAGGTTATTGTTCATGTAAACTAAAGAGAAAACATTGGAAGTAAGATGAGAAAAGAAGTGAAAAGTGCATTTGGAACTAGCTTGCCCAAGACTATATGTATTTGTCTTGAAAATCTATTAAAACTCTACAATTGTATAAATTTCATAGTTCTTTTTTATTTTATAAAATAGAAAATGATTACAATTTTGTGTAATGTATTGCACAGGTTTAATAGGATTGCACTCTTGCCAAGTTTTGTAGTAACAAATAAATGCAATAGAAAATTGCTGACAAAATAGGAAACTGCTAGTTCAACATAAATGCTTTCTGTAAATAAATCTGGTATAATTTCCCTATACATCTTGACAACTGCTTTCCACTCTGCTCACAGGAGAGCAGTTGCACTGTGCTGGCGAGAGTTCACACTTTTGCCTTTTCTGTGCATTTACAGCACAGCAGTTCCAACATGTTGGCTACAAATGTGGCAAAACTCACCAAAGGACACTGAGACACAATGCTGACTCTGGACTTGGGTGTGTTCCCAGAAAAACCTATTGCCAGAAAGCTACATGTGAACCAAACATAAGATAATGAAGATACTACTAGACATGAACAACGGTTTCTAAGTCCACTTTCTATTCGAGTTGTGGTATAACAAGTAATTTTAAATTTAGCACTCTTTTTCTATATTAACCATTCACCTGTGTTCAAACATGTAAGTATTATATTCCTAAAAGTCATAGAGCATAAAAAAGTGACTAACGATAGTATTTAACAAAAATGATGACAAATAAATAACAGTATTAATAAATAACAACATTTAAAATGTACTTTTAGTTTTATTCAGTTATTGATACTAAGGGCATCCTGGACTAGTGGGAAGTTTGAAAAAAATTAATATATATACTCATTATTATATTGAAACATACATATTTTGGGCAGTTACATGGCAATCTTCCTGGCACCTTTGGAACAATATCTGTCAGTAATTGAATATGAAAAGAGCAATGTAAAAATTTAGAAAAAATTTTCTTAGGGAATAAGTGCCGATACTTGGAAATCAAGCAGAGAACTAAAAATAATAGCACAAGTCATTTATTAAATCTTAATCATGTTAAGCGCTGGCCTGGGAAGCCAGTGGCCCCGGTTCGGTCCCACATATGAGGGCCAGTAACACTGCCCTCAAAAAACAAAAATCTTAATTATTATAAACATTTTACTGAGTGGTTATTATGTGTTTGATGTTGTACTGTTTGCTGGCATACAAATGTGGATAAATGTGGTTCCTGATCATCGATGAGTAGAAGAGATGGGCTTAAGAGGGGATATGGGAAGTCATTAACAAATAATTACAATGTAATTGATTAATCGTGATCATACAATTACATAGACTGTATTGTAGGAAATGTCAACTAAGCCATCTAATTCTGCTGGGAAGTGAAGAGGGGGTAAGGAGGCTATTCCTAAGAGAGAAAACCATAAAAAGGGAAGACAAAGAGGCAAGCCAACATGTTTCAGGAACTGAAAGGCATTGTGAGCCAGGAGAAGAGAAGCACATGGTAATATTTGTACTTTGGAAAGAATATGTTGTCTGCAGTGTAGAAAATGGGCTGTAGAGAGTGAAACAAAACTCAGGAAGTTATCTACATAGAGTCAACTGCAGTAATCCAGGCAGAAAATGATGAGGGGCTGGAAAGAGATTGCAGTGAATACGGGGAGAAGATCACCCCGAGAGGAGGATGAAATACATATAATACTTGATAGGGAGGGAAATGACAGGTAACTCTACCATCACCCCCAGATTCTGGCTTGGACAAAATGCCAAAGGTAGATCACATTCATTGAGACAGAGGATATTGAAAGAGTTTTATGAGGTGGGAGTTGATGAACTTTGCTGTGGATAAGGTGTCTTCAAGAGTCACCAAAATGGGGAGCTTCAGAAGGCACAGGTCATGCTTGCAAACATGGAGGGCAAAGTGGCTTCCAAATACTTTCTAGAGCATTTCCAGAGGCTGAACTGCTTCCTCAAACTTGTCTACTTCCCATGCAAAGTTCTTTTCTAATCTCATCTTCCCATCGTACTTGCTAGATCATCAGAAGAACAGGTTATTTTGCTGCCCTGGTTGAGCTCCTTCTTCAAAGTGATTTCTCAGCAGTACAAGGAGTGAAAAAATACAAGTGCACCTACTTAAGGTCTACAGAGAGGAATACCCCAGGAAGACATCAGAATTCTAAAATCCATTTCAGAGGAGTTGGAAATTACAAAATAATCAGCCTAACCAACTCCCAATAAATGGAGAATTGAAGCCATTTCCTTTGAAATATCTATATTTTGATATTAGCCCTATTTATTTCTTAAAACTATGGCATCTGGAATGATGGTAACATATATAAAAAAGGAAAAGAGGTATCAACTGAAGAAAGAATAACATGTGAAAAACCACATTAGTGGGCATCCAAACTGTGCTAATTAAGTTTGAATATTCTTCTCCCATTGTTGAGTATTCTAGTCCCTAGAAGTAGAAAATCATTTAGGTTATTTAATCTGTGGGGCTTTCCAAGAGCTCATTCATGCCTTGTCTCTGAATCCTCCAGAGAAGTCTCCTAACTTTGTTTTAGCCTCTACATGAGCAAGGTCATAGGTCTATTATTGCTTATGTATCTTCTCTTTATGTAAATCATATGCATGTTGGTTGGGTAGACTATCTCATGTAGGGTCTACTTTTCTAATTTTACAGAAGAAATAGCAAATTGCTCAAAAATAACATCTTATTGAACCTTGATATGCTAACTGTGGGGGTTATTGATATTAAGACATAGCCTTTGTGTTCAAGTTCTCAACCCAAGATCAAGACAAATACAGAAAGAATACATGCTAAAACACCAAAGAGAGGGCCGGCCAAGTGGCGTGGTGGTTAAGCGCTGGCTTGGGATGCCAGCGGCCCTGGTTCGGATCCCACATATCAGGGCCAGTGACACTGCCCTCTAGAAAAAAATACAAAAAAACAAAAACCACCAAAGAGGGACTTACTCAATCAAAGTGAATTTGGTAGATTTCCACAAAATTTTCACTCAGTTTATGAATTTGCTATCAGACTCCAAGGAAAAAGAATTTGTGGGAAGAAAAATAGTACATCCAGAACAGAGGGAGTGGCTGTGTAAGTAACATATTGCATTTCGAAGTGAAAAGAATCCCAGAAGCTCTTAGTGTTATGGAGATATGGCAGTTGTGTCTATGGTCATACAAGATGGCTCCATTTATGTAGGGTGTCCCTCTCTAGATTTGTGCAGTTCACAACCTGCACCACTGTATGTAACAATCTTTCTTTGAGAAGATAATCCCAGAAAGGAAATTTGGGACCTGATGAAGAAAGAATGCCACTCCATTCCCTTGGTATCTGTAATACTATTACCTCTTGGCACTGCTGACTACATACACTTGTTAGTCTATTTGTGGACTCGACTTTCTTCACTGCTACTTAACTGTTAATGACCCTCAAGGTCCTCTACTTGGTTGACTGCTCTGTTGTACTCTTGCCTTCTAGGACGATCTCATCTATTCTCTTGATTTTTAGCTGCTACAAAAATGTTAACGCTATGCCCCGTACTCTAGCTTGCTGGAGGTTTTATTCATGATTCCAACCAAGTGCACATAAGTATTTACAAATAACAATCTTTAATACTTATTTAATACTGGCCATACATCATATACTGTGCAAGAACATTATAGACACTGTTAAATTCTCCTGGAAATCCGTTAAACATTACTAATTCTATTATATAATTAAAGGCACTATACTAAGAAATTAATTGTCGTAGGTCCTACAGGGAAAAAATGACCAGTTCAGGATTCAAACCTATGATTGGCAGACTTCAAGGGTTACATTTTTTTGTTTTTGTTTTTGTTAGATGATGCTCCCTCCAAGTACTTAACTCTCTCCCAAGTTAAAATTATTTTTCTTGCTACCCATTCTGTTCTTTCCTTGACTCAGAAAATAGCCACAACATTTACTGTATTGTGGTTACTTTTCTGTATCTAAACAATCACTAAAGCTAGCTGATTTCACTCTGCTTTTAATTTGACATATTTTTATTGGTAAATATAACTCCAGTACAGAAAACTGCATAACACAAGCATACAGATTACCAAAAATAATAGATCACCTTATAATAATAAGGTGAATATCCTTATAATAATCACCAAAGTCATTAGAAACTGACATTGCCAGCCAGCCCACAACCTTTCATATACTGCCACCCAATCACAATGCTCTCTCTCCCTAAAAGTGTAATAGCTTTCTGACTTTTGTTGTTCAGTTTCTTATTTTCCTTTATAATTTTATCACCAGTGTATGTGCTTAAATTTCATAGTTTTTTTTTTCTCTTAACTTTTTCTCTGAAATAATTATAGATCAATAAACAGCATGCTGGGGGGAAAAAATGTGGAGAGTAGTCCCATTTAGCCTTCATCCAATTTCCTCCCATGAAAACATCTTACATAACTTTAGTGTGATATCAAATTAGAAAACTGGCATTTGTCCAATCTATAGAATTTATCTGATTTCATCAATTTAACACTCATTTGTGTGTTAAATTAACATCCATTTGTGTTGTGTTCAGATAGTTGTGTACAATTTTATCACATGTATACACTTTTGTGACTACCACCACAATTAAGATACAGAATTGTTCCACCTCTTAAATATGCCACAAATTACCTCCATTGTACTCAAATGGACTTCCGTTTTTCCCTGTCATTAACCCCTGGCAGTCATTAATCTATTCTCTATAACTTGTAATTTTGAAAATGATGTATAAAGAGGATCATACAGTGTACAGCCTTTTGAAATTGGCTTTCTTTAACGCAGTATAAATTTCTTAGAGATCCATCCAAATTTTTGCATACATCAATAGTTTTTTCCTTGTGTATTGATGAATACCATTCCATGGTATGGATGTACCAAAGTTCTAAGTCCCATTGTAAAACATTTGTGTTGCATTCCATTTGTCGTTATTATGAGAAGAGTAGCTATGAACTTTTGTGTATAGGTTTTTATTTAAACATAATACATCTTCAGTTTTCTGGGATAAATATCAACAATGCACTTGATGGATAATGTTATATATATATATGATTTTATAATTATATATATATTTATATATAATTTTACTTCTACATTTTTACTTTTTCAATCTAGTTACTGAAGAAACTTGATCATTTTTCATATAGAATTTTTCAGTCTGGGTTTTGCTGTTTGCATTCTCACAGTGTAGCTTAACATGTTCTTCTTTATTCTTTTTTTTATAGTTTTAATTTTTATTAAAATATAGCTAACACACAATATTATATTAGTTTCAGGTGTACACCATGGTTATTCAACATTTATATAGCTAAAGAAGTGATCAGCATGATAAGTCCAGCAGCCATCTGACACCATACTATGCTATCACAATATTATTGACTATATTCCCTATGCTGTACATTACATCCCCATGAATTATTTGCTTTATACCTGGAAATTTGGACCACTTATTCCCCTTCAGCTTTTCCCCCACCTTTTTAATTTTTCAATTACAGTTAACATTTAATATTATTTTATGTTAACTTCGGGTGTACAGCATAGTGGTTAAACATTTATATAGTTTAAGAAGTGATCCCTCTGGCTAATTTAGTACCCACCTGGCACTATACATAGTTATTATAATGTAATTGACTGTATTCCCTATGTTTTACGCTACATTTCTTATAAATTAATTATTATATCTAGAGATTCAATCCTGTACAATTTGGTTTATTTGGGGAAGAGGAGTATACAAGGCAATGTTGTGTTCTTCAACAAGGGGTATGTAATGTCTAACTGCCTCTCTTCATGATGTTTCCAGAATTGACATCCATGCCTACACCCTTTAATTCACTTATGGTTGCAAAATGAAAATGTTCTAATTATATCTGAGAAATATTGAAGTATTGGTCTCAATTCTCCACCCCTCCTTACATCCACACTTTATACTTGCTCTGGCTTCTCGGAAGGCTAAGCGCATTTCCTGTTTTTTCACTTTAACCTTGGACATGTTACTTATGTTAGCCAACAACGTATGAGTGGAATTGACAGTGTGGCAATTCCACAGCTAGGTGTTAAAGAGCCTCTTATATTTCTATTTTCCATCACCATGAGAAGAGCTTCCTCTGAATTACAGTGTCAATCATACCTTCATCCTGGGCCACAGAATAGACACCTGTGGAATAGTTATGGCTAGCTAGACCTGCAGCTTGAAGTTGAACATTCAGCTGAGCCAAATCTAGGCCAGCCAACACTTAGATGATCCACAGATTCATGAGAATGAATAAATAAATGCTTGCTATTTTAACACTTTGGGAATTTGAGGATGTGTTTTATTATGCTTCATGTTCTTGATAACAGCTAACTGATACTGTTTTTTGCTGGGGGCCTTTTATACAGGGAAATTTTAGGCCACCTTCTAGTTCAATTCCCAATGAATATACTTTGTGAAGGAAATGTAGAATGAATTCTTAATTCTCTATTTACTCCTTTCCAAATAATTGATTTCCTAGTAACCTTAAAATTGACACATTAGAATTTTCATTTGTTTGTTTGCTGTGTGTGTATCCTTATACCTGTGTGTGATTATAAGCTTATGTATTTAACATGTTATGTGTTTCTCTCCACTGCTGTTATTATCCTTCTTGGTGCTTAATTTGTCTAATTTTTGGCCAATAAGATCCTTCCCAAGTAGACTCCTGTATCCTTTCCATAATCTCTGAAGACTCTCTTGTTATAGAGAATGAAAACATGCTCCAGGCTCCTCAACATTTCCTGCCACAGACCTCCTGCAATCAATCATTTCTCAAGAAGCCTATGTGAAATGAGCACTGGAAATGGGGTGTTTATTGCTGCTGGATTGGTTGGTCATTGATTCTAGTCCTTTCCAATGAAGGAAAAACCTTAGAATCTGAATTTAAATTTGAAAATATGTATACAAATATACATATGTATATGCACTTCAAATTCTGAATTACATATTTTTCCCTTTTAAGGGAAATAAGTTTTTGTATTCATACTTCTACTTAGAATTTAGGACTATAGCATGTCTCATAACCTCTTCTGTCTTATAACTAGCTTCTTGCTCCCTTACTGTATTGATTCTTAATATTCCATAGATGGTGGAATTATTTTATTACGTAAAACATTCTCAAAATAAGATGCCAACACTACCATCAATAATACAATTATTAAAAACAGCTAAGGGCTGGCCGAGTGGTGTGGTGGTTTGGGAAGCCAGCAACCCCGGTTTGGGTCCCACATATTAGGGCCAGTGACACTGCCCTAAAAACAAACAAACAAAAAAAAAAACAGCTAAAATAAGTTTGCATTAGTCCTCCCGTTGTCTCCATACTGCATACATTTATACTACTATATATACATGTAAGTTAGATATTTTAATTTATATCTTACAAATCTCAATTTTATAGTTTCAATTCTATAGATAAACATATACTTAATACTTACAACTAGTTTTTATGTTCATGTCTCTATATTCATTTTAGTTGTCTGAAGCTTATTTTCTAATTGATTCCCAAGAAATAGCTCAGGCAAACAACATTATTTGATGTTTTTCATGTGTTGTCAATTTGTCTGTGGTCTTTTTATTTTTTAAAGATTTTTTGGGGGAATTGGAGAGGGGAACAGCATTGGGGAATCGGGGAAGGAGAACAGACAAGTTGCTGTCCTTTTGTTCCTCAGTCTAGTTGTCGAGGATGTTGCTTCACTGGCCCATGTTGGTATTATCATTGTGCTCTTCCTGGGTGAGGCAGATCGTTTGCCGGCCTCGGAACGGCCTCACAGTGGCTCTTGGCAGCTCACGCTGGCTGCCAGCCGCTCTCACTGGCTGCAAGTCACTCACTGTAGCCTATGGCAGCCCACTGCAGCGGAGGCTGCAGCCCACACCGTTGCTGACAACTCACAGCAGCCCAGCTCCAGGTGGAACTGTTGTTCACCACCTTAGCTGTAGAGGGCAGTGTCACTGTCCCTCATATGTGGGATCCGAACCAGGGTCCGGCTGCTCAGAGCTGGCATCCCAAGCCAGGTCCTAACCAACATGCCACTCGGCAGGCCCCTGTCTGTGGTCTTCATATGTCTGAACATTAAATATTTATTGACATTTTCTTTCCTTGTTTATTCTATTATTAATATTATTTTGTCTTTTGGAATAAACTGATATTGTTAGAAAGTATGATGACCTAATTTTCTTTATAAGTTACTGGACACTCAAATTATTTTCTTTTTCTTTAGTGCACAATGGTTTTATAAATCCAATAATTTTACTAGAATATATGTCAGTTCTGCTAATTCTGAATTTATTTTTCCCGCTATGCATTATGTCTTTTCAATATGTTTTGAATTTTTTCTTTTCAGAAGTGTTTTCTAGGGTTGCGATTTTTATAATTATTGTATTTCCTGGTTTAGGTTTCTTCTTTTAGGGACTTCTGTTATATGTATATTGGGATCTTGATTGCCTAGTTTTTGTGTGTCACTTTCCATTCAGTCTTTTTAATCTCTTTAGTTCTTTTTTACTTTAAATATTTTTCTCCTTTTATCTTTTGTATCTTGAGGCATTACCTGTTAAATTGGTTTACTCAATGTGCTTTTTGTTTTAGTGTTTCATTTCTGAAACATTTATTTACAATTCTTTCTGGAGATCTGTCAACTCATATCTGAGCTTTTAAAAAAATTCTTATTTGTGATATTATTTCATAATTTCTATCACTTTCTTAAGGATTTTTAGTTTTTAGTGTTTTTTTTTTTTTAAGTATTTGATAGTAATTTCCTTCTGTTTAATGAACATACCTTTCTGGAGAACTTCATTATCTATAAGAATGTTATTCTCTATCTCATCTCTTTTTCCTAAAGATAACATTGGATGGAGGGCTGACCAAGTGGCTCAGTTGGTTAAGAGGTCTCTCAAGGGCCGGGCGAGTGGCACTGTGGTTAAGCGCTGGCTTGGGAAGCCAGAGGCTCCGGTTCAGTCCCACATGTGAGGGCCAGTGACACTGCCCTCAAAAAAAAAAAAAAAAAAAATGCTTTCTCAAGAGTGCGAGCTGAGCTCTGAGCAACAGCAGTTGGATGCGCAGCCCAAGATGAGCAGCTGCTGAGCTGCCAGTAGGTAGCAGGATGGCTCAGCTAAAAAAACAAAAAACAAAAAAGATAGCTTTCCTAACTTCTAGGAAAGTTCTGGGATAATCTAGAACTCTCTCTCCCGTTGTTCTTGTAAAATGTTTACAAAATATGACAGCTCACTTTCAGAGATCTTAGTCTGTTCTCTCTCCTCACCCACTCATAAACATGCACAATTTTACTTAAATATATATTTTTCTTTTTTATATTGTCCTTGACCTATCATATTTCAGTTTTATTTCCAGCAGTTTCTCCTCAGCATAAGATATATTTCCAGGACAGAAAGTTTGACTGGTTAACTATGAGGGTTCCCAGCGACCAGTGAGTCCAGTTTGCTGATGCCATTTCAGATCAACCATATTCATCACCCATGATTCCATGTACCCATCCCCATTCCTGTAGTTATTCTCAGATTAGTTCACTAAGATTTTTCATGAGTATCTGTGATTACTTCTGAATTTTTAGGTCCTAGAGACATCCTATTGCTTTTTTCAGCTTCTCTTGCATGGACATTGAAAACACAGATTTTATATTGTGTGTCATTTCATTAACACCCACATGTATTTTGGTGTTTATGAGAAATAAAAATCATAAAATTAAATGTGACTAAGACTGCAAGTGATGGAACTTAGCAATGACAGAAAAATATTAATAATGTCTCACTCTAAAGACACTTTGGACCTAAGATTTCCCCAGATCCATAAAGTCATTTAATTATGTGTTTTGTTTTTATTTTAACATCAAATTCTTATTTTCAGATGATATTGGGATCTGATTTAGAACAGATTCCTCAGCAATTTTTCTTAGACTATTACACATTATACAGTTAGTAATGTCACCACATGATAAATAGTTTATCTCTTTTTATCTCTTACCTTGTCAGGATTGTTTCCCTTATAATTTTCAAAGGTCATGCCATTCAGTGCTACTCATGTCAATATGCATTCTGACTAAATCTACTGAATCATTCATGATTATATTCTAACACAAATAATTGCTTTTTGTTTTAGAAACCTGTGTTTAAGTCATATTTTTTTTTACCATTTTTGCATAAATGGTATTGTTTCTCAACTTAATAGGCTGGTAATATGGGGTGGGGAGGGGAGAGTTGCCATGTAATTGATTTCTACATTTGCACTGTTTGACCCTAGTACAAACTGTATCTCTTTGGTTTGTTTAAAAGAGTTTAGGAATACTGGAAATCCATGATACTTGTAAAACCCACTGCACCATACTCTCATTTATGAGCACCTGATAAGGATTATTAAATTGTATTTTAATTTGAATGCCTTTCAGCTATATATGTATACAAGTAATTGCCTTATCATGTTGAAACCATAGGATGTACACATCTAACTACTTCAGGCATCTAGGAATACAGTGAAAGAACAACTATGTGGAAATCATACCTCACTCCTCCCTGCTGTGTCCAGGCCAAATAGTGCCACTTAACCATTGTTCTCTGCTAAATCTATATATAACCTCAGAACCTTTCTTAACACCATCTCTAGGGAGCTACCATGAATTAGAGTTAGCCCAGGACTTTCAATCTATGTATATCATTCCTTGGACAGAAACCCCCCCCCACCTAGTCAGAGGCATATTCTTGTATGGCTGTAGCCAGTGGCCTAGCAGAGTCATGTGGAAGCGTTCTCAGCAGCAGGCCTCTGCTCCCTGGCACCTGCAGGCTTGTTAAGCAGCCCAGACTGATATCTTCACCCATTACTCTGAGAGAGCTCTTGAATGACAGGCACAGAGCCAGTGTTTACCCTGTGGGGCTCATGACACACACAATGTCTGTCAACACTCCCTATCACTTGCCTGTTTATGCGGACTGTTTTTTTTTTTGCCTGATGTATTCATCACCAGACTGCAGACACCTAGTTAATCCATTTAGAACCTATCAGCTCTGTTCATCGGCTCATAAACCTATTACCTTGGAGGCTTGGTGCTGAGGGACACAGGTGCCAGAGCAGTGCACAAAACCCAATTGAGTTATGTAGCAGGCAGTGAGGGGCTCCTAATCACAATGCTGACTGCATGGGGAATTGCCCGTGTGATGTGGTAGCAGCCACTTTATTAAATATCGATTTAAATCACGGCCTTTAATCAAATCTGATAGAGGACCTTTCTCACCTTCTTCCCTCTTTGGCTCCTCCTCCCTCCTCCCTTTCCAATCAGCCTGTCTGGTGACATCGGAGCTGAGGAATGAATAGTTAGCAAGTAGTTCACCAGAAAAACCTTTTCAACAGTAATGAGGCATTTGTGATAATCGAGTGATGAAATGTAAATGGGCAGTAATGAGCACAATTACGTCCACTAGGGAACCATCAACGTGGCTTCTTTCCTCACAGATAGATGAGCTCTTTCTCTGTCATTGCACATTGCTGACTTCACAGGAGGCAGCGTCCTCGCCCAGGGTGGGGAAGGTGTGGCTGAGAAATAGCAGATATGACCAGGCTCTCTGTGGTCAGATGCAAATCTTGACCCACTTTGGCCTTTAACACCCCAGCCTTGACATTCATCCGCGGTCTCCCATCTCCAGCTCTTCCTCTCCTCCCACATCCTTGGAGGATTCTAGGATTCCATTGACTGTGAGCTTGAAAGCCGCTTCGCTCATGCTAATGAGCTTGCATGAACCTCGGCCTCTTTGTTACACTGGAAAACTGGTCCATGGGACTGAGGCCGGCTGGATGTAAGTAGAGACTAACGCCAACGCATGGGACACTTGCCAGTAAACACCAGTGCACCACTGCTTGTGTCATCTTAGTGTTCAGGGAACTAGGAGGGAGAAAGACGCTGGCATTTCCAGAGAACAGGACAACTCAGCACAGCTGTTACTGCTCTGCCCAGTGTTAACAGGATCTGGCACTGTATGGCAGGATGTTTTTTTCTCCAACAAAACTAGAATGGTCTACCAGTTGCAGGCCAACTTTTAGCATAAGGAAAATGGTTTGTGATTTTCAACACTTAAAATTCATTGGAGAAAAAATTAGTTTGCTTTTGACATAGGAAATAAGTTATTAAGATGTTTTAAGAACATGTATTAAATGAACTGGTTCACCAATGTGACTAATGTACATGTAGTCACATTGAAATTATATGTACATATACTTCTTTTGAAATAACTTTGCTATGTGAATGAGTTAAGAGTAGATGTACAGATGTAAGGGATAAGAGTTAGAATAAATGATTTTAATGATTTTCATCCATTAAAAGCCTGCTAACATTTTGTATCAGAAGTTTCCAAACCTACAAAAAGTTAGTATTTTTAAGATTATATTCCCAGTATTGTAGTAGAGCAGCTGTCATCTCTCTTTGATTTTGTTCTTTGAACTTTTAATCATTAAATATCTATTTAGCCAGACTTGGTGAATTTTAATAAAATATTGGACCAAATTCTGCCAATAAACCAAGCTATTAAATATACATGACTTTTAGTCAATATGAGAAATGCATATGTGGCTTAATAATTTTCATTTGCCCAAATACAATTTGACAAGTTTAGCCACTTTTTTCAATTTTCCAAACATTTATTTTAAGGACTATTTTACTGGAACATTCATTGTAAAAAAATACTCGATTTGTGGAAAGATAAATTTCATAGGTGGTTTCATTTCATATTCTTGAATATATTTGGAAAGTGTGGTAAAGTGGTTCAGGAAAATTGATGAATTGCCTTTTGGTAAACTGGTGATTTGCTTTATCATTTATTCCGTAAATAGCCCTTAGGCAAGCTGACTTTTGTTAAACTGGATTTCAAAATTTTGAATGCCCTTAAAAACCAAAGTGACTATTGCAAAATACCAATCTGACCTAATTTTTTTTTGAAAAAACAAATCATGTCATGTACTAATTTAGTATAGAAAGGCAGTATACTCTCAAATCATGACCTGGGACATTCAAGAACTTCAATCTTATGACTAAGGTAAACTTACTGAGGCAGTGATTGTGCAAGGAATAAAAATGCTAAAAACATCAGTATGGAATAAAACGTTCTCTGTGTTACCAGCCTTGCCTACTCCAGCAGTCTCAATTTTTTCAGCTCCACGACTTCTTTGTCCTCTGAGTAAGGGAAATGTAGCAGTTTCCTACACACTACACGATGTCACACCTCCGCACCTTTGCTACATGGGCATTTCTACCACAAGGACTTTAGTTCCTGCAGGTCTTTGCCTTGTCTTTCTGATAGAGGACCTTTGGAAGAGGATCCCTTCCTCTCTGAAAACCTTCCGAAGTTCTCAGGACAGAACTTTTTGTTCATCCATTGCTCCATTTGTTTCTTGCTTAGTTCTATTTTGCATATTTAGTGCATGGTAAAGTCCATGGAGTCAAGGACTTCAAAAATGAATTTTTAGGGCCGGCTGAGTGGCGCATTGGTTAAGAGCTGGTTTTGGGATGCCAGCGGCCCTGGTTTGGATCCCACCTATGAGAGCCAGTGACACTGCCCTCCACAGCTAACAACAGCTCCATCTGGAGCTGGGCTGAGTGAGCCCCGGCGACGGTGTAGGCTGCAGCCCCTGCTGCAGTGGGCTGCCATAGGCTACAATGAGTGGCCCGCAGCCAGCTTGAGCAGCTGGCAGCCAGTGTGAGCTGCCAATAGCTGCGGTAAGCGACATCCAGAGGCCAGGGACTGATCTGCCTCATCCGGGAAGAGCGCAATGATGATACCAACATGGGCCAGTGAAGCAACATCCTCCGCAACTAAACTGAAGAACAAAATGACAGCAACTTGTCTGTTGCCCTCCCCCAATTCCCCAATAAAAATCTTTAAAAAAAAAATGAATTTTTAGGAATGTATCTGTCATGTGAATTTTGTTTCTGGGAGCATGGTAGTTTCTCAATGTTTATTAACTAGAAATGAAAAGGTTTTAATCTGCCTCCTTGACTTAGCAAGTATTCAAATGTAAGCCTAATTGCATCTTAGTCTTATCTTTTTATGGTTTATTGTTTCACCTCTTTTTCCTAAAAGAGCAAGCTCCAGAAATGTCCAGTATATTGAAGGTTGAATGAAATTTGTGAGTGTGTTAATAACGCCTTAAAATAATTCTCTCCTTTCTGATAGAATAAAACCCAATCTGCCCAGTATGATTGTTTTCCTGAGCACCTGACATGAGCATAGGTCTAACTCTGTCAAAGAATGCTTTATTTGTGGCTTTTTGTTTTGTTTTGTTTTGAGGGCAATGTCATTGGCCCTCACATGTGGGCCCAAACTGGGGCCGCTGGCTTCCCAAGCCAGCGCTTAACCACCGCGCCACTTGGCTGGCCCTGTGGCTTTTTTTTTTTTTTTCAAAATCAGTTTACATTTATAAAAGGCATAAAACATGTACAAATTCTCCTTGTGTTATAGGAGAATAGTTGACCTACTTAGGAGAACAAGCTGTTTTTAAAAATATGGGACTATGTATTTGAATTTAAAATTGCATGATAATAAATTTTTTTAGACAAGGTAGTTGAAATAAATCCTCTATTGAGTGAGAAAAAGATGACTCCTTGGTAACACTTCCTAACCTGTTTAAAAATCCCATAATAGATAATACTCTAATTCAGATTTCTGTTGCCCACAATTCATTCCTATCAAAAGGGCTGAAGGGCCGGCTGAGTGGCGCGGTGGTTAAGCGCTGGTTTGGGAAGCCAGCGGCCCTGGTTCAGTCCCACATATGAGGGCCAGTGACACTGCCCTCAAAAAAAAAAAAAAGGGCTGAAAGGTACCAGTGTTAAACTATTTCTTTGTTCAATTTTAATGACTTTTTCCTACACACTGACTTTTAGTATTGTGTTTTACTAATGCTTAGCAGCTCCACTATAAGAAAAAAAATGGAAACTTAAATCAGTCCATTCCATTAATTTGGGGATGGGAGGAAGAGATGTATAATAAAAAAAAAAAACATTGAGAGAATTAGATAGAAATTTGGAAATTATAATTTCAGAC
The DNA here is from genome assembly GCA_033961575.1 of Aselliscus stoliczkanus. Taxonomy (NCBI): domain Eukaryota; kingdom Metazoa; phylum Chordata; class Mammalia; order Chiroptera; family Hipposideridae; genus Aselliscus; species Aselliscus stoliczkanus. The sequence continues at coordinate 13,299,784 of CM066730.1, forward strand.
ACCCTATTACTTTGAGCTGACTGTACCATATATATAATTTTGAAGTATGCCTAATTTTAAATGCACATACACCATTGTATCATTTTTTTATTCACTATTTTGTAAAATACTGTTAAAAGTAAGCCTAAAGGCCATACTTAAGCTATCACTCTAAAATAGTATAAAGAAGCTCATTCGAGTCTTTTAGAAATAACATTGGTCTATTGTATATGGTACATATCAACAATTTATTTCACTTTTAACCTATCACATAACCCATCCCGCAGTTATTCATGGATGTGGTTAGAGGAAGTTATTTTCCCCCTGACAAAAAATGGACCATTTTTCCCTGTTTAGTGAAATCTGGAACACAGATCATTATAGTGCTTTTGGCAGCTAATTTGAACATCAGTGACTCAACTTGGAGAAGAATCTTTTTTCTGCCCTAAAGAATCTCTGAGTTTTCAGACTCCAGTAATTGAAAAATCCCCAAACACTCACTCACAGAGGAGATACACATTACTGCAGGAACAGTCTACAAATTGTAAAGTATTCAATTTACATCCCCAGCACCTCAGGGCAGTTCTGAAGAATTTATAACTTTGGGAACCTTTGAACTAACAAAATATAGCATTTCACAGTAAAGTCTACTTGCATAAAAGTTTTAAACTCCTTTCTTTCCTTTTATAAAGGAACTACTTCCTTCACTTGTGACTCTGGCTGGGAAGAGTTTATATTCACTAACATGCAACCCATGAAAAAGCTTAGGCAAAAAGAAGCAAAGAGGAAAGAAATAAAACAGGAACATTTTTTCTGTCAAAAATGATGCCTGAATTTATGTTAATTATTCCTGAGCCACTGTGGTATAGTTATTATAACTGTTTTAAGGTATTATAACAGAGAATTTTATTTTTATGACTGTACTTCAATTTTGAGAAAATATTATGGTGTTGATTTTTTTTTCCTGTTTGTGGTTCTTTCTTGGATATGTAGTTTTTGATTAATAAATATATCAGTTATTTTTGATATTTTTAAGGAAGTTTAGGAAAAATGCTTTTATTGATGAATTAAAATTTGGAGCTTTCATGAAGACAACTCTTTGTCAGACATTTAGATTAACAAATAAAATTTCTTCTTGTTAGTTGCCAAGTGTACTTCCAAAGCCAATTAACCTTAAATGATTTATTTAATTTTAAAATACGGCTCTATAGTATTTGGTTCTCCTTGTTTTACGGCTCTTGCAAATGAAGCAGTAAGAAATTTGCAATGGATTAAATAGGGCCTATATATTCTAGGTAGGAAATTATCTTTTTCTGGCCCTTCCTCTGGCTTTTTGATCAAAGATGATTTCTTGTAATGACTAGTCTTTTCACATCTGTGGCTCAGGACAATTTTAGCACTTGAATCGAAAATAGAAAAAAAGCAAAGAAAAACTCCTTTATGAAACCTTTCTCAATTATTTAATTAGCATATCCATTACCAATACTATGATAGCAATAATGAAACATTTTAAATGCAGTAATTTAATAAGTCTTTTTTTAGTTTAAAAATTGATCAATGTTTCTGTTAATTAATAACCTAGGAAACAATAATCTCATAAAACTGGTTTATTCTGCCCAGAAAATTAGGCAATCCGTCATGACTGATTTGTTCACATCTCTCCCTGCAAATAAGTGAGATGGAAACTTTAAAACCAATAAGATAATGCACTTTACAAATCAACTGAGAGAGATGGATAAACTAAGATGCCACTGGCATCAGTTACAAAAAATCTGTTGTGTTTCCAATTATTTGAGCAGATTTTTGTATCCCAATTTGCTGCCAGCCTGTCTGCATCTAGCCCCCTCCTCCTGTTTTTTCAAACCAAATCATCAGGTCTTAAATCAGAACAAGCTCATCATATCATACTATGAAAGGCCAACAGGGGATAAAGGACACCAGATGTTATATGAGTTTTCTTTTAGGCTTTCATTTCAGCCTTCCTGCATTCCCCATGCTGCTTTTTACTTGTCAGAAACGAAAATGTGCTTTGATAGATAACAACCCTATTTTCTTCACTGACTGAGCTTAGAGAATACCATTAAGTATTGATATCTAGGGTGTTTAACTAGGGAATGCAATCACAGCAGTCCTAAAATTGGGGTTCTGTTGCATTATTTTACATGCCAAGATTTTCAGAAGACTCCAAATTAATTTTGTTTTCCTTAGGAAAAAATGTCATAGAGTTTAGTTGTGAGAGATGAACAGAAGAGGAACCAAGGCTTCTCCCTAGCTGAACCCCTACTTCTCTCTGCCAATCTAAGCTTATATTCGGGGGTCCAAATAGCCCAGGGAAGGCATGCAGAAGTGAATTTTCGAGACGGAATGATGGCCCCAGCCTGCCAAAGCAAACTATTGAACTGCTTTGTACTTTGAGAGCTTAGTATTTGTACAACTTTGGTTTTATTAACAAAGGAAGGAAAAAACAAGTGGTCTTCAATAATCTACCTTTACAGAGACAATCTAATCATGCTTGATGTTGATAACTCTGATACGTGTAAAACTGGAATGACTTGATTTGTTCATGAAGGGGCTTCAAGGTCAGCCTGCACTATCCTTTACCAGCTAAATAACATAACTACATTATGTGATTTGGTTCAGGACAGGAAGATTACTCTCCTCTGACTTCCAATAAAATGATATTAAAATAAAGACTTTCATAGCCATTATAGTATATGTATTATAAAGGGATTATGTACTGATGATCTGTTCATAGCCTCCTGGACCACGTGTGGGTAGCACATGCTTTGCCTGAGAAGTAGACAAATCAAAGTTGAATGATTTCAACAAGTCAAAATTTTCCTATGGTAGCCTCAGGTCTTAGAGGTGGAGGAAAACACTTGAATCATGTTTTAGGAATAAATGCTGCTGTTGTTAAATCTAGATGATAATCCCCTCTCCTCCAAGTGACATTTAGCAATATCTGGAGACACTGTTGGTCGTCATGACTAAGCAGGGTTTGTTCTTGGCAGCTAGCTGGTAGAGGCCAGGGATGCTGCTAAATATCCTACGAAGCATGGGAACACCCCACAGTTATTCAGCCCCAAATTCCAATAGTGGCAAGGTTGAAAAACTGGTGTAAAAGATGAAAATGGTAAAACGAGCACTTATGTCAAATGCTGGGAGAATGGAAGAGGGGCGGTGGTGCCAGAATTGGCCAGGACCACCAGTTCAGTAAAAGCTGGGAATCAAGCCAAGGCTGGAGCCTTCTCATGTGGTTCACAGAGATGAAAAGGACTGTATCTAAAGGAACATCCAGCTTGTCTACCCAGCTTGTAACTCTTCTGTGACCAGTGGCTGGAAATTATTAAAGATTATCTGGTAATAATAAACTGTATGATAAAAAGGCACCCAGATGCTCAGATTAAACCCTGCAATCTCCATGAACCAGCATTAGTAAAGGCCACATGGTGGCTACTAGATAAATGTTAATTTAATGAACAAAAGAGTACTTGTGTGGTTTTTTTTCCAGCTGAGCCATCCTGTTACCTGTTGGCAGCTCAGCGGCTGCTCAGCTCAGGCTGGGCATCGAACTGCGTTGCTCAGAGCTCAGCTTGCGCTCTTGAGTGAGCTCTTAACTAACTGAGCCACTCGGCCGGCCTAATAATTGTTTTTTAATTGAACAAATAAACAAACAAGCTAACTCTTTCTGGATGTCCTTACTTAACAGCGGTTTACTGACTCGTCTCAATCACTTAGCCCAGCAGGAATAGTTTAATGACAAACACCTTAGGGACCTCACAGAGTGGATGCAGACCTCAGAACTTCACACAAAAGCAGCTGATTCACCTGTACCATCCTTATGATGAAAAAGAGGATTGATGCTTTATATACAGATACATAAATTGAAGACGTTTAGCATTTCGTGCTTTGTGATCAGCAGCATATTCAAAAGTATTGGCTAACAAAAATTACCTTGATATTTTCTACTTTGTTTTCTTTGCCTATTATCTTCAAAGGCTAAGAAGCAAAAATAAGTTAGAAACATAAAATAGATCAAAACACATGAAATGGCTAATATTCAACTTTTGACTTATAAGAATGGCATTTTTATATGGTTCAGTCTAACTGAAAAAGTTTAGGATAAATGAGATAAACCATATACAATGCCTTTGTGAAAATTGCAGAACAATTTTCCTAATCGGTAACCATGATAATCCACTGTCAGTTCCATTTGATCCACACTTATATATTCCACTATGCAATTGTGAAGTAGGTGCAGGGAGAGGGTAGGGGATAGGTGAGAAAGCTATCAGGAAACTGAAGTAGAAATTCCAGTCCAAAAGGAGATACCCTGCCATGGAAAAGGCCTGTTGTGGCTAATTATGGTCTAGCCCAGGCTGTTAAAGCAAGCTGAAGTTTGGATCCTGTGGTTAGGTTAGAAAATTTGGATGTAAGTTATAGCAACTGTAGCCTCAGGTACAGTATTGAGTTTTACTTGGAGAAATCCACCTGAGAAAAATATGAATAAGTGCCTGGCCCTATTTTATGGTGAGAAACCTTTGGGTAGAAGCATGCAGTAGAGCAGGATAGATTTCCTAAAAAACATTTAGGAAACTGTAAATGGTAAATTCAAACCATTCATCCACACTCTTTTTTCCTTTGGCTTCAATGTCAGTTCTCACTTCTGCTTCTTCTCTGAGCTTTCTGACCACTTGTTTTCCTTATCTACCTTATTCATTTAACCTTGGAGTTTATCAGGAAACTGTCTTGATAATCTGCTTTTCGTGTTATAGTTTTTTACTAGGACCAGCTCATGCTATGTTCATAATTGCATTTCTAAGTGGATGTTGCATACTGATGACTGTTTAATCTGTTTTCTCCATCCTAATGCTTTCCTTAAGCTTCAGATGCCAACATATCAGATTCCTCTAATTCAATATATTTACAACTTAACATTGCTATCTATACGTCCTTTCCTTACTACCATCAATCTGTTATTCATTATCCCGTTATACTTCTTGCTTTTCCATTGCAACCACCATTTTTAGCTATATGACCTTGAATGAGTTATTTAACCTCATTAAATCTTCAAATAATGTCACCTATTCCTGTCTAGCCTCCATTAAATTAATTTTCATGCTATAGCCAGAGCTACCGATCTACAATATAAATCTAATCAAGCCATATCCCTGCCTAAAGTAATTCATCACAGTCCCATTACCTATATGCTAAAATTCAGTTATTTAGTATTGTGTTCAGCACCATTTCTGATCCCAAAATTACCTTCTTCTATCCCCTAGTCTTTCACCATTTTCTGTTACTCTGATAATTTCTTACTAATTTCCATTTCCTGCCCACCTGTGTTGTTTCAAACTCCAAACCTTTCCTCATACTCTTCTCTTGGCTTCTTTACTCTTCTGGTCACTCTTACTCATCCTCCAATTAACGCATCATCTTCTTATCCATGTAACATCCATTGAACCCTGTTTTTAAACCAAATACCTTCTTTACCTGTTCTCCAATAGCATCCTGCACCTTCATTAAGTTGATAATATTACGGTGCTCCTCAAACTCACACTGAACTGTTATTTCTTTCAAGTTTCATAGTGAGTAACAACAGGGGTGAGAAGAAAATGTGATACTGAGTCCAGTGTCATCTCAAATATGGAAACTTTGCTTTAATCTGTTCAAAAAATGATTATCCAAGAAGGTTTCATTTAATGAAAGTTCTCTGCAGCAACATCTACAAGAATAACAAAATCCACTGGAAATCATTGCCATGTGATATTGAAATCATCTGCCTATGACATTGTTATGAAGCATTTGATGTCATGCACCAAAACTAATGCTTAGAAACAAAAAGTAGTTGATGAACTAAACAGATTTGGCCCATAATAAGCATTGAACAAATGATGGTTGATGGTAATAATAATATTTTTGCATGCTTAATATTCAAAACTTAGTGTTTTTATATTTGGCATTTTTTTTTTACCAAGTAGTATACGTGCATATGTATGCAAAACCAGGAAGTCAGATATTTTTAACCTTCTAAATATATATCAATGTACATATATATTTGTATTATAACAACGACTCTTTTTGACCTTACTTTACTCAGGTTCCTCTGAGCTCTCTGCTGAACTAGATCTGACAATGTTGGCTTTCTTCTCTGTCTTTATAGAATTCAGTTGAGCAAGAATCCTGTTAAGTCAGTTTAGGGAAAACCCCAGGCCCTTAATATCAAATCACCCTGCCTTCAGCAACAATTCTGCTGAGTAGATCTAACAAGAGTCTCCCTAACTCCTGATGTCTTCTCTTAGTTGTTTTTCATCCACTTATCCCCACACTAATCCTTCATTATAAATCCCCACTTTTTTTTGTTAGAATCAGACTTGAGTCCAATCTCTGTCGCACTGCCAGGTCCCATCAGTGACCCCTACACCCAAGATGACGCCCCACCGCCCCATAAAATATGCTTTACAATTGTTTAACAAGTGTCATGACAAAATAGTTTCTTCATCAGTTAGTATAATATTTTTTTATTTAATATGAAATATGTATTTATACTGATATATGCACTTATAATCTGCTTATAAAAAAGCATCTTTATCTGAAATTGCATAAAGTAAGATGGTGAATCCTACAATCCTGCCTTCCCTATTTGCATTTGGCATAGGTATTTCCACATTGTTAAAAATGGTTTGTAAGTGCTGTAATACATGAAAATTCAACACAATTATCTATTGAACAGAAGTAAAGGATTATAGAAGTTTTGTTCTGTCTAAACCCATGCAGAGCCCACCACATGGGTATCAATCAGCAATGAGTCGTAGACAGGTGAAGAGGAGATTTATTGATTACACAACCTGAGCTGCTCTAAAAATCAAGTGTCACCACTGGAAAGAAAGACAGTGACTTGGAGGAGGCCTGAAACCATCATTCAAACAATTTCTGTGCATTTTCATAAAAGGAATCTGAGACTGCAGCTGCTTAATACATAACTAGCAGGCCATGGCTCAGATTATGAAGAACTGACAAGTAATTTATAAGTTGAATCATAAATATACAAAATCCAGGACCTTGTGATTTAAGAAACAAAAATTTATCACTGTCTATGCAGGAGATGCTGGACAAGAATTTCTGTAATATCAAAACTCATCATCTTAAAATAGAATTCAGGAAAAAATTAAATGGATTTTTAAAAATCAGTTAACATAATGTATTACTTATTAAATTCTTTCATAGAGCAAATAGAAGACTAATTTCTCTGGAGCCATTCATGCCCCCAAAAGTTATAATTAAAGACACAAATTGAATGATTTTAATAATGATGAACGTTCAACTTTTTAGCGCTTAGGTATGGTAATATGATAGTCACAGAAGGACTTCATCTCTTTCATTTTCATTTCACTTTCTCTCCTGGGACTTATTAAGGGCATTTTTCCTCATTTATTTATTTATTTATGGACATTAAAATACTATCAGGAGTTAAGTGGCTATTTTTTAAAGATAGCATCAACTACTCAAAAAAATATAGTAGGATTTTGAGTCTAAAGAAGGATTTCTGAATTTCCAAGTGTATACTCTATGCTATTTACCTCTGCATATCTTTCCAGTTGTCCAGGGTCCTGCCAAGAACCAGGATTCACACGTATGTTGGCGCACTTTCTCTGTTGTTTCCTTTTTCACAGAACACAGTGATCACTGACACCTTTACGGAAAGCACTTAGAATGTAAAAGTGAAATCAAAACTATTCTTAAAAGATGGTGACAAAATGCAATATTAAAACTTGCTGGAAAATAAACAACCCTTACATGCTGGTTGCTCAGGATATTTGTATTTTTATATCATTTAGGAAAATCCTATTATGGCCTTAGCCACAGACACATCCCTGGTGAGCAAGATAGAGGCAGTTCATAAAACACACAGCATTTTCAGCCAGAAAATAGGGCAGCCTATTGCTTTCCATAGATGACTGTTACACCCCAGCTCCTATCAATAGAATATAATCTCATTGCAGCAGGCAATATTTGGTATCAATAAACTATTTTTATTTTTAGATATGTACAGTCGGCTCCTACTTAAAGGACAAAAATATTTTGTGTTTTTTTTTGCAATGACTAGTTAGTATCTTATAAACATATTTATACAATGAAGTAGTAAAACAAAGATGTGCAGTAGTTAAACACAAGTATTCAGAGATCTATTTCCTTTTCGCTTTGTCTCTTCAATCTCTTTCTCTCTTGCATAAACTGTCAATTCTCCAAACGCCATTACAAAATGATTTGAGTCATGGTTTCAGCTGTATAATTAATCCTCCCATCAATGGATACCAAATTAGATGTCTGCTTCTATAATGCCCTCTCATTGCTACAGTATGGGGATCTATGTGCGTTTGACACTTGATCAGGATAATTCCCCCCAAAAATGGGACAGATGCCAAATTCCAAAAGCCTGTGTGTGTCTAATATTATGTAGGCTCCACACCCAATATGGCCAGTCTCCACACATGCAAAATAAAATAAATTTTGCTGTGCTGTTATAACAACGATTAAAATATAATAAGCTAATGAGATTACAATAGCTGATTGTGAACAAGACCAATTGTGTTAATTGGAAGCTCCTGAATGGCAATTTTAGCTGCTGCTGAGTTTTGAAATATAATCAGTTTTACTAATTTTATCTGATTTCTTAATGAAGCTTGCCCTGAGCAATTGTTCTATGTGTTCTTGAGCAAACAGTGTATGTCATAACTGCTGCCATTAATTTCGATTACTTTAGTTAAAATAAATAGTTGTACTTGGGTGGCTTTCAGAAAATACATCATAGGAGATGTAATGCTGGAAAACAATGAGCACTTCATTTTTTGCTTTGTTTAACTACATTTTTTATGATGCATTTCAATCACGAAGATTCTCACTTTGGTATTACCAGACCCTTGCCAGGGTCTAATTGCATAAATCCAGAAGAGCTACCATTTGTTATTTTGTAATAGTTCTCCTCTATCAGTTGAGAATGAAGATCAGATTTACATTGAGGAAAAGGTAACTGATATCAAATGTATCCTGTGCATAAGACCAAAAAAAAGTTGTTGAAATGTTTAGGGAGAGTTTCTATCCACAAGTCTTTGTGTTGGCAGCACACAGATCATACCATCAATACCAACCACCAACGTTAATGGCTGGGACTGCAGGAGAGCAAGCACTCAAGTTATTTGTTTTCACAGTAGATTAATATACATTGAATGGCTCCTCCGAGCTTTTTAAGTGCATTGGAAGACTGCCATGCCATACAGCCAGTTATAAGACACTGAAACTCGAAGGGAAAATAAAGTTTGGGGAAAGCAAAAATGCCATTTACACAAGCTAAAGAAACATCTTTCATCCTTCCGATTTTTTAATTCAATCTTTCAACATCTGCAATTAGGATTGTATATTTAGATTATTTAATGCCTGTGAGCAAAGGTTAAGTGGGTTTTTACAGAAACACATGAGGAGACGGGATAAACTTTTTTTTTTTTCCTCCAGGTTTTTTGTCTCCTTTAATCAGGAGCAGATCCTCAGTTTTTCCTGACATTTTAAAGGAATTTTTAAAAAGTGTATGAGGAATTTGAAGCCCAGATAGGTAAAATGACTTGCCCAGGGCTGACAGTAAGACATCTTAGAACAGCTGGGGCTGGGAATCTGATCTCTGCTGACCTGGTTACACACCCCTCACTGCTGTCCTCCCTTCCCCCAGCTCCCAGTAAACAGCAAACACTTGTCTCCTACGATTTTTTTTCTTTCCTTTTTTTTAATGTTTATATTTATTATTATTATTAATATAGTTTCAGGTGTACAAAGCAACATAATGATTAGACATTTACACATCTCACAAACTGATAACCCCAAGTCTACTACCCATCTGATTCTGTACATAGTTATTATAATACTGTTGACTGTACTCTCTTTGCTTTATGTTACATCCCTGTGACTATTTTGTGACTACCAATCTGTACTTAGTAATCCCTTCACCTTTCTCACCCATCCCCCAACTCCCCACATATATAGCAACCATAAATTTGTTCTCTGTATCTATGAGTCTATTTCTCTTTTGTTCATTTATTGTGTTCTTTAGATTCTACTTATAAGTGAGATCATATGACATTTGTCTTGTTTGATTTATTTCACTTGGCATAATACCTTCTAGGTCTATCCATGTTGCCATAAATGGTAAGATTTTATTTCTTTTCATGGCAGAGTAATACTCCATTGTGTAAATGTACCACAATTTCTTTATCCAATAGTCTATTGATGGGCATTTCGATTATATCCATATCTTGGCTATTGTGAATAGTGCTGCAGTAAACATAGGGATGCATTTATATTTTTTTAATTAGTGTTTTGGGTTTCTTTGGATAAATATCCACCAGTGAAATTACATAAAGTAGTCTATTTTTAGTATTTTGAGGAACCTCCAAACTGTTCCATAGTGGCTGCACCAATTTATATTCCCCCTAACAGTGCACAAGGGTTCCCTTTTCTCCAAGTCCTTGCCAACATTTGTTGCTTGTTGGTTTATTGATGACAGCCATTCTGATGTGAGGTGATATCTCATTGAGGTTTTCATTTACATTGCTCTGATGATTAGTGATGTTGAGCATCTTTTAATGTCTGTTGGCCATCTGTATGTCCTCTGGAGACATGTCTGTTCAGGTTCTCTGCCCATCTTTTAATTGGATTATTTGTGGGTTTTTTTGGTATTAGGTTGCATGAGTTCTTTATAAATTGTGGATATTAACCCATTATCATATGTATCATTGGCAAATATCTTCTTCCATTCAGTAGGCTGTGTTTTCATACTGTACATGGTTTGCTTTGCTGTGCAAAAACTTATTTTTTTTTAAAGATTTTATTGGGGGAGGGAACAGCATTGGGGAATCAAAGAAGCAGAACAGGCAAGCTGCTGTCTTTTTGTTCTTCAGTCTAGTTGTGGAGAATGTCGCTTCACTGGCCCATGTTGGTATTGTGATCATTGCGCTCTTCCCAGCTGAGGCAGATAAGTTGCCAATCATTGGATGGCCACTCACGGTGGCTCACAGCAGCCCATTGCAGCTCCACTGCAGCCTACGCCATCACAGGGGACTCACAGCAGCCCAATTCCAGGTCGAGCTGTTGTTCACCATCTTAGCTGTAGAGGGCGCAGCGTCACTGGCCCTCATATGTAGGATCCGAACCGGCGGCCCTGCTGCTCAGAGCTTGCGCTCCCAAGTCAACTCTTAATCAAAGAGCCACTCTGCCAGCCCGCTGAGCAAAAACTTTTTAATTTGATGTAGTCCAATTTGTTTGTTTTTTCTTCTTTCCCTTGTCTGAAGAGATATATCAGTAAAAATTTTACTAAGGGTAATGTCTGCGAATTTACTGCCTATATTTTCTTCTAGGATTTTTATGATCTCAGGTCTTACATTTAAGTCTCTAATCAGTTTTGAGTTTATTCTTATGGAGTAAGAAGGTGGTTCTGTTTCAGTATTTTGCATGTATTTGTCCAGTTTTTCCTCTACCATTTATTGAATAGACTGTTTTTACCCCAGTATATATTCTTGACTTCTTTGTCATAGATTAAATGACTATATAGGCATGGATTTATTTCTTGGCTCTCTTCTGTTCCATTGATAATATGTGTCTGCTTTCATGCCAATATCATGCCATTTCGATTACTATGGTCTTGTAGTGTAATTTTATATTAGGTAACATGGTGCTTTAGCTCTGTTCTTCTTTCTCAGGATTGCCATGGCTATTTGGGGTCTTTTATGTTCCATATAAATTTTAGAATTATTTGTTCTACTTCTGTGAAAAATTCCATTTGCATTTTTATAGGGATTTCATTGAATCTATGTATTGCTTTGGGTAGTATGGACATTTTAACTACATTATTTTTTCCTATCCATGACCATGGTATATGTTTCCATTTATTTGTATCTTTTTAAAATTTCTCTCTTCAGGGACAGCCAAGTGGTGCGTTGGTTAAGAGCTGGCTTGGGTCACCAGTTCGATCCCACATATGAGGGCAGTGACACTGCCCACTACAGATAAGATGGTGAACAACAGCTCCACTGGAGCTGGGCTGCTGTGAGTCCCCGGGACGGCATAACTGCAGCCCCTGCTGCAGTGGGCAGCCATAGGCTACAGTGAGTGGCCAGCAGCCAGTGTGAGCAGCTGGCAGCCAGTGTGAGCTGCCAAGAGCCGCTGTGAGCGGCAGTCCAGAGGCCGGCGACTGATCTGCCTCACCCGAGAAGAGCGCAATGATGATGCCAACATCGGTCAGTGAAGCAATGTCCTCCACAGCTAGACGGAAGAACAAAAGGACAGCAACTTGTCCGTTCCCCTTCCCCAATTCCCCAATAAAAAAAATCTTAAAAAAAAAATTTCTCTCTTCAACGTCTTATAATATGAGTACAGGTCTTTTACTTCCTTGGTTAAATTTATTCTTAGGTATATTTTTGATGAAATTTTAAGTGGGACTGTTTTCTTAATTTCAGTTTCTGAGAGTTCGTTATTGGTGTATAAAAATGCAAATGATTGCTGAATATTAATTTTTGTATCCTGCTACTTTTCTAGATTCATTCATCAGTCTAATCTTTGGGGTTCTCTATAAATAGTACCATGTCATCTGCAAATAATGACAGTTTTACTTCTTCCTTTCCCAGTTGGATTTATTTATTTATTTATTTATTTATTTATTTATTTATTTATTTATTTATTTTGTCTGATTGCTGTGGCTACAACTTCCAGCACTGTGTTGAATAAAGGTGATGCAAGTGGGCATCCTTGCCTTTTTTTCTGATCTTAAGGAGAATGTTCTTAACTTTCCCCACTGAGTATGATATTAACTGTGGATTTGTCATAAATGACCTTTATTATGTTGAGATATGTTTCCTCTATCCTGATCTTACTGAGTTTTTATCATAAATGGATGCTGAATTTTGTAAAATGCTTGTTCTGCATCTATTGATATGACCATAAGATTTTAATTTCTCATTTTGTTTATGGGGTGTACCACATTAACTTGTGGATATTGAACCAAACTTGCATAACACGAAAGAAACCTACTTGATAGTAGTGTATGATCTTTTTAATGTATTGCTGAATTCAATTTGCTAATATTTTGCTGAACATTTTCAATCTTTGTTTATTAGGGATATCAGCATATAGTTTTCTTTTCTTTTCTTCTTTAAATGTCTTTGTCTGGTTTTGGAATCATAATAGTGACCTCATAAAATTAGCATGGGAGCCTTCCCTCCTCTTGACTTTATTGAAATAGTTTAAGAGGAATAGGTGTAAATTCTTTTTTGAATGTTTCGTAAAATTCACCTGTGAAGCTATCTACTCCAGGACTTTTGTTTGTTGGGAGCTTGTTGATTATTGATTCTGTTAAGTGTTCTGTTTCTTTTTAATTCAGCCTTAGAAGATTGTATGCTTCTAGGAATTTATCCATTTCCTCCAGATTATCCAATTTGTTGGTGAATAGTTGCTTTCATTTTCTTAATTTTTTTTTTGTTATTTCTGTGGTGTCTATTGTCACTTCTCTTTCAGTTCTGATTTTATTTATTTGGGTTCTCTTTCTTTTTTTCTTGATGAATCAGGTTAAAGGTTTGTCAATTTTACTTATCTTTTCAAAAAAGAACTTTTGGTTTCTTTGATCTTTTATATTGTTTTTTTTTTTTTAGCTCCCATTCCATTTATTTCTGCCTTGATTTTTATTATTTCCTTCCTTGTACTCACTTTGGGCTTCACTTGCTCTTCTTTTTCCAGTTCCCTTAGATGTAAAGTTAGACTATTTGGGGGGGATTTTTCTTGGTTCTAGAGGTAGGTCTGTATTGCTATAAATTTCCATATTGGGACTGCTTTCGCTGTATCCCTAGATTTTGGGTCATTGTGGTTTCATTTTCATTTGTCTCAAGGTATCTTTTGATTTCTTCCTTGATCTCATTGTTAACCTATTCATTGTTTAGTAGCATGTTGTTTAGCCTCCATGTGTTTGTCTGTTGTTCAGTGATTTTCTTGTTATTGATTTCTAGTTTCATACTATTATGGTCAGAGAAGACACTTGATATGATTTCAGTCTTAAATTTATTGAGACTTGTTTCGTGGTCTAACATGTGGTCCAACTTGGAAAATGTTCCATGTGCACTTAAAAAGAATGTATATTCTGCTGCTTTGGGATAAAATGCTCTAAAAGTACCAATTAAATTTATCTGGTCTATTGTGTCACTTAAGGCCACTGTTTCTTTGTTGATTTTCTGTCTGGAAGATCTGTCCATTGGTGTCAATGGGGTGGTAAAGGCCCCTACTATTATTGTGTTACTCTTAATCTCTGCATTTATGTTGGTCGGTATTTGTTTTATATATTTAGGTGCCCCTATGTTAGGTGCATAGATGTTTACTAGGTTTAGGTCTGCCTATTGGATTGATCCTTTTATCATTATGTAATGTCTTTTTTTGTCTCTTATTATAGTCTTTGTTTTAAAGTATATTTTATCTGATATATGTATTGCAATCCCACCTTTCCTCTCATTTCCATTTGCATGAAATATCTTTTCTATCCCTTTACTTTCAGTCTATGTGTGTCTTTCAATCTGAGGTGGGTTGCTTGTAGACAGCATATGCATGGGTCTTGTTTTCTTATCCATTCAGCTACCCTGTCCTTTTGTTGTTGTTGTTTTTAAAGATTTTATTGGGGAATTGGAGAGGGGAACAGCACTGCGGAATCGGGGAAGGGGAACAAACAAGTTGCTGTCCTTTGGTTCTTCAGTCTAGTTGTGGAGGACGCTGCTTCACTGGCCCATGTTGGTATTATGATCATTGTGCTCTTCCCAGCTGAGCCAATTGGTTGCTGGCCATTGGACGGCTGCTCACAGCAGCTCACGGCAGTTCTCAGCAGCTGTTGGCCACTGGCCACTAATGCTGGCTGTTGGAGGGCCATTCATGGTAGCTCATGGCACTGCAAACCCACCACAGCCTATGAAGTCACTGGCCACTCACTGCAGCCCAGGTCCAGATCAAGCTGTTGTTCACCATCTTAGCTATAGAGGGTGCAGAATTACTGGCCCATGTGGAAACAAACTAGGGGCCCTGATGTTCAGAGCTTGTGTTCCCAAGCTAACTCTTAACCAACTGAGCCGCTCAGCTAACCCTACCCTGTCTTTTGATTGGAGCACTTAATCCATTTATATTTAAACTCATTATTGATAGATGCCTAGTTATTGCCATTTTTTAATTCATATTTTTGAACTTTTGCTTTTTTTTTTTTTTTCTTCCCTCTTCTGTGTAGAGAAGTCCTTTTAACATCCTTATAATACTGGTTTGGTGATAATGAATTCCTTTAGCTTTTTTTTTGTCTGGGAAGCTCTTTTTCTCTCCTTCAATTTAAAATGATAACCTTGCCTGGTAAAGAAGCCTTAGTTATAGGCCATTGGTGTTTTGTGTTTTTTTTTTTATTTATTTTTTTTATCATTTTGGATATTTCCTGCCTGCAAAGTTTCTGTTGAGATAATGTTATGAGATAACTGGTATCTTCCTTGTAAGTAACCAGTTGCCTTTTTTTGTTGCCTTTAGCATTCTCTCTTTGTCTTTAACCTTTGCCATTTTAATTATAATATGCCTTGGTGTGGTTGTGTTTGGATTTAACTTGTTTGGGACTCTGTATACTCCCTGGGCTTGTATGTCTATTTCCTTCACCAGGTTGGGAAAGTTTTCAATAATTATTTCTTCATATAGATGCTCAATCCCTTGCTCCCTCTTTTCTCCTTCTGAACTCTTATGATAACAGTTTCATTATGCTTACTATTATCCCAAAAGTCCTTTAAGATTCTTTTTCATTTTGTAACTCCAATTTGGTGTTTTCTGCTAGTTTGTCTTCTAAATCGCTGATTTGACCCCCTGCTTCACCTGTTTTGCTGTTGATTTCTTCTAGTGTATTCTTCATTTCAGTTATTGTATTCTTTCTTTCTGATTGTTCTTTAATATTTTTCTTTGTCCTCCTACATGCTTACTATCTCTTCGTTGAAGTTCTTACTAAGTTTCCTTAAGCATTCTTTTTTTAAAAAAAAAAATTAGTTTCAGGTGTACAACACAGTGCAATAGTTATACATTTTACCCCTCAAAGTGACAACCCCCCACCCCCAATTCGCCACCCCACTCCCCCCCATATCATATATATCTATTACTCTTCCTCTGACTCTCTTCCACAGTATAATCCACATCCCGTGACTATCTATATATATTCAATTACAGTAGGTATACCACCACCGCTTTAGTAATACAGTGCAGTGATCAAACCTCTACTCCATCCATGAAATGGTCTCCCTAACAAGACCTATGATCATCTGACATTCCACAGAATATTTACAACATTATTAATTATATTCCCCAAACTGTTTTTCCTATCCCAGTGGCAATATTGTAGTTGCCCATTTTTGCTGTCTAATCCCTTCTCCCTCATCCCCATTCCACTCCCAATTAGCAACCCTGATTTTTCCTCTGTATCTATGAGACAGTTTCTGTTTACTTTGCTCATTCATACAGTTTTTCAGATTCCACATATGAGTGAGATCATATGGTATTTGTCCTTCTCTTGACTGACTTATTTCACTCAACATAATAGTCTCTAGGTCCACCCATATCATTGCAAATGGCACGATTTCATTCTTCCTTATAGCGGAGTAATACTCCATTGTATAAATATACCACAGTTTCTTAATCCAGTCATCTACTGATGGACATTTTGGTTGTTTCCAAGTCTTAGCTATTGTAAATTGTGCTGCTATGAACATAGGGGTGCATAACATTTTTTGAATAAGTGTCTTGGTTTTTTTCAGGATAAATACCTAGGAGTGGAATTGCTGGGTCAAACGGTAGCTCTATTTCCAGTTCTTTGAGATACCTCCATACTGACTTCCATAGTGGCTGCACCAATCTGCAGTCCCACCAACAGTGCAGCAGGGTCCCCTTTTCCCCACAGCCCCGCCAGCACTTGTTGTTTGTTGATTTGTTGATGATAGCCATTCTGACTGGAGTGAGATGGTATCTCATGGTGGTTTTTATTTGCATTTCCCTAATGACCAGTGAGGTTGAACTTTTTTTCATATGCCTGTTGGCCATCTGTATGCCCTCTTTAGAGAAATGTCTCTTCATATCTTCTGCCCATTTTTTAATTGGGTTGTTTGTTTTTTTGGTGTTGAGTTTCATGAGTGTTTTATAAATTTTGGATATTAACCCCTTATCAGATATATCGTTGGCAAATATATTCTCCCATTCAGTAGGCTTCCTTTTTGTTTTATTAATGGTTTCCTTTGTTGTGAAAAAACTTTTAAGTCTGATATAATCCCATATGTTCATTTTTTCTTTTACTTCCCTTGCCCGTAGGGATGTATCAGTAAAAATATTGCTCCGGGTAATGTCTGCAAATGTACTCCCTATATTTTCTTTTAGGATTTTTATGGTTTCAGGTCTTACATTTAAGTCTTTAATCCATTTTGAATTTGTTCTTGTATAAGGCATAAGGAGATGATCCAGTTTCATTTTTTTGCATGTGTCAATCCAATTTTCCCAGCACCATTTATTGAATAGACTATCTTTACTCCAGTGTAAATTCTTGCTTCCCTTGTCATAGATTAACTGTCCGTAAATGCCTGGATTTATTTCTGGGCTCTCTGTTCTGTTCCACTGATCGATGTGCCTGTTTTTATGCCAATACCAAACTGTCTTGATTACTGTGGCCTTGTAGTAGGTTTTGATGTCTGGTAGCGTGATCCCCCCGACTTTGTTTTTATTTCTCAGAATTGCCGAGGCTATTCTGGGTCTTTTATGATTCCATATAAATTTTAGGATTATATTTTCTATTTCTGTGAAAAATGCCCTTGGTAGTTTGATAGGAATTGCATTGAATCTATATATTGCTTTAGGCAGTATGGACATTTTAACTATATTAATTCTTTCTATCCATGAGCACGGTAGGTGTTTCCATTTATTTGTATCTTCTATGATTTCTTTCTTCAGTGTCTTATAATTTTCTGAGTACAGATCTTTCACTTCTTTGGTTAAATTTATTTCTAGGTATTTTATAGTTCTTGACACAATTGTAAATGGGACAGTTTTCTTAATTTCTCTTTCCTTGAGTTTATTATTGGTATATGCAAATGCCACTGATTTCTTAGCATTGATTTTATATCCTGCTACTTTACTGAATTCGTCTATCAGTTCCAATAGTTTTTTGATGGACTCTTTGGGGTTCTCTATATACAGTATCATGTCATCTGCATATAATGACAATTTTACTTCTTCCTTGCTAATTTGGATGTCTTTTATTTCTTTTTGTTGTCTGATTGCTGTGGCGAGAACTTCCAGCACTATGTTGAATAAAAGAGGAGAAAGTGGACAGCCTTGTCTTGTTCCTGATCTTAAGGGGAATGGTTTTAGCTTTTCCCCATTGAGTATGTTAGCTGTAGGTTTATCATATATGGCTTTTATTATGTTGAGATATGATCCCTGTATTCCCACTTTGCTAAGGGTTTTTAACATAAATGGCTGTTGGATTTTGTCACATGCTTTTTCTGCATCTATTGAAATGACCATGTGATCTTTATCCTTCATTTTGTTGATGTGGTGTATCATGTTAATTGATTTACGGATGTTGAACCAGCCTTGCGCACTAGGGATGAATCCCACTTGATCATGATGTATGATCTTCTTAATATATTGCTGAATTCTGTTTGCTAATATTTTATTGAGAATTTTTGCATCTATATTCATCAGGGAGATTGGCCTGTAGTTTTCCTTTTTTGTGATGTCTTTATCTGATTTTGGAATCAGGGTGATAGTGGCTTCATAAAAAGAGTTTGGGAGCCTTCCCTCCTTCTGGATTTTTTGGAATAGTTTGAGAAGAATAGGTGATAGTTCTTTATTGAATGTTTGATAAAATTCACTTGTGAAGCCATCTGGTCCAGGGCTTTTGTTTTTTGGGAGCTTGTCAATTACTGATTCAATTTCCTTGGTAGTAATCAGGGTATTTAGATTTTCCGTTTCTTCTTGCGTTAGCTTTGGAAGGTTGTATGGTTCTAGAAAATTATCCATTTCTTCCGGATTGTCAAATTTGTTGGCATATCGTTGCTCATAGGAATTTCTTAGAATTTTTTGTATTTCTGTGATGTCTGTAGTCATTTCCCCTCTTTCATTCCTGATTTTGCTAATTTGAGTCCTCTTTCTTTTTTTTTTTTGATGAGCCTGGCTAGAGGTTTGTCAATTTTGTTTATCTTCTCAAGAAACCAGCTCTTGGTTTCATTGATCTTTTGAATTGTTTTTCTGTTCTCTATATTGTTTATTTCTGCTCTGGTCTTTATTATCTCCTTTCTTGTACTCCCCCTTGGGCCTCTTTTGCTGTCCTTTTTCCAGTTCCCTTAGGTATAATGATAACCTGTTGATTTGAGACTTTTCTTCTTTCTTTAGGTAGGCTTGCACTGCTATAAACTTCCCTCTTAGGACTGCTTTCGCAGCATCCCAGAGATTTTGGGTTGTGGTGTTTTCATTTTCGTTTGTCTTGAGGTATCTTTTGATTTCCTCCTTGATCTCATTTGTGACCCACTCACTATTTAATAGCATATTGTTTAGCCTCCATTTATTTGTCAGCTTCCCGGATTTCTTCTTATAATTGATTTCTAATTTCATGGCATTGTGGTCAGAGAATACAGTTGAAATGATTTCAGTCTTCTTAAATTTATTGAGACTTGTTTTGTGGCCTAACATGTGGTCTATCTTAGAAAATGTTCCATGTGCACTTGAAAAGAACGTATATTCTGTAGCTTTGGGATGAAATCTTAAGCATTCTTTTAACCAGTGTTTTAAACTCTGTTCCTGTAGGTTGGTTGCCTCCATCTTATTTAGTTATGTTTCTTTGTTTCCTCATTTTTGTAGCCTCTCTCTCTTTGCTTCCGTGTATTAGGTAGACCTCCTATGTTTCTCAGTCTTTTCCAGGAGGCCTTATGTAGTATGTGTCTTGTGCAGTTCTGTTGTGCAGTGTCCCTGATCACCTGTGCGTGTGATCCAGGAGTGTCCCTTGTGTGTGTTGTGTGTATGAGTATCCTCTTGTAGTTTATTGTTTTTGGCACTTCAGTGGGTGGGATTGACTCCCAGACTGACTGGGTGTGAGTATTGGCTATGCCGACAGTGTATGAGCTGCTGTGTGGGGCTGACTCCTCAGAGGGGCATTCACCCCAGTGGGCTCTTGATGTCTGTTGAGACTACCCCTTAGGTGTGCCACTTGTGGGGTTAACCAGGTAGTGCTCTGGTGTGGTCTGAAACTGGCTTCTGGGTGTGTTGTTTCTGGTGTTACTTGGGAGGGGCTCCCATGCAGGCCATTTTCAACCTTTCCTGTGACCAGCCTGTGGCTACCTGGTAGAATTTACAAAGCTATATGTGGTTGGTTGCTGCCTGTGCTGGACCTGGAGGCATGTGGGGGTGGCCTCTTTGTGAACAGAGGCTGGCTGCCACCAGTATTGGGCCTGAGGCAGCTTAACAAAAGGCCCAGACTCCCCCTAGGTTTGTTGTCACCTGTTGGCTGCCCATAAGGCTCAACCATTGAATGAGGCTCCTTAGATGTGTGGGCCAGGCTGGTTGACGTGGTGTTGAAAATGTCCCTAGTGGTGCAACACTGTTGAGTGGGGTGGGGTCCCAGGGAGTCAGAAGGCATGGCTGGTGGTTTTTACAAAGTGCAGATTTAGTTCTTTTGCACTAGTGCTGGCCTGTGACCCCTTCACAAAACACCCCCAAAATACTGCGACCAGCCACCGCTCTCCTCAGGCCCCGCAAATCCCCAAGATCTGCCCAAGAGAGTCTGCAGCACAAGTTATAGCTCGCTGCCCACAAAGAAAAGTTCACCAGGCCACTGTGGGCCATCCGCCACTATAAAAGTCTTGCCCAGCTGGTAGGGCACGGTCAGGAGCCAAGAATACCCCTGGCAATGCAGCACCAGCTGGACCCAAGGTGGTGTGCATGTATGGATTATACCAGACCAGTGTGGTCTCAGATATGGCCCTTTGGGGGAGTGTTCAAAATAGAAAATATGATATTCTCCTAGAGGCTGTAGTGAGGCAGACTCCATACAAGGACAATCGTGGTTGCCCCTCCAGCCCTCATTGTGAAGCTGTACAACTCAGCCTTTTCCTGTATGTCTTTGGCACCTCTCAAGTTGCTGTCCCTTCAACAGAGCCCAGTGAGTGTTCACAAGCAAGTGAGTCTATGTGAGGGCCTTTAAAAAGTATCTTTATTTTCAGCCGCCTTCCATCTCAGTGGGATGGATGGGCTGCGACATCACTGATTTTCACTGCCATATGTTGTGGATACTCACTCCTCTTCCCGGTTCAGGATCCCTAGCCTGTGTAGTCAGATGTGGGGCTAGGACTCTTCCCTCTTCAGGGGGGGACCTCTGCCACCCAGGTGTCCCCTCCAGTATCCCCCCCCCCAGTATGTGGGTTTGGGGAGAGCTCATTTCACCTCTATGCCCCTCCTACCGGTTTCAATGTGGCCTCTTTACATCCTTATTCATAGGAGTTCTGTTCAGTCTTCCAATTAAATAGTATATTTTCCCATAGGTAAAAATAAGAAATACATTTGATGTTAGGGTTGAAAGAAATGAAAATTTCCCAATTTAAGCTCATGATAAAAGAACACTGGTTTAAAAACAAAGAAATAACTGTTACTATCTGCAAGAAAGAAAGCCACCTGAATTCTTCAGTTAAAGTAACTGCATGTTGTTTACAAAGCTTTCTGTTTTGACATAATTTCAAACTAACAGAAAAGTTTCAAAGATCTATAAAGAAACTTTTATATTCCCTTTACCATTCACTGTTACTATTCACTTACATTTGTTTTATCATTCTTTCTTACTCATCTAATCTCTCTGAATATAAAATGGATGAGAGATGATAGAGATAGATAGGTAGATACATAGATAGATACATAGATAGATAGATAGATAGATAGATAGATAGATAGATACGTAGATACACAGATACTTATTTTTCTGAACCCAGTGAGAGTAACTTGAAAACAGGATGTCTCTTTACCCATAAATTTTTTAGTCTGCATTTCTAAGATTTATGAATATTCTCTGATATAGCTTTAGTACAGTTATCAATATTAGAAAATATAACAATGATAAATTACTTTTGTCTAATTTACAGTTCATATTCAAATGTTATCAGTCATTCCAATAATGTCCTTTATAGCTACTTTTCTTTTTAACCAGTTCAAGATCAAAACCATGTTTATGAATTGCATTTAGTTTAATAACATTTCTCTCTTTAATCACCTTTAATCTGGAATATTTTCTCTGTCTTTGTGTTTCTTGTTTACTTTGTAAAGTGCCCCTTAATTTGGGTTTTCCTGATGTTTTCTCATAATTCAATTCAGATTATGCATTTTTGGCAGTAATATCACAACGATGGTGTTGTTTTCTTCTCAGTTCATTTTACTAGAAAATACACACATTCAGTTTGTCCCAATATTAACAATATAGTGTGTGAAGACTGGATTAATATAGTGTCTACTAGGTTTCTACATTATAAAGTTAATATCCCCTCTATGACTAATAAGTAAGTTATTGGGAATTACTATCAGTCTATGTAAGTATCTTGCTCCTTATCAAATTTTCACCATCAGTTTTATTATTTATTGATGATTTTTAAATGCATATTTTTATTTATTAGTCAGCATTCTACTTAGGGAATTGATTTGCCTTCTCTTTACTGATTTATTTATGCACTTATCTAATTTTATTTATATAGCATAGAGTCTATTTTCTTTAATGAGTTATAATGCATTTTTATCATAATTTATTTTGATGTTCAAGTCATCTAGATTTAACTATTTAGAACTCTTTCAAGTTGGCTCTGTTGACCTTTTTCAATCTTTCGCATGGTTCTTTGAGCACTGCATTAATTTCTGGGGAAACAATAAATTCTAGACTTTTCTCACATTTTTTATTTCTAAAATTTCCTTTTTAAAACAAATTAAACAATTGAAGTATTTGTATAGAGTAGCCATCACCAGTGTGATGAGGAATTGTCATGTGCTATGATTTTATGGAATAGCAGAAAAGATGTTAATCTCAGAATTGCTTGTCTCCCCATGGACTGAAATTTCATGTGCAGAGCTTCATGTTCATTATGGTAACCCCTAAACCCAGAAACTGTGTTGCTTATATTTACCAATATATATCTTCATCTATCACAATCAAGAAATGTTTATTGAATGAATAAATTGAGGAAAGAATAAATTAATAAAGATCCATAAAAGAAGAAAAAGTAAGGAATAGGCAACTCAAATATTGCTTCTAATTATTCCTCTACTGTGGGTTAAGGCCTTATATCTCATTATTAAAACATTATTCATTTATTTCAGCAAGCCTATTATTAATAAAATTTTGCCCTGGGATCCCATATTTTGAAAGATTTGTCTAACAAGACAACTGCATTCCTCAAATGATCTGAAGAAGTTTGCCTAGCTATCCACAAGTCTCTTGCTACAAATAGATCTTCAATAACACTAACCATTTAAATGCCAATGTCACCACATATTGCTAAATTTTCATATGGAACCTCAACATCCTGCCAAGTCTCAGATTTGGAATATATATCTAAAGACAAGTCACTAAGATTTCCTAGAAGCCTCACTCAAAATTTTCTGTGTTGGTTGTAGCATTAAACTGCTGATAATAGAATTTTTTTACCCCGCAACACAAAGGATTGTCTTATCTTTAATATCAAAGAATTCTATTCATTTGGAGAAAAAGTTTAAAAGAAAAGTTGTCATCTGTTACCCTCCTGAAACTATCTCCTTAAAATATGTAAGACAAATACTCATTGTATAAAGAGCAGATTTATTGAAATTTTGTACTTCTAGAAGCTTGAGTATTTCAATTTGCCTTTTTAAAAAAATAGTGCAGTTATCCCAATACCAGTGAAATGATCCCATCTACTTCCCATGCTAAAATTATCATTGTTAGTGTCCGAGATATTTCATAGCGGGGCTTTTCACAAGGTCTTCTTTCTTGGACAAACTTTTGTTGCTTTGGTTTACTTCTGTGTATACTGTAGAAATAATACTGAATTTGTAGGTTAGCATGAATATTCAATGAGAGTAAGTATATAAAGAATTTAATTTTCTGAGACACACACACACACATACACACACAGAGACATTCATAAGGCTATCATTTCCTTTCTCATCAGCTATGACTTTATCACACAAGGTAAAAATTATTGACCTCCAGGAAACAGAAATCAGCCAAGATTACACCTCTCTTTACAAAATTTGGTATCCAATAAAGTCAAAGGTTATGTATACAAAGCACTCCTTTTTCTGAATGCAGAAATATTCAAGTGTATGAGTGATCTAGGAAAGTAGAATAAGCAAGACTCTGAGCATCTGAGTCTCTGCCAGCATAACCTTGTAGGCATTCCTGCTGTGGTCTAAATGTTTGTGCCCCTCCCCCAAAATTCATATATTGGAATCCTAATGTCTGATGTGATGTATTAGAAGGTGGAGCTTTTGGGAGGCGCTTACTTCCATGAAGATGGCACCTTATGAGTAGGATTAGTGCCCCTATAAAAGATACTTCAGAATGATCCCTAGCCCCTCTACCAAGTGAAGATACAATGAGAAGTATTTTGGCCCAAAGATGAGCCCTCACCTGACCATGCTGGCACCCGATCTTGAATTTCCAAACTCCAGTGCTGTGAACAATAAATTTTCTGTTGTTTATAAGCCACCCCAGTCTGTGGTATTTTGTCATAGCAGCCTGAATTGACTAAGATACCATCCTCATATTAAAATTAGAGGCCCTAAATTTATTTCACTTATTCAGAAAACAAAAGGAAAATTTTCCTATTTATAGAAATATGTACAATTAAAAAAACAACATTTCTGAAAAAGAAGGACTTTATAAAAAAGACTTGTTTGGCGAATTTGAAGATATACTGCTTCTTTTTTAGGATCTTACATTTTTAGAAGAGACCAAAAAAAAAAAAAAAAAAGCTTATATACCTCACTTACAAAGAATAGACAACAGCAGTGCAATGATCCCATCTACTTCCCGTGATAAAATTATCACTGTTGGTGTCAGAGATACTTCGTAGAGGGGCTTTTCACAAAGTTTTCTTTGTTGGACAAACTTCTGTTACTTTAGTTTACATCTGTGTGTACTATAGATATAATACTGAATTTGTAGATTAGCATGAATATTCAATGAGATTAAGTATATAAAGAATTTAATCTTCTGAGACTAACTGTGTACTTAGTACACAATTGAACATACACACACACATTCATAAGGCTAACATTTCCTCAAGGTTTATCTGGGTGTGTTGCTTTAAGTATATTTTCCAAAATTTGCCTGTCAGTGATTTGCAATATACATCTATGTGATGGGTTTTAAAAAATTTATCACTCTAAGCAATTAATGCAAAATAATCAATGATCATTTTAAACCTTGCCAATTATTTTAGAAATATTGTCACAGACAGGTAATAAATGATAAGTGGATAGTCATTGTAGACAATCATGAGCAAAGCATTTAGAATTGTATTAAAGCTCTAGAATCTGTGTTATTAAACATAGAACATCTTTTTTTAATTTAACCTAATGCATGAAATATGTATAATTTCTTCAGGTTTCTGAATCTGTCATAGGGATAGGCATTTTACAGAATTTATAAAAGCCTGTTGAAATCCCTTCTTAGTCACCATTGACTATATTTTGCCCTTCTAAGAATTCAGTCATTATATTTATTATGTTTTATTGCTGACAAGAGTGAGTTTGTGATTTTTTTCAAAAAAATAAAATGAATAAGTAAAATATACAAGAAGACCATAAGGTCTACTACAGTGTTACCTTTATGTCACTAAGAATACATACACGTGCACGCGCGCATACACACACACACACACACACATAGTTATATTCCACTCAATAAATGTGAATAACATGAATTATTATTTAAATTTATATTCGCACATTGTAGATTTAGCTCAACTTATATTTTTCTGTGTTTTACCAGGTGTAGTATACCTTGTAAATTTTACTTCTGGGCAGTCTTTATCTACTGATATTGCACTGTTCCTGATAAATAATCCAACTTCATTTTCAGCTTATGCTTCTGATACTGAAATTCTTGTTATATGTTCTGCCCCCAACCATATGTCAATCAGATTGCAAATTATTCAATATCTATTTGTTGGATGAATAAATTATATTAAGTAAATTGAGGCAAGGAGACATAAAGAATCTGTCAGAATTTCATTTTAAAATAATACAAAAAAGAGTGACAGGAAAGTAATACAAGCACATGGATATTGTGTGCTCAGCAGTTTCTAAACGCATGCAGTTCTCCATGCCCCCTTTCATTTAGGGATTTATAAGCATAATTTGAAGTGTGAGATGTTATAGATAAGTTTGTTACCTTTAAAATGCATTTTTTCACACTTGACACAAGATCAGTGTGCACTATTGCCCTCCCTGTCACTGGTCTTCATTCAGCTGTGTTTCTTCTCTGGTAGAAGAATCCATGGTTGATGGAGGCACTTAATAAAAAAAAGATGAAAAGAAAAACGAATATAGAAATATTTTATGTGTTAAGCAATGAAATTAAGCAAAATTTGCCATTCTTCTGAAATGGTCTATTCCTCCTCTCCACAATTCCCCCTCTCCTAGTTATCTATTGCCTTAGGACTCCTTGAGTATTTAATGCATGTAACCCACTTCACCCAAAAACACCTACCACCAGTGTTCTGGTCTCAGAACTTGAATCGGTTAAAAATTCAACCAACCAGTCCTTTCATCTATTTGCATGTTCTAAGATCATAGATTCTATATTTAGGCTGTTCCAAAAAAGATAGGTAAATAGTTAAATGATTTGAACTATCTTCTTTCCTAAAACATGTATCAAATTATAAGATATAATACTGAAGGTGTATTTCTTACCACTAAATACCAGAAGGATTTTAATGAGAATCCACAAATTTACTTACTATTTCTCAAGTAGATAGAACACAATATTGCATGTCTGACCTCAACTGGTGGGAAAATAGTAGCTCTTTCCAACAAGAGAGAGTCAAATTTCATATACCAAAATACATTTCAAATTCAGCTATCACCTTAGGGGTTGTTAAAGGGAAAATAAGTGTGTGTGGGGAGAAGTATTTCAAGACCTCTATATGAGGAGAATTGTGCTAAAAACCAAAAGTCTCATTTTTGTCCCAAACAATTTGTATGACTTGAGGCCAGTTATTAAAACCTGTGGAACTCAAATTTTTCAACAGGGGAACAAGAGTGATAACAACCACCTCTCTCCTTTAACATCAATACTCAATCATTCTATACAAAATCACATTCTTATCTGCCACCAGAATTTCACTAAGGAATGTTTAAAGAATCCCCATATACATATAAGTTAATAAGTAGATTTTCAATATTTTCATGTTACAAAAAAAAATCAACAAAAAAAACACTACTTCCTGGCATTGTGCTGAGAATATGGTATGTACTCAGTGACCCAGGATATTAGATTGGCTTCCAGATAGGGGGATACAGCCCACACTTAAACTGCTCCAGCAATGGAGAGGATGGTGTGGAAGGCATACTGTCCAATGCTTCCGGGATGGTTGGTAAGGGAGACCATTTCATGGGCACAATTAATCAAAATGGATCAAGAATAAAATTGATTCTTTTGAATTGAGCCCTGTGTGACCTGTTTCTCACATGTTTTAAACCAGGTTTTAATGTTAAAGTAGTATATACTCATTGTATTAAAAAAAATTTCAGAAGAGTAGAGAATAAAATATGAAAATTCTCTGCTCATATTCCCCAAGACTGAGTGCCCAGAATAGCTATTCTTAAGAGGTTGATTTATGCTTCCTTTTTTCTATGAAACGAGAGAGAAACAGTTTAATTTTAATGTGATTTATCATACCACATAATATTTTGCATCTTGCTATTTTTACTTAATATAGTAGCAACATTCTTCAGTGCCAGTGCATTTAGATGTTGCTCTTTTAAAAAATATGTATTTTTATAATATTCCACTGAGTGGATACATTAGCATTTATTTAACCATTGCTGCATCGATGGTCATCTGCTTTGTTTCCAATAGTGTGTGTTATCCAACAACGCTGGCCTGCGCATTCACTTCCTGTAAACATAAGTACATATCTGTGGTAGAGGTTCCCAGAGCAGGACTTATCTGGTTAACGTGTGGTGACTTTAAATATCATTAGAAACTGGTGAATTATTCTCTGAAACATATTGGGCTTATTTACATTGTGTCCCTCTTCAAAACTGCATGTTAGAAACCATACTATATTTTAATAATATGGTGAATAGAGTATTAGGTCTCACTGCTCTGTTATTTTAGACTTATTTATGCAGATTTTGTATATTTCATATTTATTTTATTCCTACCACTTTGTGTTGACATTGTAAATTAAATCATCATGATAGATACTATTACACTTATTAAAACTTTAAATAAATACTGCTGTTTTTATACATTATAATAATATATCCACATTGATGAAACTGCTATCACTCTCAATAAAATGTTTTTTTCTTTTCTTTCTCTTTTATTACCCATTGATAATTCCCTCTAGTATAAAATGGAAGAATTCAGACAATGTAATATGGTAACAAATTAAAATACATAAATATTTCATATTTAAAAGATATATAGATAGATATAATACCAAAGAAGTATCAATATTTTCATATTTTCATTATGTTATTAATATGCTGAATTACTTTAATAAATTTATTAAAATATTATAGAATCCTTGTATTCCTAAATTCAATAAGTTTTGTTATTATATTAATATACCATTGGTTGAAGTGTGTTAATGTTTTATTAAGGAATTTTGTCCCCCATATGTAAGTTATATTAATCTACACTTTACTTCTTGGTCTTTGATGACACATTTTTATTTTATTTGATGACAACTTTTTGTGTCAGCAACATGTAAGCCTTACAGATTTAATTAAGGAAATTTCCACACTTTTCCATTTTTTGGAATAGTTTACATAGGATTTATCTTGTGTTGTAAACTTGGTAGACCCTGTCAAAATAATGAACTGAAATTTGAACTCTAATCTCGAATTATAATTTTCATTAGAAAGAAAAAAGCAAAGATGTCATAATTTTGAAGACTCCTTGTCTTCTTTCCTCCTTTCTCCTTTCCCTCTTCTTGTATTTTTACTTTTCTTTACCTTCCTTCCCTTTCCTACTTATTTTCATTCCCTCTCTTTCTTTCTTTTTTTTCTTTCTCCCTTTCCTCTCTCCTCTCCCCCACCCCATTTCAATAAACATTTTTTTTTTATTGTATACTAGGTGCCATGGTCTAATAAAAAATTCATTATATAGTCTGGAATAAGACAAAATCTCTATGATCAATAAATTAAAAGGAAGAATTAAAATTTTAAAAATCACAATAAAGAATAACAATTATGGCAACAACATTATGTTCAAATCAATAATTATGGAAATAATTTATCTAGAAGAAATTGGAGTTCAATGCTAAAAGATGCTCATCAATTTGGAGGGCTGTGCTGCAGGATGCATTTCTGAAGGTGAAAATATTAAGTTCACTGACATAGGTGGAAAGGTGCTACAATAAATCTAATTACTGTTAGGATGCCTTGTAAGTTTAGGAAAAGGGCAGTAATATCTGTAACTAATACATAATTATTATAATTAAATATAGTATATCTTTATTTCTGATATAGAACAGCAAACTAGACCATCTTATTGTACAAGGTGTGATCACAAAATATGTGAATGTTTAAATTAAAAGAACTTTTTTTTGCAGTCATAGACATATCACCATTAACCCCCCTCAATATACTTCTTACTTTGAACACACTTACCCCATCATTCTTGCCACTTTCTGAAGCATTTCTGGAAGTCCTCTTTCATGAGTGTCTAGTTGCGCTCTTGTGGCTGCCTTGATGTCCTAAATCATTTTGACTTTGGGGAACAGCCAGAAGTCAAACGGTGCCAGATCCAGTGAATAGGTGGATGAGGACATGCCATAATGTTTTTATTTGGCAGAAATTGCTGTATACTAGAAGCAATGTGTGACACAGAGCATTGTCATGATGGAGGATAATGTATGGCACACTTTGAAATATACCTTTTCTCAACCATAACTCACACCCGACTGACTGCACCGAACAAGTTGAAACTTTTCACACACACCGTTACTAAGGTTCATCCTGTCGTTTCTCATATTGAAAATCCCTGCTTTTTGTTAGATGGCACTCAGTGGCAGCACTCACTGTATTTTGTGATCACAATGGAACGGCTTAAAGCCACACATCACTTCTGGTTTGGCAATTTCTGTCAAATAAAAACATTATGGTGGTCTTTGTCCACCTTATTCACTGGATCTGGCACCATGTGACTTATGGCTCTTCCCCAAAGTCAAAATGACCATGAAAGGTAAATGTTTTAAATTGATTCAGGACATCGAGGCCACCAAGACAGGGCAACTAAAGACACTCATGAAAGAGGACTTCCAGTACTGCTTCCAAAAGTGGCAAGAAGGACAGGATAAATGTGTTTAAAGCAAGGGGGAGTATTTTGAAGGAGATTAGTGGTAATGTGTCTTTTACTGTAATATTATTTTTATTTAAACATTCACCATATGTTTTGATTACACCTTGTATTAGCCTGGATCATGGAAATTGCAGAGTTTCTCACATGGGTGATGCACTTCATTCAAACTATCCATGATTTTATTCACCAATTCCAAATATTTAGAGTACCTATAATCTAAGTGCTCCTCCTCCTTTGGTAGATTAGTAAAAGAGTAGCACACCACAGCAAAATTCATTGTCATTTACGTAGTATGCTTACAACAGTCTAAAACATTTTAAATGCAAGATTATTTTAATGATTTTTAAATAAATACTGTATGATTTCACTTACATGTGGAACCTATAAAAACAAAATGAATGAGCAAATAGAATCAAACTCATAGATACAGAGAAGATGTTTACTTGCCAGATGGGAGGAGGGTGAGGGGATGTGTGAAAGGTGAAAGGGATTAAAAAGTACAAATTACAAATTATAAAAGTAGTCAAGGGAGGTAAAGTACAGCATAGAGAATATAGTCAATAATATTGTAATAACTATGTATGATGCCAAATTGGTACTAGACTTATCATGATGATCACTTCGTAAGGTATATAAATGTCTAATCACTATGTTATACACCTGAAACTAATATAACATTGCATGTCAACTACCACTGAAAAAAATAAGTTTAAAATTAATTTTAATTAATTAATCAATTTCTAAATTATTGTTTCTCTGTGTTAAAATAATATGTAATTTTGTTTCCTTAAAAAACAAAAGATGAACCCAGACAAACCTCATTCCTATTGTGTCCATTTCCCCAAGAGATGTCACTTTTGAGATAATAACTAAAAATTTTTGGAGTGGAGGTAGCCCTTTCTCTTCTGAATAAGATGTCTTCTTAGTTCTTTTCCTATACTTGTCATAGAGACTGATACCCAAGAACAGAAGCCCAGTGACCACCCACTATCATTTTGACCAAAATGATGAAGAACTTTCAAGTTGTGGTTATGATGGAGCAAGCCAGGGACCAAAATACACAACTGACATGACACTGGCATATGAAAAACTCTAGAGTCTAGTATAGTTCTCTCTAAAATATATGTTCCCTATGCAAATAGGAAAAAATATATAAAAGCTAATATTTCTCTTTTAAGGAAAAAACTATTAAAATATGGAAAACATCGTTTTTCTATTTTCTAAAAAAGTAAATAGTTTTTATATATCAGAGCCTGATTGACTACTGATTAAGTGAAACTATTATCCAGAGATGATGCATTATTCAATTGCGTTTCATGAGATCTCTTCACACATCTATTATTATGTTGATAATACCTGAGTATGAACTGTTCTTATTATATAGCAAATGTCACCAGTTTGGGAACTAAAATAAAATTATATAAATTAAGTTTTTTGCATTTATATATGAAGTTTGTGCTACCTAGTGATCATAATAAGGAGGTTATTAAAACTACCTGTTGCTATTCTTTCTGTTTTGTAGAAAGTTTCTGAGTTCAACTTTCTGGAATGTGCTGTATTTATTTCTGTGTTTATGTGTGTTCACATATATTCATTATGCTTAAATATATAGAATTTTTGGATTTACATATAAAAATTGTCTTGAGTAAGACCAGAAGGCAGAATTAAACTCCATAACAAGGGTTCCTTGTTCTCTATATCACTGATCAAGTGGCATCTCTTCCTCACTTTGAATCTATGGCTAGTATAGTGTTGGGAGTGCCCCTTGTTGACCAGCTGATAGAGGAGGAAAAAGCCTAAACTTAGCTGAAGGATGGGTTGAATTTCTATATGAGGGCAAGTCCCTCCAAAAGACTGCCACTGCATTATTATTCCAGTTAATAGAGGCCACGAAAGACAGAGATAAGGCAAATGCTCCCCAGAAGCAAAGCTCCATGCAATTAACCTAGGCATCTCCATGGGATCTGACCCATGGTAAAGAACACACAACACACACACACACACACACACACACACACACGCACACACGCACACACGCGCACGCGCGCGTGCTCACACGAAGTTCGGACAATTAAGTTCGTGAACTTTCTACCATGTAACTGCACTTGTGAACATGGCAAATGTTTTGACTGGTTGGTCAAGACCTTGGAAGTACTAATATTAGAAGATTTTGCACAGGGAGGTCTGAACTAGGGGCATGTGGATAAATTATTGAGACATAAGTTTGAAGTGTGGTGACCTTGGTATCACATGTTAACTTTCACCAATGGGCAATCACCATGAAAGAGGCACTAAATAACTAGGAGACAAAGTTTTCCTGTGAGTTGACATCAGTCATTCTCTATCACTGGCTATCCCAGTGCTAATCACTTTAGGTGCATGAATAGAGTAACCATGATGGCAGAAATGGAAGCCATACATAAATCCAAGAGCATGGGCTCCCATTTATCAAAGCTGATTTGTTAGTGCTGTTTCTGAATGATCAAGCTTCCTAGTGAACCCCTTATGATACATAGGACTTCCAGGTACCTACTACTAGTCACTCGGCTGTGAGTTGATTAATTTGTTACTTTTTAGTCTGAAAAAAAACAGAAATTTGTCTTGACTGGAATTGACACATATTCGAGGTATCAGTTTGTCTTTCCTGTAGCAGGTATTCAGCCATTCCCATTATATTAGGGATTACAAGGTGTTTGGTTGACATATAACATATAGACCAAGGGACTCACTTTCTGGCTTTACTTACCTTCACTTCCAAAGAACCATTTAGGCAATGTGTGCTTCTATTCCCTGCAAGTTTGGGCTCTGTGAAGTTTAAGGTCCTGGTTTCCAAAAAGGAAATGTTATCACTAGGAGAGAGACAGTCTCATAAAATTTAACCTATGACCCTCTCCCATTCAATTCAGAATCCCCATGTCAAGAGATCAGCAGTCAAGGAAAGGGCTCTCCATCCCAGTGGGGGTAATTCACTCTCGTTGGGAAGAAGTAGGTCTGCTGTTTCACAATGGTGTCAAAGAAGAACAAGTTGGCCCCAAATAATCCACTAGTTCAACTCTTGAAACTCCCGTCTCAATTTGACAGAAAATGGGCATATGCAGCACCTCAGACCACTCATGGATGAAGATTCAGGTAACCATAACAGGTAAGTCACCTACATCAGCACAGATGCTGTCCAAAGGTGAGGGGAATCTATAATGGGTGATTGAGACAGAAGAGGATGAGTATCAGTTGTAATCTGTAGAACAGCTACAGCACCAGGCCTGAAGTTTTCCCACTAATTTTAGCCATACTAATTTCCTCAGGTAAAGGACACACCCTTTGGTTCAGTTTCTGTAGAGAACTCTGACTGACTAATATAATAACCTTATATAATAAAAGAAGAAATATCACCCTATTTGGCAAGTGATATAAATAAGACAAGAATTTTGAGTGGAGGATTTATCTTGAACTTTCTGAATGATATCTAACTCCAATGACAAGTGTCCTAATAAACGTGAGACAGAGGAAAATTTAGGAAGAGTAGGAAGCCATCTCACCACGAAGACAAAGATTGGAGTTATACAGCCACAAGTCAAGGAATGCTGACAGCCCCCAGGAACTGGAAGAGGCAACAGATTCTGTTGCTTTAAATTGCCCTAAACTAGGGAGCCACAAAAAGTTTCTTAAGCTTCAAAATGTGGTAGTATTATCTCTTAGGTTTCTTTAATAATCAAATGCAGTACCTCTCTTCCAGAGAGCCCACAGACACTGGGTTATGGATTTGGGATAAATTCTAATAGCAATGGCTATCCTGTTCCTGAAAGCACTATGTCTCTATGAAACTCAGGGTCACTTTCCAAGACTTCCTACCCCACCACAGTGATAAAGTGAGTTTTCTTTCAGGGTTCCCCACTGTCAGTCCCTGAAAGTAGACATCTTTCAGGACCACTCAGGTCCATCCCAAATGTTTATGTTGCCAAGTTGTGGTAATAAATAGGATCCAGTACTTGAAATTGATATGTGGTAGGAGCTATCCCACCTAGAACCACTTCCCAAAAATATTACAGCACGAGTCTGACCAGCTGAGACAACCTTATAGCTGTTCTTATAGTGTGGTCCCTGGACCAGCAGCATGAGCATCACTTGACAACTTGTCAGAAATGCAAACGACTGTACCTCCTCCCATAGCTAGCAAGTCAGAAACTGGGGTTAGGTGCCAAACAAGCTGTCTTTTAATAGGTGATTTTCTAATGATATTCTGGTTTAGGTAGCTGCTGAAGACCTCCCATAACAAATGTATAGTTGGATTACAACTTCCATAGCTTCTTATAAAATAAACAACAATGAGAGAAAATGTTTCTTCTTGGGCTGGTATAATTGAAAGCAGAAACAAGAAGGACCAGAAAGAAATGGTAAATAAAATAAGTAGCCACAAAGGTTAGGACCATGTACATACAATCCATTATCTACTTTGCAGATTTAGCCAATATTTAAGTTCTAAGTTAATATATTGAGAAAAGCCTCATAGGGTATTTGTTTCTACAATACTCATTTCAACACTTCTTTCTCTAAACTTTCTTATTCAAAAATCCAAGAAAAATAATTACTTTTATAATGGAAAAACTTATACGTCATTGTAGTCATTTACACTTACACCGTCCTTCAGATTTCAGTTCAGCTAGACTAACAATCTCAGGCAAGCTACTTAAGAAGACCCAGTTGTTAAAAATAATAAAATGACCCGGTTCGGTCCCACATATGAGGGCCAGTGACACTGCCCTCAAAAACAAAAACAAAACAAAACAAAAATAAATAAAAAATAAAATGAGATAAATGTTATTTACCTGATTGGGTTGATGTAAGTCTGTAATAAAATCATGAATACAAAGAATAAGACAGAATATATAGTATGTAATAAACACTCGGTAAATGTTAGGTATTATTTATTTTGAACATCAAAACAGCCCCTTTCTTTTTCTTTCTGCATGCTCTGTATTTCCTCTTAACAGTTGAAATATCTCTTATTTTCTCTGTTATTATTGCCAAACACAGAGAATGTAAATATATGAGACTGCAGAGGACACATGACAGGCCTTTCATATTTACTTGGTGTGTTAGATGCAAATCCAAATTGGGGATATCTCACTAAGAATATGATTTCTTATCTGAGTAACTCCTGCTTAAGGTGCTTCCATTATAGCTGGGTACATTACAAATGATATACTTAATTTTCTTTTGCTATGGATCTCATTTTTGTCTTTACATTTGTTTGTCATTGTTATAGTTGTGATTGTTAAAATTCCCCTGGTTATATGTGAATAAATTTGGATCTTTTTGTGAACTTTGAATCCATGCAACCACATATGATAAGACTAAGTATTTACTAAGGTGATCAATGTTAGAATATGAATATGCCATAAAAAATACGAATGAACAGAGTAAAAAAACAACAATATAATCTATGACAAAGATATAAATAAAGAACTGAAAAAGATATTAAAAACATATGTGCATTAAAATACTTCAATACAGAGAAAGGATACTATTTCTTCTCCATTAATGGCATAATAATAAGAAGTAGGCTTACAGTATGGCATAAAAACAGTAGGCTGAATTCCCTGGGTGATTGGTTTATTGAAACATTTTAGTGAATAAAATTAATGAAAGGGAAATGATACAGTAACTGAGACAGTGAAGATTTGAATCCAGTTCTACTTCACTGTAAAGTCCCTGAGTATAGCCATGTTATGCAATATTATTTTGTAAGAGAGATGAGATATTTTTGTCACTTGGGGTTTTTGAAAAACAGAATAAACTCACCCTTTGTGTGAATAATGAATGGACATTGTGTGGAGAATTTTGCTTATGTTCATTGAAATTATTGTGGATAATAAAATATGCAAACTTTAAACCATTGTATTAGCTGAATGTTAATCTAGTTTGAACACTTTATTGCCAATGATCTAAGGCATCTTAAGTATATTCCTTTCTGGAAAAGGGAGATAAATCAATATTCTCTATTCAAGTACCTTAAGACCTTCCTTATTTATTGCAGAATGAACAGTCGAATCTAAGCACATTCACTTAGCATTCTAGACCTTTCACAACCTTGCCATCATCCATTCATTCAATACATATTTACAAAGTACCTACTATGTTACAGACTCTAATCTAATAATTGGGAATGCAGTAGGGATTTTTTTTAAATACAAAAAATAAGGGCCAGCCAAGTGGTTCAGTTGGTTAAGAGCTTGCTCAAGAGTATGAGCTGAGTTCTGAGCAACAGCAGTTCGATGCCCAACCTGAGCTGAGTTGCCGCTGGGCTGCCAACAGGAGGCAGGATGACTCAGCTAAAAAAAATAAATAAATAAAAAATAAAAAAATAAACAATGGCTTCTAAACTATTATTTTTTAGTCACTTACTGTTCTCCATAGACTGCCAGCTCTTTGAGGACAATAACTTAATGTTTCCCTGTATTTATCTACAGCTTCTAATGTGATACTCCATACAGTGTGCAACTCAATGGTTGTTTGAATAAACAGAAATTCATAGAAATGTAGAATCTTGGAGCTAGAGAGCTTCAGATCCTTTGTCCCATTATGTGATTGCTGTAAAATCCCTCTGAGAAATATAGCATAAGATTTGTCTTCTCTTGTAGATACATTATGCACATTAATATAGTAAAGATCCTTAAAACTTCTATTATCAGGAAATTCCTAGCATTTCCTAAACAATTTTTATCACAGAACTTTTTTGGGGGATAACACATTAATATCTTTTAATTCCTTGGTACATGTTGTATTGAATACTGATACAAATGTATTTTTTACAATTAATTACTAGACAAATAATTCCTATTAAATAGTCAATAAAGTTTGAAAAGTGACACCTTGTCAAATTCCTTGGTGAATTTGAAATTTGTGTAAGGACAGTAATATATTATTCTGTGACTTTATAGATGAGAGATGGATGAGCTATCATCCCTTTCTTGCTCACATTACTTATTGATATTCTGTGACTGAAAACCATGAAAGGAAGTAGTCATGGGGTAATCTCACAACTCCAACTTGCTCTTATTTGTTCCTTGGCTCAACAGTTTGATCAGCTCCCTCTTCATTATTCTCTTTTATATAAGAACTCCGTTTTCTCTTTATGGACCCATGTTATGTGGTATTTCATCACCTCCCCAATGCAACCTTTAACTTATGATGGATCAAGTGCTTGTAAAGCGAAGCAGATTTAACACTTCTCAGATTACAAATGCAGGACTATAAATGTAAAACAGCCTGGTATGTAGAAAGTTTATGTCATAATTAGGAATGGAGAGCAAAGCCTTTATAAGCCTATTCTCAATTACCTACAATTCCTTCAAAGCAGAAATCTGGAGTCAGGCTTAGCAGAGCATTTTTCTAGCCAAATGATTATCAATATACACCTGCACTGTTAAAAGATGGCGTCCCTAAATAGCCCATTTTCTTCTCTCTCTCCATTTGGTACACCAGATGTTTGGCTTTTTATTTGTTGAAGAATGCATTGAGTTTCCATATGTCCTTTTAAAAGAAATCATAGCTTTTAAAAATAAGCTTTCTGAATGGCAGTTGGCCATAGATAAAGACCAACATGTGTTGTAACTCAGAATGCCTGTTACTGTGGTTACATTTTTGCAATTTATTTGTAAAGTACTTAATATACACATTCTTGATTGTCCCCTTGACTTTAAAGGAAAGATGGGTTATGGCTGTTACCTTACTTATGTACATGTGGAAATTGAATAACTTGACCTTGGTCAATCACCTGGTCAGTGACAAAGCTAAGATTTGAACTCCAAAATCTCTTGTCTTCTACTATATCTATTTCACTTTACTTTGAGTAATACAGCTCTCAACTCACTACATTACCATTTCCTGCCCTCAGCAGTCTATTATATCTGTATGAATGTACAGTGACTTTAAGCATGCTTTACTCAATAAACCAACTAAAGAGTTTCTTGTATGAGATTTTCTTGTTTCTGTTTCAGGTCTTTTTTCCTAAAATTGTAGTCCTTCCTCTAAGAATAACATAGATCTGAAGAGTGAGGTTTTTTTTTTTCTAGTTCCATAAACTTTCTTCATCAGAAAAAAAAGAGGAAAAAACAGATAGAAAGGAAGAACAAATAAGTGAAAAGACATTATTAATCAAGAAAAGCCTACATAAGAACCATCCAAGTTATAAAGTCAAGTTATAAAGTAAAACCTATGTGTAACTATTATGAATTGATGTGTCTATGATAAATATCAAATCTGTAGTTAGCAGATCTCTTCATCATCACAAACTGCTGTTCCTATCATGCATATGTGTATGAACAATTCCACCTTCAAACCTTTGATCAGTATAACCCCTTAAACCTTTAAGGGCTTAGCAACACATTGCACTGGTGCTATATAAATATAGCAAATCTACGTAGAAAACATATCTGTTTCATCTAAACTTTGATTCTTTCATTATTATCTCATCTAGAGTTATCTCAAATTAGTTATTAATTTATAACTTTCCCTATATGTAATAAATTTTCTAATATCACAATCCAAATATTATAAGGCCAGCTTTGACTCTCCTCAATGTGTCTAACATGTACTTTGCATGCAATTGAAGTTTATTATTTAATTAAATGTTAGAAAGCATGGATGTCCACTGTCACCATCTTACTATAAACAAAAAAGATATTTGGATGTACTAGGTAATGCTAATGCAATTAGACAAGGGAAATAAATGCCATATAAATGGAAAGGTAGAAGCAAAACTTATTATTAATATTATTCAGATAATCATATGTGCTTAGAAAAATCAGTAGAGACAACTGAGAAATTGAAAATAAAGAGACTCTAATAAGTTCAATAAAGTTAATTTTAAATATCAATAATCTTCCTATAAAAAAACAGTAGTTAGGAATATAATGGATAAAAAAATTGTACATATATATAATATTATTCAGCCATCAAAAAGGATATTATGTCATTTGAGACAACATGGATAAAATTGGAGGGTATTGTGATAAGTGAAGTAAGCTAGACAGAGAAAGACAAAAACTATACATGTTTATTTATATTTGGAATCTAAAAAAGTTGAACTCATAGAAGCAGAGAGTAGAATGGTGGTGACAAAGAGCTGGAGGGTGGAGGAAATGGAAAGATGTTGGTCAGAGGGTAAAAATTTCAGTTATAATATGAGTAAGTTCTGTGAATCTAATGTATACAACACAGAGACTATAGTTAACCACATGCCATTGTATACATGAAATTTTCAAAGCGAATAAATCTTAAGTGTTCACACAACAACAAAAAAAAGGTAACTGTGAGTTGATGAATGAGTTAATGAATTTGTTTCATTTCACAATGTATATGTACATCCAATCATCTTGTTGTACATTACATATATACAATTTTGTTTGTCAATTATATCTTAGTAAAGTTTGGGGGAAAAGCATAAAGGAT
The DNA here is from genome assembly GCA_033961575.1 of Aselliscus stoliczkanus. Taxonomy (NCBI): domain Eukaryota; kingdom Metazoa; phylum Chordata; class Mammalia; order Chiroptera; family Hipposideridae; genus Aselliscus; species Aselliscus stoliczkanus. The sequence goes on from CM066730.1 coordinate 13,339,829, forward strand.
AAGAAGATTCAATTCATAACAGCAGCAAAAATATGAAGTGCCTTGATATAAATTCAACAAAGCCATGTAATTTCTATATAAAAAATTTTATAATTTTACTGGAAACATTTAAAAATTTTGAATAAGTAAAACATCAATTTTACTTTAAGTAGTAGACTAAATTATAACATAAATGATTCCCTGTAATTAATCTACACAAGTAATAAAAGTCAATAAGCACTACTTTAGCTCTTCTAAAATAAATACTAAAAACTGAACAAATAAAATATGTAAAAAATTTCTGGGGCAAAAGATATAATAAGATATGGTAATCACAAACATTTAGTGTGGACTACATCAATGGAACATAATGGACTCTAATAATATATTCAACTTCAACATATACAACTATTTATGATAAACGTGAAATTCATATAACTTAAGAAAAGTGTGTGGTGTTACATGTACCAGATGTCTGCCTTAAAAAAAAACCACAGATCTCTTTCTCATTGTTCAAAATTTTAGGCATATTAATGATTTAAACATAACAACAAAACCATAAATATATGGACCAAAACATGGGAAATATTTATTTTTTAATTCCAAAGATGTGGAATCCTTTTACGAATGATACAAAACCCAGGAACTATTTTTCAAATGTTTTAAAATTTTAACACATAAACATTTTACATTAAAAAAAGCTGCAGTGGAAAAAGCCCGCAAGCTCAAAAACAAAGGGTGTTTTGGGGGAAATACATATATTGATATACAATTTTCGCTTTGGAGTAATTCTTCCACAAATGATAAAAGCACCAGTAGGGATGCCATGCTTTCTAAAATCTATGCTTAGTTGAAACAAAATATGAACATAAAGGTATAGAATTCTTAAATTATGTGGAACCGTTTTTGTCCGTAGAATAAACGTTCACTACTCTGACATTCACATTCTTTCACTATCTAATATTTGTGTAATCACATGCATATATATGTGTGTGGTATGTGGGTGCATGAGCGTGCAGGGAAAGAGAAGACTAAAATATTGTGTGTAGCTCTGGTTATTCATAATATTTTTCTAATCAGATTCTTACTACAGATTCACTGATTTTTTTTGTCACTGTTAATTTTCCCTCTTAATTAAACTTAAAAAAACAAACAAAACTGGTTCTCTGCTGCCTCTGAAGTTGTTACTGCTATGTTGTGTTATGGTATGCTGTATCATCTGGCACAATATGATGCCAATCAGGAGCTTAACTGATGATTTGAATGATTTCTTTTGTTCAATCAGTTTGAAATTTATTAATCCAAGATTAGCTAATTAATCTTTTCAGACTTTCATTCTAATCATAAGTCTACTCTTGGAATCAAGGTATCATAAATCTATTATTCTTATTTTTATAATTATCACTGGCTTTTAAAATAACTGAAGTTCATATTGACTAGGAAAAGCTGTACAGTGAGATAGAATGAAAAACAGAGCAAGGCCTTTGGATTTACTTCAGTAATTCAAACAACATCATGCACTTAATTTGAATCCATTTTTAATAATCTTTTCATTATAAGAAAATATGTTTATTTTGTATACTGATAATGACAATTTTAAGCTTATATGAACAATTAGCTTATATGAACTTATATGCTTATAAGCTTATATGAACAATACTGTATTAATTACCTTGAATTTTACTTAGCAGTTCTTTGAAATGTGTTTTTAAATATTTTTAAAATTTATTTATTTATTTATTTTCAGTTACAGTTGACATTCAATATTATTTTATATTAGTTTCAAATGTACAGCATAGGTTAGACATTTATATAATTTATTTATATAATTTATACCCCGATCTAGTTTAGTACCCACCTGGCACTATACATAATTGTTACAACATTATTGACTATATTCTCTATGCTGTACTTTAAATTCCCAGGACTATTTTGTAGCTACCAATTTGCAATTCTTAATTCCTTCAACTTTTCCACCCAGCTTCCTAACCCTCTTCCCCTTCGGCAACCATTAGTTTGTTCTCTGTATTTATGAGTCTGTTTTTGTTTTGCTTGTTCATTTATTGTATTCTTTGGATTCCACATATAAGTGAGATCATGTGATACTCATCTTTCTCTCTCCTACTTATTTCACTTAGCATATCCTCTAGATCCTTCAATGTTGGTGCAAATGGTAAGATTTCATTCAAGTACTAACTATTCCATTGTATATATGTACCACTTCTTCATCCAATTGTCTATTGACCGGCATTTGGGTTGCTTTCATATGTTGGCTATTGCTGCAGTGAACTAGGGGTGCATATATCTTTTTGAATTAGTGTTTTGGATTTTCAGATATATACCTAGAGGTGGAATTGCTGGGTAATAAGGTAGTTCTATTTTTAATTTTTCGAGGAAACTCCAAACAGTTTTTCATAGTGGCTGCTCCAATTTACAATCCCAGTAACAGTGCATGATGGTTCCCTTTTTCTCTGCATCCCAGCTAACACTTGTTTGTTGATTTATTAACAATGGCCATTCTGACAGGTGTGAGGTTATTCTTGCTCATATTTAATCCCAGTAGGTTTAAAAGCACTTCAGTAAAAATTCCTCTGAATTAGGCTGAACAATGAAAAGGGAAGTTTTTGTCCTGATGATTCCTTATGTTGAAAGCTTGCCTTTAGTTGATCACTGATTCTTATGTGCTGATGTTA